>OW679196.1:99370592-99433857 GCA_940337035.1 Agriotes lineatus | reverse complement strand
CAAAACCGCAAATTTTTTAACTAGTGTGTATACTTACGCCAAACTCAACTACGTTAATTAGAGAAGTGATTTTTCCAAAAACTAGTACTCTGATACCACAGAACAATAACTAAAACCGGCTGTACGTTTCGTACAACACCTTAAAGCACAACGAACCGAACGAACGAACGCCAATAAAATTTTAACGTCAAAACTTAACACTGCACGTGTAGCCAACATCAAATAGTTAAAATAACTAGCGTCAAAATAATAAACATTCAAAAAAGTTCTATCATTTCTTAAGGCACTATATATATGTTTTGAAGGTATGAAACTACGGTAACTATTATTTTAGTTAAAAATAACAAAACATTGTTTAAAATTGCCTTTTCTTAAATAGGGTATGTTGTTATAGTGTATGATTTCTTAAAGTACATTGAATTAAAAAGAGCAAAAAACTATTAGGTATCTGTTAGGTTTTATAGAAAATAAACATCTAGTAAGTAATGCTGTGGAGACTTATTAACTAATGGTAACTTTGTAGTTTTACTCAAAAATAAAACACGTTGGAAAAACATGATATTAAATTTTCGTCACTGTTTCTTTATAAGTTCGAATTTTAAAAAACAACGTAGATCAAAAATAAACTGGCTGCTTTGCAAAACACTGAAAAACTTAATGGTTCTAGTTTTACACTGTATAACTTTCCAAGGAATATTATGTTTACGCGAAGCGATAATATTATTTACGAGGAATAAAATCTAGACAAACGAGGTTGTCGGATCAAACCATTCGCTCCTGAAATATATTGTTTTCTTGTCATGCTTTACATAGATACGAACTTTTATAATACAAACGCTGATCAATCAACCTGTCAGGAAGACGTCGTTAATAGGCTTTGAATGCCTCAAACGAACAGTAATATTTCAGGGAAAAATTACAGCGTTCCGGCGTAGTTAGAAACAATTGCTATCAAATTACCATCAATACATGCGCCGCTATTCCACCCTTTTGAAATGTCACATCAACTTTTCGATATATTCTTTCATTATTCAGCTTCTGTTTGTGCGCTACATTTCCTGCATCAATTATGAAACCGAATGCGACATTACATCAAACATGCAAGCTTATTAAGGATTAAAAATTGAGCGCGTGTTGCGATTACAACTTTTTATCGCGGCACAATTTCCCCGGAAAACTCGGCCCTGTGTTGATTACTCCCTTATTTGTGGCTGCGATGTGGAGAACAAGCGGGGCACAACAAAAATTAGTGTAGTGAACACGATTAAAATAAACCAGTCACGTCTGCGTATTTGCCTGCCTTCCCTCTTTTTGCATGCCATGATATTTTTAGTGGGCTTTTCGGCTGTAAAAAGGTTTGCTAGATAACGTAAATGTACTCCGTGGAACCTTGTCTATTTTTGGCAAAAATTTACAAAAGTACCGCACCAAAAATGTTACCTTTGCGGCATTGTATTATGCCTGAACATTTCTTTGTAATTCTTTCAATTTATGTGTGATTTTGATTGCAGTTTTGATGTCATAAATTAAAAATCTAATTCTAACGTTGTTATGTTTTTAATTGGAAAAATCAATAACAAAGGGTTGACATTTTTAATTCAACATCATTATTTTATTTCGTTTTTGGTTCTCTCTATTTTTGTAAAAATAATCATTTAAATAATTGGTTTCAAAGCAACATATTTAGCAGTACTTGTCGCTTTTGTTTTTGATTACTAGCGCCATTAGTATTTTCTTTACTGAAAATCCATACTATCTATGACATACTAAAAAAACAATCAAACATATAACAATAGCATGAATTTGCATTTTGATTTTTCGCTTTTTAGGATTTTTGTGTAGCTGATAACGTCTAAACGCAAAGATTTTTTACTTTTATCGAGGTAAAAGCTGCAGAAATTGAATAGGATTATATAATTTTTAATTTTTTAACTCATTTAGAGCAGGCTTTGGTTTCGTTTCCTAACGGAGATTGGGCATCATCATGCCAATTTTTTATTTTATCTACTGCTGCTCTAAACAATTGGTTGGAACTCATATTAAACCATTCTCTTAGATTTTTGAACCACAACATTCTTCTTCTTCCTATATATCTTTTTCCCAGTATTTTCCCTTCCGTTATTAGTCTAAGCAGGGAATATCTCGTTCCTGTCATCAGATGGCCCAGATATTCTAGTTTCTTTCTCTTAAGGGTTATTTTTATTTCTTCCTCCTTATTTATCCTGTGAAGCACCTCTACGTTTGTGACGTGATCGCCAAAGATGTCCTAAGCATCCTTCGATAGCACCCTCTTCCAAATGCCTCTAGTCTTTTAATTTCCCTTTTCTTCAGGGTCCAATCCTCGGCTCCATATAACAGTGTAGAGAAGACGTAGCAGCGTAGGTATCTAGTTCTTAGTTCTAAGTGCAAAATATTTTATGCATTTTAACAATGCGGCTCTAGCAATTTCTTTGCGGATTTTAATTTCCCTTGTCTGGTCTCCATTTTCATTTATCCATATCTCCAGGTATTTATATTGTAGAGCAATATTTTTCTATTTGTGTGCGCGCCACGCTTAGGTCCTCTTGAGTGTTTCCTTGTTGTTTTGTGAATTTCGTAAACTATTCTGTATTGTGGTGTTTAGTATGGCTTCCTGGAAGATAGCTTCGCTATAGACATTTGATAGCATCGAGAACAGGACACATCCTTGCGAACCCTCCGAAAGAGCTTTATTTCCTTTGAATAGTCTTGGTCCACTCTTATTGTTTCTTTTTGCTGCCAGTAAAAATTAACTATAATTCTGATCACTGGCGGAACCGAAGGGGTGTCAATTGACCCATTGGGCCTCTTACAAAATTTAATTGGGTAAAAAGTTATAAATAAAACGCACTCTTATAGCATCCGCTCGTAATATTTAAATTTGAATTTGCCGAATGCTTTTTCAACATTCTTCATTTCCTTTTAATTCCAATATGCGCAAATTTGCCCTCACCCTGAAGCGTGTGCGGGGTTTTCATCGGTCGTCGATGTCGATTCTGTGACCTCTCTAGTGTATACCAGTCTCCACTAGACAAAAGAATGAACTGCACCTGGTGCATAGTTACCGGACCACTCCCGATTCACAAATATCAACAAGCTTACCAAACAGGGAAGTCATGTAAAACCGCACTACACCAACTTGTGGGGAAAATTGAGAAAACCTTGGTGTACAAGGAGTACGCAGTCGGAACATTTCTAGAGATAGAATTTGCCTTCGACAACACGTACTACCACTCTATTGAAAGAGCAATGACAAACCATCAGAGCGATAACGCCACGATAAGATGGACTATGGCAATGCTCAACACTAGAGTTGTTAAAGTCAAGTTACTTGACAAGGAAAAGACAGTGCAGGCGACAAGGGGATGTCCACAGGGAGGAGTTTTTTCTCCACTCCTGCGGTGCCTCACAGTTGATGAACTGCTGATCCAACTCAATAACAAAGGCTACTACACTCAAGGATACGCTGATGACATTGTTATACTGATTTAAGGTAAATACCAAAGAGCCGTAGACAATGTAATGAAATCAGCACTAAAGATAACCGAAAAGTGGTGTCTAGAGAATAATCTTAGAATTAATCTCAGCAAAGCCACCCTCGTCGCTTTCACTCGCAGAAAGAACATCACAAACAGAATCAACATAAAACTGTTTGAGACAAATGTCAACTGGAAGAACGAGGTTAAGAACTTAGGTCTAACCATCGACTCCAAACTACCTTGGGACTCCCACTTAGACAAAACAATCACCAGGTGCATACAAACATTAGTTATTGCGAAAAGAGCTATAGGTACTACGTGGGAGCTCAAACCGGAACTGACCCTCTGGCTGTACAAAACCATGGTCCGACCAATAATTTCATATGGAACAATCGCCTTGTGGCCCAAAATAAAACAAGCAACTGCGATCCACATCAGAAGAATACAATATTTAGCTAATCGGTGCATCACTGGAGCCTTTAAAAGCACCTCAGAATAAGCACTGAATGATATCTTAAACGTGCCACCTCTGCACATCTTCCTGGAAGGTGAAGCCAGAATGGCAGCCTACAGATTACAAAGTACTGGTCATTGGATGACCACAGCTAATAATCTAGGACATGGCAAGATCATGTCACACATCAACAACCCAATATTAGAAATGGGTTCTGATCTTATAATCAAAGCCTATGACTTTGTAAAGAACTTTACTGTACACACAAGTTGGAATTCGGACGAACTACCAACCCCAACAAATAAGAACATCATTTTTTACACTGACGGATCTAAGTTTGAAGAGGGTACAGGCTCCGGTGTGTGCAGTACCAATCCTAGAACCAACGAAAAAGTTAGTCTAGGAAAGTTTTGTAACATCTTTCAGGTTGAAGTACAAGCTATTAACGTATGCGCGAACATCAGCATAGAAAAGAAGCTGCTCAATCGAGACAAACACATTCTCTCAGAAAGTCATGCAGCACTGAAAGCGCTAACCGCTTTCAGTACTTCATCGAGACTGGTCAAGGAATGCAAATCCAAACTTCAAACCTTGAGCCAGACTGGATTCCAGGTCACCAAGGTATTGAAGGAAATGAAAAGGCGGACAAGCTCGCAAAAGAAGCAGCCCGTAATGCAATGACCGGTCCAGAACCTGGTCTAAGCATTCACAAAAACCAAGCCCGCTCAGCCATAAATGAATGGGTTAATACCGCACACCAACTAAGGTGGAGAAACTACAATCAAGCAACACACTGCAAAAGATTGCCAAAAACTCCGAATCCACAAACCACCAAAACTCTGTTGAGACTAAACAGAACTCGAATCAAGCGAGTAGTCAGTCTACTAACAGGCACTGGAGCATTCAGAGAATTTATGCACAGGGTCAATATCTATAGAGATGAACCTGTTTCCAGACTGTGCCAAGAGGATGATGAAACAGCCAATCATATCGTCTTTGAATGCCCAGCATTAGAGCGTAAAAGACACCAACTCGATTGGAGTCTTAACTCTATTGACAACCGCAAGCTAGTACATTGCAAGTCTAGTAAAAGATACTGATGTCGGCCTGTTAACTTGCAGACTCCCGACAGTACAAAAGGCCCAAAGGGCTGACGCTTGCATGCCAGCAAAAGGCAGTCGTGGAACATAAATCTAATCTAATCTAAAACTCTCATAGTTTTAGAAATATTTTCCAATCGCATCCCCCCCCCCCCCCATGGTTGCCAGACCTCGCATATTGTTTACCTTTATTTTAGTATAGCTAGATCGGTGTATTGTTCCTGCTTTTAAATAGTGTAAAGCTTACTTTATTGTTATTTTTGTATAGCCTATATAGCTAAAATGGCGGTGCAATATTTTTTAAGCATAGTGTTAATATAACTTATGTCTTTTATTTGTTGAAGTCGAAAAAAAACCAAATATGAAAAATGTAATTTTATTTTTTACCTCTTTTAATGTATATATCTACCTAGTACCATCCCATAGTAGGCATTAGCTACGCAAACTATTAGTTTACCTTTACTGCTCCATCTACAAAAATTAGTTGACACCCCTTTAGGAAGTAATGCCTCTCTTGTTCCTGTTCCATTCCTGAATCCTAAATGAGTGTCGCTTATTTCTGTATCTAATTTTTTGAATAGTCTGTTGTGTATTATCCTCAGGAAATTCTTCAGGGCAATTTTTCGATGTTCTGAATATTCTGTCGCAATCTTCTTCTTAGGTACGGCAACAAACGCTTCTGTTTCTTTGTTGTCTTCCGTGTCCCTCTCAGATTCAGGTCTATTGTCATCAAAGAGCTGTGAAATGTATGATATTATGATATCCATCTCCTAATTTTTTCTTCTGTGCCTACTATTATTCTTTTTTTTGCGTCTTTTAACATATTAGACTGTTGCTGTCTATTCTTACCTGATATCTCCTTAACCTTTTTTGTGTAAGTTAAATGCGTCATACCTTTCCGAATATCCTTCCAGTTCTACGCATTGGTTTTTCAACAGTCTTCTTTGGCTGTTTTAATTTTTCATTTGATCAGCTGGTTTAGTTTCCTGTATTTGATTTCATTTTTATTCTTTTGTTTTTTTTTTTCGATGAGGTTAAGTATTTTATTTGTCATCCATCCTTGTTTAGCTCTTTGTTTATCGCTTTTTTTGTGATCAAGTAATTTTTGCCTGCCGCCATTAATGCTTTTTGAATCTGTTCCCATCGGTCATGTGTATTTTTAGTGTCTCCACTATTCCTTACATTAGTTTTTAAAATGTTACTGACTTGTTCTTTTGTCTTCTGTTGTGTGATTGGGTCTCGTAGATTGTTAATATTTAGACTTTGCCAG
This sequence comes from Agriotes lineatus, assembly GCA_940337035.1. Taxonomy (NCBI): domain Eukaryota; kingdom Metazoa; phylum Arthropoda; class Insecta; order Coleoptera; family Elateridae; genus Agriotes; species Agriotes lineatus. The sequence goes on along the minus strand of OW679196.1, from coordinate 99,427,536 downwards.
TTGCTTTAATTTTTCTTAATCTTTTTTAGCTTTACTTTGACCAAGGCCACAACACTGTTGTGATCCGATGAAATGTCTGCTTCTGGATAGGTTTTGACAGATTTAATTAAATTCGTGAACCGATTATTGATAATTAATCAATCTGGTTTCTAACTATTATATATATTTAATCAATCTAGTCATATCTTAACTTAAGTCTCTAGGTGAATGTCAGATTCCATTTTGTTTATAAAATATTTGTCACTCTGGCAGGCAAAAGTTTACATTGCATTAAGTTTACTTGTATCAAGCAAAAACGAAAATAAGATGACATTTACGCAACAACAACGAGTGTATTAATTATAACAGTCAATGAAAATTGTTTTTATTGAGTCTTTTGTATATTTTTAGGAAAATAGTTCAAAATCAAAATGCAATTTAGTTCTCTCTGACTTATGGTAGTTCATTTGCTTCAATGCTATATAGGGTAGAAAAAGCTAACTCAATATGGCTACAGATTTCTTATTATCGATTTAAAAAATGTTTCAAACAAAAGTTACTAGGATAAAAGTGCTTCACAATGCCGTGACCTTTATTTTAGTGTATCTTATCTTTATCTTATGTCATCACGTGTAAGCACAGGAGCATACAACTTTAATTTTACAAATGGCAGCATGTTTTGCACCTGATAACATAAAATTCTTACAAATTTCATAAGTAAATATTAGGAAAAAATGGAGACAGGTTTTCAACTCAATAGAAATTATAGCTCTGTGCTTAGTCATGATGACGCACACGGTTACGGCTATGTGAAGTACTTTCTGCTTAATCATTTCTGTTTATTTTTTTTTAATCGACAATAAAGGTTATAGCTGCATTGCGCTATATTTTCTTCGGCCTTTTTGTTACAGTTAAAGCGTAAAGTGCCGTAATTCTATGGAATGAATAACTATTTTCACGTTTCTGTACCTATAAGTAAGAAATACAGAAAATGATTAAGTTAATAAACTAATTTAAATTCCAAACGTATGAACACAAGATTGTAGACATAACCACAATAAATTGCTGAAGCGACTGCTGATAAGGTAAGAGGACGGTCCATTTCTGCATTTTCTAGTTCTTTCGAAATTTGGCAAGTGGACGGTCAAGCAGGGCCGGTATCACCCTTTTAGCCCGAGTGGGTAGTAAGGACTCATCTGAAGGAATGACGGATACAGGGTTATTATGAAAAATTTATAAAAATATACTTTAAGATGTCACAAAGTTCAATTTATTTTTTGCTTTCGTTTAAAGATAGAAATAAATCATTTTCGTAGGGCGAAACAAGACGTTCGTTTTCTATTATGAACAACAAATTCATGCATTAAAGTTTCTAAATCGAGCACATCAACTGAATCCGGGTAGGAATGCAAAATAGCAACGTGGTTTAGCCGTAATTGTTTATTCGACGCAAAACTGAAAAACTTCTTTCATTAGAACAAGAAGATCTCGGCACTGTTTATTATTAATCTCAGGAAACGCACGAATTCGGGAACGATTTTCATATAATGTTCATTTTGCCTGAGAAAGGAGCCACCCCCAATTTCAAATTTTAGGTTTTGTTCGAAAGTTTCGAGTGGGTAAATACGCACACGGATATTTTCGAGTGGGTAGTACTACCCATACTACCCACGTCAACCGCCGACTCTGCGGTAAAGGGTTACTTTCAGAAGAGTTTGAAACAAAACATGTACTGAAACAAGGTGATCCAATATATATGACACAATACCAAGTTCAAAAGCAGCTGTAGAATACTTACAAATGCACGAGTTGCTACCATTTGCTGATGATGTAGCGAGGGCAACGAGAACCTCAGAACACTTAAAAACTATAATTTAATAATTACGAATAGAGTCAACCAAATAATAATAATAATAATAATAATAATAAAGTATTTATTTTGGTGAAGGGTAGATGTTATATAGAACACAATTAGAAGTTATGTATAGATTATACACACCAAAATCACAAGGTTCAGTTCAGTTAAACTGTTTTTCAACTAAACCTTGAAATTATAGATTCCCAGTTATATACAACTAATGCCTACATTAACTAAGAAAAATTACACTAAAATCTAAATAAAATGTTACTTAGCAAAGCCATATGAATACGAACAACTAGCTGTATTATATTAGCAGGTACCATGTTACTAATTCTTTTTTAAAAGATATTTAAAGTAATGTTTTCTAAAGGAAGTAGTAGATACTTCTTTTAACGGATATGGTATTTCATTGTATATATTGCTGACGTTATATTGAAATGAACGTTGAAAAAGAGCAGTTTTATGCTGTGGCGGTGTAATAAGACCCTTGTGTCTTAAGTTTAAATTATGTACATCCGTTCGGAATGTTATCTTATTGTATAGGTAAGGCGGTTTTATTAATAATTATTTTATTATATAATGAAGCTGTATGTAGTAGGCGTCTGTTCTGCATGAAGCCATTTAGCTTCTATTAATTTGTGTGAAATATGATCAAATTTTCGAATACAATAAATAAATCTTAGGCAAGCGTTTTGAACTCTCTGTACCCTTTCAGCTGAATCATAATCTAAGCAAGGTGAGTATATCTCTGAGCAATATGAGAACTGAGAGAGCACTAGAGCATCACACAGCAATTTCTTTTGATCTTTAGTTAGGTACAATCTATGTGGATACAGTAGCTTCAGATTCAGGTATGCTTTTTGTATACATTTGTTTATATGAGTCCTGTATCTAAAACTATTGTCCAAAACAAGGCCCAAGTTTTTGGCATTTTCTTTTAGTGGTATTACTGACCCATTGATTGTAATTTGAACTAAAGATTTTACATTTTCGCAGTCAACTTTTCTGCCAAACAGAAGAACACAGGATTTCGATGGATTTAAAAGTAGACAATGTTTGGTTGACAAATCAAATATTTTATTTAAATCGCTAGAGATGTCTGTCATTCCCTGGTTAAAATCGGATGGTAGAAATGAGCCATAAATCTGCGTGTCATCAGAATACATATGCATCTTACTATGTTCAACAAATTCAGAAAATTTTGAAGTATATAAAGTATACAGTAGTGGGCCGAGAATCGAACCTTGAGGCACGCCTTGCAATATGGTTCGTGCTGAGGAAAGATTACCGTCCACATTTACACTTTGAGTTCTTTTATTAAAGTAACTTTTAAATAAATCGATTGCATTTAGAGAAAAACCTACGTATTGAAGTATTGCAAACAACAGATCGTGGTTAATCGTGTCGAATGCTTTGCTATAATCCAATAGGGTGAGTATTGTCAATCTTCCAGTATCAGTTGCCTTAAGAATATCATCAGTAACGGTCATCAGTGCAGTAGTGCAGCTATAAGAAGGTCGAAATCCCGATTGTATATCTGATAGCAGGTTATTTGTATTTAGGTAGTGCATTATTTGACTATTCATAATTTTCTCGAGAATTTTAGAAAAGGTAGGTAAAATGATTATAGGTCTAAGATCAGAATATTCTGCCGGATCACTAGTTTTAGGTTTCGGAGTTACAATAGCGTGCTTCCAAATGTCAGGGTAAACGCTTTCTGTTAGACAGAAGTTAATTATATGTGTAACATATTTATATATATGCGGACAACACGCAGCTATCATTTTGATATTAATTCCGTCTGCATCTATCGCGTTACTTCTGATATTACCAATATAGCGAGCCACTTCATCTTCAGATACAGATACAAAAGAAAATTTGACAGCACTTTCCCTTCTCAAGTTATTTAAATAAAATTCTTTTACAGTTTCATCTACTTGCAATTTAGGAACACTATCAATAATGAAGTTATTAATTCGATTTGGGTCAGACATAGTTGCGGGAATTTTAAATGTTGGTGTGTGTTTAACATTTAAGTGATTAAATTCTTTCCACAATTGTTTTGTTGAACAATTTTTTGTCTTATATGCAAAGTACGCCTTTTTTTCGTTTATAATACTAGCACTTGTCAGATTCCTTAATGTTTTATAGTATTCCCAATAAACAACACTTTTTGACTTTTTAAATCTTAGTTTTGCCTTATCCCTTAGTTTCATCATTAGTTTTACATTGTCAGTTATCCAAGGCATATACGGTTTTGTAGTTTTTATTGTTTTCCAAGGCGCATGTTTATCAATCAATTTGATTAAATTGCTATTTAGTATACTGACTTTTGCATTAATATCATTTACATAAAAGATTTGTTGTAGTGGTAGTAGCTTAAAGTCATTTACGAATTCATTTAAGTTAAAGTTTTTTGAGTCACGATAGAATCTGACAACAGGGGTTTGCTTAACTACCTCTGCAGTAATAGTACAATACACGAGTTCATGATCAGATTCATTGTTAACCTCCACCCCCGAGTATTTAACCAGAGATGGATCAGAAGATAAAATGACGTCAATAAGTGATTCTGAATCTTGAGTTATTCTAGTTGGCTCTGAAATATGTTGACTTAAATTAAGATATTCTAAGAATTCGATAAAATACTTCGTTGGTGGATTTGATTTTGCTAACAAATTAATATTTATATCCCCCATACAAATGATATTCTCCGATATGGTTGTACATAATGTAAACGACGTCTCAAGTTCGTCTACAAATGTTTTATAATTTGTAGACGGTGGTCTATAGATTACCCCAAAAACGTATGTTTCAGATTTATTTTTAATCGTGAACCATAATTGCTCTATGTTATTATTAGTATTAATTATCTTGTACTTCAAGGAGTTTTTTATGTAGACAGCAACTCCGCCACCCCGACTATCTCGATCTTGCCGTATCAAATTATAATCTTTAATTGAAAGGTTTAAATTACTTACGTTTGGTGAAAGCCATGTTTCTGATAAAGAGAATATATCATAGGTTGTGATAATGCGCTTAATGTAATCTAGTTTCGGTAGTAACGACCAGATATTTAAGTGAGCTGCTTTTATGCTGCTAATATTCATATGTCTCCGCTGTAAAAGTAGATATTCCAAGGAATGTAGTCTGCAAACCTAAAAATGAAAACAAAAAAGAATAGTGTACCACACATTTCACAGATTATATTTAACTAGAACTTAAATCGTTTAAAGTATTAATTTTGCGAATACCGTTGCTCGTAGTTTTTACATAGATGTTGCCATCATTGGTCCATACCGATCTGTAGCCCAGCTTCTTGGAGGCCTCTCTGATGATATCCATGCGCTTCCATGTCAGGTCTTCTCTAATAAGGTTTTTCGTTCCTTTTAACTTCCGTTTATTGTTAAATATAAGTTTCTTAATGCTACGTTGCACAAACTTTACTATTATCGGCCTGTGTGCTCCTTCCTTGCCCTTAAGACGGTGGCTGATATCAATTGAAGACCTGGGATGTGGCTTAATCGCAAACGAATATAAAACCAAACTCTTAATAAGTGAAATACGTAATGCAGTAGTCGAGAGTTGTTTTTAAAAAATATCTATTGTAGGGTATTACCTTTGTGGTAGGGCATTTTCACTCCCTCCAAATTTTGTACACGTACATAGAGCATAGAGTATACTCTGCGATGCATTTTTGAATTAAATGACGAGAGATAATTTTATTTATGTATTTATTTATTTTAGAACAAGTAAACAGGCGGTAAAACCGATATTGTTTACTTGCAGAAATAAAGCGCAAAAGCAATTGTACAGCAACAACGGTAGCAGAATATATTGTGTTGGGGATTCGTGTTAACAGTTAAGAGGGAATAGCTAATGTACAGGCTGTTTCATACCACGTTGGAAGTACTTGGGAAGTGTATATAGGACGTCAAAATAAAGAAAACAGTGTATATAAGCAGCATAGGACCCAAAACGCCTAATTACCAAATTATAGCCCACTTTGTGGTCAAAAACAACTATCGTTTGCTCGAATCCATGACTGCCTACAACCTTTTCGCTGCAACTGCATTACTGTGAGCAAGTCTATAGGTACACAAGATGCATGTCAACCATTTCATAAAAGTTATCCATTCTAACTTTACTACTAGAAACTGACAGTTAATTAAAACATGAGTATGCAATATCAATGGTATAGTATTCCAACCAAAATTTGGAAAGCTATTTAAAATCCAGTACACTATGAAAAGTGTAAGTCATGTCTAAGTTGGTTTCATACAATCAGTAAATACTATTCTGCTGTCAATCAGCTTTCAAGTAATGACAGTTCATCTGAAAACTGTATATGTAACCGTTTTGTTAAGGCATTGTAACATTGTGCATGATTTAAGTAGGTACTAGTTGAGTTTTTAAAACCGTATAGTAGCATAGAAAATGTTGAAAAACGTATACGTCTTCCAAACTTCCCAATGCATCTGTCAAATTTGAAGGTTACTGTCGAAGTGTCACAGAATGACAATCAAACAGTAATTTTCTGAATTAAAATACGAAATGACTTACTGTTCTCAATGCTGGCCTGATTTTAAATAGCTTTCCAATTTCTGGTTGGAATACTATAACTGTACTGCGAAATGACCTTAAAATTCATATTGAAATACAATTTTCTTAAAAATAGCTGCTTCTGGTCACATCGAGCATATCGATATTCGCAAAGAAATACGCACATGGATCACATAAAGAATGTATAATTGTGTATAAGAAATCTGATAAAAGATAGTCCCAAGCAAGATTATAAGCGTGAACTGAAATAGAATCATTAAAATGTGTTTAAGTGAAAAACTATCAAATTGCGACATTTTACAAAATTTTACGGAATCTTGTACTATGTGAATGTATAATATTGTAACGACCTTGCAACCTTCGACCCCATGTGCATACGCGTGACGTCAGCGCCCTTGAAGGCAGCTGCAGACGCGTGACGTCAGCGACCTTGCTGGCTAACACGCGAATGCGTCATGCGGTTCCCAGAAAGGTCCAGCAAAATCTAGATGGCTTTCGAAGGAAATTACCCGAATACTACATGGCCGCCGGAGTTCTCATCAGTTCACTTTAGACTCGAAGCTCGCGTGATATAAACGAACCCTAGTAAAATAAATAACAGATAAATCGAATCACATAAATCATTAATGTTAAACGCGTAAATAGCCACATAAATAATTGATGTTTAATTCAACGCATGTAAAAAAATAATTTATCGTTGTTAGAAATAGTTCGTTAGTTTAAGTAATCTGTGTGTTTCTAAATAATCATAATTAATAGTTGTAAATAAATGTTTAATACAAGAAGCGTCAAATATTTTTTTTAAATAGCCCGAACGTTAAAAACGTAACAATATAATTGAAATGTACATATACAGAACACGACAATACCAAATCAAATGTCACGAAATATCACAATAATAAATAAAAAATAACTATGATTATTACACACAACTGTCACATGACTAATATCATCCAATGAGGACTATGCATTTTTTGAAAATCCACCAATCCCGAACTGATTACCTGATAAACGCCCGTGGGCTGCTTATCAAGCGATAAGCTCCCTAGGGATGATTATCGACTCCGTGGATGGTGTCATAATTGGAAATAGAAATGCAAGAAACGGACAATTTGAGTTTATTGGCATTATTGGATCAATTTTAAATCATAATTCGTATACGGGTTTGTGTAATAATCTTCAAAATATAAACGTGGGCAACACACTTACAAATAATCTTGCCCGTGCCAAGAGTCATTGTGCTGGTTGCTCTTAGAAAACTGCTCTCGGGCAAGCCCTCGGGAAAGTTTTCATTGCAACCAGCACTCCACCCTTGGCTTGTGCAAAATTATCGGTAAGTATGTGTTGCCCTTGTTATATTACTATTGATAATTAACAGTTAGGAAAATTTAGGCAAAATAAATGATACAAAAGAAAATTTACTATGGAATTAGCAATTAGTATTACGAAAAGATTACTCTGTATACTATAATGAGGTCATGATATTCTCAAATGACCCGTAAAAGCGGATAACAACAATAGCATGTTAAGTTCGGATTCAATTTGACCCAAAACCCACAAATGCAAGAACATTCTCATATTACTACTAATCAACAGATAGGTCCTACAGACCCCAAGTACTTGGTTTAGATTAGAGCATTATCCAACTCCGGAATATGTTTAGTAATTAATTAAAATCATTATTTGCTTGAAATTCGTCGAGCAGAGAGAGTTATTAACGAGATATCTTGCAAATAGGTAAACAACCAAGTTAAATTCGATCGAGTTGATTTGTCACAAAGATGAATTAAAAACGAAAACTTTGAATTTCAGAAAGAGTTGCAGAATCGCTTCACAAGATTCAAAAATAAAATAGTAATAACTTTGATGGCACATGATACACATCCAAAAATTCCAATTAACTTTGACATTGAAAAATTATTCCAATTAAACAGTGACTTGAATAATTCGGAATATTTGCTCTAAATAGGAAAGTAATAAGATATTCTATATTTATCTAAATATCAAAAAACCTGGTATTTGAGGAATACACTAAAAACCCTAACAAGTCACAAATAATTCCATATTACAGATTATAAAAATTCAGGATTCGGTCCATACTCACAATGAGGTGATTCAGTAAATTAATGTAAATTACAGATTATGTCAATTATCTCCAATGTTTTAACGCAGGTAGGTTACTAGATTAGATTAAGACAGACCGCCTGCTGTTGTTCACTAGGTAGCAAGCAGGCGGTCACAACCATAACGGAAAGTTTCCGAGAAGATAGAATGGAATGCCGACACAGGGTTGCCCAGTGCATGAACGGTTGATTCACATTACAACTTTCGGCTGCAGGTATGATATAGCTCGGCTATGGGTAACCAATGCTGGGCTGACATCGGATCTCTTGCAGAAACGAAATACCCATACATATATGATCAAGCAAGAAGGATATTATTAGCTCACAGGGCACAATGCTTTCTCCCTTAATTAAAAGGAGAGTTGAAGTGTCCTGTTCCGTTTACCAGAATCATAATATGCTGCTGTCAATATAATTCCAGACTATGCTTGATTTTGTGAAAATCAAGAGAAAATTTCTTCATGTAAATTATCCGATTCCCAGAAATAAAGCCGTAACAAAATATTGATTCCTCAAACATACAAGCAAGCGAAAATACCAAATAAATAGAACATTTGACTTCAGAAATATGGTTCACATTGTGGTCTTTCCTGGCTCAGCAAAAATTGGCATATTGCAGAGAAAATAAGCTGCTTGCCAAAACTTTTGAGAAACCTTTAGAATTCACGATAAGCAACCAAAACACCTCGAAGTTTGAAATGTTGGATAAATACATTACTTATCGTTTTAATTATATTGTAGGTAGGCCAATTAATTATGTAGATTTTTATAATCGACTTTTAACCCGTAGTAAAACAAATTTCCTCAAAACTTTCTACAGTAAGGGCATGCCCGTGAAATGGGAACAAGGAACGAAATGACAAAAGAACTGGCTAACAATAGCTGAAGGAATGAAAGAGACGATGACTTTATAAAACACACGACTCCGGCAGGGGCCAACACTCAAGGCTGGAAAAATGAAATGTCCTCAATTCCCAAGCTCGCCCAAAAGCAAAATAAAAACAAGGAACAAGGCTCAATTGTGGAACATAATCTGCGTTAACGAAATGGATACCGAAACAAATCTCGAAACAATACGCATAGCTGCAGGCAAACGGCAAACATCAGCTACACGACTAAACTCCTAACGAAAATTGTTCAACAGCTGATGAACACGACAAATAGCATCAAACGGCCAATTCCGCTTAAAGCGGTGAGTGTCACGCTTCCTACCAGTATCCAAGAAGTATTCCAACAAGCCTAATTGAAAGAAATTACTAAGGAAAACCACAAGGAAAAAAATCAGAACCCCTCAAACATAAACTGCGCTAGGTCAACTAGGTAAATGGCTTGAAAGAAAAAAAGTTCATAAATACATTGACATCCTAATCTTCAATCTAAAAAGAAACGAGAAATGAATGAAAATGAAGCCAAGCAGACAAAAACCACGCCAAACCAACTAGAAAGATGGTTTGAGAGATAAACAGTTCGTAAAGAAAATCCCCAAACACATCAACACCAAACCAATATCTTGTCATGACTACAAAAGAAGAAAAAAAGCCTATTAAAGAATAACTGCGCGTTAAACCAATTATTAAGATGATTTGAGAGATAAAACCTGCAAAGCGAATCCCCCAAATACATCAAAAAGAAAAAGAAAGAACCATTCAGATAAACCGCTTCTAAAGAAGTGGACAAGAAAAAATTTTGACAACGGAAGCACCGCATAACCTCCAGTACACTAAATCACCACAACACATTGAACCACAAGAACATGTAACCAATCGAAATCAGAATCATCCAAAGGCTTCACTAATCAAATCATAACCCAAAGCTGTAGCAAAAAATCCAATCGTACTTCCTAAACCCACAACGTAACCACGCACACAAGCAAACGAAACAAATTGAAAAAAAACAAACAAGAGCATCAAAAGAAAACCTTGAAAATACGTTGCTAAACAACCAAATCACCAAGATACAATGAACCATGGTAACCCAAGCCAAATTAAGCCAAGCCAAGCTAAGCCAAATCAGTAGCTTTAAATTATTTAGGAATAATTAAACTAGAAGTATGAAACATGACTTATTGTTTTAATTGTATTGTAAGTAATATCTTGGTGTATTACTGACAGGGCAATTAATTATGTAAATATTTATAAATGACTTTTAAGTCTTAACGACTGCTTTGTCCCTTGTTCTGGTCAATTTTCCAAAATCCAGATAAATCATCCAATTCCCAAAAACAAAGCCGCAAAACTCTCGCACATGGATCCAAGCAAACATTCCAAATAAATGGAACATTTGACTTCACAGATGTAGTTCACATTCCTATCATTTCTGACTCAGCACGAATTAGCAAATGGCATAGAAGATAAGTTGTTTACTAACAATTTTGAAGAACCTTGAGAATTCAGGATAAGCAACCAAAATACCTCGTAGTTTATAATGTTGCATAAAATAACTTTATGCTATTTAGGAATAATGATATATAGAAATTTGAAGCATGACTTATTGTTTTAATTATACTGTAGGTAATATCTTTATTAGTGATAAGGTAATTAATTATGTAGATCAAATGATAAACCATAAATCAATAATAATTAAGAAAGTTATATCAAAAGGTATAAATTAACGCACTAACCATACATAATTAAGTAATTCGTGATTGATTGCAATCAGTGCCCATCGGCTGAGGTAATCTGCGATGTCATCCAGCGACAACAGATCTACCACGTGCGTACTTTGCTGCAGTGCTTGGTTTCTATATTCAAAGCCCCAGGGGATTGGTGGAAGCCATATGTGGGGCATTAAGCGACAAGTATTCCGAGAGTAAACTTCGCTGCAGTGCTTGGTTTCCGTCTGCATGGCCCAGCAGCTCTATGGTGTGTGCTCCCAACCCACACACCAAGGAAAGCCCCGTATATAGGCGGCATAAAGACAATCCAGGAGAGCACATATGGGTGCTTATACAGTCTAGTGTTCTCAAAATCGTACTCATGCAATTTAAAAAACAATGATATGGTTTTAACGTAAATATGAAGTAAATTTATAGTTCGATCACGTCTAGTTTCTTTGGTAGACTGAATAAAGACAACATTATTGCTGTTTAGAATGTCTACTACTGTATTACGTAATATGATTGCTCAAATCTAAATTGAGAAGAGGCTAGGTTTAGTTTAACAGGTAATTTATAGCAAATCCATGAAATTTAATATTAGTCATTTAAGAAATAAATATTAACACAATAATCTATTGAGATACCGCAATTATGGCAATTCTTTATCGACTTTATAAATGGTTATTAAGTAACTATTTCATTAACCTTATAAATATTACTGTTAACTAAATAAATTTCATGTGTATATCTTGTAATTAATAATAATTACTAATCATTCGACTTTATTAGCATTATAAAATCGATTTAAACTTTGACTCTCATTCACAAAAAGGTATTTCGAAAAATACCTTTCAAATGCCTTCTTTAATTAATTTAAACGAATGCCATCAATTATTTTATGAGTCTATATATATTTTTTAGGGAGCAACTCATGTTTAGAAGGACGTAGGACTACATTCATAAAGCAAGCAATATGTATGTAATTGTGTAACAGCTTCGACGACCAAGCATCTTATCGATCAGAATTTAAACCGAACAGGTGTAGCTAATGCATTTTTGCTGATCGGAATAAAAGGCATCCATTATTTAGGCACCCAAAATGCTTTGACCCGGTACTGAATTTCCATAATGATGCCGGCAGTTTACCATTTGATTTTTATTTGCAATGACAGAGCCCTGTCTATATTATTATGAGGTTTTCAGGAACGTTATGCGAACTAAAATCAAACACGGATATTGAATTTATTGAGCTTGGTATATTTCCTTAATTTTAAATGTTATTATTACATAAAAAAACTGTCTGATATCGTAACATTTAATTATATGGCTTGTAATCTTTACTCGATTGTAAAACCTACTTTGAATTTCGTATAACATCAGTGTGTAATAAATCCGTTTTTATTTTCATCCAATTAACCAGTATAGTTTATAGAATTCCAATTGTATGTACCACCCAGCTAAGACGCCTATCCGGATACTTTGCTACTACTATATGCAGTAAATATGTTTACACCTGTAACAGCTATCAAAGAAATGAAACTTCTAAGAGTAGCTATGCTAGAGTGCAACAGAGCAAAGTACTATGGCCAAACTCAGGGCGATGCACCCTAGACGAACCAATAATCCCTGAAATCATTCTGTGACGCTTGACCATTTATGCTGCTTTTTTGAGTATTTAATGGACGAACACTGGATTTCTTACTTCAAAAATAACTCTGAATAGCTATAATGGTCAACAAGGAGACAGATAAGACAATAAAACCATTCAAGCTTATGTGAAACAGGTCGTGGTGTTTAACGCAAAACCAATAAACTTGAACATATGGAAGTATATGCTACAAGCTCAGAAGACGAAATGGCGTCTTTTTATAAACAATTGAACAGTGCCCTATAACATACCACAGAAGACTAAATCAATATAATTGATAAACTGAAATTTATGTGTATTAACTAGATTTTTAATGTATCATGTTGTGTGTGCATTATACCAACGTTGATAATTGTATCGTTCTATTTTCTATATGATTACTGTGAAATAAGCTACTGGAAGTAATTCAACAGAAAACAAATACCAGTATTAACATATAGTATTTCAGCTTATGTTTAAAAGTAAGTCCGCTGTTCGTAAAAATCTGTCGAAACACTGCTTCCTGTAAACACTCTGTAGATCTTCGTTTTATAATTTGCGGAGATTGACAGCCGTCTATTATTTGAATTCAGATCACTTGGCGATCTTGTATTTCATTCATACCCTCGACGTATTTCTATTTTGAGTTAGTGCACAAGGTAAATGTAAAAGGTTCAAGATAATTTCAATTCCTCCAACTGGGGGCGGGCTGCTAAAGGGACCTTGTGTCCCTCTTCAGCCAAGAATGAGACTTACAGGATGGGTGAGAGAAAGGAGGGATGGAGAATGGAAGAAAGGCCAGGAAAGGTTTAGAGCTACTGCCCTGGCATTCGCCTAAAAGAAGGTGCTCTATTGACTCAAGAAAACCACCCTCAAACCTGAAGAAGAGGGCTTCGAACCCACGACGCCCCGAATGCTAACTAGGCGTGCTAACCACTAACTTACAGAACTCGGTGGTAGTGCACAAACACTACCGTCATGTTTTAGTTGGTTGCTCTATTTTGTTACTGATAACTATTTTGATCTACAATAAGCTGGCTTCGTCTGTGGTTTAGTTAGGGTTTTGACCGTTAACAATGAATGGTTGTTCTGAATGAAAATATTCTATTACAAGGCGTCCTGACCGACTTCGCGTATAATAACTGAAAACCCTCAGCCGATAAAGTTTCTCCCAAATCGGATGAAAATCATTGCGAAATGGTGCAAACTACTTTCAAACAGTTTTATGCGTGACTGTAGTGGTTCTGTAAACCGTTACTATAATTTTACAAATTTAGGTTGCAGTTTTTCCCAGTTTGATACCAACTCTCATGCTCACTCTGTCATGTATCATTTTTGTGATACGCATGCAAAATACAGCTTCACAAATACTACATTTGAAACAATGCCGGTGAACTAACCAAGTTGAAAGATCATGAAGGGAGACACTTAGATTATTACAAATACTACTATAATACAGGGTTTGCATTAATTCCCATTTCCCACGTGACTATGTATTCACCCTAAATGCTAGGCAAACAAACTTACACGATGGGCAGTACTTAAATATGGTAACATAAAATTATCAGTGGCGTAGACACGACACAGACTAAATAACGCTTGAAATCTGCCGAAAATTGCTAAAGCACACGAGAATGTCATTTTAGCGATCGCCGCGGACCGTCTTTTGCACAGCGGGTTCCCTAGAGGAGGCTCGTCGGCCGCCAACCTCGCTCGGCCGGGTCCGTTAAAAACTGCCAAAAATTGCACTTAAACAGCAAAACGAAACGTATGAAGTTTAGAGGTTAGATGTGACAAACGTCTATGTCGCGTTGGCAATTTGTTTAGGGATATTACCAATACCACCAATCTTCTAAAAACAAGTTTATAGCGGCAAATTTAAATTTAGTGACGTGTGAATTGGGAATTAATGAACACCCTCTGCTTATACATAAAAGTGAGTTGTACCTGTGTGTAGGCGTCACGCTTTTATCGGCACCAATCGGCGCACTTCGCCCTCAATCAGCTATGTCGTTACCGCGTCCTTTATAATGCAGTGAACAAGATCTTTTGGGATCGCATTTTATTAGTTTACAGGTAAAGGGCCTGATTAACAATCGGATTACTTCTGTAAGCGCGGGTTGAAATCCTATTTTCTGTATTGTTTTTTTTTCGTGACAAATTAATATAATCCACATTACTACGTGTTTCATTTTACCATTTCGGTATTATTAGCAACAGTAAAATATTTTTTACTTATTTTGTACACTTTCCAACCGTAAGGGGTAGTTATTATTTCAGTGTGCTTTCTTTAATAAGAACGTTACCCCCGTTTCATGTACAGTTTTACAAATATCCAAATTATTTTCATTACAATAACACCACCTATGTAGTAGTTCTAAAAGCTAGTAGTACTTATGGTTGAAAATAATAGCGAGTGTGATAAATAATGACAAAAAGTTTAGCTAATATACCATTGCTCGAATATGACTATTGATAGCACATACGGTTTGTACCACATGGAGGTATTGGCAAGTTTCGCATAGAGCAGATACCAAAATAAAGTAGTGAAGAAACTATACAAAAATCCAAATAAAATACTATCAAAGTAAATACTTGATTGAAGTTCAATAACTAAATTTACTACTTCATGCAAATGAGATATTCGTTTCAATAACTATTTAAAACGTAATTATTGTAAAATTTTCCATGTAGTATACTTTAAGCACACAAGCATAGGTTATTGCTAGAATTTCGAAGAAATGATGTCAATACATTAAGCTCTATAGATTTTATTATAACTGATTTATTTGATAATACTTGCTATAATTCCTATTAATGACCATATTAACATAAAATATATTGCACTGGCTATACTTTGCTGTGCTTTTAAATGCGTAGAACTTTCAAATTCTGATGTAAATAAAGTATCTTAGTTATAAATTGCCCTCGTTTGGAAAATACTGTCAATATTTTTTTTTTGTAAGAGCTTCTGAAAACTTTACAGAGGTGGGTTCCGTTATCTAGTTACTTGTTTCTGAAAAATTGATTTTCTAATATTTTAAAATTTCATTTATATCACAGGTCACAACTTATGTCAACCAAATGTCAAAACAGTTTTCAAATTCTAATGACAACTGCCCAATCTTTTGAATAGTACACTATAATATTAAATAACACAGTAAGTTCTTATTTGTTAATTGATTTCACTCTGTTAACGTCTTTATTTATTTTCTAGCTAGGATCTGATAATAAATCACCCATCTTGGATTGACATTCACACAATATTCAAGACGAAACCTATCCTTGCTCCGCAACTAGACCCTTTCAAGCTCCTTACTGCAATGCTCCGCTCACCGACAGACCACTCGTTCCAATTGTCCAATATTAGCAAACCCCAAACTCCTGTCAGCAAACAGCAAAGCTAGCTACCTGCCACAGTCAACTGCTACCTGGAACGCTCCTCTTCTTTCCGATGCCACCCCTTTGGAAGCTCCGCTCAACAATACATATGTTGACGTAATCCCGTTTTACTTTTGATATATTGAGATGGTCTTAAGCCCTGAGTCTCACTTCTAACAGCACAACAAAATAATGAATAATTCAGACAAGCTTAGATTGAGAAATGGCATCTAATTGCAATAAAATAAAAATTAATCAGACTTGAATTTAGGAATAATATGTGCAAAGCTATGCAAGTAATAAAGAAATTAATTCTCCTAACATAAAGAACAAGGCAGAGCTCAAATCATAGAGGTTGGATTCATGTTCTATTTAATCAATGTAAATTTGTAAGAATGAATCGATTATGAAAATAATTAGTAAATGCTGGTCGAGGGTATTTTGCAAGTCATAATTCATTAATAACAATTCTCTGTGAGCATATCATAATAAGGTAATGTGGAGGAAGGCAAAGCAGGGTGCAACGAGTACGAAGTGAGGTCAAAGCTAAAGGCAAATCATAAATAAAAAAGGAAAATGGAACAACAATATTGGAAATTTGCTGAATTTACAAACAGTTTATTGATTAGCAAGTATAACAATGAAATGGACTTTTAATTGAATTCAGAAGTGATCAAAAGAGGATGTGCGCGAAAAGAAACATAAGTCAGTGCAATAAGTGAATGAAAAGACATTTAAAACGGTGCAACGCGAGTGATAATGTAAGACAATGATTACAAAAATCAAAGGACAATTTAGTAAATAAGGTAGAATTGTAAAATTAGTTAGATTTTAAGAATTTATTTGTTAAAAAGGTCAATTGAACAGAGTTGATTTCCTATTTGTATTGATGTGCAATTGTTAATAACAAATAAAAATAAAATAATTTTACTGACAGCCCAGTTTTATTCTCCCAGAAAAATCTAATTTTTATATAGTAAATATTAAAATACAGCTCCGAAACTTTACCAGAGTGTTCACGACATAGCAGTGTTCAAGCACAAGTGTTGGTTTTAAAATCGGCCACTACAAAATATTTCCGATCCACAACGGCTTCCGAGGGACGTTCGCCATCCTATTTTGGCCTACGTTTAACAGCAAGAGGCGGTTTACGAGGTTCCTGACTTCGTGGCTACATCGGTGGCACACCAGTCCAGCTCCTCCAAGGCCTGCACCACGGTTCCTGCTCGCTGAGAGAAGATCTGGCACATTATCACCTCTCCGGACATCATCGGACAGCACCTGGAAAAATTGCAAGGTTAGTTGTGAAGCAAAATTGTACATGTACCACCGTAAAACCTATCCGGGAGTGGAATAGCATCGCTGCTTGGCAGATTCACGGCGATTTAATAGCTTCAGTAGCTTCAAATTGAGAATTTAGAAGTCCAGAATTGAGGTTAGGATTCCTTGACGTCATTATTTCGAATCAACAAAGTGGAGGGTTTTGGCTAGAAACAAAACACGATCAACCGACGCTATAAGAAAGCGGGAAAATAAAAAACTTTCCTATTTAATTTGCTCATTGAGTAGTAATTCATATCACAAACACGAAAACGATCTGCATTTGCTAGTTTTTCATAAAGACTTAAAATTATATGACAGATTAGCTCCGTTGTAGCATTTAGGTTGCTTTTGACCTACGCACCATAGGCGTGCGATCAAAATTTTAAATCTAAAATTGTGAACCCAGACCTTGAATAAGAGCTCTGTTCTGCTATGAGTTAGCCAACAATAATTCAAGTTGCAAGTAGATTACATTATAAATAGGGGCGTACGATCATTCAGGTCAAGCATATCACTAGACCGCTCATTTAATTATCCCTGAGAACCAAAATTAGTTATCTGATTTGTGACGAACCCAGAATTAAAAATAATATGTATGGTGGCTCTAGATATTTTTATTAATAGAAGCAATTAATTAGTAGTGGGCGGCCATTACAATATATCAAATATAATATCCCAAATAAAACTAACCCAGTATGTTTCCTTAATACTTTACTTGTATATAATAATTCTTCTATCCATTAGTTTTGGGTACCATTTTCCAGTAATCTTCCTTAGTTAATCCTTTTTTTATTATGTCTTTAAAAATTCCATTTTTAAAGTCACCACGTAGATTTGTTTTAGTTACCCTTTTTATCCTAACCAAAATTACATGAATAAAACAACTCTCTCATATTTTAATTATACCAAAAATTAGTGTACCAAATTTTCAGATTGTTATTTCGTCCATTAAGACAAATTTCCTAACTACCTCATTTTTACCTTGATGCCTTTTAGTCTAATATGTATTTAAGTTAAATCTACTTAATTTTATCTTATTTCGAAATTAACATTTGTCATTGATCTTTTAAACTGTATTTTATCCAAATTTTATTTTTAATTTTAATCCACCTGTAATTTACAAATAGCTATATTTCAGATACAAATCCGCCTTATCCCTGAATAAATCCAAACCATTATAATATCCCACTTTTTAATTTTTTTATTCAAACCATATTAAGCTTGTCATTACAATATGTTATCACCTCGTTCGCACGAAACATTGCATTTTAATATTTACAATGCTGGGGGTAGTTACTTTATCATCTATATCACCAAACGTCGAAACCAAACAAGGAACATCTTATCGATCACTTTGACAAGAACATGTGTTGCTAATACATTATTGTTGATCGGAATAGAAGATACTCATTACTTAAGGGACATAAAGCTATTCGTGCTAGAATCAGTTCTGTGGCAAAAAGCATACGGGTATAAGTCGACTTATTTCATTTTTGATTTTATTGATGCCCTGTGTCCAGAGCAATATCTGGCATTTAAATACAAGAGGATATAAGTCTACATACCATAACCGCATTGCTACAGCAAGTTTTCTAAATGGGATATGTAGACTTATTCCCTGAAAATTCACCAAAAATTGAAAAAAAAACAAATTTTGTCAATGGCAAATAGATACAACTGTACTAATACCCCGAGTCAAAGCTTTTCGTAAAGTTATCTGCAACGCCAGAACAGCATATGTTAACTTATACTCTTTTGCCATTTCATAACTTTCCGTTTTTGTTGGAAACAAATAACTTATGTACACTTATACTACGAGTGCCTTTCCATGCAGGTCCAATAGCGTGTTTTAGCGGTTCAATTTTCCAATGTTATTATTAGTTATTATAGTGCAGTTTAACGAATAAGTGCCAAAATGGACACACGCTCTCGTGCGTACAACGTTTTGCAGAAGTGCTGCAACAAGAACGTAACCAGTAAGTTTACAGATAACCTCACATTATTCGAACTCGGAACCACATATTCTTGTTTAGTTTATGTCCACATTTATGCTGTTTTGCCAGAGTAATTATTTATGAGAAATACATATTCCGGAAAATTGCAAAAAGCTATATGTCAACTTATACCCTTTTCCTATTTCATAAAATGAATAAAAAAAATGCGATAGGGTATAAGTTCCGTATTTATTTATTTTCTAGTAGAAATAGTTTCAGAATCAATAGCAAAGCAAGCTGTAGTCAATAAATCGACTTCATCCCTTTGATTACCAGCGAAAAGAATTAAAGGTTGATCTCAAATCTCCAGCAAAATAGTTTTTTGATGTTCCTGCAAATGATCATTTTTGACTTATACCCTTTCGCCTTTTCACCACAGAGTTATATTCTCATCATGCTGACAGCTTACTAATTGATGCTGAAAGCTCACTTTTTTAAATTGCAGCTTTCGCCACATTCCGCTTACAAAAGCTAAAAATACTCTCGAATAACATCAGATATATTGTGACGGCAAGCATTTTCATATTAAAAGGCTTCAGGTTTCCACAAATCGGGACATCCTTGAAAGCTTCTAAGCGTCCCGTATGTGTTTAAATGTAGTCTGCGATCAATGGTCCCTGACAGATTGTGCCATTACCATTAGTCGATAGCTGTCATTTATCCATTAGCAAAATGAGGTCCGCCTTTTTAATAATTCAGCCGAAAGAGCGGACAAGAGTTTGTACTCGTAGAGTATGCACATGCGAATGTGACTTACAAGGTAATCTCGAAATGGAATCGCATAAAGCGCTGTGACGACGTTTACCATGCTCATGTTTATTTTAATTTTATGTTTGGCACATGTTTCATCATGTTGAAAACAACAAAAATTTCCATATGGGGATAGTACCGACAGCCATTCTCATGTTAAGGTTTAGTACTTTCTAAAAGCTTTTTTTAGTAACGTTGGTTCAGCTACTCTACTACATCATATGTAAAATCCAAATCTAGTGCAAAATAATTAATAAAATTAAGAAATATTGATATTTTTAAAATAATACACATTATAACTACTGCAGCATATAAAACGTTGCATAAAAATATATAACATTGAGCTGAACTTGAGGCTAAGGCACCCAACATTATACTTCAGTACTTCCAAACGTAAAACGGATCGCCGTTGCGATGCAGAAAAGTGTTGCTAATTCAAAAAAGCACCACATTTCTAAACCATTTTGAATGTAGCAATGTAGTACAATTCCAAGTGGAATGCAATAAAATCCAATTTCCTTCACGCTAATAGAAGGTCGGCTGTTTTATAACATTTGCGAGCTTAGAAAATGTTACATTTTATTCATGTAAAGTTTGTTGCTATGGAAATGCTGATATTGTAATGAAATGTTGTAATAGCTTCACTAACAATTACCTGTTTGTAATGAATTGCCTGACTGCAAAGGCTATTTTTAATTTAGAAAATTCATATAAGTTAAAATTTAGGGCAAATCCATATACACAATTCTCAGATTATATTTTTATACTGTGCTCACTTTTTGCCTGTCATTAATTTAAGGCTGGTTAAAATGAAATGTATTGATTACTGTTTAAAATAAATGGTTAGATGCCCCTCCTTCTATTTTATCCAACTGCAATATTTATTAAGCTAGCTCTCGGCGAACACAAACACTGCTTATCTCAGGTTGAGTTTTGAAATTCTCTATATTCTCAAATTTTAGGTTATTTGTCTCAACCTAGCTCATTTACTCGTTGTTAGTAGATAATTCACCACCTTGTAAATTGACAGATAAACACAAAATGGTTTGTGCGTACAGCGTGTATTTGAAAGTTTAAAATCGTGAAATAATGTGAGAAATCGTAAGATAAATAATCCGAATATTCCCGCTTGGCAACAATTAAAACATCGTCTTTATTATTAGGATGACGTAGACCCTCACCTTCGTTATTCTCAGGATGACGTAAAACCCACGCTAACTTTCATTTGTTTATGATGCTCGATTCTTCCCAATTTCGTAAAATTTGATGACGCCTTGCTGTTTATGAAAGCTACGGTGTAGCAGAACCCTTGGAAAAATGCTATGCCTCTTCAGTAAGGTTCAATCTCGAATTTACGTAGCTTTCCGAACGGCAACTCTTAAAATTACAGATGAATCCTACCTCGTAAAGTTCGGTTCGATGCCGCTCGCATATAACGCTCCCGGTTTTCTGCCTCTGGCTTTGCTGGAGTCGCTTCTCTGGGTGCAGATGTTGAAAGCGACGTTCTTGCAGACCCAGCTAACGTTCTTGACCTCTGGCTTCCGCTGCTAATTTTGGCAGTAGTCGAAGATCGTAAAGTCCAGCTGATCGGCTGCCAATGTGCACTCGAGGATGATATTGGAAAATATAATTTTTTCGTTGCGGAACTTTCCACAAACGATAGTACAACTGCTCGGACACTTAGGCAATAAAATAAACCACTTTTTATCTTGGTAATTCTCTTTTATTATTATAAAAACATTAAAATTGGAGCAGAAATTCGACAAGACACATTAATTTCTATTTTCAATTGTTCTCTCTTAATAACAAAAAAGCATCAGGTTGCTATGATACGGTGTTCTCCTACTATTAGTTGGAAATTAGTTTTGATAATATTAACCAGAAATAGAAAGTTTGATTACACAAATTAAATATCTAACATTTTCTTAAATCTAAAATATCGTCTTTTGCTTATAACTAGTATTGTTGTTTAGCGTTGCACTCACAAACGTTTTTAATTTTACTGCTCTGCTCTTTTACACTTTGTTTTTAGTACACTGGTATCCGAGTCCACCATTTTCACGTCACTTGCTTCTCTTCTGTTGTCTACATTCATAATTGCTCTTTGCAATGTTCTATATTATCCTTATGTTTATCTACCCGTCAGATTGCTCACAATTTTCACTATCTATAACTACGCTCATTTATATGCACATAACAACTTTTTGTGTCAATTACTTTCGTTTAGTCTGGCTTTACATGTGCACAAACCTATTATTTTAATTATATTAATTTATTCAAAATTCAAATTCAAACCCTCTGATATATGCTTTGCTTTCGCGTGGCTTTATACGACTACGTACTCCTTCTCGCATCTCTTTACCAATGTATTTTTTTATTATTGTTTAAATTTGCAATTATATAAAACATCCTAATTCTTTGCTTTTTTGACTTGGTTAAATATTTTGCACTGCAAACAGAGCCAAATTGTGGGCTTAATAGCATTTCAATATAGACACTTTTTTTCCTTTGTTTGGAATCGAAGCACAGAAAGTAAAACACCTTCTGTTCGTCCTTAAACGTTTTATAAAACTGAGAGTGAATAATTTTTGACAACACAATCTTATTAATGGCAACTAGATTAGGCGTTACTTGTGTCCGATAATTTTTACAGTACTAAATTATACCATGCGTTCTTTTTAAAAGTATACATAGGGGATACTGGATTGTATACTGTTAAGCAGTTTTTAAACTGTCGCTCTACTAGACGGGTTCCTGTCACACAGCGGAGCTAGGCCAGGAGTAATGGTAGAAGTAAAAGGTAAATAGTAAAGTAAATAGGAAAAAGGGCCAGGCCCTCGAAGGGGAATCTAGAGCTGGAGGTCAGGATCACGATCTCTTCTGTGACTGAAGTAAGTGCAGGAGTTGCTTTTATACTTCGTGTACCCTTCCCTTAGACGAAGGGTGGATACAGCCTGGGCTAGCTCATTAACTAGAATATAGCGTGATGTAAGGACTAGAGAATAAAATGCTTCAGGCTTTAAATTGAACAGTAAAATTATGAAAATTTGTGCCATGTCCTTACTCACAACATGAAAAAACAAATCTAGCTAATTAATAACACACCACCTACCTTTATTGCTTCGCTGCATAGGTATATAAATTGTACAGGAGAGGGGGTTGCGGAATTTAATCAACCCCAAGTAATCGCAGTAGCATATGAATTATATACAAAAGTCATGAAGGCTAAAGTGACATCAACTTAAATTTGCAGAACAATTGCCTAACAAATAAGTAAACCATAAATAGAAATCAACTTCCAAGTATTTTAGTCAGAAATATGCCAAGTAATAGCTCGGGTTACAACTTAGGATCGCCACCTGTGAATTCGCATTGGACACGTGAGCACAATGTCCAAGGGAAGCGGTGAAAGTGAGTTTTGGGTCCATACGTATTTCAGCAATTTTTAAACGTTTAATTACTCGCTCTTTAGAGCTATTAATTGATTAGAAGGAGTAATTACACATTCTTCACTTTTAATTTCTAAGGCCCTAGCGACAATTGATTATATTGGCGGCAACTGTCTTTGTCGATAAAACGCTGAGAAATACATGTACTTACATTTATAATTAGATGTTATGTCCAGCGACCGTGAGGGGGAAGATCCTGGTATGTTGCATCTTGACAAATAGGACTTCTAAGAAAGATTATTTCATAGAATTTAAGGATGCCACCATCAAAGAGTTCAGTTAACTGCGTCAAAACGCGGCCTAGGAATTATGGAATTTCTAGCCAGCTAGTGGAAGGCCCTGTTATTATTTGAGGTACTGTAGAATAACTTTAAGGACGCCGCATGGGGACCGGCCAAAACTGGTTCCACCGTTCGTGAAGAAAACAACGCCGCTGGGGGTTTCGTTTGTTTAAACAAGAACGGTTATAGCGTGTTCCTAGATTTTCAGATCCCGCCAAGGTGCTTCTTGACAGATCAATAATCGAGAGAAGCAACTCTTTGCTAGCGAGCCTACTTAGAAAAAGCCAAGCGATAGTGCTTCGACCAGAAAAGCCTTGCAGGTGCCTTATTTCTAACGTTAGGCGCTTTATGCGATAAGCTTCAATTCCTTTGCTACATAATAAATATAAAGTGGTCCGAAAGAAGATGCTAATTGCTAGAACCCGCTATTGAAGGGAGGCGTTACATTCTTGTTCCTCGTTATTGGTGCAGTCGCTCTAGGTTAATTAAACTCGTTGAAAAAAGCATGCGTATAATGCGCATGGAAAGTAATTTACTGACCAAGTCCTTCTGAAACCCTTGCTACG
Source organism: Agriotes lineatus (assembly GCA_940337035.1). Classification (NCBI taxonomy): domain Eukaryota; kingdom Metazoa; phylum Arthropoda; class Insecta; order Coleoptera; family Elateridae; genus Agriotes; species Agriotes lineatus. Next base: position 99,403,043 of record OW679196.1, on the reverse strand, counting down.
GTGGGGTTGCAAACGATCACTCGGTGCAGCAAATTTTACTTTTTATATTTATTATACAAATAACTACTACAGAACTCGTGAACGAGCTGCAACGTTTTTACTAAATACTTATTCTTGTTTACCCGTCAGCTATTAAGAAGCACCTATTACTTGGTTAGCAAATGTTTATTATAGGTCGTTGCGATAACTATGTAAAATATTGTGTATATAAGAAATATGTTTTAATTAATAAAGCAGTATTAATCTTGATGATTTTGCTTACTCAATCTCAACAAGAATATGCTTTCAAGCCATAATAACACTTAGTCTCTGATGTTAGAAACAGGTGATATATTATTTTTATTTACTAGGAACAATCACTGATACTTGGAATTTACATCAGTACAAGTGCACATAAGAATTGAAACTTAAAAACAAACAGGTAAGGAGAACCATGGATCCTATAAAAAGCAATTTCAAGCCACACGTGCTCATAGAAACTTGACCCCTAGCAGCATCACACATTGCAATCCATGGCAGCTCGTGTCAGTGTGACTTTTGCAGTACAAAAAAGGAGCAATATCGAAGTAAATGGTAATATTGAACGTGTCATGTAGGAATTTTACTTAAAAATAAAGAAATTTGGGATGTATCACGGAAGTAACTTGTCACAAACATTTTTTTTAAGGAGGCACCTTTGAACACTTTTCAAGAAATAAAATATTTTTCAACTTCGTGATATAAAGGTGTAGATAGTAGTAACCACAAGAAACACATTACAGCAAATTTGGGTATAAATATAAGTTTTATATTTAAAAATTAAAAAATATATAAACAAAAAGATAAATTTTTGTAATTGTATAAATGTGCCCCATATCGGGGGAAGATTTGAACAAATCAGGGGCACGTTTGATCAAGCAATAAAACACATAGTTTTTCAGAGTAACATTTATAATAAATTGAATAGACATATTATGCAGTAAACATCAACAAAAAATCATTAGAAGGTGTATTAAACATTTTAAATAATAAAACATTATGCAGAAAAATTAATAAGTGTTCAATCCATTGAAATCAACATTAAATGATAAGACTACCATGGTTCTTGAGATGCCTCCTGATGTTTTTGGTACAAAAAGCTTCAAAATTATGCCATCCCCACTAATACAACTGGTTTCAGGGACATCTGGCATAAAAAATTTGAACAAATCTTTATTTTTTATTATTCTTCGTTTCAAATATTTAAGTGAATATTCATTCTCTTTCACGGTTAATTTTTTGATCAATTTGTGCAACGAAATATCTGTTTTTCAGCTAAGTTTACAGGATTTCGTTCTACTTTATAGTAAAAATCTGAGTCATCATGAATTGGATATTCATCATCTACTGCTATCGCTTATTTCTGTTTTATTATTATTTTGCTTCTTATACACACAAACTTTAGATCTTTTCTCTTGTTTGCTGCCCTCTCAGTTCAGAAGCACTTTTCAGTGTTTCCTCTTCAATTCTGTGCTTTTCTGGGGTTTCTTTTAGAATACTTGACTTTTTTTCACTCTCCTTTCCAGTTGACAATCTTGGTCCGGCCTTGGGCAACGGTCTCACCATTTCTGGTGTAAAAATTTTAGCTCTTTTGGAGTTGGTGGAGTGACACCTAGCGCTATTGATAGAGTAGCTTGTTGCGATGTTGATGAAGTGGTCGGTTGTGACTTTGATGGAGCAGCAATAGCAACTAGTTCGACGTGGTCACGGTCCGTCACAAATGCAGCTTGGAAATCGTAATCTTTGAATGCATTTCTGGAAACTGGCCAAAGAACAATATCAATAAAGCATCAGCAGAAATAAAGGGCATGCGAGGGGGCACATTTGAACACTCTTCAAATGTGGCCCTTCTGTTGATGGTCAAAACAGTCTCAGATATCACCGCATATTTGGGTTTATACAAATGTTGACATTATTTTGTTATGAAGGCTTGTTACCGTCACTCTGCTGTAAAAAGAGAAAAGCAAAGGCAGCCGGCTTTTCAGCCGGAAGAGGTCGTGGGTTGTACAAAATACTCCAAGCTTCAGCTATAAAACAAAATATGGGCGCCAAGTAGCCAATAACCCAGCACTTTGCTAATCAAACAAAGAGCACATAATGAAATGCGCTACCAAACACTTCCTGTAAAGAGATAACGGCAAGGGTACAAATAAAATTCGCTAGCATAGGTAACGATTCGGTATAATAAATAATAATCAAGGTGCTCAATATTACATACTCGGAATAACACACGGCAAACCAGTTCAAAATATCAATAGGAAGAAAATATTACTGCAACTAAGCGTTGTATTAAAAACTCACCAAAATATTTTTATATACAGGGTCCGGCAACAGGTATCACTTAATTTTTAATGCATACTGTAAGAACAATATACGTTGAAATGAAACAATCTTTTTATAGAAATGTAGTATATTTATAGAAATCTTAATGTTTAAAAATTACATCACTCAGGTGACCTCCATCCGCCTCAATGCATAGCTGTAACCGACCTCTTACATTATGTATTACTCTCTGTAAGAGTTCCCCTGGAATCACCTCTATTTCTTCTCTAATAAACCGTTTTAATTCGTGGGTTGTTTGGGGATGTCCTACGAAGACTTTTTGCTTCAAATAACCCCATAAGAAACAATCTGGCCCTGTGATATCAGGAGATCTCGGTGGCCATGTGATGTCTCCAAATCTTGAAATTAGTCTGTTGGGAATCATGTGGCGTAATAAATTTAAATTCTCCATTTGCTGTGTGCGGAGTTGCACCATCTTGCTGTGAGAAAATGTTCCCACGTCCTAGCCTCTGTAATTCAGGCTGTAAAAGTGTTTCCAATATGAAGCGATAGTGATCCGCATTGACAGTAACGGTTAAATTATCTCCCTCAAAAAAATATTGTCTGATGATTCCGAATGCAGAAACACCGTATCATACTATAACATTTTCGTCAAGCAGAGGTTTCTCATGCAGCTGTTGCGGATTTTCATTTGCCCAAAAGCGACAGTTTTGCTTATTCACAGAACCATTTAAACAAAAGTGCGCTTCGTCCGACATAACCAACAAATTCATGCATTTTCGTCGTTATCCAAAATCTCCAGAAATTGCCTGCAGAAAGTCATTCGAGCAGCTCTGTCTGTATCATGTAACTCGTACACAACTTGGTTTTTGTACGAATGATAAGACAAGCCTATTCTTAAAATTCTTCTCAAGCTCCACTCTGAAACTTGTAGAGCAAGGGAATGTTTTATTGCTGATCTCGTTGGACTCCTCTGGACCGCTTGCCTAACGCGTTCGACGTTTTCTGGTGTTCTTACTGTACGAGCACCTGCATATTTTGATAAAACAAAACCATTTTCTTCTTCAAAATTCGTTACCCACCTTATTGTTGTCTGTCTTGATGGAATTCGTCCGCGTGGTGGTATGTTGAATTCTCGGCGAATACGTTTTTGCATCAGAATAATCGACTGATTTGAAATAAAGCATTTTAATGCAAAAACTCTTCCGTTTTTAGAAAAATTAGCCATAGCGTATAAAGTTTCCATAAAATCGCCACCAGAAACGCTTTTTGTTTTCCATAGTCGACTATTCAGTTATACCTGTTGCCGGACCCTGTACTTTAAATAATGGAAGTCTGAGTGAAATATTGATATAATTTAATTAATTGATGAACGAAAGTTTAAAGTAAATACAGAAATTACAAAATGACTATTAAACTGGAAAATTGCATTACCAGAAGGTTGCCGGTAGCACGCATGACTGCGACAAATGTATTACATATTAAATTTTAGGAGTCGAGCTGAATTCGACTATATACCCACCAATGCAAGAGCATTCAAATTTTGACCATAATTAACAGCATCGCTCTCACAGACTCAAGATCTTGTTTCTGATTTAAGGCACTTCATAACCTGGAAAGTAACTTCTAGATAATTTGGTCACATCAGATTTCAATGTGATGCATGACAGTATTACGCAAATTCTTGCAATGCAAGGATAACCAAAAGTTTGATTCAACCGAGCTCTATTTCACTAGCCTGACGTGAAAGCTGAGATTAAATTAGGTTTGTCTTAATGCATATGGTCTTACAACCCCAACGTTACAATCACTTAGGAAGTGCGTGAGGCACATCCACCCCGAATTGGTATATAAACAAAACTAGCGCAAATGAACTAACGCATTAGTTTAGTTAGAACAAAACAGTGGTAAAATGGATTGTATAAATTACTTTAAATAGGTGAATAGTTTCGCTTAAGGTACTTAATAAAACAATCTAACGTCTGCCGGATACAACATAAGCATCGCAACGAAAATATTTTAAAAACGGGTCCCGATCTGCGGTTCAGTCCGAAGTGTGCAATTAGCCAGGAGAAACATTAGAATAGGTAAAACAGACCTCTAGCAGCTGTTCAGGTGGTGGCGGGCATATAGGAACACCAAATAAGCGCCAAGGCAGCCAGGGGATTACGTCAAGCTTAACCAGAGCTTCCGCGTTAAATCTATCGGCCTGCAGGCAGGTATTTCGGCAAAGGGTCTTCACAAGAGTTCTAACTTCGATCCCTTTTGCAGATATGGATTCTCCAAACACAAAACCCAATGGGGCAGGTTACGTTAGCGGGCGGATTGCTGCCGTTTGTCCGAAGGGAGCTAAATTTTATCCCCACGTGAATAAAAGGAGCTAGAAGAATGTAACGCAATAGAATCTAACTAAATAGCTCCAAAAAGAAACCTAACCTTCGATGTTATGCTCCGTTTTCCAGAATGGTAACATGTGCTCTGCTCAGATAAATCCAAACTAAGTTTGAGCTTGGAAAATTATCACAAATACCGCTCACAAAGACTCCATCGAGATCTCCGGAAGGCCCACGATGCGCCAAAATTAATTTCCCAATCAGGATGGTTGTGACAAAACCCAAATAAGGCACGTTTCAAAACGTAGTCTCACAGAACAACCTTTATGAAGCGTCCTGCTTCATGGCATCATGGCAAATGGCCGAAATGGCAGATAAGAAACCAAAATTTGGAGCCTTGAAGAAAACTTGGCAAATGCAACCCAAAAAGCTCTATTGCGTGGATTGAAGTTTACCTGAAACGTAAACTATTTATGAATTGTGGCTTGAAAATGGTCTGAAAGCTTAGTTGTATCGCAGGGAAAAATTAGACTTGTGAAAGAAAAGGCAAATAGTGACTTTTGAACCGTAACAGGCTATATACGGAAAATTACTCGTTTCAACGATAGGAAGAAAATTTCGCGTGATTACAAACTCCGTTCAAGCAACCACTCTGTTAAACATCATTTTTTCAAATGATGATAAAATGATAACGACTACTGTCAGACCTGGGTCTATGTGGCGGCATCTATCATCTGCGGTTTGAGTCTGAGAAATGGTTGCAGACGTTAATCTGGCGGGAAATTTGAAATTGTTCAAATGTCCCCCCTTGCTCAAATGTGCCCCCTTCTCTTCTACGTAAATTTAAACCAAGTTTATGTATCTTGCGCTTTTTCTACTATTTTGTATCACTTTCGGTAAAAGATCATTTTAAAAAGCTTTTAATTTGGTACTCAAACGGTTAATGTACTGATATTAAGTTTTATTTTAGGTGGCTTACTACTTAATAAAGTTGTAAGGGAGAGATATAGATTACATACATGTGTACATTGCATACAAAATGTTGTGTTCCATATGTTGCTGTTAGATTAAGTGTCATAATAAGGTTATGGTGATTCAAAGCCATGTATTGTTATGTTACAAATATAATTCTATTATAAATTTACATAGTCTACCTGCAAGAGAGAATAACGCTTTTGTTTGCCTGCTAAACTATCAGAAATTACTATGAAGGTTGGAATTGCTTGTCTATTGTTGAAGTTAATTTACTTAATACAGAGGATAGCATAATATTTACATATTAAGATGCGACATCATTAAAAATGTACGACGTACACGCATGCTTTCGTGCTCTTCCTTTATATAGCCTAATCGTAGTATAAACATACAAATTGATATCCATTTTATCCGTTAGAAGTTTATCGAAACAAGAAAAGCTATTTATTGGAAAAACATTAGCAATATAAAAAGTGGAACTTATTACGAACTAATAAATTGTTTAAAATTGCTGGCTTTTTCAGGAACCCCCATATAGTTAACATTAAGTGAACCGTAACGACATAAGTATCCACTTTGCTTCCAGTTTCATTAAGTCTCAACATTTTGCAGGACAAGTTAATTTATCTGTGGGGGTAAATAGGTTTAACCAAGCTCCGCTTTTAATTTAGGCGGAGAACTAGCGAACGAATTTATTGAAATTTGATGCCATTGCAGTATGTATTTTCGCTGCTTTCTAAGGCATAAAACGTGTTTGGAATATAAGATCAAATTTTGCATCGCGCTTCTTCGAGCCCCGTAACTTTATGACTTTTGACTTTGTTGTGCAAATATTGACAGAAATGTTTTTCATCCCAACAGAAATTAGATGCTCTATTGATCTTTGACTTCCATCAGCTCCTTCAATTTGCCACGAAATTACTTCTCGATACTTAATCAAAATCGCAATTTCTCACGACTCCTGTTGCAGCGTGTATTTAAACCGCGACAGTTTCCCGGCTTGCGAAAACGCCCAAGCCCAGGTTTTCCACTTGCCCTGTATAATTTAGGTCGGTTTGAATAATTGCTCATAATCGGCGCCCTCGCCATAATAGTGGCATAAAAGTTCGGAAAGGTCATTAAAGCTTCAGCATCCGCGCACTCGAGTGGCGGCGTCTGAAAAAATCACGTCCGCAACTTTCGAAATTTCGGCTTTAATATTTGGTGCGTTCGTGAGGTGTTGCAAATTTAATACTTAAGCGTTTCGAAGTTTCTCAATTTCTATAAAAGCTCTGAATGTGCGTCCTCAGGAGACTGCCACGTTCAACTAAGCGCTTCTCGGGTGGGCGCCCTTGTCGGCAGATAATAGATTTACAACAGCCCTCTGCTATTAAATTTATAAAATGCTGCCTCTGTTCCGTCTCACCTGGAGCTCTGAATAAAAAGGCGGCATAACTCCCCGATATCCAATCTCTCAATTCCGCTAATACAGATCGCTTATCGCGGAATAAATAGTTCGAGGGCTGTTTAAACATAGATATTAGGGGTTGCGTGACAGGTCTGTAAATTAGTATTTATTGTGGCGGAGTTGGCAACTCCGCTGCCTTCCAGTAAATTTCATCAGGAATGCGCTTTCAGCGAGAGCCGAATTCTCCGGCATCTGCTGGGATTTCGGTTTGCAATATCACACAAGGTACTCCTTGACTTCACTAACCTGTGTAATTCGCGGCGTATTTAATTTAGTTACGTATTCAAATGGAAATTTAATCCCGCGGTTCGAATCTATGTATGTATATGCATTGGCGGAGCAAATCAAGCCCCGGGGGGTCAACTCCATTATACTCTTAGTTGCTGAATTTTTGATCAAGCGATTCATCGCCCTCTCCTCGCCCTTATTGGATTACGGTACTAAACGCCCTACATAGAACCTGAAAACCCTTTAAGGACCTTTCCATCTTTGAACCTTATAGACTTAAGGAATACATCCGTATTATAAGTGTTGTATAAAACATCCCTACAAAGTAATAATAAATAATAGATTTTATCATGAGAAATTCTATACAAAAATATAGTCGGAGCAAAAAGCCTGTTTTCTTTCATGTATCTTATAAATATGGTAATAGTATGATGCTTACGGAAATTCTGGTTGCATTTCTAACTTACGAATGTTAATGAAAAGATTCAAACAGGCCCAAAATTTCTATAGATTTTTTTGCAACAGTTAGAGTCACTAGTAAACATTGATAATTACATAAAACATGATTAGCAATAGCTGTAATTAATTAACAGAGGTTGATGATTGAATAAAACAATACCGTCAGGGTTACGATCAGCCTGTATTCAATTTTGTGCCTAATATGGCAAATGTTGGTAAGTTTATGATGCCTGACAGATTGATTTTGTAACGTCAGGACACGATAATGATGTCGCTTTAGTGCAAAGGGTTTCGAAGCTTTACAGAGGTTTAATGCAGCGTTTGAATTTATGTTGAAATGCCAACAATCGATGACGTAGCTTTAGGGGTTGTAAAGCAGTGTAAAAAGGCACAGATACGTAAAGAGCATATAAGAAGCAACCTGAGAAGTACTGAAGATGACAAGAAGGTGCTAGTGGCCTGTTAATCAGTGTTTATTAACTAAAAGTGAAAAGTGCGGCCAATTATGCGGTTATAATTTGCTGAATGACATTTACAAAAACAATTAGAAATTAAGATCAAGGGATTTACACTTACAGATAAACAATTTTATTGTAAATCACGTTGCTATCGTGACCTAGAGAGTTTTTTGCTATTGTTTGTTTGGGGAAAACAAGCTGAAAAATGGTGTGTTAGTTGGCTCCCCGATTTAGATAAATCTTGTAGATAAAAGTAAATACTTTGAGTCCAGTTGTGCCGTTTATTTATTTGCCTGTGTGAGAAGGCCGGCTGTGGTTAAATTGGCAGTATTCCGGAGTGCAGTTCCAGAGTAAATTAGACCTGGAGCGTAGCCTGTACGAGTTCGCCTTTGGAGCTGAGATTCTACCAGATTTAGAGCTGCGGGAAGTGGACAGCAACGTGCATCACCTAAAAGAGGCCTTATTCGTGGTCTATAAACAGGTAGCAGTAGCAGGGATTTTTCCAGGAAGCAAATACGAGCTTGGCGTCATTTCGCGGAAGCCGGAAGCGAGATCGGCGTTCCTTGAAGAAAGAACAAATGCTAGTTAGCGTCCTTTTGCACTTGAAAAACAAATTACAGGTTTGCCAAACTACTTGATTATTACAAAAGCATTGTCATACTTTACCTGAGGTGAACTGATTGATTGTTGGTTGATTTTTTGTCAAATTACGCTGCAACTGTGTTTCGAACAGCTTTGTTTGGGATTAAATATTTTGAGGCTATCTGTCACTCGTCAGAATCGAGAATTTGCCATACAATGGTACAATTTATCAGCAATGTAACAATACAACCCTGCAAATACGAGTCCCAAAAAGCCAGCAGGAGCAAAAGTTTTTAATAAGTTGTAAATAGGAAAAATATGGAAAGAGCAACATACCTTTATTACAGTAAAGCATAACTAAATAATAATATTTTTAATTAGACATAAAAATGGGTAATGAAATTCAAACTAAGCTAGGTGTGGGTGATCAATTGTATTCATTTATCACGTTACAACAAATAATTGAGATCCTTACAATATATGGAATGCCCAACTTAATTATTTTTACCATGGTGATGTTGGAAATCTTAAAAAATTCAAGGTCAACCGAATGGAGGAAATGTCTTTTTCGTCTACCTCTTGACGGAAGCAAACAAAGTCGTGTAAGTTTTGTTTAATGTACTGATGTCCTGCTTAAATGTGGTTGCCATCTGTACAGTGGCTACCGTGCTGGCCACCTACTCTTCCATATTATACAGCATTATAGATCCAGTGTTTGAATTTTTACTTTCTCGCGAATTTTGTTGTTCATGTTAGGTGAAGTTGTAAAAGATGTGTCCAAAATTAATTGGAACTTAGCACCTTTTATGTTTGTTTTTAAAAACCAGTTTAGTTTTATTCGACAGGAGTTGGAGATTATTTTGTTGTTAAGAGATAAGGGGAAGTAGTTAGGCCTGACTACTTCGTTACAAACAATCTTGGCCTGTGTTTAACCCCATCAATAAATACACATTCGTGGTTGAACGTATATTGAAATCTTAGTCCTATTACAGCGTATATATACAGAAAATGTATGCCATGTTTTTACGGCCTAATATTGAAAATACAATCATACGCATTTTTACTAGCGCAATTCTGAATGCTTGGTTGACACACTAACATTGCAGAATTGCTGCGTCGTGTTTCTGACATACGATATACTATACATGTAAAAATGCAACGTCTGTTTGTCAACAAGAACTGGCGCTTGATTGCAGGCGTTGCTATTGTAATTTGTTATCATGACACCGAAAGCTGACATACTTTTATCTGGCGCAAGTTCTGCCTTTAGTGAACCAATTGCGTGTTTCCTGGATTACAATTTATATTAAAATTATTCACTTAAAACCATGTTCAAAAATAGTTTGAACATTCTGGCCAGGTCGCTTGTGAACAGCCGGGGTTGGTGTGGTTTAGGCGTCTGTTGCAGGGGTTGCTTCGTTGACGATTCCCTTGGCGTGAGGTATTGCGTATAAGGGTTCCAAACTGAAGTCGTCTTGGCCGGTGCTGGGTTTTTGCTTCTGTTGTCCCTTGATCCGGCAGTTGTGTTTCCATACCAGACGTTCGGTCCACGGCATGCTTCGTGACTGGCGGGCGTCGCCTCCGACGTTGAGTGCAGCGGTTTGAGCTCGAGTTCGTCCTTGCGGGTGTCGGGTTTCTGCTGGCGTTGCTTGACCTTGCATGCGGTTCTCCATAAAATTGCTTATTTCGCACCATAAGCAAATGCCAAGGAGTGTAGTTATGTTGCTGACGGACCCTGTTGTAATTAATAGGTGTCCCCAGCTTGTATTGGGTAGGTCGTGGACATCTTGTTGCCGTCGAAATATTATCACGCCCCTGTGGTGTGATGCCTCTGGGATTGGTTGCTCGGCTAACCTCAGGATACTTGTCCTTGTACTTCCTCCATTGTGGACGGATGTCAGCCTGCTTCCATTGTAGTCTTGACCCTCTGTGCATCGTCTGGTTCGGACTTCTCCCAGTGGATGCCTTGGATGCGGGATTGTTGACTACCTTTGGTTTGATCGTTTTGCTGTCTTCCTTTATGACAGCTGGGTGAGGAATGTAACGTCCTCTCCTAGGACCACCACTTTGTCCCTTCTTCTTCATGTGCCCTGGTAAAGGATACTTCTTCATGAAGTTGTTGTGTCTGGACTCCAAGTTCTTGTCAGGGTTGACTGCCCTCCGTGGTTCTGCTACTCGACTTGGATCCTTTGTGAACGGTATGTTCACCACACATGTCCCATCTTGCGTCCTCCGATGGGTTGCTTCCAATTGTCCATTTGTTTAATTGTCCACTTCACGTCTCTCCTGTGAGATAGATTTCTCCATCAGGAGCTCTTCCGCCTCCCAAAAATTGTTGAGGTGGTGCTCTTCTTTGACGTTAGACATCATGCTGACCACTCTCCTATTGGGTTGTTCTGCTGCTTCTCCTGCCCCAGATACGATCCATCCAAATTCCGTCTTTTGTGCCATCATCCCTTGCTCCGTCTTCTTAACTCCTTCTAGGAGTATATCCTTGTATAGGTCTGCTCCTATCAGGATATCTACTGGACCTGGCATGTCGTAGCTAGGATCGGCTAGCAGGAAATGTTCCCATGCGTCTTTTTCCTTCTCAATTATTTTATTTCTTGGCAATGTTCCTGTTAAATTTGCCAATATAAGCAATTTCCCAAAAATTCGGAAATTACTGGAGAATCGTGGTTTCATTTCCACTTCAATTTCTCCTCTGGATTTTCCAGCTTTGCTTTTTCCTAGTCCAGATATGTCAGCTTGGATTCTTACTCTCGGTAATGCCAACAATTGAGCTGCTTCTTCGGTTATAAATGATGCCTGTGACCCTGGATCGACCAATGCTCTCAACAGTTCATAATAACCTCCAGCTGTTTTTATTTTCAAAAATTCCGTTGCTAGCAGGACTTCCTTCTGTTTGGGAAGCTTGATCTTTCTGCTAACTAGGCTGCTTACTTCGTCCACGCTTTGTCCGGTGGTGGTGGCGGCCACTTGGGATTTCCTATTTGGCTCCTGTCGTGGTTTTCTTACCGGAGTTTTACTGAGGCTTGTTTGGTAACTTCTTACCGGCCACGGTTGTCTTGATGACTCCGATTTTATTGGCTTTGCGACTTCCAGCTTCCTTTTGGACTCTTGACTTGCCTCAAGTGATTAGAATGTTTTTTCCAAAAACTTCAACATATCTGCCAGATCCTGGATTTCTCGAGGATTAGTCAGCGACTGTTCATATATCCTCTTTGTTTCCTTGTCCAGCTTCTTGACCAGCAGATGTGCTATTATTGGTCCCCATGCATCGGCATTTACGCCCATGTTGGATATGGCACGTAAACTCTCCATTGTTGTATCATGCAGCTGTTTCAGACTAGCTGCTGATTTATAGTTTAAACTGGGCAGCTCTAATATGTTGTCTAAACATTTGGAAAACAAAATTCTTTTGTTATTATACCTGCTTTTTAGTAGGCTTCATGCGGTATCATAGTTAGCGTCCGATGCGTCGAGATGTTTTATTAATTTACTTGCCTCGCCTCTGAGGTAAGCTTTGAGGTACTGCATCTTCTCTGCATTGCCTAATGTGGCATTGTTGTGGATGAGTCGCCCAAAAATGTCGTGGAACGTGGTCCAATTTTCATAATTTCCTTCGAACATCGGCATCGTGATTTTGGGCAATGGGATGGCCAGTTCTTCTCGTGCTCGTGGTTGTTCACTTCTCGGGATGCTACTTATTTTGTTAAATATTTGAGCTATTACCTGGTTATAACGCTCTCGCATCTGATTGTAAACACCACCCGTGAAGTAATCCTCCGCAAATTCTTGCACACATCCGAGGATTTCCTTATGCATTCTCGTAATATTCTCCCACTGGTCGGAAATCTTGTTGGTTTTATACTCATAAAACATTTTTGTCTGGACTTGTTCCAATGCTAATATTGCATCGTCAAGTACTTCGCTAAATAACTGCATTTCAATTTCTTGCTTCTTGAGTCTGCCTACTTGTTCGATGGGGTTTTCCTTTTTCTCGGTTTCTAAGCCGTTATTCTCCTCACTAGCTGTATTTAGCTTCTCCTGCCATTCGTGTATGTAATCTGTAGTTATTTGAAATCTTTCTTTCACCTGGCTGTAGAAATCCTTTTTTATGTATTCATGATCCGCTGGAAGTCGCTTCCGTAGTTCCATGTCACCTCTCTCGAATGCCTTCCACAATTCTTCTAATTCATCCTCTTTCTTGGCTAGGTACATCTGATTCTTTCTGCTTCCGGAATCCTTCTTCATATTTGTGAACAGTTGGCACATTTTGTCCGCCAGCTGTTTCTGCTCCTTTATAATTGACTCCATGTCGATGCGGCTTTTTTATTGGCTTTTGTACTAAAACTGGCTTAATTAGTAGTTTCTTACCACTTTACGTATTTTCCAAGTTCTTAGCGGATCGATTGCCGCTGAAGATTCTTCTTGCTGCACGGCGGAAGTCCTTGGAAGTTACTAGCAGGACTAATGCTGCTATCACTAATTCTCGCCTTTTCCTTTGGCGGAATTCCTTTGATTGAGTCGTAGGACGTTTTCTCCTTAGCGACGGCTCAATTTGAACTTCTCCCTAATCTTTACACAGAAGAGTACATACCAATCTTGTTGCGAGTCCTCCAAATTTTCCTACGGATATGGCAGATCCGGTCCAGTGTTACTTGCCCAGAGCTTCGAATCTGTTCCGCGTGTCCAGGACTCGTGATTGATGCACTAACTTCTTTTCAGCCTCCAATTGGTTGGCTTGAGGATTTTTACTCAAAAAATCCAGTTTCTTCTTGTCCGAGGAGTGGTTGGCTTGTAGGACGAATGTCTTCTCCAAATTCCTGCTTCTTCGTGATCGGGGAGTTGTTGGCTCGAAGGACCAATGTAAAAGATGTGTCCCAAAATTAATTGGAACTTAGCACCTTTTATGTTTGTTTTTAAAAACCAGTTTATTTTATTCGACAGGAGTTGGAGATTATTTTGTTGTTAAGAGATAGGGGGAAGTAGTTAGGCCTGACTACTTCGTTACAAACAATCTTGGCCTGTGTTTAACCCCATCAATGAATACACATTCGTGGTTGAACGTATATTGAAATCTTAGTCCTATTACAGCGTATATATACAGAAAATGTATGCCATGTTTTTACGGCCTAATATTGAAAATACAATCATACGCATTTTTAGTAGCGCAATTCTGAATGCTTGGTTGACACACTAACATTGCAGAATTGCTGCGTCGTGTTTCTGACATACGATATACTATACATGTAAAAATGCAACGTCTGTTTGTCAACAAGAACTGGCGCTTGATTGCAGGCGTTGCTATTGTAATTTGTTATCATGACACCGAAAGCTGACATACTTTTATCTAGCTCAAGTTCTGCCTTTAGTGAACCAATTGCGTGTTTCCTGGATTACAATTTATATTAAAATTATTCACTTAAAACCATGTTCAAAAATAGTTTGAACAGAAGTACTTTACTGAAATGTTTTTTTCTAAAGCGAATTTATAGCCAAAATAGGCAAGCAATTTACAAATATCTAATAAATAGGTAAGAAGTTGAAACGGGGATCTCGTTATCTTGCCTGAATGGTTTATTTTCATTTTTACATTTATATCCAGTTTGTAGTTACATGCTTGTTAATGGTTAATTAGGCTTAAATATTGTAACTTGATAGAGTCAAATTTTCGCGGATATGGGCATGCTGTGCATGCATTGCGTAAAATTGTGTGTGCCACGATATATCGCAATTCTTCGAACATCGTGCAATGTTGAAAACTTAAAATTCACTATTTCACGGGCTTTTCCAGTGTCCGCTGTATTTAAGCGGCCAAGAGTGAATTGTGACCACGGCAAGTTAAATTTAAAATGGCCCAGAAAGCGTTGCAAGTATTTAAGGTTTTCTGCATAAGTTTGAATGTAGCACTGTTTGTGGCAAATTTCCAAGCGTCACAACGTCGCGAAGTATGGTGACGCCATCCGAAGGCAAGCTTAATACATAACACAGAAAATCGTAGGCATCAAGGATCTTCAGCCACCTTAATGCCGAAAATGTGTGAAGCTAAAGCTTAAGTGGTCGCTCCAGCTGCGTGAGGGTCGCGCTAAAAGGAATGCGTTTACGTACGTAAATTGCGTTGTATTTTCATGCATAAAACTGTGCACAGGGCCGCCTTCAGACAGGATAGGTTTCATGAAGTTTAACGTTGACATTTTGGAATTGTTTATGAATATTTGTTAAATGTATCTATGTGTCAGCTAAGATAATCCTGCTCGTATATAAATATAAATGCGAGTAGCCTTACGCTATATCATACGTAGGTTGTCAATTTTTACTTTATATTTGTGTTTAGGAACGGGCAATCGTTCTAGGTTTTGATCCTATCTTCTTTTGTTTTTTACGATTTCACATGCGTTTTAAAGTCTATATGTTTGTGAAAGCAAATTAGCTTTCTTGGTGTATGCTGCTTGAAGTCAGTTTTAGCCCGAGAACACTACAGGTGCAGACAAACTTTCTGTTTTTGGAAAATAGTATTATTCGTAGACATGACTGGTGTATTATATGATCCTGGTTTTAAAAGAATATATTGTTTAAATGAACTCTAAAAATTACTAATTTTTCGCCGACTCTTATAGAACAGTGATGAATGTATGATGCTACAAGAAGTATTTATTCCATATTCGACGCATTCCCGCACTGGTTGCAATGTATCTGTAGATCTTCTTTTACATAGTTCGACTGCATTATCAATCGCAATACTTAAAGTATATTTTCAAATCTGCTTGCAGTCATCACCATACACGTTTCTACCACCTGCACTTTTTCATTTTATAATAATATGTAACAATGGGCTTCGAACGTCGTTTTCCCACTGGCAATGAAACTGTACTTACATGCCATGGATCCGTTGGAATTAAAAAGGAATGGTATAAAATGTCGAAAAAGACATAAGTGTCCCAAGGCCAACTGCTTCATATACCTTGATGCTGCCATCAACTAAGGCATTTTGCGAATGAAAAAATACTTTTAGATGACAAAAAGTATTTCACACTGAAATGAAAGAAAATGAAGGTTTTATACGGACAAAGTAAAGGAGTGCCTTATAATGTTCGGTACAAACAAAAATTGAAATTCGCCGATAAAATCCTCGTGGTACCTAATTTCTACAAGGGGTACAGGAGTAAGGGGTGAAGCTTCACTAGCATCAAGCTGAAGACAATATCATGTTTTGGCAGGACTTGGCAACGTGCCACTACTCTAGAGATACCCAAAACCTGCTTCGACAACACCACATACCTTTTGTTCCTAAAAACGAAAACCCTGCGAACTTACCTCAGGCTCGTCCAATTGGGGATTTTAGGGCTTTCACGGAAGATGTATCATGGAGGGTGGGAACACCAACATGAGGAACAATTAAGACGGCGAATTTACAAAAAAACTAACGAAAGTCCATTTGGAGTCTGTCCAGTGGCTGCTGAGAGACACCCCCAGAAAATTGCATCTCGACGAGGAGCACAGGTCTCTTCAGTCTTCACTTAGTTTAAGAGCGAGTTAGGTATTAAATTCTATTTTATGACAATTAATAAGCGTTTAAATAAATTTGTTTGTTAAGAAAGAATCCCTGTAAGTATTTTATGCCAAAGCTTTTAAAAGATATGTTATTTTTTAAAGTTATTGTTAATTTAAAAACTGTATCAATATTTCCATTAAGAACTATTGATCTAAAGTTTAGAGTAATAAGAAATTCTGAAATCAGGCAAATTGGCTTAT
This sequence comes from Agriotes lineatus, assembly GCA_940337035.1. Classification (NCBI taxonomy): domain Eukaryota; kingdom Metazoa; phylum Arthropoda; class Insecta; order Coleoptera; family Elateridae; genus Agriotes; species Agriotes lineatus. The sequence continues at coordinate 99,386,502 of OW679196.1, read as the reverse complement.
AATGCAGCGTCGTTAAAAAACCTAAATGGTATTTTGCTGTGACATAATTAGGAAAGCCAGTACACCACTTCGAAATTAGCACGCAATTCGCTGTTGCGTCCGTCTATGCAGCACCCTGTATAGTAAGTAGTAGTTTTAATATTTACATTTTTTCCAGAGCTTCCAATGTTAATGCAATATTATATACTATTATATTAAAACAAACATACTATTAAGTTTGGAAAAAAATTGGAAAAGGGAGAATTTGACGTTTAAAATGCATTTTTGCAATTCAATGCAATTTAATGGATGCCTGAGGCAGAAGCTAACTTGCAGTATTATTTCCAAACACATGATCGACAATTTTGTGGAAACTACAGCAAATTTTCCTTGGTAGCACCAATATGACAAACGATTTTTCAAAAATGTAGGGGTTTTCCCCGCAATAGATATTTTGGAACTTCTTTGTGGAGATTCTAAGGGATCTCTAGAAAATATTCCTGCAGGAAATAGCTACCTAACTGCAACGGAATTTTGACATAACTTGACTACTATCAGTTCAGTTGCAGTATGATTAGCTTTCCACATGCGTTTAGTAGTAAATCTTACTTACGTATGACGGAAGGTCATTGACGGCACATTCGTTTTTATTGAAATTTAAAAAAAACAATTGAAAAATAGAACTAGACCTCCATTCAAAGTTAACCCACCGGTAACTAGATTTATTTTGCTCATTTCATTGGTTGTTAATATTGAAACTTTAAGACCATTTTTCTCGATTTTTTTCAGATGTACCTAACATATTGAAAATTGTGTATCATTGAAAACAACATAAAAAGTACTACCAAAATCAATAACAAAAAATATAGGTTGTTATTAAAAACAAGTCGATGGCGTCCTATCATGAAAAACAAATTACATAAGAAACTGATAATCAGCCGAAAATATTCCCTATGGTCAAAATCGCACACCCCTTCGAGATTTTTTCAGAAAAATGAATATCAACGAAGTTAATCAATTTCTCCGTCACTTAATTCCCACACTGTATATTCTTCCTTGAGTCTCTACTTTAGCTCTTGAACAGCTCCGGCTGAGAAATCTACGCTTTCTAATTTCTTAGTTATCACTCAAAGTGACAGAACATGTCAGCATATCGAACACTACTTGACACAGGTGGCTTAGCAGTTCAAAACAAAAATAGCGAATTTTATTAAATGCAAAATAAAGATAGAAAATAAACAGTAATCTGGCATCTGCTTTTTTTCATTCTTCGATACATCAAGTAGCATTTCGCGATTCTCGTCCTTCTTTTTTGTAGTGAAAATCCGATAAGATTTAGAGCGTCGTCTTTTTTCTCTGTTAATGGTAATGTCTGCAAAGGGAGATGACCATGGGATGTTACTATTGTTTCTTCAATGTATCTGCCATGAAAATCTCTATGCTATTATTTTGCCTTTAAAATAGTGAGTAAGCGTAAGGTACTTTTGGTACCAAGAAGAACTAGGACAAAGTTATTTTAGCTGTGTGAATCGGAACTTTTCATTGGCAACAAGATGTGAATACATTTAAAATTAATTTAAAACGTCACTGTCAATCATGTTTAGAATAAGTTTAGTTGCAAGAGATAGGATTATTTCTTCCTTGGAAAACGGTATGTTTGTTCCGTAAATTGCGCATTTATCTAGTTGTATATTGTAGCTTTTGATGCTAAAATTTTTATTTGACGCATGGCAGGTTGAAATTGTTCACATCTACTATCTGACTTTCTAAGGGCTGAATATTAGAAAACGCTAGGCCACAGTGATCAATTCCAGGCATGCCAATCCTTTTATTTGGTTAGGTATTGTCGCAAGTTTTCCGTTTCTACTAGTTACGCTGACCATTTCCTTTTTTGCATATTGGAAATATTAAAGACATTGCGAATTTTCTTACCATCCGCTTTCAAAATTCCTCTTAAGGACATCAATCGGTTAGTTACACGTTCACCGCTTTGCTCTTCAAATTTATGCAAGCCTACAATTTCTGTAGTTCCATGGATTATTTCTTAAACTCGTTCAGGACACACTTCAGAACATAAATTGTATAGTTATACGAACAAGTTATTTTGCTGAAGGGTTTACACTTGGTGAAGAGATGAAGGATTTTAGAATAAGATGTGAATGGAGTAGCCTGGCCTAACTACACCTAGAACATTTTTAGCCTTTGCGTTTGCAAGAATGCCTTGCTTGTAAACAATTTGCATTGAAACTTGACCTAATGATACGTAATTGTTACACATCGCGAACTAGTTCTGCAGTCTAATTTGTTTCCGCACAATTTCACCCAATTGTCTATTTCATGGGCAAACCGAAATTTGAACAAACATTTTCTGCAAATGAAACGGAGTAAGTATGGATGCGAAAAATAATCTTCTATCAGCTTCATTATATCTGCAGTATATTCAATCATTTCACATTTTTTGCTATAAATTTGAATTCTTTCGATGAAGTCACTTAATTCGTCTACTAAAACCGCAATATCATTATAGGCTTCACCAAGCTCACCAAATTAACAACAATTAAATAGAAGGGTCCAGCTCATTATCATCCATGTTGTCTAATTATTTTAACCCATCTTCTGCACACCTTCTTTTGCCAGACGTGGGTAAACACTGTTTATATCGTACCAGTTGCAGCTCCAGATATAAAAGGCTTTTTCAAAAATCCGCGAATAGCTGAGATTATATAGTAACAGACAAAAGTGATATGTATATCTGCATGCGAAATTGAATATCGTTTGCCAATTGTGACTTATTGCATAAGGAGATACGTTTCTTATATTTACTGCCCAAATACGAAATAACTCGTCAGCATGATTTTCCAACAGAAATGCTATAGGCTCTAATGCCCCATGAAGGAATTTCAATTTCCGAATGCGCGGACCTTGAGATATACAGGGCGCCAAATTTGTGAAATACGGGCTTTCTTCTTTCTCCAGCTATTAGAACAAAAAGTCGATTCAAGAAATTCCAATCGTGGGCCCGTGGGGAATATTTCACGTTGACCCTGACTTTTAAATAGGCATTGCAATTGGAGATGTTTGATTTTTTTTAATAAACAACCGCTTGCGCATGCTTCAACTGTGAGCTGCATGTGTTACTTCTGCCCGTTATCGATCGTTTGGTAAGCACATTTTTCGTTTCCGGAATATAATTCCATGACACCTTTTGGGCCGCTTAATCACCTGCACCAAGTTTCTTTGCCGGCATTCCATGGGCTGCAGATATCTTTCTTAGCTGAGTTTCGCCTGGTGAAAACCTATGTCGGTGTGATTCAGATAATTTGCAGTAAGTACGAGCTCATTTCGCTAAAATTCAGGGGATTTGTGTTGACGGTACAGGCAGTTACGCCTGCGATAAGTTATGCATTGATCCAAAGGAAGACCTTTGGTTTCCCAATCAAGTGCGGTAGAAGTAACTTATTTAGCAATGTTATCAGTCGCTCTGGCGACTTAAATTAGGAATATACTCTGTAGGGCAAATAAAACACAGACATATAGTAGATCATACACCATCATAAGAAACAACTTACTTATTTAATAGTCTGCTTTAACCTCTTGGCCACTTTCCGCAATCTTTCTTGTACTTATTGGTATTAACATATTATTGCGTATTTGCAGCTCTAACTTCATAATTACCTGCTTCTTCCAGTTTTTAAATTTAGTTTCAGACGTTCATCTTCTTCTTCTTCTTCTTCTTTCTTGTCCTATTGTCGTTCAACCTTGGACATATAACCTTCCTGTTTGTTTTCACTGGCCCCTATTCTGTTTTTCCCATCTGTCGTTCTTCTTAAGTCATCACTCGACCTGGTTTGCTCTTAATACCTTTGCTCAGCTAATAGCTCCACTGTCAAAACTCTTTATTCCATTTTTCCCTGGTTCTCTCGTAGTGTAGTCTCCATTTTAGGGAAGCTACTTGTTATCTTGTATCTGGCATTTTTGGCTTCCAGCGGATGTTACCATTTCTAACCCGACCTCTTAGTTTGATATTTGACATTTTTCGTTCCACTTCTGTATGGGTCCCTGTTAATTTTTCCATCATGTTTTTTGTTAAAATTCATGTCTGTGCAGCATATGAAAACACTGGTAGGCGAGTTAAATCGACTTTTTGCAATTTTTGCTCTTGTGTACATTTATTTAGTAACAGTCTTAACGCTTTTACTATCACCTTGAACTTATCTTTTATAAGCTCGGGTAATATAAATGGGCTTGTACATTAATGAATTTCGTTTCTGTTTCGCTGATGTCTGGTATGTCTTCTAAGACGTTTCTGAATCTTTTCTTTAATGGTTCTTTTAATTCATCTGGTATTTAACCATTTGGTTGGTATAGATCTTTATCGAAGCTTTATGCAATCTTTAGTATGTTATCTCGTTTTTTTTTAATGACACTGAGTTTACCTTTCCAATGATCTTCTTACGCTCTTTATAGTTTTGTCTTCTTATAAGCAATTTTCAAATATGTCTTCTACTTCTTTTCGTTTATCTCCTGGAATTGATTTTTTAAGTTTTATTGGTTCAGAATATGCAAATGCAGTTTTTCTATTTCAACTTCCTTTATAATTTTCTTTAATGTGTGTCTGTGGCACAAAATAAAATCTCACATTCCGGCTTCACAGATGTTTATATTTGTTTAGGTTTTGTTTTTCTTATCTTAGCGCTCGCACGGAGCTTGACCTTTTGCGATTCCTATTTCACGTGCGCGCCGATTCAAGACTCGCAGCGCGTAGCGCGCGGTTTGCTTGTATTCTTTTAATCTTCGTTTATTAAATAACATTTTTATGTTGGTTTTCATTATTTATTCTTTTTTCTTCTTGATGCTTTGGATACTTTTTGGCCTGAGTCAAACGTCGCCGTGTTTATAGTTTTGCTAACCTTATTTAGCTATAGGTATGAGAACTTTCTAATTATTTTCACTTGTAGTTCGTATTCCATTCTTTTCATTTTCAGGATTTTTCTGTTCATTATGGGCATCGCCTTCTTTAGGTGTTTGGCTCTTTCCCATTGTTGATTTAGTTGTAGTTTCGCTCGGAATATGCTGTGATTACTCTCTGCGTTAATATTATATCAGCTTATAATTCTTCTAACCTCTATTTGAGCATTTTTTCTAGTATGTATTTCTCGCATACAGGTTTTGTTACCCTAGAAAACTCATGATAATTGGCCGTGGTTATTTCGTTGACCTAAGCTGATTTTTTTAGATATCTTCTAGTGAGAGCTTGTCGTGATTCTCCATTGAATGCCTCCACAGACGGATCGGACAAAAAGGCATATATATAGAATTTAACGGTTTTCAATGAAATAACAGAAAATGTCGTGATAAAGCAACCTCTAATAAAAGAGTCTACAAAGCCATATACAACATGGTAATCTACAGCAATGTAAAAATATATCCTAACATGAAAATTCTTGAAGTACATGCACCAACAATATCGTATGAAGATGACGTCGTGGATACCTTCTATGAAGAGCGATCGAAAGCGATCCATGCACACAAGCTCGTTTGATAGGCGTCTTTACCTGAAAACTGGGTTCAAAGTTGACGATTATGAAGGCTTCAGCCCTAGCAAAATCTTCGTCTTCTTCTTCAGCGTAATTTTGGCTAAGAGCCTCTTATTAATCATATATAAAAACGTACTTCATTGTTTGATTTATATTCATCAAGGCAAACACTTAAAAATACCTATTTTTATTATAATTCCTTTCTTCCTTTTTTGGGTAAGGTGCAATTTCCGCCAAAGGATATTATTTGTTGGCATATTTTATGAGATATCTGTCTTCACTCTTCTACCTTCGTCAGACAAATGTCATGTGTAAAAGAAATTGCCCGTTTTAGTTTTGGAAAAATAGAAAATCTAACAATTGATTGCAGTAGATTTAGTAATAAGGAATTGTTTCTCTATTTGCCTGTGTAGTCAAGTTTATAGTGCCTTTTGTTTCCGATCAAGTAGCACTACGCATGACTAAACTACGTTCGAATGTTTTATCATTGATATAAACTGTGCACAAAAATAATTTTCAGCAACTTTATTATACAGTTTGTATAACATCCCGTTACTAAATGATAATTTTTCTTACATTACTCAACCGACTAAGCGTAAGTAACAAGCTAAGATAAGCTTAAGAGCAAAAACATCTAAATATACAACAAAAGGGTTAATTTAAACACAATGATGCTTAAAATCCTTCCACATAATTCCGACAAGCAGCCAATAACTGAGTTTGCTCAAGTATAATTGCGGGAAATTGCTCCTAAACGAAATTCCTCTATTTACGTTTCCCGAGAAAAAATATTTCTCCAAGAGGAACATCTCGCTCATATAAAACAAAAATTAATTTTCTGACAAAAATAATATCCCGCTCCCAAAAGCACAATTGAAATTAAGCAAGCTTTGAGCTTATAAGAAAGCTCAGGAAACGAGCTTTTTATGTCCTTTTTTCTTGCAGGAAATTTTTGATCTAAAAGTGATGCGTTTTGCTTACTATGTAACCGATTTGGGTAGTATTTTAAGGAAAAGGACCACGCCAATGCGGCATTAAAAGCAATGATAGGCGTAGAAGCTCCGATATTCCTTTAGACCCGAGGCAAATTCTATTTAAAATCCCGGACTTCTTTCTTTCTACAGAAAAAGAATGAAGCGGTGTATTTAAATGCGAGGACAAATTTAAACCTCAGGCAATTTCTACTAAAGAATATCTTTTGTTATGTTTAAATTTCTACTGCTCCCACGAAAAATGTTAAAATTATATTAGTAGACAAGTCCAGGTGTAAAAAGTAGGTAACAATTTTTAGTTTAATCATTTTGTGCACGTTCTTTGTTTTTGAAATTTTTATAGTACAGTTATGAATATGTATAGTGCGCATTATAGTTTCAGAACAAGTCTTAATTCTCCGCAATAGCTTAAATGTCTATAGAAATTAAAAGAAAAATATTTAAGTATGTTTGAATAAACAACCACTCAACTGAAATATGTACAATATACAGCAACGATTGAGGCTTCAAAGTATTTAAGAGAACACAGGAAGAATTTACTGCGCTGAGTCACTAAATAACTACAAATTTTGTGCACTTTTTATTTGTTACAATTCATTTATACGTCTCTTATATGTCATATGTAAAGCAACTGTACTATCACTGTTACGGAAATGCGGGTTACAAAGGCTTTCTACCATTGGATAGACATTTCACAGATAATTAGAGTTGCGTATTCTCTTATTTGTAACTAGCGAGGGTATCTTCTTATGCTAATTGTTACCACGATTCCGCCCTATTGCAAATTGGTTTAGCTATTTAGTTGAACTACTAATTTCGTGAATCTTACTGCTTGTAGCTTGTAGCTATACAATTTTGTACCTTCTGACAATTATGTGTTGTAAAGTTTAAAGTAATCCCTTTGAGGGAAGTGATTGTCAATTAGACATTAATCTAAAATATCTTTTGCTAATTCAATTATGTTTAAGATATGTGTTGGTAGTATACTGTTAAAAAATTATAATTATTAAAAAAATTCAGATTGGGAACGGGAGACTGCAAAGCACGCATACTAAAGTATCTGTGTTTTCTAGAATGGCAGTTTACGTGTATGTGTGCTTGCTGTATCGAATATTATGCAGGTACGTAACGACTAGTATGAACATAGGGGCATGCCAGGAAATTACTTTTTACATTATAATGTACCTTCTTCTTTTTTAAAGTAGAATGTAACTGTGTAGCAACTAAATAAAGTAATTTATGTAATAGATTGCAGATAGAGTCGAGCAGGTAAGTAACGAAAACAATATACATTAAATCTAGAAGCAGATGTAACATTAAAGTAATACTAATAATGTGATAATGAGACAGTTACTTAACAGTGCAGTACATCAAGGTGCCTTTCTGGAAAACGCAGTTATCATGTATGTCCTTATATTCGCACAAGTCGCCACCACGCTCTATGTAATAGGTAGTAAGACTTGTAATTTTAATAGTTATTATAAAATAGGATATCTCAGCATAAATAGTTGTATTTACTATTTTCTCTAGCCTTCAGCGTTTAATTCATGCCAATAATCAAGTTACATTTACGTATTGGAACATACAAGCTGCCCACAATAGAGGGAAATTTTGAAACCGAGATATGAATGCAATCTTGAAACACGTGGTTAAAATTCGACATAACAGGACTCAATATATCCAACGGAATGCTAGCAATTTCATAATAAAATCTTCTTTCAACCTTTTTGTCACGCTGTCGCTTAGTGAATGCCCCGAGATAAGAGTGGAAAGAACGATACGAGTGTTTCCCTAGTTTTCTCTATCTAACTCATACGTAGTGTTTTAGTTGCATCATGTGGCGCAAGAATTTTACGGGTCTAACCACTCCGCTGGTATAAACATGTGGAGACGTATTCGTGAGAGACGGACAATGAGTCGCCAGACGGCTCGTTAAGATAAAACGTCCTTAGAAGCAGCAAGCCGAACCCATTTATGAGCGGATACTGGTAGGTACTGCCAGGTAGCAGAACAAGGTGTGCTTTAATGGAAAATTGCTATCTTGTAAACTGAACGCAACAGATATCGCTAACTACTTGGATTGGCATTAAATGATGACTAAAATGTACTGAACGGGCGGGAAAGAGTTAATATTTCAAAAGAAGGATTCTAGAAGTAATCCAAATCATTGAGTTATCCTAGCAATTCCTCTGGTGTTGATAAGTGTAACCGTTATACTTATCAATTTTGTGTTTAAATTTACCAAAAATAATTTACTGTAATTTGCCATATTTTTTTGTTTGCTTCCGCAACAGTCACGCAGAACATACGTTCATAGTTCCTTTGCATCGATAGTACTTGCCTGTGCTGCACTTTCCCCTATTACTCCTCAAATAGGCACTTCACCTATGGTGTCGTGCCTATTTTCGTCGCATCAAGCGGTCGTTAATTCCTATAGCCAGTGCACTTAGTACATTGTTGCTGGTGGTTTAGAAACAGCAGTCAACTTTCAAATGTCATTATTAACGATAGTCATAGTTACGTCATACAGTAGACCACAAACAGCTCATGAGTCACTTGTTCCAAAATAAACTCAGATAAAGGATGAGAAATGGAGATGTAGTATATGCGCCTTTGCGTCTTCTTGTACATTTTATAGCATAAGTATGCTTGCATTACCTATCTTTAACGAATGCATGCATTTTTTACTTACTATAACCAAAATTTAACACATCAACAAATTTCTACCCTCAGCTGCGGCTTTCTCATGCAGTGGTGCATTTGTCATAGATGTATTAACGTTAATATAAAGGTAAATACCCATTCCTACTAGGCGGTGCAGCTTGTAGATTTTCTGTACGTAGCACGCTTTTCTCTACTTGTCGCTTGTCACCACATGTTATGTGTTGCGATGTTTAGTTTCATGTGACTTGATAGAAGAATAATGCGTTTGGAGGTCTTTTTCGTTCTCCCAGCTTCTTGCCTACGACGGCGTCGTGCTTTCTTCAGCGATCAATTCGCTACTTGAGCAACCTATGGGTATTCCCTATCTATTTTACGAACCTGGAGAAGCGGCAGCCTCGAGATGTATCAAAGGCCATGGCACCGCTGCCGTACTTGTAGCATCTTGAATAACGTAAGGTTATATCTCCGCAGAGTGTCGCTGTACCCTGCGATAAAAATAGCAGAAATCTTCGTAAGTGGTTCACACAAACCATAAGGCTTTTAAAAATTCAAAGAAGAAACCCAGAGCGTTTGCTATTTTAATTCGATGTTTCCAAAATCGCACAAGATTAATAAAATGCTTCTGCAAATTAATGAAAGACATTTAAAGTCTGCTTTATATCGCTCATTTGCTGTTTGCAATTTTGTTTCTTTGATCATTTAGTAGTTTAAAATGTATGTCTAATTGAGCAGCCAAGGTTGCTTATCGGTTTAAGCAATACTTTTGTGTATTTAGATTTCACATAACGTTGTTTAGGAATTTTGCTTTAACGACAATTTGTATGTAAGTAAGCAGCATTTGTTAATGTAGTTAATGGTTTCAATTCCTCTTTTTAAATGCATGGCGTTGAAATAAGTATTTCTGCCAATATTAGAATTAAATGTTGGGTTAGACCGCATCGTTTTTCAAGACATTGCAGCTTGCATCATCATAGTCAACGTTGCTCTAAGAGCTGGAGGACAGAATGGATGTATTTATAGTCCTTTGTGCCAACCGTGCAGAACGGCGTAACATTGATTGGTCGTTCAAGTCTAACGTAATTTGCGGCAGCGGTGCGTGACCGGCTGATGATCGGTAGTTGTAATGCTTTAGACAATGAATGACAGGAGTCCAAGTTTTACTAAATCTAAAACCATCTTTCCTGTTTATATTATTTGGACGTTTTTTTATTTCTATGACTTCACGTGTCATTCTTGGGAAGTAATGAGGTACTCTGGCATGCACTCTGGTCTGTTCGAATTCTAAGGTGTGCCCATTTGTAAGAGTATGTTCAGCTACAGCTAATTTTCTACTAAGTTTGTGTTTGCAATCGCCTTTATGTCCTTGAAGTCTTAGATCAATGGAACGACCAGTCTGTCTAATGTAACTCGAGCCGCAAGAACAAGGAATGTGCTATACTTCCCAAGAATGATACGTAAAGCTATAGAAGGGAAAGATGGTTTTACACTTAGAAAAACTTGGACTCCTGTCATTTACGGTCTAAAGCATTACAACAATCGATCGTCAGCCGGTCACGCACCGCTGCCGCAAAGTCCATTGGACTTGAACGACCAATCAACGTTACGCCTATAAATGCATGAATCCGTCCTCCAGCTCTTAAAGCAACATTGACTATGATGATGCAAGCTGCAATTTCTTGCGAAACGTTAGTACATATGGGCACAAACAGTAAAACTACCAAATATGCGTAAGTGTTCTTGTTCACACGGTACTCTAATAACATGAAACAAATCAAGGGTGGCTTGTAAGAGTTCAATAGGCACCAAAGAACATAACCGTTACACAAACCCTTGTTTGAGTTCACAAGGTGTTAGGCACATTAAGCCAACAAATGCTGGGTGATTATTTACAAAGACGACGCGGTCTAAGTCTAAATTTAATTCTAATATTCGAGTTACCCAGAAAGCCTCAAACATTATATAAAGTATTTCTCTTTGACGTCATTATGAATGGCCTTCGTTATTCAAAGGCCTTTACGATAACGTTGTGTTTGCGAAGTACGTTGAGAATACCTTTTTGAAGCACCCGAGAAAACTTCTTTAATTAAGTTTATTTTTGGATTTAGATGAATAACTAATTTACTTTATTCACTTGCTTATAGAATCCCGCATGCCATTTCACGTCATGATTTATTGTAATAAAGTATATTTAATAACTTAACTTTAACATTTTTGTTTACAGAATTTCAGGAAAGTGATTTAAACATTAGGTTTGTTTATAGTAGTTGTCTGGATTCATTTTAAATATAACGAACCCGGCATAATATTTATTTTTATTAATAACAACTTTTTAGTTGTGGTTGTTTGTAATTGCTCTAAATATATGCTTTGTTTTATCCGTCTTTCTCTCACTTTTACGAATATAATGGTATCTGTGAAAATATTTATTCGAGCTTAGCTATTGTTTTAGCTATATGCTAATTCCATTCTTGCCTTTTTACCTTACCCACATTCCCATATATTCTGATAAAGTCTAAATTATTGCAAAATTAATTGGCCCTTACAACATAAGCAGAGATATATAAACCAAAAGTTCGTAGATTGTTTGAACTAATTCACTGCATTTAGTAGCAGACAAGCCGAATTAATTTAGAATAAATTGTTCTGTTAAATAGGCATATAGGGCGTAACTGATATTTAATTATTAATTTCCAGTAAATAATGTAGTGCACTCCTAGCTTATTAATTATTACGAGTGATAATAATGTAACATGTTAAATCGACTAAAGGTTCAACTAATAAATGAAAATTATGACGCTACAAATCTGTTGCTATTTCTAACTGTCTATGACGATATTATTATTCAAATAAATTATTAACTTACGTGTTATACTACAATATTCTATTAAGCTTTTAAAAATATATATGTTGTGACAAAATAGAATATTACTTCCGTGAAAATTTTCATAACTGATTTATTTTCCCCAACTGTAGAAGGCATTCAAAAATACAGGCAGAACTATTACGTAACATATTCAAAACGATTTCCGCATGTTAGTACCAGTATGTCTTATCAACACTTATAATTTATTGTATGTAATTGTAACTTTAATTATGGGAATTATTAAAAGGAAATTACAACAAAAGCCATAGTAGATAAACATAAAGTAATAAAAAAACGTTTAACTTACATAATTTGTGTTTTTCTAGCAACTCCAAGTAGTTACGATTCCATAGTAAAAACAAAATTGATAGCCTGGTGACAAACTACTAACATATCGCGTTACTGCACTAACAACGAAGATGTACACAATTCCTGGGTCCGCAGAAGACGGTTAAATCTTAAACAGTATACATCGCTTAATAAACGTAACGTACTGGGGAATCGAATAACTTAAAACATTCATTGCTTTAACTAATACAATAAATGAAAATGCAGAAATTTAGTTGGGCGTTGTTGAACCCAAAATAGGAAAGCCACACTCAGCTGACGTGAAGGAGGGTGGACAGCGAAAGCTAGCAGGTCGATTTATAGAACACCACGAGCTTGAAGACATAAGAATCGAAAGCTGCAGTTAACAATGTCAGTAACGGACGGCGGTATACGAGGTTTTTCGGGCCTGTGTCGGTGTAGAACATCGCTTTACATGATGGTGATTTCGGGACGACAAAAGTTTTTCAAATATCCGACCATAGGTCGCAATTCAACCTCACTATGCAATAACAAGACAGAAAACGAAATTTCAGACTTGTAGGCTGTGCCTACTTGACATTAGGTGACTGTGTCGGTGGCAATTTTTAAATTGATCTAAGAAGATTATTAGAGCCGTTATTTGTTTTCTTCATGGACGGCCATTTCGTCCACAAACCTTCACATATAAGTTTTTTCAAAATATTTTATTTCTGGCTTCTCCAATCTCGTAATTTTAGTATTTACTTTTCTAGAACAAATATGAAAAGGTGTATTCTCGTTCAAACCCTTCGTTATAATTTTCCTTGTGTTTGTTCTCTTTACATACATTTTATTACTAATTTTTGATTTGTATAAATACTGGCGTAACAAAACCTCCGAATGTTTTAAACGCTAAGAAGGAAATTGTTGTTCTTGAGAACATATTACTACATCAGAGACTAACTAGTTTCGATTGCAAACACCAGAGAGCAAGATACCACAAATTATTACACTGATATTGTCTTCAGATTTGTTGCTAACATCTACACTGCTGGGGCATAACTCAGTCCACACCGAAATGAAGAATTGTATTGAGGTTAGTACTGAACTTTCAAGTATATCTCGATATTTAATGTATGTCACGAAGAGAAAATTACAAGTATTCTTTTCACAAATAACGCTGTATTACTATAAATGCAAAGCAAAATTCACATACAGTCGTAATTCCATAAAGCTTTACCAAAATGCGAAGTTGCTAAAGGACGATAAATTAAAATATAGTACTATTTTAAACCTATGTATGTAGAACTTAAACGGATGTAATAGATATTAACGCTACAAGTTTGATTATGAGCATCTTAACGAAACGAGTCTCGTTAAGTGCCATAAGCAAACGTGTATTGTTCAATATTTTATCTTCACCAATAAATTCTGGTTCAATGTATTTCTTTATACAAAAAGAGTGCGGTAATATTCATTACCGCACTGAGTGCTGTAATATCTATCCATTACCGCACTGAGTGCGGTAATATCCATTACCGCATTCAGTGCGGTAATGAAGCTCTTAACGATACTAAAATTAATTTGGTTAAGAGTCTATAACAACACTGATGAAGATACAAATTTTAACGGAGTGAGAAGAACGGGGTTACAAGATAATGGTATTATTGTTCGTTTTCAGTATATTCTTTTTGCATGTTTAAATTGGTTTATTTATACCTTCATAATAGTGTATTATTATACTAGCTCAATAATTGCTACACAAGTGCTCCAAATGAACGAGTGCTGCAATGCTTCTTATTAAACGAGTATACTATACTATTTTATCTACTTTGCGTATGAATAACCAAAAATGTTAAACTTTGATATTTGACAATTTTTCAGTTTCAAAGAACAAAGTAGTCTGTTTTAACGTTTTTCATATGAAAATAACAATGCAAAACGAGTGCTGTAATAAAATCCATTATAGCACTATTTTCGGTGTTATAATAACGATATTGTGACATCAAAGTAAGTAATTGTCCTTTGGTTCAAAATATGCCTGAATTGCCACCTTCACTTGTTCAATGTCCTGAATTGTTGTGTCTCTAAGGTCTTCCATCGTATTTGAAAAAAATAATATTACATGAGGTTAAGTCTGTTTTGAAGCCGCATTTCTAAAAGACAGCCATCGCACCCTTTCTTTTGTGAAAAAGCGCGTTATCACGCAAAAGGAATTCACCTTTGCTCAATTTCTCCACATCTTCTCCTTCACAGCTTCCTTTTTCAGGCGGTGTGAGCATTCTCGTCATCCATTTTGCGCTGACCTTTGACACGCTTAGATGTTGGTGTGGAATATTCAAAATGGTTGTAGATGATACATCAACCATCTCCAGAATTTGCTTCTTTTGCAAACGGGAATCACCCAGTATAAAATTTTCAAAATCTTTAAATTATCCACAGTGGTTGCCTCGACGGGCCTTCTTAGCCGGTGGTAATCTTCACTTAGATCTCTGCTTTGCTTGAAGAGATTGTGCCATTCAATCATGAATTCTCTAGGATAAGAGTCCCTGTGAACGGCTGACACCTTTTCCAAAATAAATTTGATATGCTTCTCTTGCTCTCGCTGTTTTGTTATGACTTTATCCCCTTCATTCCACAAATATTTTTACCTCGTCGTCTATTAATACATATTTTTGTTGCATTTGGTGTTAATGTTATACGGTGAATTTTTTGCAAAATTTCGAATACATGTTAACATTTTAATTCTTAGATTTGAGAATCATCTGTGCTACACGCTACAGCTAGTGGGAGCGTAAGCGTAAGATGACATTTAAATCATGTCCAAAGTGTATCGTCAGTTACAATATTTTTACTGGGAATAGAAACTGTACCACTTAAGATGGGTAACACAAATCTCACACAAAGGAGCTGAAGTAAATAAAAATAATTTTTTAGTGAAGATTTTATAACAAAACATAAGTACTTGCAGTAGAACTGAAAAAGTAAACCAATTTATTAATTAAATAAGTCGTATAATTATGAATTTACACAACCTCACTTTGTTATGGGTGATAATACGAAGAATATAAGGAATCTCACGTAGTAAAACACACTGACCGCTAGAACATACTACAAAGAAAACAAGAAAACACCGTGGAAGAATTTTAAGATAAAAGGTGGCAGCTCAAAAGTGTCTGTAGAAAGAAGCACAGTGAATGAGATGCGACGAAGACAGAAGAACCTGAAGCAGAAAGCCGTAAAGAAAAAGCTTCTACCGAAAGCTAAACGAAAAATACAGACTGTCCAAGAACAAACGATTTTAAAGAAGCTATATTAGAACGATGGACAGAGTAACTTGAGGACGTCCTGGAAGAGGGCGAAGAGAATCAAGATAACCTGCATTAAAAGGAAAAGGGAGAAGCATTCAAAACATTACAAACCACAGCAAAACATAATTCTAACGACGGTACAGGAAGTTAAAAAATAAATGAAGGAAAAGAATTATAGGCAGGAGAAGTTAAACCTACAGCAAAATTAATAAAACACAGCGGAAAAGATCTAGCAAAAGATACATGAATTTCTGGAAAAGATTTAAAACACAGAAA
>OW679196.1:99223770-99370492 GCA_940337035.1 Agriotes lineatus | reverse complement strand
GTGGTTTCTAGAAGTAATCCAAATCATTGAGTTATCCCAGCAATTCCTTTGGTGTTATATTGATAAGTGTAACCGTTATACTTATCAGTTTTGTGTTTAAATATACCAAAAATAATTTCCTGTAGTTTGCCATATTTTTTTGTTTACTTTCGCAACAGTCACGCAGAACGTATTTCGTGCATAGTTTCTTTGCATCGATAGTACTCGCCTGGGATGCACTTTCCCCTATTACTCCTGAAAATAGACACTTCACCTATGGTGTCGTGCCTATTTTCGTCTCATCAAGCGGTCGTGCATTCCTATAGCCAGTGCACTTAGTACATTGTTGCTGATTGTTACGTCATACAGTGGACCACAAACAGCTCATCAGTCACTTGTGCCAAAATAAACTCAGATAAAGGATGAGAAATGGAGGTGTAGTATATGCGCCTTTTTCCGTCTTCTTGTACATTTTATAGCATAAGTAAGCTTGCATTAGCTATCTTTAACGAATGCATGCATTTTGTACTTACTATAACCAAAATTTAACACATCAACAATTTTCTACCCTCAGCTGCGGCTTTCCCATGCAGTGGTGCATTTGTTATAGATGTATTAACGTTAATATAAGGGTAAATGCCCATTCCTACTAGGCGGTGAAACTTGTAGATTTTCTGTACGTAGCACGCTTTTCTCTATTGGTCGCTTGTCACCACATGTTATGTGTTGCAATGTTTAGTTTCATGTGACTTGATAGAAGTATAATGCGTTTGGAGGTCTTTTTCGTTCTCCCAGCTTCTTGCCTACGACGCCGACGGCGTCGTGCTTTCTTCAGCGATCAATTCGCTACTTGAGCAACCTATGGGTATTTCCTATCTATCTTGGAGAAGCGGCAGCCTCGAGATGTATCAAAGGCCATGGCACCGCTGCCGTACTTGTAGCATCTTGAATAACGTAAGGTCATATCTCCGCATAGTGTCGCTGTACCCTGCGATAAAAATAGCAGAAATCTTCGTAAGTGGTTCACACAAACCATAAGGCTTTTAAAAATTTAAAGAAGAAACCCAGAGCGCTTGCTATTTTAATTCGATGTTTCCAGAATCGCACAAGATTAATAAAATGCTTCTGCAAATTAATGAAAGACATTTAAAGTCTGCCTTATATCGCTCATTTGGTGTTTGCAATTTTGTTTTTTTTGATCATTTAGTAGCTTAAAATGTAGGTCTGATTAAGCAGCCACGGTTGCTTATCGGTATAAGCAATGCTTTTGTGTATTTAGATTTCACATAAAGTTGTTTAGGTATTTCGCTTTAACGACAATTTGTATGTAAGTAAGCAGCATTTGTTAAAGTAGTTAATGGTTTCAATTCCTCTTTTTAAATGCATGGCGTTGAAATAAGTATTTCTGTCAATATTAGAATTAAATTTTGGGTTATACCGCATCGTTTTTCAAGACATTGCAGCTTGCATCATCAAAGTCAACGTTGCTCTAAGAGCTGGAGGACAAAATGGATGTATGTATAGTCCTCTGTGCCAACCGTGCAGTAACGGCAAAGGCGTAACGTTGATTGGTCGTTCAAGTCCAATGTAATTTGCGGCAGCGGTGCTTGACCGGCTGATGATCGGTAGTTGTAATGCTTTAGACAATGAATGACAGGAGTCTAAGTTTTACTAAATCTAAAACCATCTTTCCTGTTTATATTATTTGGACGTTTTTTTATTTCTATGACTTCACGTGTCATTATTAGGAAGTAATGGGGTACTCTGGCATGCACTCTGGTCTGTTCGAATTCTAAGGTGTGCCCATTTGTAAAAGTATGTTCAGCTACAGCTAATTTTCTACTAGGTTTGTGTTTGCAATCGCATTTATGTCCTTGAAGTCTTAGATCAATGGAACGACCAGTCTGTCTAATGTAACTCGAGCCGCAAGAACAAGGAATGTGCTATACTTCCCAAGAATGATACGTAAAGCTATAGAAGGGAAAGATGGTTTTACACTTAGAAAAATTTGGACTCCTGCCATTTACTGTCTAAAGCATTACAACAATCGATCGTCAGCCGGTCACGCATCGCTGCCGCAAAGTGCATTAGACTTGAACGACCAATCAACGTTACGCCTATAAATACATTAATCCGTCCTCCAACTCATAGAGCAACATTGACTCTGATGATGCAAGCTGCAATTTCTTGCGAAACGTTAGTCCATATGGGCACAAACAGTAAAACTACCAAATATGCGTAAGTGTTCTTGTTCACACGGTACTCTAATAACATGAAACAAATCAAGGGTGGCTTGTAAGAGTTCAATAGGCACCAAAGAACATAACCGTTACACAAACCCTTGTTTGAGTTTACAAGGTGTTAGGCACATTAAGCCAACAAATGCTGGGTGATTATTTACAAACACGACGCGGTCTAAGCCTAAATTTAATTCTAATATTCGAGTTACCGAGAAAGCCTCAAACATTATATAAAGTATTTCTCTTTAACGTCATTATGAATGGCCTTCGTTATCCAAAGGCCTTTACGATAACGTTGTGTTTGCGAAGTACGTTAAGAATACCTTTTTGAAGCACCCGAGAAAACTTCTATAATTAAGTTTATTTTTGGATTTAGATGAATAACTAATTTACTTTATTCACTTGCTTATAGAATCCCGCATGCCATTTCACGTCATGATTTATTGTAATAAAGTATATTTAATAACTTAACTTTAAAATTTTTGTTTACAGAATTCCACGAAAGTGATTTAAACATTACGGTTGTTTATAGTAGTTGTCTGGATTCATTTTAAATATTACGAACCCGGCATAATATTTATTTTTATTAATAACAACTTTTTAGTTGTGGTTGTTTGTAATTGCTCTAAATATATGCTTTGTTTTATCCGTCTTTCTCTCACTTTTACGAATATAATGGTATCTGTGAAAATATTTATTCGAGCTTAGCTATTGTTTTAGCTATATGCTAATTCCATTCTTGCCTTTTTACCTTACCCGCATTCCCATATATTCTGATAAAGTCTAAATCATTGCAAAATTAATTGGCCCTTACAACATAAGCAGAGATATATAAACCAAAAGTTCATAGATTGTTTGAACTAATTCACTGCATTTAGTAGCAGACAAGCCGAATTAATTTAGAATAAATTGTTCTGTTAAATAGGCATATAGGGCGTAACTGATATTTAATTATTAATTTTCAGTAAATAATGTAGTGCACTCCCAGCTTATTAATTATTACGAGTGATAATAATGTAACATGTTAAATCGACTAAAGGTTCAACTAATAAATGAAAATTATGACGCTACAAATCTGTTGCTATTTCTGACTGTCTATGACGATATTATTATTTAAATAAATTATTAACTTACGTGACGAAATGGAATATTACTTCCGTGTAAAATTTTCAAAACTGATTTATTTTCAAAAACTGTAGAAGGCATTCAAAAATGCAGGCAGAACTACTACGTAACATATTCAAAACGATTTCCGCATGTTAGTACCAGTATGTCTTATCAACACTTATAATTTATTGTATGTAATTGTAACTTTAATTATGAGAATTATTAAAAGGAAATTACAACAAAAGCCATAGTAGATAAACATAAAGTAATAAAAAAAGCGTTTAACTTGCGTAATTTGTGTTTTTTTAGCAACTCCAACTAGTTACGATTCCATAGTAAAAACAAAATTGATAGCCTGGTGACAAACTAGTAACATATCGCGTTACTGCACTAACAACGAAGATGTACACAATTCCTGGGTCCGCAGAAGACGGTTAAATCTTAAACAGTATACATCGCTTAATAAACGTAACGTACTGGGGAATCGAATAAATTAAAACATTCATTACTTAACTAATATAATAAATGAAAATGCAGAAATTTAGTTGGGCGTTGTTGAGCCCAAAATAGGAAAGCCACACTCAGCTGACGTGAAGGAGGGTGGACAGCGAAAGTTAGCAGGTCGATTTATAGAACACCACGAGCTTGAAGAGATAAGAATCGAAAGCTGCAGTTAACAGTATCAGCAACGGATGGCGGTACACAGGAGGTTTTTCGGGCCTGCGTCGGTGTAGAGCATCGCTTTACATGATGGTGATTTCGGGACGACAAAAGTTTTTCAAATATCCGACCATAGGTCGCAGTACTATGCAATAACAGGACAGAAAACGAAATTTCAGACTTGTAGGCTGTGCCTACTTGACATTAGGTGACTGTGTCGGTGGCAATTTTTAAATTGATCTAAGAAGATTATTAGAGCCGTTCTTTGTTTTCTTCATGCACGGCCATTTCGTCCACAAACCTTCACATATAAGTTTTGTTATGGGCCAAAAGTCACTTTTCGTATTAATTTAATGATTTGCCTTATCCCTGCCTAATTCAAGGCACTTTGCACATTTCGCTCTAACTATTTACCCTATAATAGCCTAGTTTTAGTTACCCATTTCCTCAAGTAAAGTCACTGCAGATTAGGCCTCACGTTGTACGCGTTCTATGTTGGTTGCAGATGCGATTTTTCTGCAAATTTGGAATTTTCTGGGCCTAGCTGTCAAATATCATTAGCCATTTTGAGTTGTCAGAAGATGGATGTGGTGAAAAGCATCTTTGGTTAATCGATGCACGAATATTTGTAATTCGGTTTTGTCACGCTCATCCTAGCATGAAAATGTATATCTTGGTGTGATTGTTGTCTGGGAGACGTCCCCGACGTTTTTGTTGTAATACATTTCAAGCACGGAGTTTTGTCCGGAATTCATCTGACAAGCACATGTAACTACTTGGGCGATTTGGAGCATAACACCTCACGGTATGCTATTTTGACAATTACTGGTTATATTTCTAAGGCAGAATGTTATCCCTTTTAGCTCCCTTTTGGTACGGGCGGTGAACGCACTCAGCTTTCCTTTTGGTACGGGCGGTGAACGCACTCAGCTTCCCTTTGGTACGAGCGGTGAAAGCACTCAATTCCCCTTTGGTACGGGCGGTGAACGCACTCAGATTAGGAAGCAGTCCTTTGGTATGAACTAACGCATCTCTGTTGGTGAGCGGCGAGTTTGTTCATGTGGCGCAGAAACTCTTCGAAGCGTTTGGTCGATGGATTTGGCCCCTCTTGGAGAGCACTCTCTCCAGGCAGTTGCTGCAGTCGGCTGGCTGTGAGTTTGGGAGATTTCCAGTCCCTAAAACAGGCTAGCAGATTTACTGGCCCGAGATCTCTGCGTTACCTGCGATGAAGCCCATTGGAACACCTGGCTTCCTCGACATCGTGCAGTAGGCCTCCGATTTAGCACGTTCGTCACCTGGTGCAGCCAAGGTCTGTCTTTGCTATTTCCTTAAGCGTTCTTGTGCAGTTTTGAGCTCGACCAACTTAACCTGTGTTATAGGCATGATTTTAATGTGTGTTTAATTATTCATTGTAGCGCTTTGTGCTACGGCCAGATTTTGATAAGCGAATTAACTTACTTCAATGTTGTGATAACTCACCTGTCTAAAAGTAAACCTATTTTGTTGTTTACATCTTTATATTTGCAACTTGACATTTTAAGCCTCCATTAGCCTTCAGGCTGTGTCTAATGTAGATGCTTAGGGACGATAAGGTTTCCCTTATGTAAATTTTGTAATAGCAATTCTTGCATACGCCCATTTGAACGATTTTAGACTCGATCTCAGTGGAGAGATCCGTCAGTCGGTTGAATTTGGCTTAGTGCGGCCCCATTTTGCAAGAAATTAGCGAAATCAGTCCGATCGTTGTTTAAGCAATTACGCCCCTTTAGGGCGAGATTTAATTAGCGTGTTTCGGGTAATTTTGCGCGCCTATAAACCAAGATCTTGGGTAATAATGGGTTTTGTGTACATTTGATTACTAGTACAGTTATGTATTTTTGCAACTGAGGGTTTAGCGTTGATTTCAACTTGACAAACAAAACAAAACTTTAACTACCGCTTAAATTTGAGACGCGTTTGGTCATACATGCGAATTGCTACGATCTACGACTTTATTTATTTAATCTGGTGAGTTTAATCTGTGATAAATTTTACGATATTATATTATATGAAATCTGGTTTGTGATATCTGTCGTTGTTGTGATATACTACCGAGCACTGTTAATATTTTATTAAATTATATACGTGTGGTCCATTAAGTGTGCAACAAATGGGAATTTTTTTTATTAGTTGTACAATCGAAATTTAAATATTGCCAAAAGTTCAAGAACAAAGTTACCTTATTTCAAAAAATATAGCAAAATTTTATTGAAAAAAGTTGTTTAGAATTAAAAGTTATGCTCAAATACAAAGTCACGGCCTCCTATTCGAATTTTTATTCTTTTTTGGAAAATTTTGTATTACCCCCGTATGATACATATTTTTATTATTTTGATTTTATATGTATTTAAAGTAGCCACAACCACATCCCTTTTAAATAACTTTTAGCAACTTGAAGCGTATTTGTAAAATTTACTTGGATTTATATTTTTTTAGGTGAGCGTCCACTTCATGTTTGTTGCAACGATATTTAACAAAACTTTAGAATTTCGAAAATATTCTTTTTAACAAGGCAAATGCTTTACTAATAATAATTTACATATGAAAAACTCTTAATAAAATCAAAATAATAAAAATATGTATCATACGGGGATAATACAAAATATTACAAAAAAAGAATCAAAATTCGAATAGGAGGCCGTGACTTTGTATTTGAGCATAACTTTTAATTCTAAACAACTTTTCTCAATAAAATTTTGCTATATTTATTGAAATAAGGTAACTTTATTCTTGAACGAATTACATATTTTTTGTCCTGCCCTGTATATTGTTTGACTTAAAGCCATTCTAAGGACATCTGATATGGTTATCGAACATGCACTAACTTTTGGCGGTATTTAAATTTCGGTTTTACAACTAATAAAAAAATGTCCCATTTGTTGCACACTTAATGGACCACACTGTATACTCGTTACTTATGCCTGCGAATTTGATTTGTGTGTCCTTGTCGCTACCTCTAATTTTCAGGATCGCTTAGTAGCACCTTCCGTAGTGTCCGGTTTGATGATTAGCAAAGTGCTGGGTTACTGCTACTTGGCGCCCATAAATTACTCACCGTTTCAGCTTACGCTTTAAGTCTTCTGTTCGACCCACGACCAGCTCCGGATGAGAATCCGGTAGCCTTTGCTACTCCTTATTTTATGGTCAGAGTTAGGTAACAAGGAGTTAATTGGCGCCCAACGTGGGGCGTGATTTTGTTTGAATTCGCTTGGCTTGGACTTGTGTTATATATTTTTTTTCCCTTGCTGTGCTCGGAATATTTAGATATATAGTTAGAATTAGTCCTGGTGGTATGGTATCTATATTGCATGATAGTTATATAGGTTTTTTTGCATGATCTCCTAAGTGCAGGTAGTTTAGGAACGTGGCATCAATATTGTCGTTAGATTTGTGGTGCGACGATTTATTGGAGATTTTGTTAGTATTTTAAGAAAAATTCTTGGTAGTTTTAGTCACTTTATTCGAGTGTGTATACAAATAGGCAACACACTAGTTTTGAGTATTAAATTAGTCATTTAGTTTCTTTGTTGAATACCCGAAAATGGACGTTGATCGCTTACTTGTCGATGAACTTGATTACGAATTATTGGTTCGGGGCATTTCTTGCCAAGGTAACGTCATGGAGAAACGCAAATTACTTAGGGCCCGATTTAGGATGGAGCGTGATGGTAATGTTAGTTTTCCTGAAGTCCACATTGATTACAGACAGGAATTGGAAGCATGCAGGGCTAAATTAGCTACCCTTGATGCAGAAGTCCGCATTTGCAGTTCCACCACAAAAGATAATAACTTCAAGAGATTACATACTCGTCTTCTACATGTTTATGGCCGCTTAGAGAGAATTGTTTCCACCGAGTTCTCTGCCCACCTGAAAAATGAAGCCGTGAATATTTGCCTTCAATTATTAGACGATCTTGAAAGTAGGACTGAGAATCGACAAGAGCTCGATTTAATTTCACTTGATGAACCTGATGCTGCTACCGGTTTACCTCAAGCTCCCGATACTTATCGAGATTATCAGGAACAACCATCTCTACCAGATGTTGAACCTAGACGTAGCTCCAACGTCACCTTCAACCTCAATGCTTCACAGCAAAGAAGATCTTCACTTTTTCATAGCACTAGTATGGCTACATCGAGTCATGCACCCTCTGAACATAATTTCATTCCCGTCAACAAATGGAAGATGCAATATAATGGTGAAAGTGGCGTAACAAGCTTTCTGGAACGTATTGAAGAACTCCGAGTTGCTAGAGGAGTACCTAAGCAACATCTGTTTACTGCAGCCGTAGAACTTTTTACGGGTAACGCCTTAATCTGGTACAGATCTATTCGTGACACCATCAACAGTTGGGATGATCTCACCAAAGCTCTCCGAGAAACTTTCTTGCCGTGTGATTATGAAGCGACTTTATGGGACGAGATTAGAAACCGCACTCAAGGTGTTGATGAGCCGGTATCCGTTTACATTGCGGTTATGGAGAATCTTTTCCGACGCCTTCCTTCAGTGCCTTTGGAAACCACACGTCTCACTATGATAAAAAGGAATTTACAACCTTACATTCAATCACAACTGGCCTTACAATTTGTGCCCACAATTTCAGAACTCACCCGAGTATGCAAGATGATCGAAGACACTCGCGTACGAGCTTCACGCTTTCGAAACCCTCCAACAAATGTGAAGAATCTGCTTGAACCAGACTTAGCGTATCGTCGGTCACACTCGAACTTCAATATAGCTTCTGTAGAAGAATCTTCTATTGTTCCTGCCCTTTCAGCTTGTAACAGCCAACCTGTTGTGGATGCCGTCAATCCCATTGTTTGTTGGAATTGTAACCAACCCAATCATCGATCAATTAATTGCCCTCAGCCTAAAAAGATGCACTGTTATAAATGTGGCAAACCGAACTATACCTGCAGAACCTGTCCTTCATGTTCGGGAAACGCCAATCAGCGTCGTTAAGAGGCCGATTAGCACGCTGCAAGCATATCAAGGCCAACAAACGTATTGTCGAATCTGAAAATTCTGTCTTTAAGCATCAAGCTGTACTCGACTTCATACTTAGTCATGCCGGTAAAGATGAACGACCCTACTTGAAGGTTTCGATCTTTGGAAATTATATTTTAGGCCTTTTAGACTCTGGAGCCTCTCGAACTCTCTTAGGTAGACAAGGCTGGGAGATGCTACAGAATTACTGCCGCCTCGATAATCAGCACATTTCTTCTTGTGTAGTGGCTAATGGTGACAAATGTATCAGTATAGGTACTACCACGATACCTATAACTCTTCGAAACAAAGTCTGTGTCATGGACGTTTTGGTGGTTCCTTCACTACCTCATTCGATTAGCAAAGTGCTGGGTTACTGCTACTTGGCGCCCATAAATTACTCACCGTTTCAGCTTACGCTTTAAGTCTTCTGTTCGACTCACGACCAGCTCCGGCTGAGAATCCGGTAGTCTTTGCTACTCCTTATTTTATGGTCAGAGTTAGGTAACAGTTTTTTCAAAATATTTTATTTCTGGCTTCTCCAATCTCTTAATTTTAGTATTTACTTTTCTAGAACAAATACGAAAAGGTGTATTCTCGTTTAACCCCTTCATTATAATTTTCCTTGTGTTTGTTCTCTTTACATACATTTCATTACTAATTTTTGATTTGTATAAATACTGGCGTAACAAAACCTCCGAAAGTTTTAAACGCTAAGAAGGAAATTGTTGTTCTTGAAAACATATTACTACATCAGAGACTAACTAGTTTAGATTGCAAACACCAGAGAGCAAGATAGCTCAAATTATTACACTGATATTGTCTTCAGATTTGTTGCTAACATCTACACTGCTGGGGCATAACTCAGTCCACACCGAAATGAAGAATTGTATTGAGGTTAGTACTGAACTTTCAAGTATATCTCGATATTTAATGTATGTCACGAAGAGAAAATTACAAGTATTCTTTTCACAAATAACGCTGTATTACTATAAATGCAAAGCAAAATTCACATACAGTCGTAATTCCATAAAGCTTTACCAAAATGCGAAGTTGCTGAAGGACGATAAATTAAAATATAGTACTATTTTAAACCTATGTATGTAGAACTTAAACAGATGTAAAAATTTTAACGGAGTGCGAAGAACGGGGTTACAAGATTATGGTATTATTGTTTTTTTTCAGTATATTTTTTTTGCATGTTTGAATTGGTTTATTTATACCTTCACAATAGTGTATTATTATACTAGCTCAATAATTGCTAAACAAGTGCTCCAAATCAACGAGTACTGCAATGCTTCTTATTAAACGAGTATATTATACTATTTTATCTACTTTGAGTATGAATAACCAAGAATGTTAAACTTTGATATTTGACAATTTGTCACTTTCAAAGAACAAAGTAGTCTGTTTCAACGTTTTTCATATGAAAATAACAATGCAAAACGAGTGCTGTAATGAAATCCATTATAGCACTATTTTCAGTGTTATAATAACGATATTCTGACATCAAAGTAACTAATTATCCTTTCGTTCAAAATATGCCTGAATTGCCACCTTCACTTCTTCATCGTTCTGAATTGTTGTCTCTCTAAGGTCTTCCATCGTATTTGAAAAAAACAATATTACATGAGGTTAAGTCTGTTTTGAAGCCACATTTCTAAAAGACAGCCATCGCACTCTTGCTTTTGTGAAAGGGCGCGTTATCACGCAAAAGTAATACACCTTTGCTCAATTTCTCCACATCTTCTCCTTCACAGCTTCCTTTTTGAGGCGGTGTGAGCATTCTCGTCATCCATCTTGCGCTGACCTTTGACACGCTTAGATGCTGGTGTGGAATATTCAAAATGGTTGTAGATGATACCCCAACCATCTCCACAATTTGCTTCTTCTACAAACGAGCATCACCCAGTATAAAATTTTCAAATTCTTTAAATTATCCACAGTGGTTGCATCGACGGGCCTTCTTGGGCGGTGGTAATCTTCAATTAGATCTCTGATTTGCTTGAAGAGATTGTGCCATTTAGAAATCACGAATTCTCTAGGATAAGAGTCCCTGTGAACGGCTGACACCTTTTCCAAAATAAATTTGATATGCTTCTCTTGCTCTCGCTGCTTTGTTATGACTTTATCCCCTTCATTCCACAAATATTTTTTTCGACGACTGACATCGAAAGTAGATTTTTCTCACTGTCATTTGACAACTGAAAGTTGACATTTGCCGCTGAGCGTGCGTTTTCATCTTTTTGCCGCTCGCCGAGCGTTTTGGGTTTCCGCGTGAACAAAATAGTTAGCCACGTCCGAATGTTTCCTTGACAACGCCCGTCATTTGTGGAAATAATCGCGTCACATGTCATATAGACTGCGCGAGTAATGTTAACTTGATTGTCTATTAATTTTTGCGATAAAACGAAATTTGATATTTTCCTTTAATAATATGCTCAGTCGTCGAAAAAATAGTATGTATGTTTCGAGCTAAAAGTGCGCTTGCCGCTTTTGCATGATTGCTGGTTTCGACTTCGTCTCAACCAGCAATATTCATGCGCAAGCGGCAAGAATGCACTTTCAGCTCTTAACATACAATATACTGTTACCTCGCCGTCTATTAATACATATTTTTGTTGCATTCGGTGTTAATGTCATACGGTGAATTTTTTGCAAAAATAATTTCGAATACATGTTAATATTTTAATTCTTAGATTTGAGAATCATCTGTGCTACACGCTACAGCTAGTGGAAGCGTAAGCGTAAGATGAGATTTAAATCAAGTCCAAAGTGTATCGTCAGTTACAATATTTTTACTGGGAATAGAAACTGTACCACTTACGATGGGTAACACAAATCTCACACAATAGAGCTGAAGTAAGTAAAAATTAATTTTTAGTGAAGATTTTATAATAAAACATAGGTAGTAGAACTGAAAAAGTAAACCAATTTATTAATTAAATAAGTCGTATAAATATGAATGTACACAACTTCACGTTGTTATGGGTGATAATACGAAGAATATAAGGAATCTAACGTAGCAAAACACATTGACCGCTAGAACATACTACAAAGAAAACAAGAAAACACCGTGGAAGAATTTTAATATAAAAGGTGGCAGCTCAAAAGTGTCTGTAGAAAGAAGCACAGTGAATGAGAAGGGACGAAGACAGAAGAACCTGAAGCAGAAAGCCGTAAAGAAAAAGCTTCTACCGAAAGCTAAACGAAAAATACAGACTGTTCAAGAACAAACGATTTTAAAGAAGCTATATTAGAACGATGGCCAGAGTAACTTGAGGACGTCCTGGAAGAGGGCGAAGAGAATCAAGATAACCTGCATTAAAAGGAAAAGGGAGAAGCATTCAATACATTACAAACCACATCAAAACTTAATTCTAACGACCGCACAGGAAGTTAAAAAATAAATGAGGAAAAAGAATTATAGGCAGGAGAAGATAAAACTACCGCAGAATTAATAAAACACAGCGGAAAAGATCTAGCAAAAGATTCATGAATTTCTGGAAAAGATTTAAAACACCGAAAAATGCCGAAAGAATGAAATAGTTGAGTAATGATCATGTTTGCTTACAAAGGGAGGCAAAATAAAGAGAAATAATTACATTGAAATATTGCTTTCGGAAATGGTATGTAAACTGAGGCCTGCAATAGTAGGAAACGGAATACAACCAAAATCTGAAAAGGTTGGAAAATATCATTTGGGTTTTACGAGTGGGAGATTCACAATACGATATATATAAGTAATACAATAATTACTCAACGTAACCTGTTATAAATATGATATTGATGTATATTATCTGTATATAAATGACAATAACTAACTTCAAAGGCTGAATAGAAATTTATGGCAAGATACGGCCAAATGTTTCGAAATTAATTAAGTGCTCAGCCACTTCTCTACGACCATAGTAAACTATGGTTTCTAAAATTGATAACGAACAGGAATATAAACCTAAAGAAAAATATGTACAGTAGAAGTTGATAATATCTGGCCTACGCAGATGACTAGATTACTTTAGCAAGAAGCAAACAATCACTAACGACAGCCTATTGCGAATTAGAAAGTCAGGCCAAAAACTCTGGACTAACAGTAAATAAAAATGATATGCAGGCTAATGAATCCGTTTTTTAATGAAATTATGTAATAATTTAAATATTGGGGGAGCATAATTACACAAAGACGGTATTCCAATCTAGAAACATTGTAATGATATGATGCTTCTTACAGGAATTCTAGTTGCATGGTTAACTCACGAATATTAAGGAGAGATTCAAATAGGCGAAGAACTGGTATTGTATTTATTGCAACAGTAAGAGTCATTAGTGAACATTGATAATTACATAAAGCATGATTAGCAATAAATGTATTTAATTAACAGAGGTTAGCAATTTTCTAAAACAATATCGTCAGGGTTGAGATCAGACTGTATTGAAATTTGGGATCAATACATTTATGATGACTGACAGATTAATTGTGTATAGTCAGGACACGATAATGAAGTCGTTTTAGTAAAACGGTGTTTCGAGGCTTTACAGAGGTTTATTGCAGCGTTTGCGTTCATGTCAAAGTTCCCACAATCAATGACGCTGCTAAAGGAGTTATAAAGCAGTGCAAGAAGGCACATACTTGCAAATAGCATATAAGAAGCAACTTGAGAATTACTAAAGATTAGAAGAAGGTGCTAGTGGGGTGCTAATCAGTGTGTATTAACTAAAAGTGAAAAATCCGACCAATTGTGAGGTTATAGTATCCTGGATGACTTAAAAAAAAAATTAAGAATAAAGATAAAAAAATGTCCACTTACAGATAAACAATTGTAAATCATGTTCCTATGGTGACCTAGAGAATCGTTAGTAAATGGTTTTGGGGGAAAAAAAGCCGAAAACTTCTGTGTTGTTAGGCTTTCCGATTTTAATAAATTTAGTTGATAAAAGTAAATATTTTGTGGCCAGTTGTGTGTTCTATTTATTTGCCTGTATGCGGAGGCCAGCTGTGGTTAAATTTGTAGTGTTCCGGAGTGAAGTTTCAGAGTAGATTAGACCTAGAGCGTGTTCGAGTTTGTCCTCGGAGCTGAGATTCTACAAGTTTTGGAGCTGCGAGAAGCGGAAAAAAATTCTGCATCTAGATTAGGTTTTATTCGTTATCCAGAAACAGGTAGCAGCAGCAGAAGTTTTTCCACGAAGCAAATACAAGCTTGGTCTTTCTTTCAACCGCAGCCTGTGCAAGTTCGCCTTTCAGAGCCGAGAGTCTAAAATATTGGGAGTTGCGCGAAGAGGACAGCAAAGTGCAGCACCCAGGGGAGTCCTTATTCGTGGTTTATAAGCAAGTTGCAGCAGCAGGAACCTTTCCAAGAAGCAACTACAGGCTTGGCGTTCTTTGCGGAATCCGGAAACGAGATCGCCGTTTCTTGAAGAAAAAACAAATGCGAGTTGGCGTCCTTTTGCACTTGAAAAACAAATTCTAGGTTAGCCTAACTACTTGTTTATTATAAAAGCATTGTTATAATTTACCTGAGATAAACTGATTGATTGTTGGCTAATTTGTTGTCAAAATACTCTGAATTTTCTGTTTCAAACAGCTTCGTTTGGAGTTAAATATTTTGTAGTTATCTGTCATTTGCCTGAATCGAGCATTTGCCATAAAATGGTAATATTTCAACAGTGTACAAATTCAACCCTGCAGATGAAGTCTCAAATTGCTAAATTGATAAATGTATAAATGCATAAAATATAGGAAGAGCGTGCATACCTGTATTAAGGTAAAGCATAATTTAATAATCATATTTTAATTATCCTCATAGGGAGGCAATAAAATTCAAACTAAGCTATGTGAGGGTAATTACATTTATTTATTACATTGAAAAGAAGAGAGATTATTACAATATATCGATGAATACAAAATGAGAAAATAGCTTTGAAATAGAGGTCCAGTAGCAGAAGGTGAAAGATAGAGAATTAAACTAAACCATCGGGACACTATACCAACCCCCGAATAATAGCTTCCACAGGAAAGGTAAATCCACTGAGTTGGTTACCCATCAGGATGAATGAAGAAAGCGACCCGAAAATGGAAAACAGTAAAAAAGCTCTAAGATGCAAGAATAAGAGAAAGGCCAAAGAAGGGGTGGAGTGACGATGTGAAGAATAATGTCAGACACATAAATTTGAAATATTGGAGAACTAGGCCTTAGATGGAGAAAAATGAAGCAGGCAAAGATCCTCTTTGACAGTAGCGCCAGATGGTAAAGTAAGGAAATGCATTATGGGGAAATCATACACATAACAAATAGAATTATTCTGTAGGGATTAACAGATTTAGAATGATTCTATTTAAAAGAATATAAATAATATGTTGCATAGTATACAATTTGTACTATACTACCAAACTTCTATATTGCTGTAACTCTGAAATACTATATGTAGTTTCGAAATTTTCAATCAATAACAGTTTTCATAAATTAGCGAACTGTTCTAATCCTTTATCTAATAGACTTGTCTGTCCGGGACGCTGTTTTGTCTGTCCGGGACGCTGTTTTGTCTGTCCGGGACGCTGTATTGTCTGTCCGGGACGTTGTTTCAGCAGCCAAACCGTAAGAGATAGAGAAAAAAGTTATGAAAGTTATATGTTTGGAATGGTCATGTCAGGTCAGTAACCGAATTTCAGTCACGTGACACTTCAGGTTTTCGAGACATCACGTGATTTCTCGAAAACCGGAAGTGTCAGTACGCTGTTTCAGCAGCCAAACGGAGCTGCGACCCTCTGCGCCTTAAAACCTCGATCGGTTAGGCAACCACTTTGACAGCTTCCAGAATGTTCCGATGCGGCGTACCACTTTGACACCTTCTAGGTCTGGGTACACTTTCTATTTAATACTAGTTCTATTTGAAAAACGGTCTTTTTTGTTTTTTTAAATGAGACATTTGTCTCACTGGGTTGCTAGTTTTTATTATAATATCCACATATTGTGATTGCCAGTTTAAGTAAATCCCTGAATACGTACATTGTTGTCATTAGACAGGCATCGTCTCCTTTAAGCTGCTGCCCCCTATGCAGCGGATAAAAATTAATTTTGTTGCCCAACAAAAAGTCATGAATATTCTGTTTT
The DNA here is from genome assembly GCA_940337035.1 of Agriotes lineatus. Classification (NCBI taxonomy): domain Eukaryota; kingdom Metazoa; phylum Arthropoda; class Insecta; order Coleoptera; family Elateridae; genus Agriotes; species Agriotes lineatus. The sequence continues at coordinate 99,354,371 of OW679196.1, read as the reverse complement.
TAGGATAAAGCTAAAGCAAACATTGTGATACGCAAGGGGCGAAATTAAAATCCATATGAGCTGTTCATTAACATGCTTGCCGTTCCTCTTTAAGTTGGGCGCCCCACGTGGTGCGGTTTCCAATAATTTCGGTATTAATTATATTTTGCCGTAACTTTAAATTAATGTACATCTCCACGAAAATTTATTAGACGTCAATGTAAGCAGCTGGCAAAATCTGAGTTAATCAAAGTACAGAAAATTTGAGGGTAGCAATTTAGCTGAAATTATTGTCAGCACTGTAATTCCAGTTAGAGATTACTTATGGAACCCGGTTGCGCTTTAACAAAATAGGGTATGTAAGCTGTTGTGAAAGTTGTTTCAACTAGATATAATTAGTTTTAATAGATGTGGTTAGGTGTTTTTTTTTAATTACTTGTGTAACTACTAAAACACGCCTAACTCTAGAACGAAATGTGTCCGTATAGGTACTAGTGCGAGGGTTGCGCTGAAAATAGTTAGTTATCAAAAAACCGTTGTATTTTTTAACGAAAAATCTTTATTGTTTTTTAAAATATTCTCCATTCAGACTAATACATCCTTTGAAACCACTTTTTAAAACATTCGGAAAATTCATTTCTGAAAGGTACTCAAAAATTCTTTGAAATTCTGTAACTGCTGGATCTCCGCTGGAAAATCTTTTACCTCGCATAATTTTTGTAACAGTTGGAAACAAAACAAGGTCGCGCAGTGCCAGATCTGGGCTATACGAAGGATGAGTTACCAATTTATTAAACTCTCGAATCTTTCAAAAAATCCAATGTTCTGCTAGCAGTGTGGGAGGATGCGTTGTCATGACGGACTAAGATGTTACGCAAACCGGTCCTTTGGCGACCTGTCTGTAATTTTCCAAACGTCTGTGGTAAAGCCACTTCGCAGTACCATTTAAAATTAATAGTTCTGCGACCTTCAAGTGGAATAACAGTAACAGGACCACTTCGGCGGGAAAAACAGTAATCATGTTCGTATTGACGCTTCTGCCACGAATTACTTTTGTGTCCTCATCTTCGAATACCCAAACACTAAACGGCTGTTTAGTTGAATGGTCGTAACTGTATACCCATGATTCGTCACCTCTTGCAATGTATGCCACTTGCTTGGAAGCTCCTCCGTCAAATTTTTGCAACATAAATTTACACCAGTCTACTCGATCCTGTTTTTGACTTTCTGATAGCAAATGCGGTATCCAACTGCTTGCTAGCTTTCTTACCCCAAAATGTTTATGTAAAATGGTTTTCACCGCCGAGAATCCAATCTTTACTTCCTCCTGAATCTCCCTATAAGTAATACTTCGATTAGACTGAATTAAGCTTGCCACACGATCAACATTTTCTGAACAGGCAGCTTTTGCAGGTCTTCCAGGTCTTGCTTCGTCTTCTAGCAGCTCTCTCCGTGCGTCGTCGAAATTCGCAGAACCAATGATTAACAGCGGATAATGAAGGGGCAGCACCGCCAAAAGTTGCTATCAAATTTTCATGGCTTTGCTGGTATCCTAACTGTCTTTTATAGTTATAGAAAATCATAGCTCTAAAGGCAGTTCCCGGAATGCTCAGTTTAACTGAATTAAAAATGCACAACTACTTAACTTACAAAATTAACTACGTTTCACAAGGAAATCGGAACGTTTGACAATTGTGGGTAACTAATGTCAACTAATGCCACATTCAATTGTTGCAATTGGTTCTAGCCAATTGAGCTACTATTAACAGAGCATCCCACGTAGAAGAAAAATTACGCTATGAACAGCAATCTAATACTCAAATCGAAATAACTAATATAGAAGTTGGATTGACGTAAGAAGGAAACATTTGCCAGTATCGGCATAAATAGTAGCGGCAAAGTACAGCTCTGATTTACTTAAATTGTTGCAATTTCCTCTTTACGCTACTAAATTATTTCCTATTTGCGTGCCTCAAAACTGCTAAATAACCAAGCCTTGAACTTTGATTACTGAAAGCAAATTAACACCCGGAATTTTTCTGCACGCACTGATGCTTTATCCTGACTAGAGTAGTTTGTACTACTGCTTTGCTTAGGCATAATTTAATATTTTGTAAAAATCCGAAGCACATAAAAACCTTTTAAACGCTATTCATTAGTGTAATACGAATATAAATTCTTTAATATTAGAAGTTTTTATCAACTTGCTAAATTTTAACATTCTGTCGAACATATTTGTTATCTCTTTTAGATATTAAATTTGTAGAAGACGCTGTGTGTATTAGAAGAAATGATAAAATAGGTGAATACTAAAATAATAACATTTAATAAGATAAAATATATATAGGAAGTAGTTTCTTGTTATTTTTGTTATAAGAAGTACTAACACGCCCGTTTTTGATAGGTGACGATCTGTGACAGCATTGACCGCACTACTATGTTGAAATATTCAATGTACTCCAAGTTATTATGCAGATTTGCTACTAAAAAAGTGCAGTGGGTTTGTTATGTTTTTAAATGAATATTCAAGCGTTTGGTTCTGGTCGTATATGCTACATTGTTTCAAAATTTGTATGCAAAGCTGCAGTTAAAATTTTAAAGTTTTGACAGGCATGAGATTAAATATAGAACGTGAAAGCACGTCCAACATTTTTTCAAACGTTTCAATTTTATCTTCTCACAAAACCGGCACCCGTTGTAATTATTGGTAGTTTAGGTGAAAATAATTTGGTTAATAGAGAAATACTTGTTAGAAATAGTATATTACAGCCCTAGATGGGAAGTGTTTCATTACTGTCGAGAGATTAGTTAGCTGATTGAGACGCGAAGCGTCGAAATCAGCTATTATCTCGAGACTAAGGAAACTTCCTGTCGAGGTTTGTATAATATTATATTAGGAACCACTTTATTCTAAACAATAATGGAAAAATTATTATATTATGATAAGACAGGTTGTGACGCGCATGAATGGATCAACGAGATTCCCAGTGTCCCTACCTACTCAGCGGTCGGGAAGTAGCGGGCTGAAATGTACGACTTCTCCCACTCAAATGAGGTCAGGAATGTTAACATTACATATATGGTTGCAAATAAAATGTATTAATGCACTCTTTCAAATTTTGTTACTCTGAATCTGTATATATTATAATAGCCCCTCGCTTAAATAATATGAGGTTTTAAATATAATGTAACTATGGCAAGGGATACTACACTTTATAAATTGTATTAGATTCAATTACGAACCTGCTTGTCAAACTCAGGGCAAATCAAAAGAGTGTAATAATAATTACCTCTAATAAATGGTCCACTGGTCATTACTTATTTCATATATTTACAATAAATTCGAGCATGAAACAAAACTTAACTCAGAGTGTCGGTTCATAAAACTAAGGAAAACTTTGTGTGACAACTAATTCGTTGTATGCCAATTTAACTCGGGTATTAGGGCAAATGCACAATTTCTCCATCTGACGTTTAGATAACCTCTAAAATTGACTGCCACAACAAAATGAACTGTGGTAGCAAGAAACACCGTAAAATTAAATTTAAAACACAAAATGGCAAGAAAGCATCAGGTAAATACGATTAATAAATGCTGTGACGTAGCAACTGTTAAGCTTGTTTGGTTTCTATGTTGACGTCGAAACCCACGCGCGATCGTTTTTTGTTCTGCATCCGACCAATACTGAAAAATGCTGCGTCATCTTGCACTTTCAAAGGACGCTACCCTTTCTCGAAACGGAGGGACCTGTCGATATGCCCATATTGGCTTGATGACTGGTTTGTATATCACGAATTTGTTTTCCATGGATACCCGAGATTTTCTTTCCATCAGCCACTGTAGTTCTCTTGTCTTGACTTCTACCTGTTTTCTCTTTTTTGTGATGTGTTGTTTCCATGTCAGTTTGGTATCTAAGTGTAGTCCTAAATATCTTACCGTTTCTGTTTGTAGAATTTGTACATTGCTTATTGTGACTGCAGGGCATACTCCTTTGCGGAGGGTGAATGCAATATGCGCAGATTTGTTTTCGTTCACTTTTATTTTCCATTTTTCCAGCCATTGTTGGAGGTAATTTAGGTAGCTTTGTGTTATGTTTGAGGCTATTTGAGGATCTTTGTAGCAAGAAAGAATAGCCGTATCGTTGGCAAATGTCCGTGTTATAGCATTTTGTGCCATTGGTAGATCTGACATGCAAGACATTCAGCAGAGGTCCAAGGACGCTGCCTTGTGGCACTCCTGATTTTTTTATTATTTAATTACACTACAATTTGTCTAAGTGCGACATTCAGTAGTTGGTTTCAGCTACATTGAGTAATTAATTGATTGGAAAATAACCAGATTTCTCTTCATTTACCTTAGTTTGAAATTTTCTCTCGTTCAGGTATGGTTTTAGAAAATTGAAGTAAGCTGATAGAAGTATTCACTTGATTTTGTAAATTATTCCAGCGTGCCAGAATTTAACACACGCCTGCATAATGTCAAGAAATATTCCACTACAGTATTGTTTATTTTCAAATGCTTTATTTATGGTTTGTGTAATTCGGTGAACTTGTTGCACTATCGAGTATTTCTGACAAAACCCGAACTGATGATCCGGTATCCAGTTTTCGAAAAACATGTCTTTATGTAATAGACAAAGCACCAATTTTTCAAGAAGTTTTGAGATTGTTGATTGCAAACTTATGGTCCTGTAAGAGGAGACATATGTTGGTTCTTTTCCTGATTTACCAATCATTATGATTTGCACAGTTTCTACACATTTTGGCCAGTATCCAAGTCGTAGCATAGCATTGTAAATGTAGGTTAACATTACTATACCTTTTCTAGGTAATTCCTTCAACATTTTAGCCGTTACTAGAACAATTCCAGGTGACTTTTTTGCATTTAGAAATTTAATTTCTTCTGTGATTTCTTTTGGTATCAGTGCTTTCATAGGCGTATGTGTTACAGATAGAATAGAGAAACTTTGTTCTATTTCTTGGTCTGCTACGTTGTCTATCGGTTGGAATACGGAAACCAAATGTTCTGCGAATAGATTAGCTTTCTCAGTATCACTTTTTGCCCATGGTTCATTGATGTTTTTTCTTATTGGTGGAGCAGGAGTTTTAGGTTTTTTTGAGTTCTTAATTGGCTTCCATATGAAATTATCAGTTTTGGTGTTAATTAAGTACGTAAACAAAGTTTAAGGGGTGATTCCTTGATCGATTCTAAGATAAAAAGTTTCTACAAACATGGGGCCTAAACGGCTTCGTTTTCCAGATACAGGGTGTTGAAATTTAAACAAATTTTTTTTCAAAAATCTGAAAAAAGCCTAAATGTATCGTAATGAAACTTGCTGTATGTAAGTATTCCATAAAGTGGCATTGTTTGGTCAAAATAAATTTAATTTATTTCCACCAGCGGCGTGCATCGGGGCCACCTCAGTTACCTTGTTTCAGAAAAATCTGGTACGCCACTGTTTTTTAGTCAATACGACTAGTTTTTTGGCTTTATCCATTAAAACTATACCAAAGATATATCTTTTATTTTTTTGATAGAATCAACCTTTCGCCAGAAAAATGGAAAAATCTGTAACAGCAATTTCGTTCATTGGACGTTAATGGGACCTAAACGGCTTAATTTTCAAAATACAGTTTAAAGAAGCTTTTAAAAAATGTTATTTAATAAAAAAAATCTTACAATAGCTAGAAAACTTTTGGCTAAAAAACAGTAGCGTACCAGATTTTTCTAAAATAAAGTAACTGAGGTCGCCTCGATGCACGCCAGTGGTGGTAATAAATTAAATTTATTTTGAACGAACAATGCCACTTTACGAAATACTAACCTTCACGAACTTTTATTAGAATACCTCCAGCCGTTTTCCAAATTTTGAAAAAAAAAATTATTTAAACTTTCGAAAACGAAGCAGTTTAGGTCCCATGTTTGTATAAACTTGTTATCTTAGAATTGATCAATGAATCACCCCTTAAAGTTTGTCTACACCCTGTATATTGCTCAAACTCCTGGTTTCGTACTTCTTTGAGCTTGTTTCTTAATTTTTTGCTCATTTGGTTATAGACCTGTCTGTCAGCTGGTGTGACTTTTTTTCTGCTACGGCTTTTTTAAGTTCTAACGATATATCCCTGGTTATTTTTCTTGCGTGAACTACTGGTGAAGACTCTTGTGTAGCTTGTTGTATTTGGCTTAGAAATGCTTCTGTAGTAGTCTCTAATTCTTTTGTCTTTTTGAGTGGGATCTTTAGATCTATGCTCTCATTTAATATGGTGCGAAAAGTATCCCAATTTGTGTCACTATTCAGTTCACGTATCATCTGTCAAAGGTGGACCAATGAAAACGTCAGATTTTGCATTTCATAGCCAACCAAAATAAGTGACTATTGTACTAGTACCGAATTGCAACGACTATTGTACAGACAGATCAATAAAAAAACCAATTAGGGCAGGCTGTGATATGTTTTATACGTTTGGCAGTACTGAAGTGTATTGTCAGTCTATGTGAAATTCGAGATTTGTAGGTTAGGTTTTGCTTGTTGTTTGACACAGACTGACGTAGAACTTAACCTGCAAATCTCGAATTTGACATAGACTGACAATACACTTCAGTACTGCCAAACGTATAACACATATCACAGCCTGCTCTAATTGTTTTTTTATTGATCTGTCTGTACTAGTACTCAAGTGACTACTTTGATCAAATTAAAATATTTATTGAAGATGTTTACACAAATTATGTTTGAGAATGTGTAACTAAGTGTTGAGTCTTTTTAATTTGGAAAATGGGTTTGGTTAACTGAATAGTCCTCCGAATACTATTCGCAGTCAAAGTGAGCTAGATTATTTTTGGGGTGGTATCGCTCATGTCCATTGCGTCTGCAATAGGACTTGCTCCGCAACTAGTTCTATTTGTACCCAAACGCAATGGACTTTCATGATACCTATTACCCCAAAAATAATTGACATAACTTTGAGTACTTATAATATTATAACTGAGTACTGTGTACTCTATGTGAGGGTTTCTTGTATATTACAGATGTTCCAATTGTTGTTATAATTGGAGAGTGGTCAGATGACAAGTCGTAGCTGGGTATGATGTTGGTGTATGTCAAGTTGATTCCATTTATAATGTAAATAGCCCAGTCAAATGTTACATCGGAACTTACATTAAATGGGGTATTAATAATTTTTGTAGGGGTGTTTTGGACCATTCCTGGGACTAAAAATCCAGATTTGCAACCCTCAGAAACCTGTGCTCGCTGAATGGCAGTCGAAAAACATCGACTTTTTCAGGCTTTTCTCGGTTTTTTAACAAGATCTCCTAAAGTATGCGTTTGTTGGAAAAAATATTACACAGCTTTGTTAAAGTAAATTAAATTTCCTACAAAATAAAATCCAAATCGTTTTTGTGAGTTGTATAGTTAACGAGAAACGGCTTTTCAAAGATTGGCTTTTTCTCCAAAAAGGGAAAATTTTACGTTTTCTTCTTTTCGAGTTGGGATACAGGCAAAATGCCACGTCCTACAGAAAAGTCAAAAGCATAAAAGTTGTAGGAAATTTAATAAGCTTTAGTTTGAGCTAAGGCTGGTCCTTGTATCCCAGACAGTCTCGAGATGACAAAAAACGACAAAATGAAAAAATGCTTTTTTTAGTTGAAAGTTGAGTATTATAACCAAAATTACAGTCTGTGGGTGATGGGATTTTTCGAGAAAAAATATTTAAGCAGAATATTTCATGTATTTACATTTTAACTAACAGGTACAGCTGGCCCTTTTAAAAAGTTCTTCAATGATTATAAAAACCACTCTAAACTTTCTCAACTTAGTTATACATTTTCCGCCAACATGTGATGAAAAAAACATTAATTAAGGTGTTGGTGAAGGAAACGATGTTACGTACCTTTCAACCAAAAATGAATTTTTTTCATCCTTTTGTTTTTTGTAATTTCTGATGAGACTTGCTTAAAGGGCTTTAGCTCAAATTAAAGCTTATTAAATTCCCTAAAATTTTATGCTCTTGACTTTTCTGTAGGATGTGTCATTTTGCCGGTATCCCAACTCGAAACGTGAAGAAAACTTAAAATTTTCACTTTTTGAAAAAAAAGTAAATCTTTGAAAAGCCGTACCTCGGTAACTATATAACTTACAAAAACGATTTTAATCTTATTTTGTAGGAAATTTAAGTTGCTTTAAGAAAGATATAGAAGATGTTTTCCAACAAACTCATAGTTTAGAAGATCTTGTCAAAAAATCGAAAAAAGTCCGAAAAAGTCACTGTTTTTCGACCGCCATTCAGCGAGCACAGGTTTCTGAGGGTTGAAAATCCGGATTTGTAGTACCAGTAATGGTCCGAAACGGCTCTCCAAAAATTAATAATACCCCATTTAATGTTAGTTCGCGCATTTTTTGTGTTACATTTGACTGGGCTAAAAAGTCTAGTAAATCAGTAATTTTTCGTAGATCGGTCGGCCAGTAGGTTGGTGTGCCTGTTGATAGAAATGAATATCTATAGTCTTCTATTATTTTTAACAGTTCTCTACCTTTGTTTGTTATTAGCCGTGAGCCCCATCTTGTATATTATTTAGCTATTGCAATAGCTACCAGCTAGAAATATATTGCCTAATGTTTGGAAGTATTCTTTAAAATCATTCTCTTTTATATTATGACGAGGTGCGCAATAGGTAGTTGCAATTATCAGTTCATATGGAAAACTTTATACTTTTATTGCAGTGGATTGTAGAAGATTTTTTTGATATTTCGGCAGTTCGTAGTGGTGAATTGTATTTTTAATTAGAAATGCCGTGCCGCCATGCGCAGAACCATCAGGATGGTTGGTATTATATGTTATATAATTTGGTATTTTAAAATATGTTCGTTCTGAAATTCACTGACTAATAAGGTTTTATAGCACTAACCTTTTTTTGTGTCTGATTTCCCTGGATCAGCTTATGGTAATATCCGCATCCTTTATATTTGGTCGGATGGTCACCGCCGCACAATTCACAAATGGCAGGCGTTTCTTTAGATTTTTCATAGCTGGTAGTACTGTGCGATCATCTACATTTAACACACGCATAAATTCTATTTCAATATAATTTGGAGTGTCCGTATAGTTGGCAGCTCGTACACTGTAATAATAATAATAATAATAATAGAGTTTATTGCACTTTCCCATTTACAATGGATGTACATTGTCACCTAGTACTAGCTTATAATTTAGTTGAAATTATCAGTTCATATGGAAAAGTTGATCCTTTTATAGCAGTGGATTGTAGAAGATTTTTTTGATATTTCGGCAGTTCGTAGTGGTGAATTGTATTTTTAATTAGAAATGCCGTGCCGCCATACGCGGTACCATCAGGATGGTTGGTATTATGTGTTATATAATTTGGTATTTTAAAATATATTCGTTCTGTAAAATGTGTTTCACTGACATCTATATGGGTGTTTATTAAAAAGGTTTTTAATTCTTGTTTGTGTTGTTCAAGACTATTGGCGTTCCATAGTGCGCCATTAATGAACTAGTTTACTAATTAACATTGTTAGCATGTTAAGTACCATGCTATTTTGTTGAATTAACTGATTGAACATAGCTCTAACTTTATTGAAAAATTGTGATAGTATGTCTTAATGGTTCTGATGTATTAACATTATTTGTTTGATTATTGCTGACTGCACTGCTATATATTCTGTTTTGCTTTTGATAACTGCCACGGTAAAGGTTGGGTCTGATGTTTACGATATTTGAGTTTCTTGGTTTTATAGCACTAACCTTTTTTTGTGTCTGATTTTCCTGGATCAGCTTATGGTAATATCCGCATTCTTTATATGTGGTCGGACCTCCGCACAATGCACAAGTGGCTGGCGTTTCTTTAGATTTTTTACAGCTTTTAGTACTGCGCGATCATCTACATTTAACACACGCATAAAGTCCTTTGCTATAAAATTTAGAGTGTCCGTATAGTTAGCACCTCGTACACTGTACAATATCGTTTTTGGTTTTGTGGGGTGGTTCAATCCTGATGTTTACGTTTTGTAGTCTTTCGATGTTGTAATCCTCTTTGTTATTGTTTGCTGGCTCAAGGTCAACGAAAAAGAGATTTAAGGGCTCCTTTGGAGTTCTGTGTCTTGCATTTATGATGTTTCTCACCTTGTGCCCTAATTTTCTTAATTCTTTTGCTATTTCTGCAGTTGGGGTGAAGTTATGTAGATGTTTAATAACCACTCGGTAGGCACGATCCTCTTTTAGTTGATAGCTGTGATGAATAATGTTTTATTGATAACTTTCGATAATTATTCTCCTTAACATAGAATTTGGGCTTAGACCGCGTAGTATTTATCGATGAACACCTAGCATTCTCTGGCTTAATGTGCCTTGCACCTTGTGAAATCGAGGAAAACCTACGCAATGGCCATGCTCTTTGGTGGGTCGTGTTAGTTGAGTATCCTGGGAGCACTACGCGGTCTAAGCCGAAATTCTATGTTAAGAAGAATAATTCGAGTAACCGCGAAAGCCTCAAACGGTATATAACTTTCGATAACTATCTGCAATATTACAATTAATCCTGATGGTGTTATTAGCTAAGCTCTTCGTGGTGTACTGTGCATCGTCTAAGCAGAGTCTCATTTGATTTATCATTTTTGGATGGTCAGTTACTCCATATATGTATATGGGGGGGGGGGGGGAGGTTTGGTGATATTTTTCGTGGAATCAGCGTTTTGGCGCTTGATTCCTTTAACTAGTGGTGTGCTGAACTTGTTATTGGTGGTTATTTTAATGGTTTCATAATTACCTGTATTTTCAAATCTTATAATCTTTTATACTTTTTGATTGTTGCCATGGAATATTGTTAGTTTCACTTTCTATCATGTGGTTCGCCTTCACTGGTCGATAACATTCTTATAATTTGTAGAGGGTGATATCCCAGTTGTTATGGTAACGTAGCAGGCAATGTTTGATACTGTGAATGCTGAAATGGTACTTGAGGAGCCATTTCATACACTGATTAATGAGGTATCACACCAGTATAGCTCATTTTTTGGGATTGTATGGCTTGTTATGTATTTTACATCAGTTGTGAAAAATTATTTGAATGCGCCACTGGCGTAATGTAATGGAAGGGAAAGATTGCATATACATATTTTGCTGTTGTATATTCATTGCGTTTTTTGTCCGTCTAATCACTAAGAAGTTTTATGTCGCACATCTTAACAGCTGTATACCTTTATTACAGCAGTTTGGACATAAACTGACGCAAAACATAACCTGCTAACCTCGAATTTGACATAGACTTACAGTTCCACCAACATATTATTCATACAACAAACATTTCAAAGGCAACTTGACGGAAGAGCATTTATAATCACCCGGTGGAATTCAATAATAATGCATCATGGCAATTATTAAAACTTCGGTCCCGTTTATAACAAACTAGCAAATAACTAATTAAACCAAAACCATCAGTCTCGCAAAATGCTTGTCTAATTTATTTTTGGAAATCAGTAGGTTAAACGTCGATCCCAAAGGTGGCATCTCTATCGGACATCTTACTTTGCGGTATGCCTCTATACAGTGATGGTCCTGTTGATTAACGTGCAGCGCCTGGAGTAGCAATCCCCGTAAATAAAAAATTAAGAAACAACATCAAGGACTATGTATTCGTAAATAAAAGTTTAATTGTACTCCGATATAAAACATTAAGTGGATATATCACTGTCATAGTCTTGAAGAAGGTCAAGTAGGAGATCTACAGGAATTATATGAAGCTTTACAAGCGACTATGAATAAAATAAACAGAAACGACCTCATTCATGCGGGAGTGAAAGTGACTTGAGATCACATGGATAGACACTTTGAATAACTATGGAGCACAATTAATTGCATTCGCTATTTTAAGCAGTTGAAAAATAACGAGCACATATCCACACCAAAGCATTCACAAATTTAAATGTAACGCAAGATACAGGCAAGCCGTAAACGTCTCTCTACTAGTAAACAAAACACTAGCAAACCTAGTAGAAGATAGAGATAGGCGCGCGAGTCTGTATTCACTCAGATTCACGCACGTTTCACGTTTAACCATTAAACTACGGCGTGGAGTCACTCGGCGACCCCAAAAATGGTTTTTGTTCTGTATCTTTCCAATTTTTTTTAAATGATGGCTTATTAGCTACTTTGTGTCCGTCAATGAGCAGAAAATATTAACTTATAATTATTGCATTTCCAAAGAAGTCATCGTAGATCTCTTCTAAACGTATTGTATGTATGTAGGTGTTATTATAACCACTTTTACCTAGTGGTGTAGAGGGTGGTGCTTTATAAGCTTTGGCGTCTGATGATGCAGTGCTCAACTTGGGCCGTTTTTCCGAGTTACAAAGTTAGAGAGCATCAATCTGTTCTGCCTGCAGACTAACCATTGCGTCATGGTAATGTGTTGACCTTGTTACCCTATTACTTAGGTCTGTAGTTCTAAGTAGAGCAAAGTTAATTTAGTGCTCAGCTGTGAATGGTCACCCTGGACTTGATACCAATCTCCAAACCTGCGGAAAATTTCGCTGACCATGGGATTCGAATAGCATTGCTTCTTTTTCTAAACATACTTAACAGATGTATATACGTAAATTTTGAATGGTAGTTTTAATATCGTGCACTATTCCACAGTTATCTGTAAATTGCCTTCCAAAAGTCCATATTATACAGGGTGAGCACCTATACAAAATAAAATTTTGTCTATTGTTGCTTTAAGTAAAGAATTGATAAAAGTTCAAATTTTCACATAATTTAGGCTTCGTCCTTGACAAAAATTGGGCCCAATAAATACAGGGTAAATGTAAAAGAAACAGAAATGGTAAACAATGTGCTTGTTGAATGTAATGCAGTCGCACGCAGCGATATGAGGCAGTGCATAGTAGCAAAAGGGGGTGGCTGGGAGCGCTATGCGCACTCTGCTGCTTCCGATTAAATTCCTTTTGCAGGCGCTGAAATCGCTCTAAGTTCGAGATAATTTAATCTTTTGAGGTGTTCGACCCGTATATGTTAGGTCCAAAATAAGCTCTTTTTGTTAATGACAAAAACCTGTGCTATGTGCAAAATATTGCCGTTATAAGTTCTTTAAGTAAAACAAAAATAGGCGGAATCTTATTTATTTAAGTTGCACACCATGTATATATTTGCCCAAACTGTTCTCGGTTGCATGCCACATAGACAAATAATCCGCATGCAAATTATCGTCTTCCTCCAAAAAATAGTTTTTGCCCTATACCGGCAACAGACAGACATACAGATAGAATTCAGAAAACTGTTTTTCGTCATTTAGGGACTCCGAAACGTCAAAATCAGAAGAAATCTGGGAAGGTGATTTTTTCGCGGTTACAATATCTCCTTTGGTTTGTATGCAAGGAAAGTAAAAATAAACGTTTGTTTATTTTTGCTTTAACTGAGAGATAGATAAAAATACTAATTTTCACATAGCCCAGGCTTTACACTGGACGAAAGTGGGAGCCAGAAGATACAGGGTAAATGTTTTAAGAGACAAAAAAGGGCAACGAATAGGTGTGTTTAATGCAGCTGCATGTAATAGATGCGAAGGGTTCTGAGTGGGCGCGTGCAACAATTGGTCGGACGTTGAAATCGAATTCGCAGGCGCTGAAGTTCGAATTTCACAGGGGGGCATGTTTTTTTGTTAATTTGAAAACTGATTTAAATCGCGTTACCAGCTGTTTTCTTTTATTGTTTCGGTATTATTAGAAACGTGAAAATATTTTTATGATTTTCATTGATTTTTAATTTTTTTAGTGTTGTAACGTCCACTTGTGAGGGAGGTTCTAAGTAAAGTCCGCTACAGATTTTTCTATAAAGAAATTAATTGAAAGAAATATCTATGATGTTCTTTTGCATTCAAAAAAGATACATTTCTTGTCTCTAAAAATTACAATTTCACCAATTTTGGGGTTACTCTTTATCAATGCGTCTGCCAAGGGTCCGCAAGCAAGAAAAGGTTGAAAATCGCTTGATTAGAACATTCACTTACCTGCATGTGAAGATCACCACAGCTCACACAAATGTTATGCATTCTTCTATGTGTTGCTCTAGCTAGGATAAACAGAACATCTTATACGTTTACGATTTTCCCGGAACTTAAATATTTGTTTTAGCTTCTTCGGTTGGACGCAATTGTCGTAGACTTATAGGTCTGTCAATTCTGAATTCTATTATAATCACATTTTCTGTTCATGTTCTTCCATTTCCTACAGGTTTACTTGATCCATTGAGTGTCGGCTTTTCCTAGAAAAGTGGAAGAATTTTCACCAGACATTGTTGTATTTTTCTTCCTCTTCTTGCTCAAAAGTTCGATAGTTTTTACAGTTTCTGTATGTCTAAAATATTATTTTTCGTTAAAGAAAAAACAAATTATGATTGTGTGCTTCATCTAATGATTTGTAGTTGTCAGGTCATTTTGGTATTTTAATTAGCCACCTAGGCTTTAGGGCAGCGTGCCCGTATGCTACACCCTTTTAGTTACTTATTTGGCTTCATCGCCTAATTCCATAATAATGATTTTGCACATATTTGGCCCCAAACACAGTATTTCTCGTCAGTTGGAGCACCCCTTTGCTGGTACTTTGGCAGCCGGGTGTTATCGCTCGCAAGAATTCCGAACCTTCTAGAAATCACGCCGTTGAGGCGTGCTGTCTTCGTCACCGGCACTTATTTGTTTCATCTTATCGCCTCACGATTGGCTGCCGAGATATAGTCACGTAAGGATGCGACCGATGTGTCATGTTGCAGCGCTTCCCTCTGGGCAGTTGATCGCGGCCCGTTGCAGAAAGCGTTCGTGTGGTGGTTGTGTGAGCTCCGAATTGTTTCGGCGTAGCGTGGGTGCATCTTGAGCCCAGTTTCTGCTCCTGTAAGTAAGGGGTCGTCCCCTTCATCTCGACATTCGAGGATCTGCCCCGCAGAACGAAAGTGGCCCATTTTTCGTCGTCAAGTTGTGCGCGTCCTGACGCGTCGCCCGTCGCCAGTATGGCGGATGCCCACTCATCACTATAACCGTCGAATATCGAATGTACCTTCCACCTAAGACTGCAGCCTGTCGCAACTCCACTGTACCAGGCTTCCCGACCGCCTACGTATTAAGGTATGTGTCTTTGAACTGATTACCGTTGTGAACGCGAGTGTTCCTGTCCCGCGGGGAGCATTAAGTCCCGCGTGCGAGTTGTTTTGGAACGCCGCGAACGAGCCCGTCACGTCTCTTGTGCCTACAGGCACTGTCGTCATATTTGTCCGCATTTCCAAATTACAGACTGTCTATTTTACAAGGGCTTGCATTACTGTATGTTGCATAAGGCTTTGCGCCCGCATGCTGTGCGTTCATTCCAAATTACAGACTGTCTATGTTACAAGTGCTACTTTGTTCATTACTGTACGTTGTATAAGGCTTCGCGCCCACATGCTGCGCATTCATTTCGAATTTTAGGCTGTATCTTTGCACGAGCTTGCGTCTAGTGCTACCTTGTTTATTCTGTACATCTGTCGCTAGGGTTAGAGCGTGCGCCAGCTGGTGTTTCCTTAGATATAGTACATATATATATAGGGCGACGCACTCCGCTGCCCCATTGTAACCCGTGATCCAATATATGACTTGTTAATTAAGGGAACTATTGTTTTGTTTCGACTTGTGCATGTTCTGTTTCAGATAAGCGCCCCCTTCAGTGTAATGATTATTGTGCGACGGGACGAGGGAGCCTTGAGCGTACAGGTGGGTGAGACAGCTGCGTAGTCGCGGTCGGACTGGCACCTAATTACAATCTTCGCATAAGGCAATCCCGAAATTGTTATTTGAACTTGCAACTCTTGAGTAACCCTATCGACAGAGTGTCTTGGATACTTCGCCCCCGTCTAACCGCCCAGGTCCGGTTAGTCGGGTTAAGACAGGCTTGGTGGCGCCCTCATAATTTTGACGTACCCTATATATATGCCTCAACACGCTTGCCCAGAACGTATCGTGTGACTCACGCCCGACTCCCTGAGCGTTCCAGCCGTGGCCTTTAGCCTGTTTTTAGCAGATCTCAGGGCAAGTGTGCCAGTTTTCCAGGACTGATTCCGTGGTGCGATGCTCACCTTGGGTGGGTGTCGTAAAGTTCTTTTAATACCGTAACATAGTTTCCTTGAGATTCCTTATAGCATAGATGTACAGCGAGGGGTTAACAGATCAGTTGGTAGGTAAAGTGGCGATAGGATTCAATTTATTTTTGAATACAAGGACGGTAATGCTTTCCAAACCAGTTAGGTCACATTATTTTATACTTATTGATTGAAATTTATATTTCATAACCAATAAATTCTTACTGTATTTTTTGTGATATTAGTTAGCCGTAATTATATTTATTTATAAGCCGTTTAACATCTAGAAAATAAATTTAAACGCTATTTCCGAGTTTAATAACGCATTTGATTAATACCGAAAGTCTTTAGAAATTCACTTTTGCAAATTTCATTTTAACCTGGGGGCTATATTTTCTCGGAAAGATTTTTCGCCTCCCTTGAGAATTCAATCTGCAAAAATTCCACTTCACTTTGTGCAGAATATGCCGTGCGTCTTATGTTGTTGGGATATTCAATCTGCTGCAAATAAAATTATTATAGGGATTTGCTACTTCAAAAATGCATCGGTTTTGTTTCGATTCGAATGAATATTCAGGCCCTTGCCTTTCCGCCATATCCTTCATATTAGTCGAAATTTGTATGCAAAACTGTAGTCGGAATTTGCAAATTTTGAAAGCCTCTCAAACGGGAGGCAAAAGCCATATATGGGTTTCTGACATAATCCATTCAGAGCGCAGTAGTTTACTGAGCTTTGCCGTTCGGCGAGCCTCTTAAAATAAATGGAAAAGGGCTAGGTAATTTTTTGTATTTCAGCACAACCCGGTTTGTTAGTGGACTGATTGCCATCCACTCTCAGCTCGAGGCAGATCAATCGGAAACTCACATTACGAGTAAAGTTAGCTATAATCTGATTACCAGACGTTGCAATCAGTCCAACGATTAATCCGAAAGTTCCCTAATCTAATGCGGAATGGTTAACTTTAAAAGTTGCGCGTGTGACCTGCTGTGTGTTCGAAATCCTTGTTTCCCGAATTGTACGTCTTGGTAAATACTTAATATCGCCGCGTTTGGTTTTGAGATAAAGTTATACAGCCGTTAAAGCGGAGAATTTCCCTCAGCAGTCGTAAGATGACTTTATAGGGGACTCATAAATATTTTCGACGTTTTAATATTTAACGAACTGTTTTAATTTAAAATTCGGACGCATCCAAAGACGAATAATGAAATTTACGTCTTTGAGGTAGATTTTTTCGGATTGCAGTTCACGGCCAGCACCATAACGTTTTAGGAAGATATAAAGTATCCTGTGCCAAACATTTTTCGAGCGGAAGTCTCGCAATTTGCTGTAAAATACATCACATACTCCCGCGGGGATTTTTTTGCCTTTTTAGCATATTTTAAGCTGCGAAATATCCTGTAAGTTAAAAATAGATTTAAGGCGATTAAACTCCAGAACATATTGTCAGCCCTCCAAAATACAATTCTTTGCCACTTTAGAAAACATTGAATTATAAAGTATTTACAGGGGCTCCTATGGCGAAAACATTTTATCTGAATTTATAACGTTGTTAATTGAATTTAAAATATCTTGGGGGCTAGTGCTTTAAGAGTAAATGTAGTGTGCTATTCTACTGCTCTCTCGTAGCCAAATCTGTTCTTGCGTATTAGAATACTACACCAGTACAGAGGCTAAGCCATATGTTCTTAGCTTTAACAGTGTTATACTTTAAAATAATGTGTTACATTTGACAATGTATTTCCATCATATTTGTTAAAGATATTGTAGAGTTTTCATTGCCATCGACTTATCTTCAGGGTTTATGCATAAATATATGTTCTGATCTTCAAGAGCTTACATATAACATTTTTTTTCTAAATTGCCCTGCGGTTTTTCTTCTTTTTGTTCCATATTGAAGTGCTAATTTCCCTTACAGCTTCTTTGTCGTTGTATGTTTTGCCATTAATGGAAAAGATATTGAATTTTTCATACAGGGTCCAGCAACTGGTATCATCTATTTTTAGTAGGCTGTTACGGAAACAATATTTTGTTATTGGCAATTCTATAGTCAGATTTGTGTGCGCTAATTTATGCAGTTTAATAGGTCATGGATAAGTTACCAATTAATCAAGGCGTATGCGTGGTTAAAAGCTTTATACGAAGTCAATCAGTTGTGAACAAAGTTGATTTAGAGATTTGGTGATATAACATGGCCGTTCAATTCCCCGATTTGACAGCTCCTGATTTCTTTTTGTGGGGATATCTGAAACGAAAGGTCTATGAGAGGTATCCCCAAATAATGAAAGACTTTAAAATGCGTATTTCAGAAGAAATAGAGAGTATTGGACCAAAATTGTTGAGAAGAGTGATGCAAAACTTTAGACAAAGATTGCAGAACTGCATCGAGATTGCTTGCAGTACTGCATCGAGGCTCAGGGAGGCCATTTAAATGCAGTAATTTTTAGAAACTAAAATTGCACATAATAGCGTCGATATTAATCTGAAATTTGTTTCAATCCATTGCCTTTTATCCTTAGGGCAGGTCTTGGACAATTTTTCGGGAAAATTCTTTCTTTCTCTTCTAGTACTCGCTACTTTTCTTCAGAATCTCATTTCAAAAATTTGGAATCGCGATTTGCCTACGAGGATACTTATAGTGTTTCTTTGTGCAGGGCGATTTTAATCTTTCCTGGTTTACTTTCTGTGAAGGTTATTATTTCCCCTTTGGTTACCTATATATATTTGGAGGGATACCCATCACAAAAACAATTTCAATCTTTGCATAAAACTGCATAATATCGACGAAAAAATGAAAATAATGGCCTTTAGAGGAAAATGCCCAATCCGCTCCAAAATAGTAATAGGCAAAACAAATCTATAAAGGGGTTTACACGGAACTTCCCTCGCACGTATTTGATCAATTTGCAAATAAAAAAAAGTAGTCCGTTGGGATTTAAACTACGCGCTCTGAGACGAATATTTCGAGCCATTGTGTCCACCGCTAAAATAACTGAGCCACGGGCATGTGCGAGTAGGAGCAATTTCTGCTGCGTTATAAACCACCATACTATTCTGTCCCATTTGTGATGTTTACCCTGTATCTGGTAGGTCTCATTTTCGCCAATGATAAGGCTTGAGCTATGTACAAATTAGTACTTTTATCTTTTGCAAATAAAAAGTTCCAACGAATTATAGACGAGGGAAGTAAAAATGTAGTCAGCTAAGAGTCGAACTGCGCGCTTCGCCGCTAGAATAACTGAGCTAAAGGCGTGGTCGAAGTAGACTAGTTTATTTTGTATTATAAAGCACCATACCATTATTTCCTATTTGTGTTGTAACCTTGCATCTGTTAGGTCTCTGTATATATTTCTTCGAAACTTTCTCGGTTTTATGCCAGGTAGATATATAATATGTATGCAAGATATCGTCTTCCTCCAACCAATAGTTTTAGCGCCAACAGACAGAGACAGATGTACCGATCCCTTAAACGGAAGATGGAGACTGCCTGAGCTAGCTAAAGAACTCTAGGTAGAATAATGGCGTGGGTAAGGACAAGGCACAGATTCTTCAGGCTTTAAAATTGAACAGTAGAATTATGAAATTATGAGCTCCCTGTCGTTACTAATAATATAAAAACAAATCTATCTAATTAATAGCACACCACCTACCTTCAGTGCTTCGATGTACCAATATATAAATTGTACGGGCGAACGAGTTGCGGAAACAATACAAAAATATTATCAGCAATAGGGGCATTTAATCAAACCCAAATAATCGCAGTAACATATAAAATATATTCATAAATCATGAAGGCTAAAGTGCCAGCAACATGAGATTTGTAGGACAATTGCCTAACAACTAGGAATCAACTTTCAAGTATTTTAATCACAAGATATCACACTGAGCATTGACATGTGAACCCACGTCCAAAGGACGCGAAGGGGGTGAGTTTTGGGTACATACGTATTTCAACAATTTTAAAACGAATAACTGATCGATTAAAAGCAGTAATTTAACACGATTTAGTTGGATATTCTAAGCATGTACTTACAGTTTGATTCGATGTTATGTCCAGCGATCGTAAGGGTAAAGATCCTGGTATGTTGCATCTTGAAAAATGGGGCTTTTATTCAGAATTTGGCTGTTTTATTTCGTAAAACCCAAGGACGCCACGAGCAAGGAGAGAAGTTAGCTGCTGCAAAAAGCGCTCTAGTGCATTCTGAAGTTTCTAGCCAGCTCGAACGTAGAAGCGAAAAGATTGGAAGAGTAGTTATTCCTTGCGTAACTGTAGAATAACTTTAAGAAAACCGCATGAGAACCGGCCTACATTTCGAAATTAGTATGCAAAATGTAACTAGAAGGGACATTCTTACCAAAGCTGTTCACGGCCATTCGTGAAGAAAACAACACCGCTAGCGGTTCTCATTTGTTTAAACAAAAACGGGCTTGGCCTGCTCCTTTAATTTCAAATTCCGCGAAGGCGCTCCGTGAAAAACCAATATTCGAAAAATTTGACTAGTTGCCAGGAAGCCTACTCAGGAAAAGCCAAGCGAGCACGCTTAGACCAGAAAAGCCTTGCAGATATCTTATTTCTAAAATCAGGCGCTTTACGCGATAAACCTAAATTTCTTTGCTGCATTACTTCAATATAAAGTGGTCCGAAAGAGAATGCGAATTGCTAGAACGCGCTGTTGAAACGCGGCGTTACACAGACACACAGACAGACAGGAAGACAGACGGAAATGAGAAAACCTGTTTTTCGTCATCTAGGGAACCTGAAACGTGGAGATCTAAAGAAATCTCGGAAGGTTATTTTTCGTGATTACAATGCTTTCTTTGTTTTTTAGACGAGAGAAGTAAAATACAGAAAAAGTGCGACATATTAATTACTTTGGTTGTAATGTGTCGTATGCCTATAATGGATACATAATAACCAAATTTTCAAATAGAAAAGAATGAGACGCAGCCAACATTTTACAGAACTATGACAGTTTTCACGTTCTTGTATGGATGCGCAACCTGGACGCTAACTTCTAAACTGTTATAAGACATTCAAACAACAGAAATAAAATCAGAGAGCTGTCAAGAGCTGCACTAGAGAATATGAAATATCCAATAAAAATATAAAAACAACTGAGACATATTTTCTATGTTAGAAAAGCTCCATCAAAACAAAGAAAGATAGAAGGACCATATGCTGCGGATGGCTCACACACTGATTCCCAAATAGTTCGGAAGAAAAGACGTAGAAATACCCCGTCTAAGACAGTGTGTTAACGTACAAGCCCTAGGCCTAAACCGTGGTTAAAGATAATGATGTGGCTGATATTTTGCGCACTGGTCGTACTCCTTTCTTAATCCTAATATAAAGGGAGACCCCAGATCCATGTCCGATTTCAGTTCCCTCGTAGGCTTCTAGAGGTTTGTTTAGAATTGGGGTACTCCCCATTCGTCAGCTATTTTAAAAGTCTGTTTAAATGATCAAAAGAGCTCTATAAGAGTTATGTTCTCCCGGGGGGTATGTTATTTTCCTTCATGTGTTTCTATGGACACTGGGAGAGTTCTGAAAAGCAACTTACTTTTTTACAACATTTTAAAATATTTTCATTCTTAGTCAATACATTATTTTGTTCTCCGAAACCAATCGTCTAACCAACTCATTCGCGCTTTGAAACGGGTCTCCCTCGCCTAAAGTGTTTATTTTCACTTTTTACCCAAGTTGTATTTGCATGCTTTTCTATTATCAAATAGATTGAATCAGTGTTTTTTGACATAGCCAAAATAGCGGGACTGACCCTATGCGTGTATATGTTTGTATTCAGCTAGAACGCGACTTAATGATCTGTTCGCGGGACGAGGGGAGCTTCATATTTCCTCGACATAATTAGCCCACGGGTTTTTCCCGAAGTGTCGATGATCGGACGAGAACCGAAGCATCCAATGTAATATGGCCGAAGCTACATGTGGGTACGCGACTTCGAGTGCATTCTGCGAAATCACCATACGGCTGCAAAGCAACCACGTATATTCATGACGTTTATTATAAAAACGTTACGTGAGCCGTCATTGAAGTGCCAAAGCAGGAATCAGGAATTTCTCTAAATATCGAGTGTGGCAAATTTCCACGAGCTACGGCGTCTAACGTGTGGATAACGCAATCCAGTGTGAGCCCAGCATGCAGCACAGTAATCCCCTTATTTGGAGGATCGGAAAGAACCCTGATATACGATAAACATTGATTTTCAGCTGTGGTGTGAAAATCCCATGAGCTAAAGGTAATGCGCTTACATACGCAAATTGTGATAGGTGGTGGACAGGGCCAGCTTAAGCCAGTGCCGGTTTCAAATATTCTAAAGTTTACTTAAAGGTAGTGAATTTGGCATTCACTTTTAATGCTTTTATGTATGTTTCCAACGTCCATGCGAATAGCCCTAATCTTTATCGCACACAGGTTGTTCTAGAAGATAATCCCACATTATTTCGGTTTATTTATGATTCTATATGTGCAAATTGGCTTTCCTTAGTCTTTGTTTGAAGTCAGTGTTATCCCAAGAACACCACTGGTGCAGACAGGTTCTTGTTTATGGCAAATATTGGCACTTCGCAGCTACGACTAGGTAATTAAAAAGTTTTATGTATACAGAGTTAGCTAATTGAGCAACCAAGACGAATAATTCCTAATAATAAATCCTTGGGGGTACGATACGTCTCATTTAAGTGTAAAATTCCAACGGAGGAGAGAAACAAACCTATCGTTACAGTTTTCTCTGGAAATTAATCTCATGCTTTTTCACATACCTTCAGCAGCTTCTAATTAGTTGAAAAACGTATTTCGGTAAGTCGATTCGTTACGTGTGGGTGGAAGTCAAAATCACAGGGTGCAAGATAAATCTGTTCGTTACCAATGGACAGGGGCGTCGTTGAGATGCAGAAATCATGCGTCGGGTCTTAACTTTGGGCAGAGACCCTTGCGATCCTAAAGAATGCGAGGTGTGCATTGCTGTATGTACCACTTAGTAGTTACGGTTATCTGCGTCCCCAATACCAGGCAGTCCAAAATTACTTTCGCCGTAAGAAACATTAAGGTCATCCTCTTTTTTACTGACCACGATCTTTTGGTTGTGACTGGCACCATTTTATATTCAAACACCGTAACACCAACATTGTGTGATTTCAAGGGAGCATTGTAGTTAGGCAATAATATTTCATCGCCTTTCATTTCTCAGTATCAAACAGTACTGTTCCTGATTTACTCTTCGACCAATGAATGGAGATTCCACAGAGAACAAACCTTCCTCAGATTCAGATGATCACAAAGAATTGCTTGTACTGCAAGTGCAGGAATTCCCAAGGTCTTCTCTATCTGTCTGTACGTTAACCGTCTCTAATGTTCTAGGATTTTCTACACAGCTGCGACGCTTTTCTCAGTGTCAAAGGAAAAACCAGCAGATGGCCCTCAAACTGAAATATCCTCGCTGGAACTCCCGCTACCACCTAAATATGGTACTGCGACGAGGACAGTCGGACCACTGTACAAGGTTCATTTTCTCTAGGCATGTATCTACGTCAGCCCGCAAACAGAGTTGTAGTCTAAAACACAACGGTCCCTACTTTTCCACATAACTAGATGTGTGTTACCCAACTGCTCGAATGCAACAAGCAGCAGATCCTTACAATTTTGGTTTGAACAGGTTTGAACAAGTATTAACACCCATTGTCTTTCAAACCACATTGCAAAGCTTTCCTTTTGTTCTTTGTATTTGTTTCATGTTATGTTAGATGCACATTTCGTCTTTTCAAAACCCCGTTTTTTCATCCAGTAATCTTTTCTATGCAACTGTTTTTTAATTTATAGGTCCTCTAGGCGCTATCAAGCAAAATTCTTCTCTTTCTCTTGTTGGGCATTTGAGTTTATTTACTTTTTTTGGTTCTTCTCGAAGTATGACCTAAATTACTGTTCCCTGCTGTCCTGTTCATATTTGTTTTCCAATATCTTATTGGTTGGTGCAACACTATTTCCTGTACGCTGATGTTTTTTTTAAATTATTTCTTTCGATATAATGTGTATACAAAATATGTCTTTGTCGGTTTTATTCAGATGTTTCATGATTTTATCATATCTTTTGTAGCTCCTGTATGTCGTGTTCGATATTACTATTAAATTCTCTAAAGATTTGTTAAGTTTTCTTTTATTTTTGCTTCCGTTTATTCCTAAGCTTCATCTAGGCCACTTTAAAAATTAACGCCACCACTAAATTTGAAGTACGTCAAGAAATAGCATAGCATTGCTTTACGTAAGTAGATATTTTGCATCCCGTCGTTAGGATAGATACAGGGTGCGTGTATTTGAGTGTTTCATGTACTGTAGAACCATTTTAAAATCTTCTTGATCAAATGTTGGTGTAAGTCTTAAATTTCGATTTTCATCCCGTTCTTGTCCAGTGGAATCTTATTTCAACCCTCGATCGGATATTTAAAGCTAGAATAGATCCTATGTTCTACTTATGGGTAGCGGGTTTCCAAGCAGGTTCAGTTTGTCGTCCCGTTGAAACTAAGTGCGCGAAACATAAACATTATGCAAAACGAGCGGAGTAATAAATGACGGAGGCTATTTAACTACTTATATTAAAAATAATAAAAACATAAAGTTAATAAATAAAAGAATTAGTTTGCCAACAACACGTAGATTACGCTCAATATGAAATAAAAATTCCTAACCTACTCTCGGGCAGATAGCAGCGCAAAGCGACGTACTTAAGTCGTGAAGGTACCAATTTCCAACATCCGCTCCATCTTAAATACATTATTCTTTCAAAATTTCCCAAAACTGAGATACATATTGCAAGACATGAAACAAATTAGTAATAATAGTTTTAAAATCAAACCTGGTTGATGAACCACAGGGACTTTGGTGAGCACAAATAGTTATTTAACCACAAAAACGCTAAACTATGGATATTAGAATGTTGCACATGCCTATTAAAATAATTTGGGAATTTTCCAAGTTACGAGAAAGCTTGTCTTCCTACCAATTGCAACTGTCACAAACACGTAATTTAGTTCGAATCGAAATAATCAAACATGTTATTATATCATCTTCAATATGTGCCCTTTACAGCAGCGCGCTAGAATACCAGCTTGAATCACGCGCTTTGTCCGCACTGCCATGATGAATTCCCTTCTACTGCAATTATCCCTACAAGTAAATTTTTTATACAGCAATTCGGTAAATCACGAATTATTCTGTATAATTATCTATTTCTTTCTTTCAAAGAATGGGCGAGGGGCTCTGACAAAATTCTGCAATTTCGCGAGTCTTACAAGAAGTGCTTCTACTGCACAAGATTACATAAGAACTTGAGCCTATCATTTGCTCACTTTCCGGATGTATAATTTTATCCCATTCTCATACTTTGCAATTTTTATCTGAACTTGAGTGAGCATTTAAAGAAAATTCTAAACCCAATGAATTATTACATACTTATGTTATTATACGCATTTTACGAATGCGATTTGTTACAAAGCACCTCTGCACTCTACAGACTGAAGTTCTTGCCAGACGCAGCCCTAAAAAACATATCGCTATAATTCCCGTAAATCACACTAATTTTCATATAGTTAATCTTGGAACAGCAATTGTCGATCCTCTTTTCAAAATTTGATTATCGTGGGCGAGCTTTTTCTTATGGTTTAAAACCCCGCTCCTTCCCACTGAGCTAACCATATCACATTTCGTGCGGGGTCGTAAATCGGTGTTCCTCTTCTTTCGTTTTTCTATTCATTTTTATTAACACGGAAATTATTACCAGTTCAGCAAGACATATGCTATATATAGCAGTGTCGGTTGTTAATAATTTACAATACATAGCACTAGTGAGGTCGACTTCGGCAGCTTATCTACTACTATCCATCTTATCTTCTATGACACATCAGGAATACTCATTATTGATCAGAGTTACTGGTGCCTGAGTTCTATATCATATATTTGAAATAGGTCTTTTCTGCCCTTCATAGCATGCTATATTTCTTCTTTCCAAATTTTGCTGTTCTTAGTTGTTTGGTTTCCATCTCCCCCAAAGCTATTAATGCATTCGTCAATAATTTCCTATTACTTATCTAAATATTCCTATGTGTTTCTTTTTATACTGTATTTTGAAGTGATTCCTCTATATATCTTTCTGTAATATTGCCTTGTAAAGGAAATAAACCTAAAGCGATTAATTGGGAAATGCTCAAAAATGCATTTGTTACTATTATTTTAAATAAATAGTTTTATAGGGCATTGGCTTCTTCATTCCTTACATATTTTCCATTTGATTTACTAGAAATGTTCTTACAGGGTTACAACCTATTTATGAAACGTTGTATGTACAGTCGCGGAATTAAAAATCCGGGCGAGTCTTATAGAGGATTTTTGCAATTTTTGGGTAATGTAAATTGGGCTTTGCGTTTCTAGGATAGCAATTGACAGTTAAACAATGAGGCATGCTGTCATATACGAGTAATTATTTTGACTTTGACTAATTTCACCAAGTAACGTGATACGTAAAGTAAAGTAAGATATACACTGAATCATCGTAAGTGCTCGGATTTTTAATTTCGCGACTGTACCTTAGTTCAGAAATATGATAATAAATCGTTTAACTTTTGAACTCATACTTTTCCACGTGCACATTCAAATCAGCACATCGGCTCTTAATCTATACACTCTTTTTAATTCCGCTTTTAACCGCTTCTCTTACAAATCTATCATATGTCGACGTCGGTGTTATGTTGACAAGGGCTTGATACATTGTATTATAATTTGTGGTGCATAGGGTGAAGACCAAACCAACTAATTTCGCTTTGCACTAGTATTTCACAGCTGCGGGCTTTAGATGACATTTGCAATTTATCCTGCCTTTGAATTACCTGCAAATTTGCATATCAAGACCTTGCTCAACATCAACAAATACTCACTACCATTTCATTATTGTACACAACACGTTGAAAATTTCTTAAGACATTAATAAAGCACTTGAGTTTATACTCAACAAAGTTTGAATCTCAAACCCTAGTAGTGGTGACCCCAGTGAAAGAATATTCTTCTTTGACCCAATGGTAGATGAAAAAAATGTCTACGTAAATTCCCTTTACTTAAATCATTTTTAAAAAGAAGACGCTTCATTAGTTTTTCAATTTAATTATCTTAACCCGATTTTATTTTACTTGCGTAATTTATAACAAATTTTGTGTATAATAATAATAATAATAATAAAGTTTATTTGCAAAATGTTACAAACGATATAATTTTTATATTTTGCAAAATGTTACAATATTTTTATATATCTTCTAATTGGCAAATAAACAAATTTAACCTATAAAGTTTAAATAACTGTCTATGGGTTTCTTTATCCTTTAAATGCCGGTACGAATGCCATCAACGTACATGCCGGATCCGGGTCTCCATAGGACTCCATAACAAAAAAATGTTTAAAAGTTATTTTTAGAGATAAAATACAATCATGTATTTTTATTTAAAAAAACATTTACTTAAATCTTCAGAAACACTAAAAAATACAGTAGTTTACGTTAAAAACAAAATGAAAGTAAAACAAACCTAAATATGTACTTAAAAAATATATTACCTATTCTGAATTGCACATTGAACAAATCAATTTTTGTTCTTTTTTTTTCTATGGATTGCACACAAATGAAATTTCACATCTCGTGTTGATTTTTTTGTCACATTTGCGTGGACACTGGTAACATCTAACACGTTTTCTGGCCCCTACTTCTTGTTGAAGTTTATCTCTGCTTGGTAGGTTTTCAGATAAAATTCAACAATCTTGTAAGGCTCTTCGTACATTTACCTTGTGATTTTTGTATTCGGCTCTTTTTTTCATATTGTTTTTAGCAATGTCGTCGCCTAATTGTCTCCAATCAAGATTTTTTTAGATGTGCAACGCAAATGTGTTTAGACCACTAATACCGACCATATTCATAAAAAGTCTAAAGGGCCAACGATTTGTTCTTCTCGCATATGAATATTTTCGTATTAGCTTATCGGCATTGTCGACCGCAGCTTTTGTTGCGTTGTATTCTAAAATCGTAATCGGTTTATTTTTATTTTCGGGGCAAACTTTGTCATCGTCGAGTTGAGTTGAAAGAACGTGAACCATTTTATTTTTTTTAGGAATATATGAAATAATGGCGAGATCTTCAGTAAAGGCAAACATTGATGATTCCGGAGGTCTGGAAGTTATACTAAGCTGGGGTGGTGTATCTGGTTTATGTTTTCTAAGGGTTCCCAGTAGAGTTAATTTTTGTGTCAACAGGTAGTTCGCAAGTGAAACGCTTGTAAAAAATTATCTGTTGTAATTCCGCGCCAGCTGCCATTATATGATTCTACCAAATCGGGTACTGCAAGATAGCCCTGATTTCTTTCTGCTTTCCCAGTTGAAAGCTTTCCAGTGTACACCTGTAGATTACATAGGTATGAGATTTTGACATCTGCAGCTGCCCAGATTTTAACACAGTACCGACCCCGTTTTGATTTTATGTACTGTCTAAAGGGACACTTACCCCTAAAGCACACCAACTATTCGTCAATTGTAATGTTTTCATATGGTTTAAAAGCCTTTTTACAATTATCTACGAACATGTTCCAAACGTCTCGAATTTTCGCCATTTTGTCAAGTTTTTTCTCTCTTCTCGTGTAGATTTGTTGTCGAATAGTAAAAAACAAGATATTTGCTCAAATCTGTCTCTAGACATAGCAGCTGTAAAAATGATTTACGTATTGAAGTATCAGTACACCAAATTTCTCGGGTAGATTCTTTTCTACAACTTAGTACATCAGCTTTTAGCGGAATACCTATAAAACTATCTAATTCGTCTTTTTCAGCAGGAGTCCCCTGTTCCTTCTTGTTTGGGTTTTTTTCATTCCAGTTATTGTAATATCTTGCAGCTTCCTCACTAGTGTAATGACAAATCAAGTCTTTCATGTATAAAAAACAAGTTAAAAAATTCGAGAGGTGTATTTGCTTCTTTACTATATTTGGTAAGACCTGGATGTGCATTTATAATGTGTCTTTTCAGTCTTTTGCTTCTTACGAATGACCGAGTTTTCCCACTTCAAACGAGATTTTGCGGTGTACTTTGGCGTTTCTATATCTTGAACAGTTTGGTTGAGGTTCAGGTTCTTGATCTGAATCTTCTTCACTCTCTATCTCTACGTTGTCTTCAATTTCCGAAGCACTTTGTTTCACATCTTCATATTCTTCATCTGATTCTGCCAAATTTTCGTATTCCAGTTCCGAGTTCGAATTCTCTAAATATAAATTATATATTAGCTCTTCATGCTCGCGTTGTGTTAGTGGTTTAAGCCTTTTTGAATATTCCATATAAAAATATTTACTTTTTTAATATCAAATTTGGTACCACTTAATGGTGATTCGGGGTCGTCGTGAGACGCCACTTACCTAATTGCCTTATAACTCGACACTATCACAACGGCTGCTTAAACCAAACTAACACGTGTTTTTACAGGTGTTACCAAGCACATAGCTTGATGCGCTGTTGCCAGCTTTTTTTCGGCAGATATTACAGAAAATATAGCGCTGTGGTTTCGCGAAGACCCTTTACAGGCGTTTAAAGGTTAAAAATATTATTGTTGACGCAGAATTTAAATTAATTTATTTAACTTGATTTTCAAAAAAGAAGAAAGCAAAACTAAGAAGTAATAAGAAGAGACAATAGAGAGCTGATATCGATGGTCCAGTTAAAACATATTTAATACTAATAATAATAGTGCACATACCCCAACTATGTAAAGCATAGCTGTTTAAGGAAATATGTTATAAAAAATATCTATATTAGTGGTAAATAAAAATGCTTTTACAGATTTTTTAAAGTGATGTATTGATCTAGAAGCTTTAATACTTCTGGCAAGAAATTATTAAATGTCGGGTCAAGATACCCATGACTTCTATGTCCAATAGATTTTGTTGAAAACGGAGTCTTGAATGCAAATGATTTAAGATGAGTCTGGTACTGATGACCAATTGAGACTAAATTGTTTTTATTCTTATACATAAACAACACCACTGTAAAAAAGTATAGTTGCCGTGGATGCAACATTTTTGCTTCACCATAAAGTAAATTTGATGGATAGGTGTCCTCTTTATTTAGTACAATACAGATAAAAAAATTAATTATTTCTAATCTTTTTAGGTAAATATTAACAGCACTGCCCTATCCAATAATTCCATAATATAATCGGGATTCGTTCAGTGCGCAATACACCTTTTTTATTTCAAAGCTATTTAAAATAGATTTTAATTGTTTAAAACGGAATAATATTGATCTTAGCGTCTGGACTAAATTATCTATATGATCGTGCCATCTCAAATGCCTGTCTATGATTACTCCCAGATATTTTGTTTTTTGTTTCATCCACTTTGGTCTGCAGGTTTATTACTAATTGTTTGAATAGAGGCAATTTGTTGTAGCAAGTGAATGGTACGTATTTAGTTTTGTAAGTTGATTGTTATTAATTTATAATCAAACCAATCTTTTACAATTTTTAGATCACTCTCTGCTTTTCTAACCAGACCTGTCCAGGAGTCATCTTGATAAAAAATTGCTGTGTCGTCTGCTAAACTGATTATTGTGCCCAAAGTATTTAATTGAAATAGATCATTAAGATGTATAATGAAAAGTATTGGACCTAACACAGTGCCTTGCGGCACTCCATATTCAAGTGTGCATTCAAGGTTCTTCACTTTGTTTAATTGTACAAATTGTTTTCGACCAGATAAATAGGTTTTCATTAATTTTAAAGCAATGCCTCTGAATCCTATGTCTTCTAGCGAATCTAATAAACGGAGACGACTCACAGTATCAAAGGCCGTAGCCAGATCTAAGAACAAGCACAGAGAATGCTTGCTGTTTTCTAAGAAATTACTAATAAGAGAACATACGTAACTTACGGCATCTTGCATAGATTTATTTTCCTGGAATCCAAATTGCTTTTCTGATATTACATTTTTTTTAATAATCATTAATTCTTTTCTTTATAACTTTTTCAAATATTATCGCCAGATTACTGATTTCAGAAATTGAACTGTAATTAAACACCTCAGTTTTGTCGCTCTTTTTTATACAAGGGCTTTACAACAGCTATTTTAAATAATTCAGGGGCAGAATCAGTCTCTATAATTTTGTTTATTAAGAAAACAATCGGTGAAACTATACTTTCTGAAATTACTTTCAGTACTTCAGTTGTGATATTATCAAATCCAGGTGTAACATTGGTTTTTAATTTCGATATTATATTTGCAATTTCATATTCATTAATTGGCGTTTAATAAATAGAAAACGATAATGATTGTAATCTTGATGGAGCCTTAGCTACCGGTTTAAACAAGATTTTTACCAACACTAACAAAAAAATTATTAAATTCATTTGTTATTTCAGTTACACCATAAGTCAGTATTACAGTTTTAATTTTAATTTCTTTAATATTACTTATATTATTTTTGATGACAATTTGTTATTTCATTAACAATATTCCAGAACGATTTACTATAGTTATTTGCCATATTCTCTATTTTCATTTTAAAATACCTAGCTTTTGTTTCTTTAATTAAATTATTCAATTTGTTTCTATATGTTTTAAATTCATTTTTTAAATTTTCGATATTAATCGAATGGATTCTCTTTTGTTTATTGACATCACCAATCCGTCAGTTATCCAATTTTTTCTTTTTATATCTTTGTGTGTAATTTGTTTGGTAACACTACTAGAATTTAATACGATTGTTATACTGTTATCTGTGAGTAAAACATCCAATTCATCCGTACTTTCTGTATTATAATATTGAACCCACTGCAAGCTTTTCATGTTTAATCTCAATTGATCATAGTTTAAAAATTTACGTAACTTATTTTGTTTTTCATTAGCACAAGTTTGATTTACTACTGAACGTGATAAGCTTATGGGAGAATGGTCAGTTATATTTGTTTTAAAAAATGCCGACAGTACACCGTTTATATCCTCTTTTGTCTTTAGAAATAAATGATCAACTCAGGACTTGCTATTTTCTTGTTCTTTTGTGTAACTATTTATCATTGATATTAATCCAAAATTGCTCATGATATTTAAATATTCATTTGAAGCAGTATTTTCCAAGAGAATATTTAAATTTATATCACCAACAATAATACTGCAATCAGCAGTTTCAGTACTAATAAAATTTAAGTAGTTATTGAGTTCTGTTAATAATAAATCTAAACAACTAGAGGCTGATCTGTATATGGCTGTAAGTAATATGAATCTATTACAAAATCACAATTTAACTTGAATTGCTCGATTTTTTTATATTTATTATTTTATATTGAAAATTTTATAATTTATTAATTAACAGTACATCACCATCATTTTTATTTTAAACTCCCTGATTATAAATAACATCGTAATCAATTGGACAAAAAATCAGGATCTCGAATCTGCCAGGTCTCAGTTAATACTATACAATCATATTCAACACCAAGTTGATTTAAAAATATATTTAGTTCATCACATTTTTTATGAATACTACGAATACTTATGTGAAATACATTAAATTTATTACTATTTTCATCATTTTGTAATAAAATAGTGGCAGTTACTGGAGCTTTGATTTCAACTGCATTTACAGGAACAAAATTATAATCTCTTATATACCGATTCATACTAATATATAGCAAAGATCCAAAATGAAGGAATCAAGAATAAGAAAGAAAGTAAATGAATTAAGATGACGCTTGCCATCCCTAAAATTATATAACAAAATAAAAGTATGCTTAAGAAAACTGAGTGCGCTCATAGGAAAAATTATAGTGTGTGTGAGAGTGCGTATGATTGCTTACCCAAATAAAATAAAAATAAATTTACTATAAAACCTATCTCCCACATGTACACTTAAATTTTTCTGACTATTTACAAACTTAAACTGTATTTCGGTATTCTGCTAATGTTTTTGGATTCACAAGGTTCTTTCCTCCGAAAAGTTTTTGGTTTCATAATAATAACTGCACAGAACCTGTAAGACGACCGCCTTCGTTTTGGAATAAGAAAAGCATATCTTCATAGATATAGTATTGTTTGGAAATTTTATTGTAACAGTTGTATCAATTTGTATAGCTCACATGTTGTAAAGGATGTTTTTTTAGAGGCGGAGAACTTTAAATTCCAATAAAACACAGAAAAATGTTTTTAATATCCATGAATTTGGCTTTATTTGAAACATATTTTTTTGGCATTACTGTTTGAATATGATTTCGGGTATGTGACCGCCGCGTCTGGCGCGTATATGGCGTAATCTGGAGGTCAAATTTTCACACACTCTTCGCAGTAGATCAGGCTGTATTTCGGCAATAACTCGTGGAATGTTGGCTTCCAAGTGCTCAATTGTTTCCGGTTTATCGGCGTAGACATGCGACTTTACATATACTAAAAGAAAATAATCTAATAGCGTCAAATCGCAAGAACGAGGTGGCCAGTTAACAGATTCACGAAATTGAAAACTGGCTACGTCGTTCGTGCGATTTGACGCCATTAGATTATTTTCTTTGGGGATGTGTAAAGTCGCAAGTCTACGCCGATAAACCGAAAACAATTGAGCACTTGGAAGCTAACATTCGACTCGAATAGAGCCTGATCTACTGCGAAGAGTGTGTGAAAATTGGACCTCCAAATTACGCCATGTACGTTCCAGCCGCGGCGGTCACATACCCGAAATCATATTCAAATAGTAATGCCAAAAAATTCTCTTTTAAATAAAGCCAAATTCATGGATATTATAAACATTTTTCTGTGTTTTATTTCAATTTAAAGTTTTCCGCCTCTAATAAACACCCTTTATATGTAAAACTTATTCTTTCAATGCTGGACATATTAGACTTGATTCACTAAAAAAACTTCGAGAAAAAAGTACCAAAAATATTAGAGAGAAAGCTAGAGAAAGAAACATGGAAAGAAAAACAGACAATGGATGAGGTTATCCAAAGAGGAGCATATTGGGAGCACCAAAGAAAGCTGGGAGACAACTAAAGTAAGATATTAGGACATAAAGAATATATAGCATCGTGATCAAAGCAAATAAAAGAAACAGAGGCTAAAACTAGAGGGGACTAGAAAGAATACAAAAAAGTAAAAAATTATGTAAATAGGAAAAAACAAGAAGAATGGATAAAATTGCAATACATTAAAACAGCTGCTACAAAAATAGACTAACTAATTAAAAACCCATCAGTGAAACGCAAAGAAAAGTACTAACAAATGACGCACACATCATGGACAGGGCTGCAATATTTTAAGGATAAAGGAAAACACCATCGAAATAAATACAAAACCACAGCTACAAGCGACAACGCAGACGTCATAAGTAGATAAAAAAAAAACTGTACGCGACACTTTCCTTGCAATAGCAGCTCGCATCGATCGCTGCACGTTTCTGTCCGCGGTGATAGACAGACGGCATTGATAAAACATGTTTTTCGTCATATAGGAACCTTAAAACATGAAGAGAAAATTTCTGAAAGTGATTTTTTTGCAATCAAAATACTTCTTTCGTCTTTTGAAGAGAGAGAAGAGTTTCGCCTCTGGCGTGGTCTACACGTTGAGTTACCGTACTATTTTGATGTTCATCCTGATGAAGCCCTTTAAAGAGTGGGCGTTGAGTTTTTCGACCTTAATAATGACACGGTTTAATCCCGGAAGTCATTTGTTACTTAACGAATAAAGTAGTTGAGGGAAGTAGGAAGAAGCCAAGGAATATAAAGTAGGGAAGTTAAAACATTGAAAATGGTGCAAATATTGGAATACCTGTACGCAGAGGACATGGCAATAATAGTAGAGTCAGAGAGAAACTAACACAGTACAAATTAAATATCTGCGCAACTAAAAATACAAACGCAATGATCATAGCAACATAAGAAGAAAGGAGACTATTATAAAACAAGTAAAAGGGATACAGCAAGTTAGCAAACTCAAATACTTGGGAACATACTTCAACAGCAATGAGAATATAGACGATCAAATAAATGAAGGAATATCGAATATAGAAAGAATCTTGCTGTAAGAACTAGTATTTCGCTTAGTTTCACAACAGATTGGACACTTTCAAACGCTGACGTACGTTTCGGTTCGTCTTATCAGTTTGGAGGTAGCGGGATTTTCTTTCGGCCGTCATTCACTTTTTTTGGAAATCAGCATTTTCTTCACTTTAGCGTAGGAAACTACACGTGTCACACCGTGTGCGAATTTCTCCCGACTAGGAGTATGATAGTTCTCCATTTGAAGTAAAATGTCTACTGGCCACCCTGAATCTGAAGTAGGATCTGTTCGTAACTACTTTCACGTGAGTTAATTCTCAGTCGAATTTGTTTTTGTAAATTATTGTACATTATTATTATTATACATACGCTACATGTAAAATATATGTTAATTTTTATGAGGAAGACCGTGTTCACTTTACAATAATTTACTGAATCACCTCATTGTGAGAATGGACCAGATCCTGAATTTTTTTTTGTCTTTTTCTTAGTGATTCTCTTTACGTTTGCCGTCTTCCCGCTTCTCTATCGCTGTTGTCACAACCTAAAGAAAGATTCCTCGTAGACGGTTGAGATCACTATGAGCGCTTTCTACACGAATAATTTGACATATGTAGCATCAGATCCTTCAGGTATTTCCCAGCTTGAAATGTAGCCGTCAAAGATAGACCTCTCTAATATTGGGTATCTCGCAAGGCGCTTCTTTCTTGCAAGGGAAATTCCTGGATTGCAAAGTTACACCCGTTGGCAGGATTAAATACGCGGTCCTCAAGTCTTAAATTGTTGTAAATGAAAGTGGACGGTGAGGTATTTCCCAATTACGTTTTACATTTTCATAAATCCTAATATTGGTGGACAATTACTCATCGCGTACCGCTTGTTACTTTTTACGTTATATGCATATTCGATTTGGTATTGCATGATTAATTATAACGAGTATAGTAAACGTGTTAACAAGATTATAGAAAATGCCATGCGTTACTTAAAGATTAAAGCTGAGCTTAAGTATTGAAAACGACTGACGGTATTATTAATTTATTACAGTTACCTTGTTGATCGGTAGTTAGTTGGCACTCATTCATACCATATCTTTTTGCTCATGCGGTTTCGTGTACTATTCATGCGTCAAGTTTAGTACATTAGAAGTTTGCGAGGGAGCATGTTTTTTTCACATATAACATTGTTCATAGAGTAAGTTGGTCATACGACACCTAACTGGTTTCCATAAAAATTAGAGAAAATCGTGCTGTAAGTAGATGCTGTAACACAAAAAGTGGGGTAAATAAAAGTTACATAATAAAGTAGTTCAAAAAATCTGTGCTTCGTGTTTAGTTTTTCTAGCCTTTTTTCGACTTGGTAAAATGCACTTACCAACCTTGTGTGGCAATATACTATAACACTCCAATAATTTATTCTCTGGATTCATTTTAGGTCTAAGAACTCAGCGTTATCTACTGCATTATTACTGTTATTCTATACTTTATTGTCGTCGTTATAAATAAACGTATTTTTGATGATTAGCTCTAGCCATTGTTGTTTCTTAGTTTTGGGTGTGTTTCATATCGTTATCCTTATAATCTGCCTCTCCGGAATTTTATTTGTGCTTGTGCTTTTTCTTAAATTGTAAATTTTACTTAACACCTGTGCGACTAATTCAGAATGTCCTCTTAATTATGACGAATTATAGATGACCTTTGGAAATATTTTATATAAGGTTGAGAAGTGGTAGTTTTTGCAAGAGTGAGAAAACTTTCCATCACTGTTTTTTGAAATTAGACCTTTGTACCATGCAAGACAAAAAAACTAGGACAGTTAGTGTGGTCTGTTGCGAATGTGACTGCCTTAATATGTACAGTTTCTAGGTATTTTTAAATTAACCGTCAACTTGTTTAGACGTTGCTGTCAATCAAAATGGTTATTATAAATGTAATTGTTTAAAGGCTCGATTTAGCTAATCAAATTGTGTTTTTGTCTTGCATGGTACATACATCCATCTCGAGTGATACAAGCTGGTTTTATTTTCTTTGTGATACTGCTAGGCAATTATTTCGGACCTTTAAAAATGTTTTGCTTGTTTATGAATTCTCGTTACACTTTCATATATGTCACCATCTGTTCATGTCTTCTTTTAGGTGGGGTGTGATATCTACGACATTATCAAATTGATCTTTTCTATAGCAGATTTTTATACTCAATTCCAAGAATATTTATATCTCTCTCTATACTGTGATTTTTCATATAAAATCTTGAATCTTGAATATCGACCTATTAGAGAACCGACACAGATGTGCGATCAGGTTCGTTTTCCTAAATTTAAACACAAAGGCGACTGCTGGTGATGCTATTTAACTAGCTGTGCGACATTCTATTTTCGACCTTACTAAACTCCGGGCGGTTGCTGAGCGCTTTGTCGAAAAACCGCGCGCTTCCCTCACCTGCACACAACTCAAAGTTTCCAACAAGTGAATCCGCATTTAGTACGGTAACAATTAGGAGTCCCTTAATTTCAAACTTAGGTAATCTAATGTACACTTCCAGTTGCCGGTAGTTGCGATGCGCTACGTGCGTTTCAGAACAGATCCGGTTCCGGGGCCCGGACCGCAACGTGCCGCCGCAACCGCCGCCTCCGCCGGTGTTACCTGTCAGCGTTTCCCAACTAAAATATGATTCCGAGCCCACGCCGCACACCTAAGAAGCCTTAAACAACTTGACGAAAGTTAAGAATAACATAAATAAGGCGTTAGCGCCCCGACGCACGAGCGCGACCCGGAACTACGCCGCATTCCAGGTAAAAATTAAGCGGAAAATATAATTTTCCCAGCTCGCGGAGGTCGCTCAAGGTGAGCCGAATTAAATGCGACGCTTTCAGCCACAATTGAAGATTAATATATTGTAGAACGAGCATGGAATGGTACTCATTTTTCATGACTATGAACGGTTGTTGCATGAGCAGACGAATCGTCTATTTATATGAGTGAGAAATGAATATTCAATGTTAGTGATTACTCTACTTCTTCTACAACTAGAAATTTGCTAATCTATGCTATTATATGGTAAAAACAGGACTTGAGATATATAATGCTATTTTCTGCACTTTTTCGTGGATATTTCAGGTATAGTTATTTATTAGACGAATGTGGAATGTTACACATTAGTCACGCCAGAAATATTAGCCACGAGACCGTCAGGCCATATATTGTTCATGTAGGTAATTATTTTGAGAATATAATTCATGTATCACGTGACGCAATTTCAACCAATGAGGGGCATGCAAATGCCTAGTTACACATTATCACAGCGGTAGTAATTTATTTTAGTAATTGTTTTTACGGGTGATCATGAATGGTTGTATTTTTTCTTAGGTTGGCACTGTTAATGTTGGTTACCCTGCTATCAATTTTAAATCTGTGTCAAATTCGACGTTAGCAGGTTAGGTTTTGTGTCAGTTTGTGTCAAAACTGACGGAAAATCTAACCTGCTAACCTCGAATTTGATATAGACTTAAAATTGACAGCAGGGTAACCAACATTAACAGTGCCAACCTAAGAACAAAAAGTAACTATTTGATATTTTGCATTTCATTCAATATATTCTCTTTCCAAATATAATTCGTGTAATGATTAATGATCGATAATCTTTTACTCGTTAAAACCGAAACAGCAAATTTAACTCGTGCTACGCACTCGTTAAATTTAGGTTCCGGTTTTAACTCGGAAAAAAATCATCGATAATAATCATTCCACTTGTTATATTACAACTGAAAATGTATTTGACAAATTAATTCTTGCATTTGTCAGTACATATAATGTGTTTGACATGGAATGATTGGTATGGTAGGTTGTCTATTGTTTATTTGTTGATAAAATTAAATTTTCACAAAAATATCCTGATTGTTAA
This sequence comes from Agriotes lineatus, assembly GCA_940337035.1. Taxonomy (NCBI): domain Eukaryota; kingdom Metazoa; phylum Arthropoda; class Insecta; order Coleoptera; family Elateridae; genus Agriotes; species Agriotes lineatus. Next base: position 99,315,318 of record OW679196.1, on the reverse strand, counting down.
TATGAAAACGAAGTATTTCTACCAGCTGAAGTGCAAGAAAAGGTGAAAGAGGCTTGTTTAAACTTACTGCTGAAAAGAGTTTGGCGAATTCAATGAGTGGTCTAATAGCGTTAGTGTTATTGGTGTGAACGAAGATGTGTTGCTAGCTTATTTTCCAAATGTTCAGAAGAAATCTGCATCGTCCTCACTGTGGAAGAAATACCCTATGCTGAAGACTACTTTAAAGGTTTGTAAATATATAGACATTTTTAAGTATGGAAAATTGATTGCTTTTCTGAAAAATTAGTCAAGAAGTCACAACCCGAAAAAGTCGAAAATTTTGGAACGTTATCATATTGAAAAATTCCTAAGAGAAGCACCTGATAGTGATTATTTGATGATGATGGTACCAGTTTTTTTCTTTCCTTATTCATTAAGTAGATTCATTATGCATTTTTATTTTCAGATTGCATTATTGATGGGTGTTTCTGAGGCCTGCCGATGTATTGAACTTGTCAATTTGAATTTACGATACACAAAGAACACGGAATTGTATTTGCATATTTCTATCCCAGATACCAAGATTAATGAGTCAACTAGTTTTACTGTTATTGCTAAATGATTTCCTGTTAACGCTCTTCGCCTGTATAGAAAATATGTTTCTTGTCGCCCTGAACACACCCCCCCATGGCCGATTATTTATAAATTATAAAACTGGAAAGTACACTATTCAACCAGTCGGTATCAACACCTTGTTGAAAATACCGTTTAAGGTAGCTTCTTACTTACAACTTCCAGATGCAGAATCTTATACTGGTCGTAGTTTGCGACGTTAGTCCGCAACTTTGTTAGCCAACGCTGGGGGCGACATTATAACTTTTAAACGCCACGGTGGATGGAAATCATCCACCGTGGTAGATGTATTACAAGCAAAATAGGCATCGCCAAAGAGATTCAAGGAGCAGCGCAAGTGGAAGAACCATCTCCTGTTAATATCTCGCTACCAACCATTAGTTGCACAAAAACTAATTCCCATATTGCTCTGGATCAATCGAACAAGAACGTTTTGTTGAGTATCAATGTAAACATGAATTTGAAAAATAAATAGTGTTAAATCTAATTTTGTTATTCATGGTATCTTTCTACATTTTCTCACTAGTGACTTTTTGAATATCCTCTCACTAGTGAGTAATATATCACATTACTTATGCAAAATCAACATAATAATAGTGTTATTATATGGAGGTGTTGGATAAACAAATTTAAAAAGGTAACCTTCGCAGGTATGATAATATTAAAGGGTTTTAATTTAGCCACTCATTTTTACTGCCATTCTTCCCACTACCTAGGTAACAAGATCCAGAATGGCAGATATGTTTTTAGTACCTAATAGTATTTAACATTACTATCTTGGTAGGAGGATTTTTACTGGCGAATAGAAGGATATGACTGGCGAGCCGCAGGAGAGCCAGTTACCTTCTTGAGCCAGTAAAAGCTGTTACCTTGCGTGTATTGTTGAATATTTTAGTTGTTCCTCACTTGTAAATAACTAGAGACTTACCATTTATTCAAAATGCCAAACTGACAAGCAACTAAATTTATCAATATGGCACATACTAAGGAAGACAACTCTGGCTTTGCACGCTATCATTTATCTATGAACAGTTAACTTGTAAAGATTTTACAAGTTAGTAACTTGTTAGTACCTAATACAGTGACATGATAAATTGATGTTTACAAGTGAGGAACAAATAAAAGCCTTTACCGGTTTCAGGATATTAAGTCTTTTTTTATATATGCAAAGATAGGCTGGTAACTAAGTCATAACAGTATCTGTACGGTAATATTCCTTTACCGTACATGGCAACCATTACCATACTGCAACCGATAAACTATTGAACATACCACGGATGTTATGAATCATAACAGCCTTAGATATCTTAAATCCTCGCTCTACGAGCTCGAATTTCAAAACGACATATGCGGCAGTTATAATAGTCATACCATTCCTAGATATGTTAATAGCTATAACTTGACAAGTAGTTAATGGTACAGTTTTAAACATGGTTCAAGTCATCATGAATTAATTACTTTTGTGGAAGATTGTAACATAGCATACGAGAATGGTTAATAATGAATTTAAAAATTCTACAGTTTCGGGAAGCAAGTTATTGATTCTAACCTTACATGGATATTTTACAGTGCAAATATGAGGGTCTGATGTTACCAGTTATCTTTGTATTTAACACCCTTGCCATTGTTTTTGCGTATTATTTTCTATAGCCTGTTATTATATTCTTAAGCTTGTTCACTGAGCTACCAAATATGAGCAACATTATGCTTAATTACATTTGATGTGTAATAACAGTTATATAGCGAAATATATTGTTGTTCAACGTATGACTAGAAATCAAGCTATGTGTATTATTGTGAATCCACTTTGCTGCCGGAAACTATATTAGTTTGCAAAATAATATTTTGTTATTACGCCATAGTCCAAGCTGTTACTTCTGGGTTTGATAAACATTTCTGAATGAGTTGTGTTGTATTAGTAAAGCCTTCCCTTGTTTGCTGATATATAATCTGTTTGGAAAATCTAGCTGAATTTGTTGCTTTTTTAACAGTCGTTGCTGAGAATGTTTCGAAGTAAGTGACATCCAAAATATCAAATCCATGCATACAGCGAGGATGAGCAGAAAGTTTTTCTTTTTATGTGAATTTAAATCATTTAGTTCCTTTGGTGTTGCATGACTTATGTACAATTGTCCACAGAACTAATGTCGCCCCGAACGCCAGCTTGGCTATCTCAATAGGCAACACATTTAACGTCGCTTGACCAAATGTTTCCTACATGCTAATAAACACAAAGCGTGACACCGGAAAGCAATTAGGTAGATAAAAAGTAGACATTTTAGAAGCAAATCCATCCGTTTAATATTTCGGTGGTGAATCACACGGGGTTACAGTTTATTTGTGTTAAGCAGGTTTTATTTCACTGCTGTTGTTAATATTATTTGTTATTTGTATGATGTAGAAACAAGACATAAAGAAATTCTGGTTGAATACAAACTTTAACAGATATTGATTAATAAAATTGTTCAATTGAAGAGTTTGAAACCTTTTAATTAATCTTTCTGTTTCGCAGAAATTTTCACGTTCGTCAAGTAGAATAATTTAAATTATTTCTTATTTTTAAAGATTCTACGAAATTTTGTTTCAAATTGTGAAAACAAGACTCTTCAACTCTCCGACATTTTCATTAATCAATATCGCTTAAAGTTTATATTCAGCCAGAATTACTTCATGTCTTGTTTGCACACCATACAAATAACAAATAATATTAACAACAGCTGTGAAATAAAACCTGCTTAATACAAATAAACTGTAATCCCGTGTGATTCACCACCGAAATATTAAACAGAAGGATTTGCTTCTAAAATGTCTACTTTCTCTCTGCCTAATCGCTTTCCGGTGCCACGCTTTGTGTCTATTAGCAAAGAGCATATATGTTATATGTTCTTTAGTATTAGCATGTAGGAAACATTGGGTCAAGTGACATTAAATGTGTTGCCTATTGAGATAGCCAAGCTGGCGTTCGGATTGACATTAGTTCTGTGGACAATTGTACCTACGCCGCAGCTAAGATCATGTGTTTGAAATAATATTACTTTCGTCTACTATTGTAAAACAAAACTTGTATTTTGCTAATACATTTGTTACAGGGGACACCCTGCTTGCGATATACATCAAGCTTGATAAAGGGCCCAGTAGCTCAACGTAAAGGAGAATCGAAAGGTAGGGGGACAAATATTTATTTCGTTATTGGCATCATATGGTATATATGCCAGTGATGTAGTGGAAAAATGCTACTAAAAATATGCTCTTCTTGCCGACGAGAACTCTGCGTGATGATCTCAGAGATCTAGCAAACGTTCGCCTGAGGAATAATTCCACAGGTGAAAACAATATTGATAAATAATAATTAAACTTTCGTATCTATTACATATACAAAATTGGCAGTAATCTAAGCATGCTAAATCTTAGCCTAGTACATATCAAATTAGCGGTAAGCGACGCATGCAATACTAAATAATAGTACATATTTAAATTAGCTGCGTGCGGTGCTGCAAAAATCTAGGAAAGTCTCCGCTATCGTCCGTTGAGAACTTCGATGAAACAACGATAAGTAGCTTCAATATTGTTAACGACTAATATGGCGTTGTTCTACATGCAATATGACGAAACACCTTTCAGAGCTGCGTCGGCGCGGCATTTCAAAGAGCGTCGGTGTCGATCTACACGCTTACAACGAGATTTTCCAGAGCTTCGTAGAGATGGTACAAGGGATCCTATAAATACATCCAAACGAAGACCGATGTAAAATATTGTCGTACCCAAACGAGACGGAATCGAAATTTCGGATTAGTAAGCTGCACTTTGTCGTAATGTATCAAAATCGATACGGCAGCTTTTTCCGAACAGCTACATTCACGAGACGATATCAGTCACATTATCTATTCTGCACTCCTGAGCTGGGCGCGAGAGCTCAACGGTACGTCAACCTCTTTTCCTTTTTCTTTATGAGTGCCACTTGCATAGAATGGTAATGATGATTATAGATAGCAAAATATGGTAAGTTAGGTTGTGTGATTCTCCAACACGATAACCTAATGCTTCCAATACAATTTTACCAGTTTTGCGTAATAAACTTTGTAACTTGACACAAGCAAATGTTCACGTCATAACAACAGGCATTCTAAGGTAAATTAGCAATCATTTCATGCTTACGTATTACGAAAAATCACAGTTGGAGATAGCAAATAACCAAAATTGCGCAGAAGACTCGGGAGTCAAGTCGAACAGCTTTCTAGCCCTGAATGTGGACTAGTGTGCACGTCCCGCATTGGGCTCTTTCATCATTGCCGAACCCATGCTCTCCACTGAGTTGTCCTCGACATCGGTTAATATCATTATTACTAAATGTAATACTTCTTCACAATTATCATTTCTGAGGAATTCTGATTGTGGTTCTGTTAAACGAATATTTCTTTTCATTATCTTATTCAACTGTAATCTACGAATATACTATAATATTTTTTTTTGTATTCGCTCCCCAAACTGGCTACTTTGGAAACTGTCTAGGATCCTCAAAATGGACATTTAGAGGCCTTGTACTTAAAGTCGTCAGGGCAACATTTTAGCGGACTCAAACATTAGTTGCCATGACGACTTTAAGTACAAGGCCTCTAAATGGCCATTTTGAGGATCCTAGACAGTTTCCAAAGTAACCAGTTTGGGGAGCAAAAAATACATTTTCGCGCGGCCTCCTAATATAATGCCGCGTTAATGGTAATTGAAACTTCATATTATAATGTTTGGAGAGCTAATACAAAAAAACGTTGTATGCAACACGTCCTCAAATGGCTTTGAGGACTAGTTACATAAACTACTATTAATAAACACTTAGACAATGTATTGGCCGCTATTGATCACATTTTGCGGAATAGTTTATATCCGAAATTAGCACTACTAAGGAATTTTTCCATACAGCTAAAAACGGCCAAGGGTTTCTTTATTATGATGAAAGATATTCTTCTCTTTAAAAGTCATTATAGTTATCTTCCCAAAACTAATGTTCTTGCATACCTTCCACGGGGCGTAAGCGAAATTTCACCGTTGATATTGAAAAATATTTATATCTCATATAATTCCTTCAAGGAAGTAACTATTGAATTTGTTTTCAATTCCTGAATTGCTCTGTATTATAATTACACTAGGGCTAGATTAGCTGTTTTGTGTTTTTTCTTTGCGTCCCACTATTTCCTGTAATACTTTCCACAATTTTAATCATTTAGTTCTCTTACAAATGTAGAACGGGATTTACTGTACTGTACTCAAAACTTCCCAAGCAAGTGGAAGCTGTGACACTAAATATTTTTTTAAATCAAAGGCAGGTTGGGGTAAATATATCTTAACGTTCCTAATAATACTGAAAGAATAAAAAGAAACACTTGGTAATGCAAATTACATCAATTTACAAATAAAAAAAAGTATTGCAGACGGGATTCGTTGGGTCTCATTTTTGTCAAGGTTAAAGCCTGAGCACTTAAAGGTGCTCACCTTATATATTAGTTGACCAAAACTTCCTCGAATGTATGCATGGTGTGCATATAATCCGTATGTAAAGCATAATCTTCCTTCAAAAAATAGGTTTGGAGTTACATCAGCAACAGACAGACAGACAAACAGATAGACAGGCAGACAGACAGAGAGACGGACAGATGGCAAACAGACGAAATTGAGAACACCTGTTTTTCGTAACTGTTAGTGTAATTGTTTTACTTTGTTATGGCAATTAATTAAGCTTTAAATGCAGTACCCACAAAAGTGTTTATTTCAAGTTTAGCAAAAATAATTTAGTAAATTTTAAATTTCAGCGCCGAAATGCTTGTTACTGCTGTACGCCAAACACGATTGCAGCTTGTCAATCCTCCACAATTTTCATGTTTGGGTATGTGTATTCTACTTCAAAGTCCTGCCGTTCACCTCTCCATCCACTTCTAAGATAATATTATAATTTACAGGTGTGATCGTTTTCATTTTTATATATTGAGATCATATTCTTTTAGATTATCGTACTTCTCTTCCTGATAGATGGATAGTTTCTCTGATAACGGGTTTTATGGTAGTACACTTTTTCTGCTCTTTCGCTGGTTTTTTGGGCAATTACTGCTTGATTTTCCTTGGCCACGTTTGCTTACAATTCTTCACAGTCATTTTAGTTTTTATTACAATAATGTTCCATGTTTTTTTTATTTTTCATAATTTCTGCTAACTCGCGACAATTTTCAGTAATAATCCTTGCAACATGTGAGCAAACGAAAATTAAATCAAGCTTGACTTTGAAAATTGAAACATGTCGATTATTAACTCACATTATGCTGATGTTCTAGAATGAAATACACATACATAACCTAAACCATTGCATACTAACTGTCACCGACTGTAATGTCGAAATTTTATTTAAAAATTAACATATCATCCAATACTTAGACCATGTTACATCTGCTACATCAATAATTTCGAGTATAAAAACTTCTTGTTCTTGATTTAAAAATTGACAATGTAAACAACTTGATACTATTTCTGCTATTATGATAACTGTCATATTTAAATGAAAAACATTAGTAATAAGTAATAAAGCACATGACTCAATTTTTTCAAAGTCAAGCTTGATTTCATTTTCATTTGCTCGCATGTTATAATAAATGCATGGTTCCAATCCATTATTTGATTATATAGACTTCATAACTAAACCCGTTCCAAATCTGGAAATATAGTAACGATACCTTAAAACATCATCATTGAAGGTTTCTGCTTCTCCCAAATATAAATGTATAAATTAGCTTTATTGTTGATTCTTCCACGTGTGTAACCAGAACGTAAGGTCGCCAGTGACCCTGAAGTTAAACTCTTTCCATGAGTGTATTAGACTTAATTTTTTTTTATTTATTTGTATCTAACCTCGATGTTCAGTGATATATTGAGGTAGAAGTTTACGATTTCATTCCTCTCACTTTAAAACCAATATCAACTACTTTTCTTTATAAGTGCCTACATTAATCACTAATGATATCAACAAGATAATCTCTGAAACTTTTTTGTGGCGTGAATTCATAATTCATTTTCTTATATGGGTATTTCGCCACTCTGCAAATTAAAATATTAAATAACGAAAATATTAACAGCGAACGTTTCGAGGGACAATCTGCCCTCGTTATCAACGAATAACAATTAAAACTAACAAGAACTTATCTTTTTTTCACTGGAAGAAAAAACGACCAACCTCCAATGAAATATTTTCGTTATTTAATATTTTAATTTGCAGAGTGGCGAAATACCCATATAAGAAAATGAATTATGATATCAACAACCAGGAGTACTTTTGAAGCATCGATATAGTGCAATAAAATTAACTCTCTATCTGTCCAACCGTACGAAAAGGTATGGTGGCAGCGTGCATCGAGTTATTGTTGAATTTTTCTGCAAGCGTCTTTGTGTTGGGCGAGATGAATGGATTGATATAATAGACTCTGTCAGATAAAGCTCTTCATTTGGTCTGCTCAACTTTCTCGTCTATAATGAGTTTTCCATGGTCTCTAGTTCTTTTACCAAATGTTCAAAGTACTTGAGGTCTAGATATGAAGCTATCTCAGGATCACCTCGATGGTGGGGCATGCGGCCCACGGTAAGCGAAACATCCTTCTGAAGCACATTTTTAGTGCATCGCTTAATTGGCGGTCCCCCATCTTTACAGTCCATGCCTTGGCTGTGTAAATGGTGGTTGACGAGTGTTGGGAGGAGTCTGACTTTGGTCTTTATGGTGATTACATTGTCTTTCCAAATGCGAGTCAGTTTTGTAGTAGAGCTTCTCACCATCTCAATGCGTCTGCGGATTTCAGGCTCACAATATGCGGTCTTGGGTATTCAAATCGATTAACTACATCAGAGCCGGAGATCCTCAAGGTGTCTGGGTTGTTGCTGCTTGCGCAGTCCAAAATCATTACTTTGGTTTTGACAGTGTTTATCTTCAACAGGTATGATCTGCTTTGTGTAAAACTAGTAAAAATAACTGTATCTATTCTTCAGATCTTTAAGGGACGTTTAAGGGTCCCTAAATGACGAAAAACAGGGTCTCGTCTGTCTGTTTGTCTGTCTCTCTGTCTGCCTGTTGTCGGTGTAACTAAAAAAATATTTCTTGAAGGAAAACAATAATTTGCATGCAGATTACATGTCTATCTTGAAAGAAACTGAGAAAAAACGGAAGAATATCTACAGGGTGAGCACCCTAAAAAATAAAGCTTTGTTTATTTTTACTTCAACTAAGAATAGAAAAGTAATAATTTGCACATAGCTGAGGCCTTAATTCTGACGAAAATGGGATTCAACAGATACAGGGCAAAAAACAACAAGGATCAACAATCAATGCGTTGTATTTAAGGCAAACACATCCCACTGATGCGAGGGGTGGTCTGTGGCCCACTGCAATGAATGGGCGATTTGCTTGTGGGCTCCTGCCAAAACTTGAAATCTCATTCACAGGCGCTAGAGTTCGAATTCCACTGCCGTTAAGGTTTTTTATTTGAAAATTGATATAATTTGCATTATCAATTGTTTGCTTTGCTTGTTTCAGTATTATTGGGGACGTAAAGGTATTTCACTCCAGTTTTATTTGATTTTTCAGATTGTTTAGTGTCACAACGTCCACTTGCGAATGGTTCTGAGTAAAGCTCTTACAGGATTTACAAAAAAATAGATTATGTAGCAGTACAGAGTTTCGCTACTAAAAGGTAATACATTTGAATAATCACAAAAACCTGATAGTTAGGCAACTTAAAGCACTTAAGAGAAATAGAGGTTGCAGATTCATCATATAGTTTTTTTTAATTGAGTTCGGTAGTTAGTTGAAATATTTTGATATTAATAATAAAAGAGAAACTACTTCCTGTTTTGAATAAAAAAACAGATTGAGAACTGAATCCCAGCATAAATGGATACACTTTGCAATTGAAAGGTTTTAATTAGTATAATTCTACAGTGCATTAAGAAATAATAATTTTTCAGGTAAATAGAATTGAGTCATTGGGCAGTTTCTCACTAGAAAAGCGGTTATTAGTTAACTGGACTGTAAAGAAATAGGGTAATTCATACATATCTTAATTGAGAGTATCTTTGGTTTAGCTTTCGGAAGGACATAACTGGAAAAAGAGGACCATGTTAGACCTGTGTTAATTATTAATAGAGAAATTTTCCCAGAGTACCACTTTATTGGTTTGGCGATGGGGATCGTTCCAGTTGCATAAAGTTCAACTCGATGGGCAAGGCATCAACTGCTGGCACCATGGATTGTTTTTTTATAACTAGGTTAGTCCTAAAACTTTAGGAATATATATATATAAACTGTTTAATTAATTCATAATATAAAATATGTCAAGTTACTACCAAATAATGGCATATGCCATAGTAGTAACATTCAATGACTTCATATTAACGTAATAAGACAATTAATTACCTTCTTGGTAGGCAGGCTAAACAAACCAAATTATATTTTTATAAACGTCAAATCATAGTAGTTTAATGTTATAATTCAGACATCTATCAAATAATGGGCATTTCTTATGCTTTAGAAATGTGAATTGAGTTAAACGTGAAACCCTTTAACAACATTAATTTAAACTATAAATAGGATAAGAGGGTATAAAGAGCTCTTTATATTTATCTTACCTGAAAGTTTTGAATGTCCGTAAAATATAGAAAACCTTCTATAAAACTATAAGTTGATTAATAAATAGAAATAAAAATAATGGTAACGTTAATTCAATATTTCAGTATAAAGTGAACTGTAGAAATTGCCATACTAATTAACCATTTATTATGTTAACCTCTCATATGAAAACATAAATATGCACCATGAATTATATGATTATTGAATGTAAATAAAGATTAAAAAAACAAATTCACAATTTAAATAAAATTGTTGGCGCCCAATACTTCTTGTTTAATGAACTAAAACCTTTTTTGACAAAGTAAAGTAAACTAAAAAAATCTCACACTTATTATGCCCATATTAGTCCAGTCACTATGTCCAAAAATAAGGCCTTTGCTGGAAAGTGAAGGGAAATTTGAAATTCCTTTTTTGGGGTGTTTGGGGGGTCTAGCAAAGCTTAACTTCAAGTTGTCGACCAAGATTTCCTATGTGCTATTTCCGCCATCTTGATAAATGAGTGCGTTTGATTTTTTTGCGATAAATAGGTTCCAGTTAACACTACGTCAAAATAATGTAGACATCTTTTTTAGAATTTTGAATGATCTACAATTTATGTTCTATTACTTTTTCGCGTACGAGCGATATTTGTCGAGATATCGAACGCGAAAGGAGAGCGTGAAAGGGTCGAGATTTTTTTTCGAGCTTCTGGGCTTGTGTCTCATTTCTCTTTCTATTTAGCGAAAAAGTAGCCATTATCAAACTTGTAGAGGTTGCAAATAGCTTCAATTTGACCTATTATAAATTGATATACGACTAAAATTACGACTTGTAGAGCGGGCCAAAGTTGTCAAGTCGGCGCGTAATTTTTATTTCATGTATCGTACTACTACATAAATGGCATAATAAACTTCATTGCATTATGAGAATCGTTAAATTTCAAGTAGCCAGTACGTAAATTGTTATTTTTGACGTTTCTGCTATAGAACATCGGTTTAGAAATAAATATTTTGTAAACGTGTTATTTCTTGAGATTACAATGGGTGATTGTTTCATATGTAAAACACATTTGATCAGAGACGTTTACGTGGCCAAAATGAAAGCTGTGAAAACTCTTTTAGCGGCGAACGTGAAGAGGGGACACGATGAACATCGGTCTATGTTGGAAAGAGTGGATAATGTAAGTGTACATAGAGCATGCTACAAGAACTATTGCAGTGAAAGACTAGCCTCGATCGCTTCTCACCGAAGTCAATCTGCAACAGAAGAACCCGAAAAACAACCGAAGTGTGAACCTTTATTTGATTTTAAAAATAATGATAATGATTTTAAATTTACTAAACATATTTCAAAATGTCTGCAAAAATCATATAGTTCCTTGAAACTTATTTATCAAAATCGACAATTTTTAAGTGTAAATGTGAAAACCGTTTTGTGTAATGCCTTAATCTTGTCCTGTTTTGATTATTGTGCCGTTGTTTATGATTCACATTTAAGTAGCTTTAATATTGCTAGAATTCAGAAAATTCAGAAATTATGTTTACGCCTCATATTTGGAATACGAATATATGAAAGAATTCCTTATAAGCTGAAAGATTCAAACTGGCTTAAGATGAAAGAAAGGCGCTTCTTTCATTCTGAATGTCTTTTCCACAAGATCATTTTGAGTAAATCACCGAATTACTTATATAACAAAATAAAGTTTAGAACCGACGTACATGCTTTAAATATAAGATTTAAAGGAACGCTGACTCCACCTCAACATAAGTCAAAATTTTTCAAGCGATCATTTTCTTACAGAATAACTAAATGCTATAATTCGTTACCAAATGTAGTAAAAGGCTATTGTACGTCAACATTTAAAAAAGCTATTTTTCAAAATTTTATGGATAAACATCAATGAATTAATTATTAGGGTCAAAATAACACACTTAGTAAATTGCTATATCACTAAACACCGCCATAGCTGTTTTGTGCGTAATATTTCGCCTAGCGCCAAAGCGTAGATCGTTGGATTTTTTTGTTTTCTTTTCTTTCTGTTTTTCACCGGGTTAAGTGAAAGAACAGCGGATAGATCTGTTTTTCTATCAAGTTGAACTTCGCCCAAGACAATATTACGTTTTTGTCAATATTTTTTCTGTGTAATTTTGTAATAATTTAATAAAGACCCTTCATTATTATTATTATTAATATACAATCATATAGTGCTGTATACTATCTACTTGATGAAATATAATGATTCCAATAATGCAATGAAGTTTGTTATGTCATCTACGTAATAGTACGATACATGAAATAAAAATTACGCGCCAACTTGACATTTTGGCCCGCTCTACAAGTCGTAATTTTAGTCGAATATCAATTTATAATAGGTCAAATTGAAGCTATTTTCAACCTCTATAAGTTTGATAATGGCTACTTTTTCGCTAAATAGAAAGAGAAATGCGACACAAGCCCAGAAGCTCGAAAAAAAAATCTCGACCCTTTCACGCTCTCTTTCGCGTTCGATATCTCGACAAATATCGCTCCTACGCGAAAAAGTAATAGAACATAAATTGTAGAACATTCAAAATTCTTGCAAAAATGTCTACATTATTTTTATGTAGTGTTAACGGGAACCGATTTATCACAAAAAAATTAAACGCACTCATTTATCAAGATAGCGGAAATAGCACATAGGAAATTTGGTCGACAACTTGAAGTTAAGCTTTGCTGGACCTCACCAATACCCCAAAAAAGAAATTTCAAATTTCCCTTCACTTTCAAGCAAAAATGACATAGTGACTGGACTATATCGCAGCCGAGGATTGAGCTGGTCGGAGAAGTGTGAGCCTTGTAAGGTATGTTACAATAGTTGGTACAATTACAGTTATCAGTAAAATGGCACCCATATTCTTTTACCAGTCTGGAACAACGATCATAAAATGCACAACACAAAGACTTCATTTAAAGAATCATATTCTTTTACATCAACAATGGCACGGGCAATCCCGGAAGTCGACGATCGCTGAGTTTGATTGTCACATCTTTTTCTCGTTTGCCAATTTTAATGCTTTTATTTACCGCATGCGTTTAAAACATTGCGTTACTACAAATTCAGAATCTTACAACCTTTTTCTCAAAGCTTTAAAATTATTTCATAAGAAAACAATGAATTTGACGAAAAGACTTTACAGCAGTTTTGGACTTCTTTTTATAAATATTACAATGTTACTCCCGAATCCACGCGATCGACTTAAGAAACACCCTGTATTGTAGAGTTACTGAGTAACTGTGCAGCAATGAGAATTCATTGATGTTAGGCAAAATAAGAATTTTGTAGAACTGTTTTTTTGAATCGGTATTGTTATTCAATAAGCCGTAGTGAAAAAGCATGTATTTTTATATAGAGAAAAACATCTCAAATAGACAAGAATTTCGACCAGAAGAGAAATACAGCTCAAACAAATTTCAAATGTTTAAAAAACGAGAACAGGTATTGCAGCAGTTTTTCTGAGTTTCACTATAACAAATAACAACATACTTCTGTATATAATTTGTTTTATAAATCACTACCAAAAGTATTTAGCTGTTAAAATGTGAAAACATCTACATATTTATATATTCTGGAAGCAAAAATATTGAATTTTCTAATAATACTTCTATATGACGTCCAAGTATTACTATAGGGTCGTTCTTTGCGTCACTTTTCGCCGCAATTTAAGAAAAAAATTGACCGCCATAATCGAGTTTTTGCACACTGAAAGCTCTCGCTTGTCCTGAAAAATTCTTGGCATAACAGAAACTCGGTTACATAGGCGCAGAAATCATCCGCTCCTCAGGAGCGAATATTGGATTACCGGTTGTCAATTCCCAAACGGTATTAACAATTCACGCGGCGAATGTAACGATGTAATATACGATACACGGAGTTGTTGAAGAAACGTAACTACGGGATGGGAGAAATGAATCCTTGCTGGATATTTGAAGCTTATATGTGATATGGTATATTAGATAAGTGTCAGCGAGGATCAAGGACGTGATGTGCTGCAAAGCGCATTGCGTGACGGGGAAATAAACGAGACACAAGGATAACATACTAGAACCTACTCGACCTTCACGTGCAATCCTCCAGAAAGGTCTTTATCCTAGCTGTCGTGGTTTTCTGGAAAACACTGCGCGCAGACAGGACGATTCCGCTCGATTCTGAATTGGAAATTGAATTAAATTTCAGTAATGCACCTCTACCCTTTGTAACCCGCCAAAGCAATATCGCGTGATTAGGATTTCTACACGTTTGCAAATTGCAATATAAAATGTAACTTACCTTTTACAGCAAGCTCGAAAACTGTAGGTAGCACATCGCTATCGAAAAATATGAGTCTTATTTTTAACCTATGAGAAATTGACGAAAACTTTGTACCTGAAAAAAAAATGTGTCAACAATAATGCAAGCAGTTTTTTTGGTTGGTAACGTCGTTGGAATATAAGGTAAGAACATTGTACTTGGAAATGTTCTGTTTTCGATGAACTAAGCTGCGCTTTTTCCTAATTGTGTAACAAAGTCAAAATCACAGCCTGGAGCCAAATGTTGGTGATATACGTATAATTAGATATTTTTATTTCATATTTCCAGTTTCGTTAAATTTGAGAATTCGCCTTTATATGGCATCGAATATAAGTTGTATTCACAATGATTTCTAGTAAATTTACGAATCCTGTTTTGAGTGGTTACACATAACATTTGCAGTGACAACTAAACGCTAAAAATAATAAAAAAGCTATGCCATAAATTATTTTCATTATTTCTGTATTTCTCTTTTCTGCATTTTAATGTTGAATATCCTGCACAGAGCTGGGCAGTAATTAATTACTTTGTAATTAAATTACTAATTAAATTTCTTTTTGTTTATTTGCCTTGGAATTGAATTACATTTCAAAATGCGGTAATTGCAATTGCAAATTGCCACCTTTGGTAACAAGTACTTGAAAATTACTTTTTGAAACTAATTAATTACTACACTCATTTACTCTAAAGTATTTACATTACTTTACAAGTATTTGAATTACCTGTGGTATTGAAATTACTCGAGGTAATTGAATTACTTTGTGGTATTCCAATTACCTAATTACTGACCTCGATAGGGTTCCATATCTCCAGAACTCAAAAAATAAGAAGAGGTCTTATTAAGTTACATATTAAGCAAATATCAATAGGGGTTTCCAGGAACAATATAAGCCTAATATATTATTTCCTCTGACAAGTCGAATAACAGCAATTTTTGCATTTTGTACGATGCGTGCATGAGCTCTGGTGCATGTATTGTAATCTGTAGCTTGGAATAGTGACACTAATATTTATTGTGCAGACGCTAAAACTATATTTGCAGTAAGTACATTACAGGGAATTGAACTAAACATTTAAACAGCGTAAACATATAAATAAAATGTACCTAATTGCACAACTCCATGCCTGGTTGACTCAAAAATGCAGTATGGGATATGGTACAATACAATTTAAAAACGCCGCATAAGTTTACTGCATTCTTGCATTGAGAATTTTGTAAATTATCCATTCTTTGTCGCTTTCTTGTCTTGTGATGCTCATATGCTGCTTTGTAGACTAGCACATAGTGCATAATTTTTACGGACTGCTGCAGCATGTTAGCTTCGCCTATTATTAAAAATCTGGAATAGTGTCTTATAAAAATCGTGACTTTCTTATAATTTCGGTCACCTCATCCAACATTACTTCTTTACGTTATACAGGGTGCTGTGTTGACGGACAAGACATAACAAAACCATCATGCTAATTACGAGGCATTCAAGTATTGGCTTCTTAACGATTTTACTCAAAATTCTATTTAGTTTTTAAATGAACAGTGCATAGTGACCCAATTTACGTAATTTCAGATATGTTACTGCCCTAAACTTAAAATCAATAGATATTATTAAAGATGTTGATAAAATTTGGAAATTTGAAGTAAAAATATGAAAGCAACCTGAGCAATTTAGTTGTCGAATTTTATGAAATACGTATTTTTACCCGATTCTTGTACGGTGTCCGAAAACAAATTACATAAGGGTTGGCTATGGAATATAAAAGTAATTTCAACAGCCAGTTTTAGAATTCATTCACTGTTATCGCTGTTGTTACTGTCATAAGTTTATATAATAAGCTGATATCATAATTGAAAATTCTTTCTAAAAGTTGCTGTCTCTAAAGCTTGCTGTCAACATTGGTTTTATTTACCATGGCCAATCCTTATGTAATTTCTTTTTGAACACATCGTATAAAGGTCTCTTGAATGTAAAAATGACGTCATTGTTACGTAATTGAACAAATGTTTTTTGCTTGTGTATCTGATGTAATACACATTTTTATTTCAATCAGCCGTTTACAGCTAGGTTTATCAGTCACCTGTCAACTTTCAACAGTCCCTGATCAACACCAAATTGATATTTAGTTTTAAATTTTTAAAAGGTAGCTAACACAATTCTTCAGCTTAGCGAGAACAGTACCTAATCAATTGTAATCATGCAAGGAGGAAATTACGTTTTAGTCCAGAGTTATACATATAACACTTTTACATTTTATGATGAGACTATCTCTTGTATTCAGCTGCTTTCAAAAATATTTAAATATGAAAACCAGGATTCTAGTCGATTTATTATTAATCACACTGTCTCCCGTCTCTAATGGCAACGGCAATCAATGTATTATATTCCCTCCCACTACCACTGGAAACCGACCAGGGAACCAAACGTATGTTTTCGGAAAACCCCTAAGAGGCGACAGAAAATGTCACTTTCGTATAAAGGGGTAAAACAATATTTTCGAACTGAGCCAACAAAAAATGTCCAAGTTGCGCCAACTGGATCAACACGAAGTGTTCTTCTACAAAATCTAGATAGAAATTTGCTGTCCAACAATTAAGAAATCCAATGCTCCACCGTGTACACTTAGTCAAGTTACATATTTTCGTCATTCAGCCTCATGTTAAGCGTAATTAATAGTAGATTGTTCTACAAGTTAAGAAAAGTGAGAGTTTTTCAACGTTTAATTTACGAGCGAGAGATGCAAAGCGAGTGGATTAATTTATCACGAACATGGAAAAATCACTTCTATAACATATTCAGGGCCAGTTGCCGAAAGCAATGTTAAGTCTGGTGTTAGCTAACTTCGCGTCAAAGTGAACAAAATCGCATCAAATTTTGTTTACTAATGTATTAGTTACCATAAACATTTGAGATTTGATTCGTTTTTGTTCACTTTGACGTCGCGTTAGCTAACACCAGACTTAACGTTGCTTTCTGCAACCGGCCCTATGAGTGCTATTTTTTCCAATGCCATTACAAAGTCTAGCCAAAAATGAAATTCGACATTTCTTCATATTCTAAAAAAATTTTTTTTTTAAATCGGCAGTGAAAAACGTCGAAATCGTCAAATGAAATACGAGAAGTCGGCAGTGAAGTAATCCATAGTTTTACGACTCTTTATAGGCGGCAAGGCGAAAGGTAAACGTCAACCGTGGTCAACTTAACCTACAAAAGTTGGTTAAAATGTAATTTCGCGATTTATCGATTTAAAAAAACTTTAACCCTCGGCACTGGAAGTTCCTTTTTATCCCGCATGTGGTTTATTTGCTTTGGCTCTACAGGCCTCTGCAACTAAATCCACATTCGTGATAAAAAGCTCAATTTCAGTGATAGCCTATGTGGAAACTAATATAAAAAAAATTAAAAGTCCCTACCTTCTTACTGAAGAGATTTTGTACCAAGGTATATTAGGCTTAATCGGTTTATTATAACCTAAGGAATCTATGCCAAATTCGTGTCCCATTTTTGGGGCACCCTGTATAATTGTTATCCTTGAATTTATTTATTTACTTACATCTTACATCAAAACAAACTAAAAACTTTTGCTTTTGGTGGACGGTACATGTAGCTACAAGTTTTAATTATCAAAACACCTTCAAGAGTGATACAGTATGTAGGTTACTATAGTTAACAAAACATAAAAAATTAAGTATTTTTAGATTACGATTACGACTCGACATGATACTAATGATAATTGAAACTTGCAAGAAGTTTCTACTAAATACAACTAGGTATATGATAATAATTTCTATTGAAAGTAACTGAAAAAGTAATTGATTTGACAGCTACAATTACTAAGTAATTGGTAATTGAATTACTATTTCCTGTGAGTAATTGAATCTCTGGTAATTAAATTACTGCATTGGGGGGTAATTAGTAATTAGTAATTAATTACTTTTTAAAAGTAATTTGCCCAGCTCTGATCCTGCATCAACAATTAACCCTCACTTTGCTTTTTATCTACTGAATTCACGACCATTATCTTTTAACCTTTTGGCACAATTTGATATAGTCTTTTCTGTCAACTTTGTCCTCGGAAGGTTTATGTGCACTTTCTAAATACTCTATTGTATGATTAACAAGAAAACGCATTTACTTATAACAACCACAGGAGTTCGGTATACCACCTTTTCTACTATTTTTCCTCCAATCATATTACAGTTAACAATTAATTACTTTAATGTTCACATATAAATATCAAACGTAAAAAACGCACTGTTACTTCTTGTCGTCTTAGTAACGAATACATTTACACATCTACTGTTAGGATGGTTCGAAAACACGTCGGAAACGTATATTTTTTCGTTCGATCTGAGAAAAATAGTGTTCCTTAATTGCAGTTGGTTGATGGTTTGAAATTTGTTACTAATAATTATTGTTCCATATCCTTGTAATTATAGAACCGCAACAGACAAAGCTCCTTCATGGGGTGTTGGTGCCTCACCATTCTTATAATCCAGATTTATGACCTCACTACAGCAGCTGACGGCAAGGAGGTGGAAAACCTGTACGCATAAATGAACAATACTAATACATATACCAAATAGAGATATAGTCAAAGTAATAAATGAGCTAAATGTAAATGTTGGAAACACTAGACCAGATGAGCACAACAGAAACGTGATCGGATTGGTATAAGAAACTTAAGGAGACTGAAATTTGCAAGAAAAATAACTTAACCATAATGAATATCGTGTTCTAACACCATATACGCAGGTTATGGATATTACCTGGAAATATACGAGTATATAGGAACAAAATTGACTATACATATAATGAAACGCCCACGATGGAGAGCATCTATGAAATAAGGAAGAACCTATTCGGCAGCACAGTGTGGATCTGACCATCAACTAATTGCAGCAGAAAAGCAAAGCTATAATGTATAAACCAACGTAAGAATCTAACAACAATGACAATTGACAACAATGAAAACATTAAAAGAACACTATGACATGAAAAGACAGTCTAGACTATGCCAGAAGATCAGAAATTACATGAATATAGTTAAAGACTGCTAGTTCAGCTAAATAAGGCGAAATAAAGCCTAAACCTCGTAATGAAAGTCAGAAAGCTGAAAATTTGCATAGACCTTTGTTTTGATGTTCTAAAGACGGGCTGAAATGTCTCGCAAGATCTCGCGTCCACTAGTCAAGATAGTAAAGGTCAAAAATACGTTTTTTTTGTAAATATCTTGTTTCATATGCGTCAGGTGTCGTTAGAGGTTATTATAAAAGTTGTAGAGCATAAAATTCTCTACAAGTTTGGTTAAATTTATGAAGATTATTGAATTATTGCACAGTTAGAATTCGGCTCTAGCAAGGCCGGCAAAGAGCGGGGTGGTCGAGTAGTACCCCCAGTAGACCATAACTAGTAACAAGAAAGTAGTCGGCAAAGATCTGATAGACCAAAACTAGAGGAAAATGTAAAGATCAGGTAGCCGGAGGAAGTCGTCATCTTAAGCAAAACTACAAAAAAATAAGTAAAGCTGACAAATGCGTAGTGGTTGTAGTGAAATCAAGAGAAGACAGGTATAACCAGGACACCTGGAGCATTTGTAAATTACATTTCCAAATAGTGCTGATTTTAGAAAAAGAAGAAACGACGACAATAGGTAAACCCGTTTTTTGTGTATACAAAACTGCTATCATAACAGACGAAGGCGATCTATAGAAAGAAAGGAAAATATACTGCTATGGTTATTCACGTTATATTTTAAATTTTGTAATTATAAGTATTTTACTCACAATTATCTATCTCAGATTTTATGACTGTTTAAGAAATACCATGTATTTTTTTACGTTAAATCAAATAAATACAGTATTTTGCTCTAATTCGTATTTTATTCTGTCTGCAATTTTATTTTTATAATGCTAGCTCCGGTTCGAGACTTAACTCAAATAAAAGGGTGGGTCCCTGTTCAATTATAATTTTTGTATTCAATGATATGCCACTGGCGTCCTAATTCTTTAAAACTACGCAGCCGCGAATATGGCTGCTGTCAAATTTCAGCAAGTGGTTTGTTTATTTTGCAGTGAACGTTTAATTGACTTGGAAATCAAAATTTTGAACAAACTGCAGGTATTGTTTGAATTCTAATATTTCGCGCTTTTATAGCGTCATTCATTCTCTTCTGTTTCAGTATTTTAGCAATTGTTTCTGATGGCGTCCTTTCTTAGAGAACACATAACCTCAACTTGGATTATGGCAAATACTGGGAAAATTTGACTAGCGAGAGGCCCTGATATGCCTGCTTCGTCTTCACCACGGTAATGTCGCTCTGGGGTACAAATCTCTGCTTCCTCGCACTCATAATAAAGTTTTTACAAACCTTAATAACTTTAGGTCCTCCGACGATGCTCGGGAACTGGGCGAATTGGTAGTAATCTCTTCTGGAAGCGCAGCCTTTGATGTTTGGGATGCTCGCTGGGCACCTGGAGCTCACTTGACCGCGTCCCTGGTCCAAAGGTCCTAGGTTCTTCAAGTCGCAGCTAACCGCCTTCGTAGATTTGACGATGTCGACAAACCAAGATCGGAACCATTCTTGCGGAAAAAAATTTAATGTTCCGGAAAACGCTGCCTTTATTTCCACAGGTGCACTGGAATATGTTCTACACGATGGTATACTTTTTTCACTGTATTTATTATTTTTCTAGGTAATTTCTTAATTTATATAAGAGCACAAACTGCATGTCAAAGAATTATTTTTTTTAATTTGTTTCTCCTTTCGCGCCCTTTTATAATAAAAACGAATCTTAAACTAAAGACAGGACATGAACTAAGTTTAAGTGAGATACTTTTTTACATTTTAAATTCTTATAACTACCTAAAACTAAACAATGTACATTTATAAAATTCTTGTTCATATTTTAATATTGTCACTGATTGTCTTAGCGCCACTACATGAATTAAGAGGCCGTTGCATGTTCATATTCGTCACTAATTTGAGTAATTCCTTATTCACTTCCTTTCAAATTGTTTATTGGTTCATAAATGTGTACTTTTCACCTATAGTTTTTATGCTCTTCCCTTTTCTGCAAATTTCTTCAGACAAGTTTGCATTTTACATTTGCTAGCTTTCAATAATTTTTTCTTTGCGTATATTCTTATCTTTCTTGGCTAATACCTCTTACAATCGTTCACAAATTATGGGCAATTAATTAAAATGAACTCTACGCTCCAACAACTGCATTTAGCAAACCTTTTGTAATAATTGAACTTTGTTTAGGCTATTCATTCAGCCTTATTTAATAATAATTAATTGATAGGAATTTAACTAGTAACCCTTTGAAATGGCAAGTTCCTTTCTGTGCGTTCCATTTTTATTAATGCATTTATGATAAGACATTTACTTTAGCATTGCAGCTAGATACAATACCTCTACTCTGTGCTTTAAATTTAATTTTAAACTTTATGCTGCACTCAGAGCAGAGCCGTAGGGCCCAAAACCACTGCAATACATACATGTAGTAGTGGCGGGAGATAAGAATATTCCTGAAGTGTGCACATCTTTACGAAATATTCAAGACATAGCAGTTCAAAAGGGGAGAAAAGAATTGGCCTGCATAATCACCTAAAATGTAAACATAAATGTGATTGGGAAAACAGAACATACATCTAGAAAAGAGGAGTGAGGTTGAATACACAAAGTAATGACAAGAAAATCAACTAAGACCAGGAAGAAAAACCAACAATGCAGATACGACAATACTGAAGCCCGCGCGGAGCACCACATAGGAGGTTATCAGAAACGTGAACAGTAGTGTTGATACTAAAAGTATTTCAATAAATAGAATGATCAAAACATATTAATGGTGTCTACAAATAAAAGTCAAAGGAATGTAGAAAGAGGCAACCGAAGTGTTTAAAGAAGACCCCGAAAGACAAAACGAAAATATAGCGGAAATAAAAGAGAAACAAAAAAGCCTAACAGTCATGCTATTGAATATTGAAGACATTACTACAGAGCAAGAAGTTAAAAGGGTCATAGAAAGAAAGATGAACGACAGACTAGGAAAGGGAACAGCAATTAAACTAGGTAGCTGAAAAGCCAAATAAGCAAGAAGTAAAATATACTTTTCTGACAACCCGACATAATGTGATAACCAAACTATTATAAAAAAGAAATATAAAGGAAAAATTGCACCGATGGAATATAGAAGAGCCCTCAAGGTGCTATAAATGCCGCAGAGTTGGTGTCTAGAGTATGCAAAAAGAAGGGAATTGAAAAAGTCTACCACAATGTGGCAATACAGGACACAAAATAAAAGAGCACAGGAACGAGCGCACTTGGTATCTATTCACGAGCACTGGTCACAAAGCAAATGCTTTGTATACCTGAACATTGTCAAGGAATGGAGGTTAAAGAATGCAACCCAGCCGGTACATCAATGAAAATTGCGTCGAAGAAGACGTAGCTCTCGCCTTAGTGCCAGAACCCAACCAAAGCATGTTCAATAATAACAACAGGTGGATAGTAGACAACAACGAACATGTACTATTGCGGAGTAAATATTTCGCACTATACTTAATCTAGCTACTTAGTTTTATTCACAGTGGCTTAGTGTGTATCTGACTACTTGTCATTTTTAACATCTTGGGGTTATTATCGAATTACTAGCTTTTGCAGGTTATGTTAAGAAATGGTTCTTCTTCCGCAACGAACTTCATCGACCACACGTTGCAGTGACCACCCCTCTTCTAGCTTTGCGATATCAAAGCCTTTGTTACGATACTTTTGGAGTGTCCCCCGTAGTATTGAACTTTCGCTAGCTGAATTTTTGAACTTGAATATTTATGGTTGGCTTTTGTCAATTATTGCATGCTTTAAACTGGGTATAATTGGCTATATCTTATTTTTAATTACTCTCCTATAATTATCATGCAGTTTCGTAAGCAACCCCTCGTTTAATTACTTATATTTTGCAAATTAGGTTTATTCTTGCTATATTTTTACAAATATTTGGGTATGGCCGCTAGGCAACCGGTGATACAAATTGTTTTTAACTATTCCATTTGTTGCTAGAGCAATGTTATCTTTTCCTGCAGTCAAACTTGCCTGACTGTTTTTTTGGACATCTTCTGGCCCAAATTTTTGTTATCAGATGACCTGTGGGCTGGGTTTTTGAATTTTTCGGCTTTCTTTCCAAGCTAAACTGTCGTGCTAGTAGGTGTTCCTCTGCAGCTAAGTGCTTCATAGCCCTTTGGTAGGGCTCGCCTCTTCGAATAGATTGTTTGAGGGATCTGGAAGCATTTCTGCGTTATCGTGGATGTTCGTAATGATTAGTTAGCTACTTACGTGCATCCCTTCGCTTTTGGCGGATCTCCTGGAACCGACTTTAGCACGCTTCTTTCGGCTCGACCCCCAGCTTGAGGTAAGATTAGGCCAGTTTCTTCTTAATCGGGAATACATTTGGGTTCTGTGCGTTTTTAGCCAAATTCCCGGTGGGAGTTAAAACACTCCCCATCTGTTTGAAATCCTTCCTGTCTGGAGTAGACCTACCCCGTTCGACTGCACCCTGCTCGAATCCAGCCGGATGCACTGGGCCCCTAAGATAGTCGCATCGCCTGTGAATTTTGCAACTCTCGTGGGCAACGCTGAAGATTGAGCAACTGCTTTACACTCACCTGCAAGTCATCTTGCAACCTCCATAGCTGGCACTGCACCCCGCAGCTGCAGCCGTCATCGTTGCTTCTCTCTAGCTACTTCCAACCCCGGCCTTCCGCAAGCCACAGGTTAGGAGCTGACATGTTTTTACTACAGGCAAGAATCTGATATAGCTATTTGCGCCTGGTGTATTTTATAGATAGTTATTGGAATCTCGTCTCATTAACAGATAGGGCATGTAGGATATTTTTGGCATAGTAATGCTTCGTCAAGTAGATGTTAGTGCATGCTTTTGTATGATTTTAATGTGTTATTGTGATAGGACTATTGCAAATTTTGAGCGTCCATTTTGTGCATTTGAGTGAGCCTTATCGAATCATTAATCGAGCTCGCCTGACTTTGTGAAGGCAGCTCTGCGGTTTGTTCAATATACAGATAGTTATATTCACTTTAGCCGGCCGCCGCGCCCCATCGAGCTCCCCTGCAAATCGTATGTTACACCTTTCGTTTAATTACTTCAGATTTAGGTTTGTACTCACGGCTCGTTGTCTGCGGTTTGTTTAGTATACAGTTAATTATATTTACTTTCGTCGCCATTTGCTGTCAGCCGTCTGAAGTTTGCCGCGTCGTTTCGATGTTGATAGTGGCTAGAGTAGCGACATCGGTAGTCGATTGCATCTGCAGTTTCAGCTCATGACTGATTAATCTCTGGTTAGTAGCGATTGCGTCATAAGGCCCGCCGCCGGTAGAATAATTGTCAATTCCGCGTTATTGTACTTTATTTGCGAGTTTACGTAGGTACAAGTTTGCCGAAGGTTTATTCAAGCGATTGCTTTAGCGTTCATTTATGCACCTGATGTATTTCCATTAAGAAAACTGCTCTGTGAACTATATGGCCATAAACCCTCGTAGTTTTGACATTAGAAATTTTGGATTAATTACTTTAGGATCTAACTGAGCTGATATTCGGGGTTTCACATCAGCTGAGCGCTTGCATAACCTGGCCCTGCTATACCCTGCCTCACAGGGATTAATTTATTATTTTTTTTTTAATTTAATACTCGCTACGCTCCGTTTTAACCGCGCAATGTTTTAGTGTGTTAACCCATTCTCAGGTCATAGTCATTGCAGCTCGTGGGCTACTATTTGCTCGATACTTATATTTAAATTTGTATTTATATTTATTATTGCATGTCGCATACTGTGTGTTCTTTGGTGTTGCTAGAAATATTGCCTGCTGTGATTTATATATATACTTGTGTTAGCCTTGCACTATAGTACGCACCGATATATTTAAAATAAAGCTGTGATCTATTCATTGGTTGTTGGTTTGTTTATTTTTGACTTGCTGGTTTTTATCCTCGACCTTGTGTAAGGTCCGGCACGAGGAATTGGATCTGAGTCTAGGACCTGGCGCCCACTCCTTTTTTTTGTATTCTCTTTCAGCATAGCTGGAACCCTGCGACCCTCGCGGCGAGCTAGCCCAATTAGGCCGATAGTTACCAGCCGGCAAAACATCAAATATAACTTTCGCCAAAAGGTAAGGCCGACCGTCTATCTTCCCTGACAAGAAGGTTTTGGCGCCCAACGTGGGGCCTTGAAAGGATTTTTGACTACGTCGTTGTTAGGCTACTTGGTGGTACTATAGTGCAAATCGAATTTTTAGGGTGTTATATTGTATTGACTTTTTTTTGTGTTATTTTATGATTGACTCCTAGTTATAGAATTGCTTATTGGTGTGTTCTGATGAATCTTTTTGATGATTTGTATTTTTATTGGCTGCGTGTTCGCGTATTTTATTGAGTATTTGTTGACTCAGTTTGCTTGAGTTTTTTTTGTGTTTTCTCTGTGTAGTTTGTTTTCCTGCTTTTTCCTTTGGAGTGATGATTAGTATTTTGGAGTGTGATTGGTGCGTTTGAGGGGTACACTTTCGTGGATTTATAGGCTCTTCAAACCATCTTTCTAGTGTGGATTGGTTTAGCTCTTCTTTGATTGGTTCTTTTCCTCTTTTATTCTTCGGATTGTTTGCAAGTTGTTCGGTGGCGATGCGTTTTGGGAGATTTGCTACGGCACATTTGGATAATCTCCCGAACCTCTTTGGATTGTTTTAGAGTAGTTCTTCTTTGATTGGTTTTCTTCTTTGTGTGGATTGATGATAGGTTAGTTATTCGGTGGCGATGTGTCTGGGAGATTTGCTTCGGCGATTTGGATAATCTCTCCAGCCATCTTTGGGATAGATTGGTATAGTGATTGGTTGGCTTGATTTTATTTCTCTTAGGATTTCTTTTGTCCGCTTTCTTGGTGAGGTTTGAGTGAGCTTGGTGGATGCTTGTAGGGTGCCCTTTTGGATTTTTGGATTTTTGAGGTATAGCTGATGATGCCTATTGCCGTCAGTTATACGATCTAGTGTGTTTGGTTGGTTGATAGGGTATCCCCTCGCTTAGGCGGATTTCAATCCTCAAGTGAAACTCGCTCCTTGCCTTTGGGCACGCTTTATAACTGAGAACGGTTTCTTCTGCCCTCTTTTAGGGCCTCGGCTTTGTCTGGATTCGTGGAACCCGACTCTTTTGTTGAGCCTCTGTCCTTTTCGGTTTTGCGTTTGGGCGTGTCTGGCTTTTGAGGACGGTTTCGTACGCTCTTTTAGGGCATCGACTTTGTCGGATTTATTGGGACCTGAATCTTTCTCCAAGGCATTGTCCCTCTCGCTAACCTTGTCTCTTGTTTGTGTGGTCTAGTCTACGTCTTTTTGGGAGGTTGGTTTGGGGACGTCGGACGGAACCTTTGGGACCCAACTCACCTTTCCTTTTTTTCGAATTGGAGTCCCGACCTAAACATCTGGTCCCTTCATTTCTCGCATCTTTCTCTGTCTCATTTTTTTTTCTTGTTTGAAAGGGATGTCCCCTCTTTTTGCTGTGCTCGTTCTCTTTATACTTCGTGTTATTTTGGATATCAGTTCTATCTTCCGTCATTTGGAGATAGCTTCAGTGCTGTAGGTCGATCCTGGGCCTAAGTACTTAACCCTTGGTTGAGGTTGGTTCTCCTTTCTCTTCCTTCTTCTGTGTCGTTCGCTTTCCTGTCTCCCACTCCGCATTTTTCCGAGGTGTTTGCGTTTCGGGTGCACCTTAGTTGCAACCTGACGTAACCTTCCCTTCCACCGGCGCAGCTCACGTCATCTTGCAGCGACGGAAGAGGTTGGTGTCTAGTTGTCTTCGATGATGTGCTTGAACTCTTACATCCTCTCTTCCTGTCTACTCTTTTAAGTCCTCTGTTTCTTCCCTTTGTATTTCTTTCCGGCAGGCATCGTTTTTTTTTGGCAATTCGGTATTGATGGCAGTTGTATGGTCAGGTAAATCTGGGGTGATTTACCCTCCCTTTTGTGGGGGGAGAATTTGTTACGATACTTTTGGAGTGTCCCCCGTAGTATTGAACTTTCGCTAGCTGAATTTTTAAACTTGAATATTTATGGTTGGCTTTTGTCAATTATTGCATGCTTTAAACTGGGTATAATTGGCTATATCTTATTTTTAATTACTCTCCTATAATTATCATGCAGTTTCGTAAGCAACCCCTCGTTTAATTACTTATATTTTGCAAATTAGGTTTATTCTTGCTATATTTTTACAAATATTTGGGTATGGCCGCTAGGCAACCGGTGATACAAATTGTTTTTAACTATTCCATTTGTTGCTAGAGCAATGTTATCTTTTCCTGCAGTCAAACTTGCCTGACTGTTTTTTTGGGCATCTTCTGGCCCAAATTTTTGTTATCAGATGACCTGTGGGCTGGGTTTTTGAATTTTTCGGCTTTCTTTCCAAGCTAAACTGTCGTGCTAGTAGGTGTTCCTCTGCAGCTAAGTGCTTCATAGCCCTTTGGTAGGGCTCGCCTCTTCGAATAGATTGTTTGAGGGATCTGGAAGCATTTCTGCGTTATCGTGGATGTTCGTAATGATTAGTTAGCTACTTACGTGCATCCCTTCGCTTTTGGCGGATCTCCTGGATCCGACTTTAGCACGCTTCTTTCGGCTCGACCCCCAGCTTGAGGTAAGATTAGGCCAGTTTCTTCTTAATCGGGAATACATTTGGGTTCTGTGCGTTTTTAGCCAAATTCCCGGTGGGAGTTAAAACACTCCCCATCTGTTTGAAATCCTTCCTGTCTGGAGTAGATCTACCCCGTTCGACTGCACCCTGCTCGAATCCAGCCCGATGCACTGGGCCCCTAAGATAGTCGCATCGCCTGTGAATTTTGCAACTCTCGTGGGCAACGCTGAAGATTGAGCAACTGCTTTACACTCACCTGCAAGTCATCTTGCAACCTCCATAGCTGGCACTGCACCCCGCAGCTGCAGCCGTCATCGTTGCTTCTCTCTAGCTACGTCCAACCCCGGCCTTCCGCAAGCCACAGGTTAGGAGCTGACATGTTTTTACTACAGGCAAGAATCTGATATAGCTATTTGCGCCTGGTGTATTTTATAGATAGTTATTGGAATCTCGTCTCATTAACAGATAGGGCATGTAGGATATTTTTGGCATAGTAATGCTTCGTCAAGTAGATGTTAGTGCATGCTTTTGTATGATTTTAATGTGTTATTGTGATAGGACTATTGCAAATTTTGAGCGTCCATTTTGTGCATTTGAGTGAGCCTTATCGAATCATTAATCGAGCTCGCCTGACTTTGTGAAGGCAGCTCTGCGGTTTGTTCAATATACAGATAGTTATATTCACTTTAGCCGGCCGCCGCGCCCCATCGAGCTCCCCTGCAAATCGTATGTTACACCTTTCGTTTAATTACTTCAGATTTAGGGTTGTACTCACGGCTCGTTGTCTGCGGTTTGTTTAGTATACAGTTAATTATATTTACTTTCGTCGCCATTTGCTGTCAGCCGTCTGAAGTTTGCCTCGTCGTTTCGATGTTGATAGTGGCTAGAGTAGCGACATCGGTAGTCGATTGCATCTGCAGTTTCAGCTCATGACTGATTAATCTCGGGTTAGTAGCGATTGCGTCATAAGGCCCGCCGCCGGTAGAATAATTGTCAATTCCGCGTTATTGTACTTTATTTGCGAGTTTACGTAGGTACA
Source organism: Agriotes lineatus (assembly GCA_940337035.1). Lineage (NCBI taxonomy): Eukaryota > Metazoa > Arthropoda > Insecta > Coleoptera > Elateridae > Agriotes > Agriotes lineatus. Next base: position 99,286,033 of record OW679196.1, on the reverse strand, counting down.
AGTTTGCCGAAGGTTTATTCAAGCGATTGCTTTAGCGTTCATTTATGCACCTGATGTATTTCCATTAAGAAAACTGCTCTGTGAACTATATGGCCATATACCCTCGTAGTTTTGACATTAGAAATTTTGGATTAATTACTTTAGGATCTTACTGAGCTGATATTCGGGGTTTCACATCAGCTGAGCGCTTGCATAACCTGGCCCTGCTATACCCTGCCCCACAGGGATTAATTAATTAATTTTTTTTTAATTTAATACTCGCTTCGCTCCGTTTTAACCGCGCAATGTTTTAGTGTGTTAGCCCATTCTCAGGTCATAGTCATTGCTGCTCGTGGGCTACTATTTGCTCGATACTTATATTTAAATTTGTATTTATATTTATTATTGCATGTCGCATACTGTGTGTTCTTTGGTGTTGCTAGAAATATTGCCTGCTGTGATCTATATATATACTTGTGTTAGCCTTGCACTATAGTACGCACCGATATATTTAAAATAAAGCTGTGATCTATTCATCGGTTGTTGGTTTGTTTATTTTTGACTTGCTGGTTTTTATCCTCGACCTTGTGTAAGGTCCGGCACGAGGAATTGGATCTGAGTCTAGGACCTGGCGCCCATTCCTTTTTTTTTGTATTCTCTTTCAGCATAGCTGGAACCCTGCGACCCTCGCGGCGAGCTAGCCCAATTAGGCCGATAGTTACCAGCCGGCAAAACATCAAATATAACTTTCGCCAAAAGGTAAGGCCGACCGTCTATCTTCCCTGACACCTTTTTCGGCCTCGCTTAGAACGTGATTCGGCATTTTAAGTTTCAATGACAGAATATCAGTTGTACAATTGACAATTCAGTGACTTTAGTCCACTTGATAAAACCATACAAACCGTGCGAAGTATTTTTTCCGCAATAGTACCTTCTCCACAACGAAATCAATATTTCTAAAACTGGAAAAAATTACTTTGTCTGGGCGGGAAATAAAGTTGTAATCATATACTCGAGCTACATATCGCCTAATATAAGTGATAAATATGCTGAGAATATCTCGCATAATAAACCACTGCTGGAGCTTGTGGTTTAAAAATATCACAAATTCGTTAAAACTCCTCACCACAAATATTTAACAACTGCTAAATACGTATTTTGACAGCCAAGCTGTCATCATCAGTAGCTACGAAATACTTATACAGCAAAATGGCAACGATATGCTCCACTTCCATTTGTGATATGGTCACGAGCATATCGTTGCCATTTCGCTGTGTAAGTTTTTCGTAGCTACTGATGATGACAGCTTGGCTGTCAAAATACGTATATAGGATTTGTTAAATATTTGTGGTGAGGGGTTTTAACAAATTTGTAATATCTCACAGCTTTAAAAGTCATCGTCGAATGCCAAAGTAAAGAGATCCTGTTTGAAAAAACTTAAATACCAAGGACTACCCTTGCGGAGCGCCAAAGCAATCCAGTGTAACGGGCTAAATCGACAATTTCGACAACGCTCCAGTTTGTAACGGTACGACACGGTGTTTACGAAAAGCCAAAACAAAGCTAGATGACGATCGCGTACAATAATTCACAAAATCGAGAATGTAACTAATAGGACCGCTACCCAGCCCATTATAAAAGAGTTGCCGACTAGGCCAGTAGAGCGAGGGGTGCTCCAACACGAGATAACATAAGGGCCACTGCCTAATAAACGGTAAACAGATCTAACATGATAAGGCGCCACCACAATTCCTACACTAAAAAAATGGACGAGTGAACCCGCTGAGAAAATGTGGAAGCATAACGGTTCACCTTTCGACTTTAAGCTTGGCAGTATTCTGGTCAGCGAGCCAGTTGAGCACCATCGGACCTACCTTTCGAAACTCCACTTGATCAGCTGGCCAAACTCCTCCTACACTGTAAAGTATAATACGCACAACGCATGCACAATAATAAAAAAATCACAGTTAAATTAACATGAAATGTATTGACAAAATATTTGAATATATATATATATATATATATATATATATATATATATAAATTCACATAAAAAGATGAAATGGTTTAGTATACGGCCGTTAGATAAGTTGCGTAACGTCTTAATCTATTGAAATTATTCGGTAAACTTGACATTGACTCTTGATATTACTGAAAAGCGATATGAACATCAAACTAGAATCAAACGGCGGTAATACAAGGCGAAATTCAACTATATTAAGTAGCGGGTACGCCACATGACAAGGGCTACAGCATAAAGCTAAACAACAACCATGTAAACTGACGGTAAATGAATTGTAATGACAGGTAGGCAACTATAATGGTTTGACGAACACAAAAAGACACACAATAAAAGTTAAACATCTGCGACGTTACGTCAACTGTCCGATGCTTCGGCGACACACACTGTATACGTAAAATTTGCACTGTAAACTTTAATACAACGTACGTTATTTTTAAAGAGCCTGGCTGTGCCGCAAATTGACGTCCCATGCTACACCAATCAGCTGCTGTTACCAGATACTGCAGAAGATACCAAATAGGGGGATGACTGTATCAACTCCACGTAAAGATGCGGCGGAACCAGGGGGCTAATCCTCTCATACGAGCGATATGTGAAGTTCGCACGGAATGGCAGAACGACAAGCCATGGCTTCGTAAACACATAAAAATGCTAATGAGTTCTCACCAAGGAATCCGCCCCCACGGTAAACGAAAACCCAAAAAGTTTAAAATAACGACAACGAAACCGCGTTCGGGCACCACCACGTGCGGTACAATGAATTCAAAAGCAAGGCGGGACACAAAACTGCTTTGAAGCCACGGGAGTCCAAATTGTAACTAAACAGCGGTACACACACATACTCAAGGGCATAAAACGTTAGCAGGTAAACACGCAATAATTAAATATCAAAATCCCTCGCGACCGCAATGCCCGAAGGGAGAGCGTCGCGGGAGCAGCAATTCAAAAATCAACTGTTGCTTCGAACGCCGGATCGATTCTGCCAGTGCGATCGACAAAGTGGTGGGAGCAAAAACTAAAGCTCACTCTCTCGAGAACATAGCAGCTGTCTCTTAAATTCATGCCACGGAACGTGCAAGATCGATATATCCAACAGGCGGATAATCTTAGCGCGCCAACAAATTGAAACAGAGATACACAGAAAGAGGACGTTTTAGAACCGTTGGCGGCAAACGAATAACACAGCTGTGTGTGCTATAAGCCACTAAATTCCTGTACAAAACTCGATATGCTCAAATGCCAATTTTTCGAATGTTGGAGCAGATCTGATTAAACAATTTGATACCAGACTCTCCAAACAACTTTAAAACTTTTGCCGTAATACCAACGCCTCTAGGGCCTGTAGAACTTTACTATATAATATTACGTCATTATAAACATGAGCTAAATAGCGGTTCCAAACAACTATTGTTATGATATTGTACCGATGTGTTCTAATTAAGAAGAAATTCACTGTAAAATTACATTCGAAGCAATTCTAAAAACTGTTAATACATGCTAAAATTAATGTTGAATTACAAATAGTTTAAAGAAGGTTTGGATGATCACGTAAAGCATGTCGACATTTATATGAATGTGAGCACAATTAATGTAAATTTCCACATGAATCACATAGACAATGTGTAATTCTAAATAAGAAATAAGTTAGAAGGTACCTGCAAGCAAACTGAAAAACGTTAACTGACACAAATTATTAAAATGGATTTAAATAAATAAGTGTCAAATGGTTGACATTTACAAAAATTAAATACAATCTAGTATTAAGTAGAAGTAAAACCAAATGAGATGTTAGCTGCTAGGTAATAACTAATAAGTATTATTAAAGGTAGCAAGCCAAATAAATTATAACTCGAACAAGTAAAACTTATTGTTATGTGCTTATTTAGGCAAGTTATATCAAGATATATGAATTAACCCACGAACCATACCCATTTAAGTGGTTTGCAATTGAATGTAAGCGGGGACCATCGGCGGAGTTCGTTGGTGTCGCTGACAGAAGAACTGGGCTCAGAAGAAGTTCGTTGCGGTGGTACTGGTAGTCAGCTAGAGACGGCAGGTATTTTTGAGTGTGGACTTTATTGCGGTACCTGGTTTCCATCTGCATAGCCCAGCGGTACTATCATAGGTAACTTTACCATAAGCAGGACGACATCTGCAGTGTTGGTATGGTAAAAAGACACAGGTAACTAAACTTTTACATGCAAAGAAAAATAAATAAAAAAGATAATATTTACCTGCATAAAGAGATTGTGATTAGTTGCTTTATGCAATATTCCACGTATTACTTGCGATTTCGAGAGAATAGCATTTAACCAATTTTGTATTGGGTCCGATGGCACTTTAATAAAATTATTATTTTACCCAAGTGTTAAAGCCCAACACTAATTGAAAATGCATGTGCAATCGAATTAGTCAATTGATATATAAGCAATTTTTGGTAGCTACAGAGATTTTAAATTAATGCTAAAAATAATAATAAGCGCCCATATTTATTATAGTATATTTATAATCTATAAATTTAAACGATAGCTAGAGCGGGTGCACATATTGCATAGTAGATATTTACTGATTTAGACTCATCATTGGTACAGGGGTCCATTGCAAGAATCGGCGGTACACTTTTGGTCGACCTGTGGAGCATCACTTTTTTTCATTTAGTTGCAATTTAGGATTTCTCTGGAAATTATCACGTGGGCAGCTATTATTTAAAAAAGGGATTATCGAAATAGATCCAGTAAAAGTTTAAAAATAAATGCCCCATACATATGGATGTGCAAATTATTCTCATCCGATATGTAATAATTGGGAACTACTTTATTTAAACGTCCCAAATCATCACCTATTTTTTCAATAATAATAATAATAATAATATTGTCTTTATTTCTGCCACTTTTAAACGTACAAATTATCATGTAAATACATAAATACATAAAACCAAAATTAGTCGGCAAGAAATCTTAGGGTGGAGTTCAGATGCCGTATTTAAGATAGGCCCTGCTCTTCCACTCAAACCCTAAAATTTAAAATAAAAAACTTATTTTTTTTAATTGAATGCCTATATGTAAAAAAAATTATTAAAACTAAAAAATGATGCCCCGAATGAACCTTCACTACGACGAAAAAACAGAAATAACTATATATAATTAAGAGCAGCAGATCTAAATTATAAGCGTTTCTATCCCTGTTCCTTCAGAAGCGCCAAAAATAGATGTCGCTTAAATGACATTATGTTTAGATGTTTTATATTATTAGGCAATGCGTTGTAACTTTTAGAAATATTGTATCGAAATGATCTCTGAAAAAAGGCTGTCCTATGAAGAGGTGGTGTTATGGTAAGATCTATATTACGTAGGTTTAAGTTGTGAATATCATTGCGGAAAACCTTCCTTAACTTTTATGTTTAGTGCACTGTGTACTCATTATATACTTTCAGCCAGTATTAAACTTTGCGCTATATGAAGATAGTTCATAGTCCATTACTTGACGACCACTTCCTAGAATTTTCTTGCATTTTAGTTTTGCTCTAAACGAAAGGCATTAGTCATAGAAAACCAAGAACGTTTAACATAATAACTTTTATACCTTATTTAGAGCTGCACTTTAAAACTAGAATGACAAACATTTACCATTTAAATTAGTCCATTTTCCTACAATGTCATGTTTTGTTGCTCAAAAGAACAGAAATATTCCATTACATATGAAGCCTTTTGTACTGAGAAATGTGCAAAGGCAAACATCCGCTTCCTTAATAAATCGTTGTGACAGTCCACTCTTGTTAGTAGCCTCGGAATTCTCAAAATTTTCTCATATATATCTTTGTCCAGTTTGTTACTAAGCTCAGGTTTTATTTCCGTTTTGCTATTATTTAGATATCTAAATATCTAATGTTGCCCGCAGATTGCACTGGCTGCAATCATTCTGGACAGAAGTCGTAATATTTTCCACAGAACTCACGCTACAGCGAAATAGTATATTCTGATCACACAGTAGGTAGACCAAATTAGCGAAGGTGATTACTTTTATTGTCTGTACTTCGAAAGCTTTCGTTCATTAGTGCAACACTGAGTGAACCAACAAATTCTACCTCACCTCTAAAGAAATCAAAATCGGATTACATTTTGCAGCTCAAAAAGTTTTTAAGTTTGAATAAATTGTTAGTAGGGCTTCAGGCTTCATTAGTACCGGATATTGCATATGGCTAGAAAAAAAGTGTAGCCTTTTTGAAATTTAAAACGTTTCCCCGATCGCATAAAGTCTCAACAGACGCTGATGCGGTTTGAGCCACGTATCATTTGCAGACCTGAATTTTTGTATTCGTTCGAGCAGTTGGGGTATTTAAAATTAAAGATCTAAGGGGTTTCTGAATACAAGAATTGTGCTTTATAAATAAAGCTAAACTATGTGCAGTTGATCTATTTATTATATATTTATTTAATGATCTATTATTCTTACTGGCCCCAACCATTACAGACTGTGGACGTCATGTTGCATCTCAAATAAGTCTTACTGGTACATACATCAAGTATTATAAACCTGTATACTGTTTATGGTATTCCAAATCGTAAACATCTGTTTATTGAACTCTGTCTAGAGGTAAAGGGTTTTTTTATGGCCCAAACCCCGTAAAGAAGTACAGCTGGCTGTTTATCATCAATACATAGCAACATACGTAGCCCCCTGTATACATATCATTAATACTATAATAATAAGAAACAATTATCTGCCTGTCCCTTTCCTGGTTGCTATGGAAAGTGTATTTTCCTCCCTTCCCCCAATTTCCTTCTCCAGTGATCCCTGATTCCTCAAAGTCTAACCCTGTATTCTGCATCCGTTCTTGAATTTCTTGTTGCCATTCCTACGGCGACCTATTCTTTTTTTTAAGTGCTACCGGAACCCATTGCAAAACTCTTTTCAGTAACGTATTATCCTATATACGTTCGATTTGCCCATATCATATTAACTTGTTTTCGTTTTATGTTTGGAGTAGCAATTATTAATAGCTGTAATAAGCAACAGATATTGTTTGTATCTTATATGTTCTTCCTATGGTAAACCACTCTGTTCTTTCATTTGCTATTCTTGTTATTTTTTTAATCTTTTTTCTGACTACTCTGTCACAGTTCTTACTCATCGTATTTGTCACTAATATTCCTCGATAGTTGTCACAGTTGTCCTTTCTTTCTTTATTATGAATTGATGATTTATTGACATGGTCTAAAGTTGTTAATGATTTATTTGCATTGTTCTGTCATATCAATATAATTTTAACAATGACGACCGAATCTTCATATAACTGTATTTGTTTCGCTAACCAAAAATGTTCATTTGAATTCAATAAAATGCTATTATCAGGTATGCTTCTCTTTAACTATTTATTTGTCGCAATATTGATACTTTTGCACCGACTAGCTCTTCAGTTTGAAATCTCGTATCTCAGGGTTGAGTTTCAAAAAAGTTGAAATATTACTCAGTTGTATGATAACTGGACTATTATGGCAAATGATATTTCTCATATTCTAACCTCAAATAAATACTTACAATACGACACAAAATTTGCTTTGTAACACAAATTTACATTAATAAAAGCCAGCTATTAATAATTACATCGCAGGTAAATAAGAACGGAATCTCTGTAATCAGTAATCACGTATCTAAGGAATAGCTATTTATCGGTAACTAGCCCAAAAAACCGACACCATTTCAATCTAAGGTTGGATTTTATCAGGGATGTTATAAGGAGCGCACCCGGTCCGCCGCGATAATCAGCAAGCGCACTAGTTGCTAGCCTCTCTACCTGAATGCGCCGCCAGGTTTCCTCTTCACCACTAGTCGATCCCGCCGCTCCGCGCATCCGAACAGCCGCAAACCGCGGCGAGGAAGCTCATCAGGTCCGACACATCTGCAAGGGCCTCAGCTCCGTGACAAAACTTCGCATGGACAAATCGCCAGGTCCCCGTACCTTTGGCCCGCCGCCTCCTTCATCGCTGGTTGACTCCACCTCTCCACGTAACTGGCCATCAGCAAACCTTATCCAAAAGCTGGTCACCGCTACTCACAGAGGCCCCCAGCGGCCCTCGTCTCAATCTCCGAGGCTTCTACCTATCTTTCACCATTTTTGTTACCATACTTAAATGTGTTTGCTTTATTTTTTTTTTGAAATAATGTTAATACATAGTATTTAAACTTAGAATAAGAACTAACTTAAGCCTATTGCTGTTCTTTGACAAGAGCTCCGCCTCAACTACTCTTCGTCCACACCCCTACCGCTAAGCTATTGGGTGAATAAAGTGAGACTACCGTTCTTGAGCCACGCCTTCGCACACACGAAGCCGGCATCGAGTTGTGTCACAGTTTACAGCCATAATTACTATTATACAAGACAAGAATTCCAAAGCCGAGGAAAGAGTTATGTTACCAAATAAAATCAAACAAAAAACTTTAGTATTGAGATGATGAGGATATCGAGAGGAAAGTGCAGTTAAAACCGAAATTATAAATAAAATGGATAATACAAAAACATACAATGGTGGAGAGCAATAAAAGTAAAGGAAATGTAATAAAGAAATAATACAAAACAAAAACAATAATGAAACAAAATATGGAGGAAAATAGAATGACAGATGGAATCAAAATATCAACAAACGCATGAAAGATACTACCAAGTTTCAAATCATCGCAGACAAACAAAATAGTGCTACCACTAATAACAGAACAGTTATGGAATACTCACCATAAAAAATTACTTTTTCTTGGCCTATTGCAAGACATCTACCGATTTTGTAATATAATATACTATATTTGTAATACCTAACTAATTAATCGATTTCAGAGTGAATACAAATATGACGCTTGAAAAATTCATTAAAACTTTATTAAACATGCACGAACCAAATTATGGAAATTTCATTTTACATGAAGAGTCTCTGAAAGGTTTTAGATTAAAAAAGTTGGGCTTATTCGATACAGCAACAAAAGGTTTGCCGAAATACGTTAAATGGGAAAAATCTGTGACTGAATATATCCTCCGCACTTGTTTTTTAATAAAATGCCGCATGGATGTATCTGAATTGTTATGCCGCATCGCCAGTGATTTATTACATTGCAATACATAATTAATTCAGCTTCAAACAGACAAAAATTGATAATTGGAATACATTTGTAAAAGTAACATTAATCAACAATGTGAAACAACATTAATTAGGTTTTAAAAAATGTTTGAGTGCCTAAAAATTAGAGCAATTCAGTTTACTTTATGCGACTTTTTTAATCAATCATTTTAAATTATTAGACTTTGCATCCTAATTTGATTCTTTATTAAAGCTAATTGGAATCACCACAACGTAAGCAATATTATGTGAAATATAACAAAAACAGTTTCAAAAATGGAACTATGCAATTTCAGTAGGCCAGGATACAATAGAGGCTTGTCTAATAAAAATTTTAACAATAAAAACCACTATCACAAAACGAGGAATTTAAAAACAGTTATAGAAAATAAGTAAAAACCTTGTTACAGGGGAGTGCCACTTAATATATCTGGCGGTGGTGAAAATGATGATGTCCACTTGTCTACGAAAAGGGTGTTAATCTAAGATAAGACCTACTTTGCGTCGTTATTTCTGAAATACTTACTTTACTTTAAAAATTTGATTCCTAAATAAACAATATACCGCATTTAAGAACCACCACGTTAGGATAACACATGAAATATATTTAGACGAGCTATAACTGAAGGCCAAAACCGCAGCAAACAATGTTATCCAAAACAATTCTTAAGAATTTTGACTTCCTATGACGTTACATCGCCCGAAAGAAAAACCCTAGCAGTTATTCATCGGCAGTATAGTTATAATTCCAATTCGTGCTTCAATTCTCTTAAGGGATACTAGACTCTCATTAGAAATGTACTCAAAGCTTTGGTTCGTAAATGCGATCAATAATTCTTAACTATTTCGTAGCATGCATCGTTGGGTTGAATGTAACATATTCAAAATTTACCGTAGTCTACAACATGTATTATTTAACTAATAGGATAGACTCAACTTTTCCGAAATTTTAATTAACGATAATGCAAGAACCAAGCTAAATTGGATCTCTGCTTTGAGGCAAAATCTGACGAACAGTTAAAGAATGGCGGTCTAACATGACGGTCAAGCATGACAAATAGAAAATGTACCGCTGTCACAATGCGTCGGTAACGGGTGTCGTTAAATCGGAGGCTTATCAAAACTCAGCGTGAACCGTCGCTATACAATATTTTTCCGAACGATTAATGGTCCTTCAAATACTAGAATTAGAATCAAATTCCACTGCATTACAACAAAACGTTAGACGGAATTCCAGAGTTGCAGATTTTGCCTTGCTAACTATTATATACGAGAACTTCCAAATTACACTGAAGATCCGTCAATGTTTCCAAAATGGCTGCCATATCTCACGAAACAGTATTGCTTGATAGCTGCTCTCTTACTGTTGTCCCCGCTCTTATTTTAATCCGAGCGACTAATTTGCTAACCCCTCTCCACGTGCATAAAGAGCCTGTCAATCATCATCCAGACTCACCAATCTATTCATAGTAACGATCGATAACATTAGAAATGAACAAGAATGTATTAATTTCTTACTTCACTAAGCACTCTAAATTTGTAAAAGCTCAGTTTTGGGCAAACCTAGTAATCATAAGTATACAACAATGTATTCTGTAAATTAAATTACCGGGAACATTCGAAGAACAGTTAAGTAATAAAAATAAAAATAAAAAATTAAATTGATAAATGGTCACGTTCTGATGATTTAAATTTTAGGTAATTCGAGCACGATTATGAATTAATAACATTACTTTTCCGCAAGTGCAGTATGTTTTGAACCAGTAATTATTATAAAAACAGAAGCTGTCCCCAACCTTTAATACCTCTTATATTTATTTAAATAAGTTGAAGACATCAATTAATTATCGATGCTAAAGCACAGAACCATTGCAATATCTATAAAATTAAAAAAAAATGTGCGACACACCTTCCCACTAATATGTTAATTTACCAGCATAACCTAGTAACAAGCACATTTTGTTTTGCTCAGAACAATTTGATGCCAAGAGTTGAATAACCTTTTTATATTTAACGTATTTAGGGAACAGTGAAGAAGCCTCGGATAATATAATCTGAACTCCTTTTCACAACGAAGTTTAAACCTGTGGGATTTGAATGACGCTGGACCATTGCGGGTCTATTAAGGAAATTGTTTATACAGTTCAATAAGAAAGTCTTGACGGCGGCGTAATACAGTTACGGCCACGTTTCCTCGTCCTTTCAGGATCCTAAAAGACTCTTCTGCTGTTGTTTACGTGTTTCATTAACCAGGGTCGATATCGGCAGTGCCAGGCCGAGTATTAGCATTCAGGTCGTGATATTAACCCAGCCGGTTGTTGAACCGTTATCTGGATACGTCGCTAATTATTTAAATTAATTTATAGAACATATCGGTTCTTTGCCAGTGCACTGTATGAAAACATAGCAAACCGTTTTGGCGGTGGCGCCTTACATTTATTCAGCCGCCACTCGCAGTGACCTAACGAATTTTTAAGACGACGCCAGCGGAATTATTTCCGGGCATTTTGCTGGTGCGACCGCACACTAGGAGGATCGTTTGTTAACTTGGATTAAGCTGGATAAACGGACTGGGCACAATATTCATAAATGGGGCAGAAATGGCTTCAGCATCATAGAACTAATGGCCTCCTCCATATCGCTGCACATGCTCACCATTTGCTATTTGCTGACCCGCTGCGCTTTATTACTTGGGTCACCCGACTGTGTGCAGTAAATGTCCTCCAGAACCGACATCCCTAATGCACAAATGCAAACCGCCGCGGCTCCAATCGGAACGTCTGTAAACATTCAAATGCTAATGGTAAAATTAACCGTGGTTTGATGTGCGGTTTTGGTAATGCTTGGAGCTGCTATATTAAAAATTCCGGATTCCGCTGATAAATTCCCTGATAATATCGCAGCAATTTTGCCGAATATTTGCTTCCAGCATATCGCTAAAACAGTGGAATTTATGAATTTCATTTCAATGTACCAAGAACATAATGAATAGAAAAAGTTCAGAACACATAATATACTCTCATTGCCTTGTAAAAGAGGGAGTACATATTACCACATAACAAACATTTTAAATTTAAAAAAGCTGTAGCGTAATAACAAATAATAGAAGGGACCATTTTATCTATAGAAAAGGTCTTGATGACCAATATTTTTGAAAGAGCCGTAAGGACATGATATAAACAATCCCTATTGAAATTAATTTACGTTCCACCAGCTTCTTCAAGTTCTTAATCAAAAACTACACCTAAAACTATAAAACTATTGGATCTTTTAAACTACTGGAATAGGCTATATAAATTCAACTTTGGGATAGTTTCAACTCTTGAAACAGCCAATCACGAAGATTTGTGGTACAAAGTGTGGATGGGTGATATTTCGTTCTCTTTATATTGTGTTCCTTTTTTCCCAACGATAACGATGATTGTTGCAGGGTATTTTGTCATTTATTTCATTCTAATTTCTTGTTTTCAAAAACATATATGTATATTTTTTACGATTCCAATTTGTACAGCGTTACTCCTAAGTTATTGAACAGGAGCAATTCATGAATCTTCATAATATGATTCAGTTTAATTGAATAGCAAATATAAACAACACAATACTTGATTTGGCTGTGGCTGGACAGGCGGTGCTGGTAGAGAGGTATATTGCAATGGTTTGTATGGTTTAGAGATTTGTAAAAAATATAAATAAAGAAAGAAATAGTTACCACGCAAATTATTATTATTTTTGATTGGTGCTAATTGTCAAATAGTACATACAGTTGTATGCCCTTATTTAATTTTATTCATCTGCAAATAATATTATTACACTAGCTCAGGTTCGGTAAAGTGAAACCCGTCTCAGGTGAGTTCAGAGTTAATTATTTGGTTTTGAAATTTATCAAGTAAAGACCTGTATAACAAAGCTTCGGTGCGCACAACCTACAATTTAAAATCTGGGTCAAGTGCAAGTAAAGATGGCCGCCGCTGCTCGGTAGCGTTAAATGAATAAATCAAAACAAACAGAAATCGGTCACAGCTCGAATGTAAGTATTTGAATTCATTTGATTTCCCGGCATTAAACTCTCCTTTTTTTCAGCGATTGTTATTTTGGGGCCGCGTCTAGGATGCTTTTGTTCATCTCGGCGTCCTTTCCAAATTGTCTTTCGCCTAACCTCAAATCTGGATGCTGAACCTCTTACTGCTGCAAATACTGATACGGCAAGGAATTCGGCCTAAATCGTTTCAGGTAAACCTCGTTCTCGTGTTGACTTCACTTTCCAGGCGCTCATTTATTTAGATTTTAAAATTTACAGTACCTCTCCTCTCCGATCTTGGATCGCAGGAATCGAAGGCTCGGCTGTCCTCGCTGGCGTAGTCCTATGGGTCGGATATTACTGCAGGCATGCAGGCATGTTCCCCTCGGGCTTCTGAACACGCTGGTAACTTCGCCACACGGCAGCAGGACCTGGTACACCTCCTTCGTGGCTGTCATACCTCAACAGTTCCGGAACTAGGTTATGTTGCACCTGCTTCTGGAGTTGAACAATTTATGGTGGCGGATTTTGCCACAAATAATGTCACTTGAACAGAAAAATTTGCTCGACACACTGGTGAAGTTTGAGACTTATATTTTTATTTCTACTAACATAAATCTTTAATTAAATACAGAGCACAGATTTGCATGTCAGTACATTAAAATTATTCAATTGTCTTCTGTTGCCGGTAATTAACAAAAGCTAGTGATAGTAATTTAGAAACCGGATATAAACTATGTTCAATTGACTGTCTGTTAACACTAAAACTAGTTAATATTAAGAATATGTATAATATAACTGTGTCTTAAATAATTATTTACATTAATACTAATTATGGCGTGTCGAATTTTCACTGCACGACTTTTTAATTAAGTTTATTTGTCCACATGGCACTGTATTAATTGAAGCGGTTATTTCGGGTATTTCCTGTTTGTTTAAAACACTGTCTGAATTTCCACACAATTATGATTTCAATGTGCCTACTTTTCTGCAATTTCTGCTAACCTTTGCCTTTGGATTCTTCTGACCTCTTTTAAATGCATTAATGTCTTCGTCTTATTTGCTCTTTGCATAGTTGTAAGCTTCTCTGGCTTTTAATTTATCTTTCTTACTAGAACCCTGACTAGATTTCCTCTAGTAAATTGTATTTTAATTCTACGCTGCATTTCCCTTGCATTTAGCGATCCATCTTGTCATTAAAATATCATTTGGTTTGGCAATTACTTATAATATCACAAACCTATTTATTAACTGAATTAATATTTAACTAACATCCCCATGAGACTTGAGATATTCTTATTTTATTCTTTCATTAATTATTGTGTGAATTAATAGCATCTCATTGCAAATATGATAATTTTTTAACAAATTTAATACTTAGCTTTGCAGTCAAATAAAATCTCCCACTCTGAGCTAATGTGAAAAGTCCATTTAATATGGTAATGCTTGCAGAGTTTGGGGTGTAGGGCTCAAAACCATTGCAATATTTCACCTCTTGTTAATGAAGATGCTCACCATCCTACCTTGTTGTGCCAAGTTGAATATGTAAAAATGAATGAAAATCTTCCGATCGTAAGTTTCTCTAATTTTCGATATAATTTTAATTTAAAACAAGCAGATTTCCTTCAATTTCCTAATGAAATACAAAATAGAGACTGGAATCTTCTTGGTACTGCTGATGTTAAAGGTACCGTGGAGATTTTTTGTAATAGACTTTATGCTGTTTTAGATAGATGTGTGCCTAAATCTTCCTTTAAGAAAAACAATTGTTCCCTTGGTTAACCGTTAAAATGATAAAACTTTCGAAATGAAAGAGTAAATACAGAAAACAGCTTAAAAGGCAGGAAAACTTTAACTACGTATTTAAGAAGCAAAATAAAAATTAAAGTCAGAAAAGCTTATCTCGATTATGTAAATAATGTAGAAAATAATTTACTGAGAGATCCCAGACCTTTCTGACAATTCTGCAAGAACTTATAAACTCAGATTAATTGCAGCAAGCAACAACACAATATCTGAACTACAGAAGGTAGCAGTAACGAAATCAGACGCTGAATGAAATAAACATGTACATTAGATTTATTAAACAACGCTGAATGCAGTAGCCAGTACAGAAATATTATAAATGTTGATTAGGCATACTGCATTGAAAAGTGCACCCCAAATTATAGATATCGTAGCCGTGATTAGCACGATGATACAAACACACAATCTAATATTTAATCAGTTAGATTTACAATTCCATATTAAATGCAGCTACAGTTTCTGTGGTAGAAATTCCATTAACACAAATCATTAAGCTGTACTACTTATCTGAGAGCCTCACGCTTTTGCAGGAGGTAAAACGAATTGCTCCCAAACGAGCTAAAAACTGCAGAAGGTCGACGTCAGCAAACATCATTAGCAAAGCCCTCAGGTGATGAGGCCCAAATTAGAACTGGGCTCTCATGGTGCAGAGGGGCCAGAGTTTTCACAACCCTGGGTGACGTCTATAGTGAAATTCTCAAGCAAACGAAATTGTCGTTCTTTTGCACCCCGCATATGACGCTACAAATACCGGACAAAAGTCAGCTCATTGAAATTACCACAATTGAAATTGAAGGAATTGCACACACCCTGTAATTACAGGAGATTAGCCAAATCGGCAAGAAGTCATGTGATGATAAACCGTCTCAAGAACGCTTACTAAGATGTCCATATGTGTCCAATGCCAAAAACCGCA
Organism: Agriotes lineatus; assembly: GCA_940337035.1. Lineage (NCBI taxonomy): Eukaryota > Metazoa > Arthropoda > Insecta > Coleoptera > Elateridae > Agriotes > Agriotes lineatus. The sequence goes on along the minus strand of OW679196.1, from coordinate 99,270,185 downwards.
TACCCGCGAAGCTTCCCCAAATAGTATTCCAAAATACCTGAAGCTAAGAGCTGAAACTTGGAGCACAACCAAGGAATTCTGCCGAAAAGGATACTGTTGTTCGCCAGAGGAAAACAAACAAGTCCAAAGGAATTGTTTAAAACAGCTGCTCACGGCTGCCGGTAAAACATATAACAACATAATCCCTAACGTTGCGTTTACACAACGACCGTGTTCCAATAAGAGAGCTTTTACACGGCCATGAATTATACACAAAATAAATAGTCATGTTAATTACGCTTTTTCACGTAACAATGTGTTGTGCATACCGAATTGAGGATGCGGTTCTTGTAGGGCAACCCTTTTGAAAGTTTTCCAAAAACTTGAAATATAGTCCTATAACTGTTCTATTGGAAAACTGTTTATATTGAAAATTTTGTTAATCTTGTATCGAATATTTGAGAATTTGTTTAACCTCGCTCGTCTCGAATGTTCTAGATATCTAGATAAAAAATGTCAATATCGATCTGGAGACGAAAATTATCTCATCTCGGAAGCATCACTACTAACAAGCCGATTCGACTACGTTTGTAAGTGGATTTTAAAAATACCATTGAGAAACTGTCGAGATCGGAAATTTGGTCAATCTCCTCTCGAATATTCGAGAATTTGATTAATCTCGTCTCGAATATTCGAGAATTTGATTAATCTCGTCTTGAAAATTCGTGATCGAAAGATGTCAACCACGATCTCGAATTTTGAGATGAGACAAGACGATATCCAGGACTAGTTATGATTTGGGACAATAGGTCGCTTGAAGATACTGGTGTCATGGTTAATGCTTTTGCTGGTCATTTTAGTTCAGTTTTTCTAAACGCTCCATCTAATTATAACATTGACTTTGATCTTGACTAGTACTTGCACCGCAAAATACTAAATATACAATTTATTACTGAAAGTAACGTTAGGGAAGGTTCAAAAACACTAGCTCTAATACATTCAAAGGGTTCTGATAGAACACCTGATTATTTACTTATGGTCATATTTAACAGTATTGTATGGATATCAAACCTCCCAAATTTCTAGAGAACTACAAATATCTGTCTAGTGCCAAAGGATGGCAGTACATAAGATTGCAAAAACTATAGATCAATAGCTTTACTTTCAGCACCCTGTAAAATACTTGAAAGTATTCTGAATAAATGCATTTTTTCTCATGTTAGGGCATATACCGGGTGACAATAAGACCAGGGCCATGCCTCTATCTCCGTTACTTATGAATGAATTTGGATGAAATTTGATACAAAGATACTAGACGTAATTTAGGATTGACATACAAGTATAATGAAAATGGCCGACTTCCGGTTTAACCGGAAATTACACTTACTCTGAATTTCGAAATAGATCACCCTATATATTTTACGTTTTTTTGCAATCTGACACTCTTATTACATACAACAGTGTTGCCGAATTTGCTTAGGTATTACACAGCATTATTAAAAAAAATTAATTGGTTATTCTTCAATTTTAGTTAAAAATAAAGTAGTGCATAATGCATATCGTTAGATTGGTACATTAAGTTTTCTGTTTAATGGCAAGATGGCCATTAGTAAATGCCATTTTAAAAAAGCGACTTTTTCTTGAAAAACGTGTGTAGCAATCTTTCTTCCTTTATTAAGGGTGGGTTATTGACTTCATTAATAAAATAGCTATTATTATTAATTGCTAGAGTCAATTAGAACAAATTTTTTGAAGTCACAACCTTCTATCGTAAAAAATGAAAGTTGGAAAACATATTTTTCTGTAAATTTTATCCAAATCGATTCATTAATAAAGAAGATGTAGACATGGCCCTGATCTTATTGTCACCCGGTATATCTCCATTTCAACATGGATTTATGCCAAAACGTTCCACAATCACTAATCTTTTAAGTTTTACCCAATCATGAATCAATGAGCAAAGATGACCAAGTAGATACCATTTATACTGACCTTGCAAAAGCATTAGACACAGTTCATTACGATACGCTTTTCTATAAACTGCATTTGTTTGCTATATTATATAATTTTTTTAAATTATTCACTTCATATCTACGAGAGCGTAAGCAATATGTAGTTTTACATGGCTGTTCACTTTTCGAATACCATTTTTCATCCGAGATTCCACAAAAATCGAATTTGGGACTAATACTATTGCTAATCTTAATTAATGGCTAGCCGGAATGCATAAAATACTCCGAATATCACTTTTGTTCAAATATAAGAAAATGTAGTTGCATGTCATATACGCCAAAGATGCAATCAATTGTTTATAGTTTCGCAACTGAAGAGGGAAACTTAGAAAAAGTAACTACTACGAAGGATTTTGGCATTTAATTTAATGCAAAATTCACATTTAATCAGCATAATATATTGCGATGAACACAATTTGAACCAATACAGTTACAATAGGAATTAAAAATAATTCAAGCATTTCAAATATTATTTGAAAAATATTTGTGATTGTGATCATTTGAATTTAAAAGTATAAATAAAATGGCGTTAACCATGACTTGAATATAAAAATGTAATTATAAAAGGCTTTGATTTTATAATAACAAAGTAAGAACTATCAAAAGGGAAACAATTGAGGAGAACCAGAAGCGAAGCTTGTATGTGTTTTCTGGTTTCCTAAAAAAAGGCCAATTAAAAGATAATAAATACCAATTTATCCAATTACTAAAAGTATTTTTACATTAATAGCGTATCATGGTTAGGCTGCAGAGGTTTTCCTTTAATAATTGGCGCCTCTGCAGATGGTAAAAGTATTGATGGGTGCATCGAATTAAGATGTTGTTTTGGGTGCCGAGCCGTTCGGAGTCCAGGGTCTGGAAACCTGGGGTAGAAGCATTCATCGTTCATTGCGGTGAAGCCCTAGCTGTGGGTACAGGACCTGCGTTTGGAGCTGAAAGCAAGATCGCTTTGGCGAGTTGCAGACGGCTTGCACGGTAGACCAACGATTTTCTTGCGTTTATTGACCTCTAGATCGTCCGTTGGGTGTTTTGTTTTAATGCGGCGTTTATTTATAAAATGTGCTGTTAGGTCGCCATAATTTGACATTTCGGTTCTTCCCGTCAGAAAAATTGGCAGCATGTAGCAACCCAACCCTTTCAGATTAGTCAATTAATTACCACGAAAATCAATTAATAATATTACATTAACCGATAGGACATATCACAATGATATATACAAATGTGATGAAAAAGCTTACCAAATTTTTGGATTCATACTACCTTTTAATAATCTAGAATGCGGTTCTATTATATGGTCTCCCTACTATAATTACTATAAAAATGAAATAGAAAGAGTGCGCAAAAGTTGCTTAGATCTATGTTACATAAAATATGTCCGAATACCAGACCGTATCTTCTGTTACTCAGTGATTTTCATTTTCAGACATTAGAATCCAACTTCAACTATTACAACTACTTACATTTAATATACCTTCCTAAGCACATAGGTCAGTTCCAATACTTTTTATTCCTGTTATACGAACAAATTAGTGGATAAATTCTCCTGTATATAGAATGATGCGTTTGTTAAATTTTTCTGAATATCAGATTCTTGATGAAACTCAGTTATAGAATTATGCAAGTATAAAATGGTATCTCTATATAGTGACGTTGTAAGTTAATTAGATATTTGCTTATTTCATAATTATCTTTTGTCATTACAAACATATTGTTTCTTGCTTGTTATTGGGCCTGGCTTCGGCCTGTTAGCGACATTACATAAATAAATAGATATCTGAGCACTTTGTTACTTCACATGAATAATTGATTTGCGAGAATATAAGGATGCACGGATAGTCTCTCACGATAACTCACACTATAGTCTTTGATTGAGGCGACTGGGATGCCACATTGCATGCTATTATTAGCAATATAGAAAAGTACTTTAGAGTGAGAGGGGACAGCGGTCGGTCCATACCCTGGTACACGAAAAATACGTCAAATTCACATAAATTCACCCTAAATAAGCTAGATACTGGGTATTAAATTCATAAGCGCCCTAAAATAATAAATATTCTTTAAAAATACAAAATGGTCGATAAATAAACTAAAAAAATTTACATTGTCCTTAAATTATAAATATTTAATAAGTTATTTATGTGCCAAAAGCGTAAGAAGACGTTTATGGCAACGGGGTAAAAATTAGAGCCTACGCCGTAGCCTAGTCAGAACTAGTTTGTCCTAACATAGGGTTTGTCAGGTATCATTATATAACAAGTTAAAAAAATGTCCTATAAGACTGCGTTGTAGTACTTTGGAATGAATAGCGTGCAGGTCAGTGTATTCGGTTTGGTGTTTGGCAAAGAAATTATATTGCTTTGATGATATTTAAGGATATGAGGATGATGGTGTGGAAGGTGTTTTTTCAATTGTTGACTTTTTGCATCATTTCTAATCGAAGCAACGATCTTCCAAAAATATCTCCTTTCGATATATCCAGTAATTTTTCTGATTACTCAATGTATTTGTCTGATGATACCGCGTTGGTTTTCGAATCCCAGTACCACTTCAATCACCTGCAATCAGCTGCCGCTCGTCAATAGATGGAGAGACTAGTGGGCGTATATGGTTTTACATAATCGATCTTTTTGCCAGATTTATGTATCCTAACAATTTGTGTTAATCTTCCATTGATTGGTTCTCAAGATTGCTTTAAGAATTTGAGTTATTTCATTGACTGTTGCTACTTGCTTCTTGAAGCACTTGATCGGTGGTTAAATCAAATTCCAGTGTGTCTTTTACTGGCTGACTTATTATTGCTATTGTGACCTCTTTCAATTGGAAAGAGTTAACTAAAAATCCATTGGAAAGAGAGATTAAGGGAGTTCTTAAATTTCATTGTCTTCTTTTGCCGTTGAGTGTACTATGTTGAAAAGTGTTCGCGAGATGTTTTGCCAAACCATTTTTTCCTTATCGTTTCTGTATTTTTTCTTCTTTCACGAAGCATCGATTATTGGGGACCCTTTTGCTTCCTGATAGATCTCCATAACGAGTTGAAGCAATATCGCATAAGCTTATACACCATTAAAAAACAAAGTAAGGAGTAGGCCGATATATTTGTTCTGTCAAAAAGAGAATTTATAAAAATTATACTTATTTTTAACGACATCTCCATACCTTGCTATAAGTGTTCGCAACTGCAATTGTCCATCCTAAAAAAAGCTTCTGTTCTAGCCTACCTGGCCGCTTCTCGGCGAGATTTTACATTTAATCGGTCTAACAAGTATTAGCCGTTTATTGTTTCATCTTTCTTTAAGTATTCTATTAATAATTAACTTTACGGTGTCAAACTGGTTTTACGACACTCACGGAGAAGGGAGTGCCGAATACTCAAGCAAGTCCGGTAAACGTCCACACTTACCCTAGAAATCGCTACAAAACAGGCTAAAGGCCGCGGCTCAAATGCGCTCAGGAAGATGGTGTGGTCCTAAAACGGTACACCACAGGGCAAGCGGGTAGGTATGTATAGGGTGTTGCAAAAGAAAAGGGCGCCAGAAAGTCCAATCAGGTGGAAACCACGCTTATCCGAACCTTGAAGGTCAAGCGGGGTGTAATACAGGGACTCGGCTTCACAAACCTCGTCGCTACAGCGGCAAGCGTCGCCAAACTTACCTGTGACGCTAGAACGCTCAGGCTGCGCCGTACATAAATCTTTACACAGTAACCTTAACCTGGAAAGAGCATGCACAGTTTTGTTATAATTATAAGGCCTTAGTATAAATACTCATCTATTGGTCTGACGCATGTAAACTAGGTGACACAGAGAACTACAAAGATTAAACTACACCTAAAGCTAAAGCCCCAGCTGGGAGGCGCTTTATCTCTTATTATACATAAGTGGTCATAACACCTTTTAAATATACAACAGGCCATAGTAGGCCAGTTACGTGAATCTAATTATCCAATAGGCCTTTATCGGCCAGTTACGTGAATCTAATTATCCAACAGGCCTTAATCGGCCAGTTACGTGAATCTAATTAGCAAACAGGCTTTAATCGGCCAGTTACGAGAAACTAATTATCCAACAGGCCTTAATCGGCCAGTTACGTAAATCTCTATTTGACAAAGGCTAATCCGCAAAGCCTTTGCGACGAAAATATTCAATTTAGGCCAGCACAAACAACAGGTGATGAATTGTAAATGCTAGCGGTCAAAAAACATTAAGTTAGCGGTAAAAGTATTCAAATTAGGCCAGCACAAACAACAAGTGATGAGTTGTAAAAGCTAGCGGCCAAAATACATTAAGTTAGCGACAAAAATATTCAAATTAGGCCAGCACAAACAACAAGTGATGAGTTATAAACGCTAGCGGCCAAAATACATTAAGTTAGCGACAAAATATTCAAATTAGGCCAGCACAAACAACAGGTGATGAGTTGTAAAAGCTAGCGGCCAAAATACATTAAGTTAGCGACAAAAATATTCAAATTACATGCAGACATGCTACCTTTTGTTGGGAACCCGCTAAGCGTGAGCGAGACGGCAGCTAACGGCGTGCCTACTGCAACAGACGCAGAAACGGAGGCGTGGGAGTCAAGACGGCACCTGACTGAACCATGTCCCTTTACGAGACAAGAAAACGGCGAGGCCAAAGATTTGGGAAGCTCTACGAGTTTGATCCCCTTTTAGTGAATATGGGCCTAATCTCGGCTCTACAACACTGATGCAAAACTGACGGCCATCAGGGTACGCAAGCACCAACACACGATCCACTAGCGAAGCAGAAAGCCACCTCACGCTCTCACATTTGGAATCGAAGTCCTCAAGAAGAAGAAGCACAAAGAAACTGTTGACTCAGCGCCAAAGAAATATCAGGTGCTTCCACGCCGAAGCGTGAAGACGCCCACGAACACTCTATGTCGACCTTACTTTCTGGCGGCTCAGGCTGAACTCATCAACTTTGTACCAAAACTATACGAAATGGTTATGTAACTATAGGAATTACAGTAAAATTAAATGGCTTGACAAACTACCTTTTCCTTCTTTAGTCTTCTTTACTTTGAGTTCATAATCTTGACTATTGCTTCAATTCTGGTGTGTAATTATGAATCGGCAGCCGTCATAAAACAAAGGAAGAGCTGTATTGAGTTTCTTAACGTCCATAATAAAGCGTTCCCATAGAATCAACAACGAGTTCGTGTTTGTCATGCGTTAGTAAATGCAGCACCTATCTTGGTAATAAAGGTGAGGAACGAGTCCAGTTTTTTGTGTGAATTGTAAAGTACCCATTTCTTTGACTTTTCCAAAGCTATTACCATTTTTAATAATTTAAATCGTTAGCAATTCAAACCAATTTCGTGGGCTTTATCACCCATTTCTATTGTTTTAGCTGTTTTTGGTCATTCAAGTAAACAGCTATTGTAGCTCATGTTACTAATCCCTGTTAAAGTACAATTGAATAGTTGGAAAGCTTTAAAGAATAACATTTTAATTTTTCTACTCTACCCCTCCCAAGTGACTTTGCTTACCTTGTTTTAGATAATAGGAATTCATGCTGGTTAAAATAAGTAATCCGGAAAGCTATAAGTAAAATCTGGCTGAAAGTGAATATTTGCAAATATTATTTATACAGTGGCAAGTACAAAGGCCTGAATAGGTAATTGTGGTCTTTGGATTAAATGACAAGCTTTGATCAGAATTAAAACCGCAAATTATCACCCCTTTGCAGAAGTTTATGCTTGTGCACACAAATGGTCAGTAGGTATACATGATCTGAAACCTCGATACAATCGCCGTTTCTCTTATACACAGTGCCAGCAAGTTTATTGTTTAGTATAATTTAAATTAATGGGTAAAATTTCTGCAGTCTTTTTGTTGGATGGGCAATAAGTACATTTGTAACTAGATGCTCTATATTTAGATGGGAGTTGCAGCTAATGAACCAGTAGATATTTTTGTAGTTAAGTTAAACTTAATAGTTCCAGTCGCTTCTGGCATACATGTTTCGCCCATATTATATGCCTGTCAGGATGACGACCGGTATTTTGCTCCATCCCCTTCTTGAACGTGAATGTGGCATGCACCTATTTGATAGTATGGTGGTATGCAGCACTCCAGACTTAATCGGGACGTGTACGTTTTCCGGCATTTTACATGAAAATCTTCTTCGGTGAAGATGGTCTTAACACTTGCAAATAGGTTTAGAGTATGCTATTTTTGCTATTATAAAGTAAATCCTTGTCACACCTTGTCGAATGCTTGGAAGCAGAAATTCTTCACAACAGTATATTTTGCCTTCTATGTCTACTTTTATTGTTCAGCAATTTATGCACATGCTCCACAGCCAAACGAATATCTCAAACATAGGTTGATTTCTTCTGAGAGTGACTAAGTCATTGCAGTCGGAATATTTTTCAGGGCATAGGTAAGAGACGGGTTAGCCTATTCTATACGATGATATAGTATGTTAGCATCCAATCGATTCGTAAACTAATTCTCTCAAACAAAACAAACTTCATGACTACTTGGATACAATTGGCGGTCGGCTAGGTCAGGAAGACGGCGTGCAGACCTTTAAGTACTAACAAATGATTAAATCTAAAAAAGCGCCAACGAATCTTTACCAATTAATTACAAGTGTATCCAGACATGCAATTGAGAATTTGTAAACTAAAGTAGCACATAATTTCCTGAAATAAAAGCCCAAATCACTTACAACTAGCAGCAACAAATAATAACACCAAAATGCTAATATTTCACTATATAATCACAAACTAAAATGCATTTAATACAAAGTAATTATTGGCCAATTTAAGGTGCAGGTTAACAATAGTTTACAAAACAGGTTAAATAGAGATGCAAATATAAACTACAACAGTTTAAAAACAAATGCGGTGGCGAGCAACATCTGCTCCGTGGTTGAAAAATCATCATTTGGAAACGCAGCTCGTAAAGCGAACTGTACAGAGCGGCCGGAGTCCGAAATTCTGACTGATTTCGGTAGCAATTGGGTGAAGCCTTCAACACCGACTCACTGTTCTGAGCATCGTACAACTACACTTAAAAAAATAATAATAAAACCTGTTCTGAATTTTCGGCACGTATGACCATTTGTAATAACGACTTATGGGGTACATCCAGCTATAAAGCGCTTTACCTAAAAATGGCAGCGCATAGCTGAGCCTAATAACAAATCCAGATCGGTTCTAGTTACACGTCGGCTTAGGCCTCAACAGGCGTGACGCGCAAGCATAAAATCTGTATTTGATTTAGAACAGCAATCGCTACATTTGTACCAGAGGGTACTACGCGTTAATTAAGCGTCAAGCGCAAACGTAAAAAGGTTAATTGACAAAAGAAGGTTGCCCTGCAGCACTGAGTGTTAGAACACAAACATTAAATGTGTACTAGAGTGTACTCTGCCTTAATTACGCGTCAAGCGCAGACTTAAAAGGTTAATTTATACGTACATGAGGGCGAAATAGTTTATTGCACAGATTTAACTTATTAGCTAGCTCGACCTGCAGCTGGCGACACCCAGTGTCGGTATGTAGCTCGCCCTTGATGTGTGTGGCAGAGACGAAATGCTGCGACGTCTTACAGAATCCCCTTTCAAAGAGCGATATGTGTCAAGGCCCCCTTGGCCATTACACAGATAACAGCGTAGCCGTTGGATGGGTCACTCAGGAAAAGAATCCCCACTCACAGACGACGGCGGAAATGGGCCTCAACAGCCTACATACGAACTGACGCCCACAACGACTCGCAAAGGGACTTTGCCATATCACAACACGAGTGCTCACCAACGTAGCCAAGCAGCGTCTGCCTCGCAGCTCTGCCCAGAAAAAACTCTCGTAGCCCCAGCTGTCGTCTCGCGAGATCTGCTCCGGCCAATCACAGCTCAAAGCGCGTCAGAGACGCTAAGCGCGTGATCACTCGCCAGCGAAACAAGCAGAAGCTATCCTTCTTGCACTCATGGGATAAATTCTAAATAACTTGAAAATCAACGTTCTTACCGCTAATGGGGCACGCAGCTGCATAAAACAACGATGTAAAGAGTGTAAAGGTTCCGAATTATTATGCTTGATGCTAAGCGTTGCAGTATTATGTGATGAACTATGACTAAAGTGGACTCGAAATACAGGCGAACTCGCCAATTATGTACCAAAACTGTTTTAAAGATTTATGTAATTACTTAAATTACTGAGAAATATAAAATGGCCTGACAAACATAAGGTTTTTTGCTACTCTTCCACTTAATCTGTAACTGGTTCGATTTAGGTAACAACTTCAATTTTTTCCTTCACTTTATTAAATCTCTCACTTTTGAAAACGTTGAAAAGCGGTTAAAGAAAACCAAATAGAGAGCAACATCGAATGGCATAAAAAACGAAAGGGTCAGTTTACTTTCCATTTCGCTGGAAAAATATTTTTTTTACTTAGCTTAGTTTCGCCTGCACCATTGATGATCCAAGACGGACGATAGTTGTCTGCAGCGGATAGGATCGTATTGGGGCCGGCGAATAAAGACTCGGAAGTTAAGGTAGACTCGTGTTGGGACTGCTAGATCGGAAGTTCAAGTAGACCCGCTTTGAGTCTGATACATCGGAAGTTCAGGGGTAGTCTGGAACCGTGAAGACCAGGTTGTTAATGGTGGATTTCAGTGGACAGGATGATCTTGTAGTTCCAATGGAAAAGAAACACGTCTATGAACCAATATAATAAACTTTTTCTTAACTCAGTTTTGTTTGATGGTAAACCAAGCCGACGTAGATCTCAACATCACAGCACGTTAAAAACATGGTAGCTGCAGTCACAGCTGTTTTTCTCGGCACCGCTTCGTACAAACAAAAACTGTAAAAATATACGTAATTATAATAACCAAAACCAAAAATCAGTGTTGTTATATAAGGTGTGATCGAAAAATTTTCACCTCAAAGTCTGCCATGAAAAATATAAAATCATGTCTTTGCAAAAGTCATACAACTGAAGTCATTAGAACTACTAAATCTAAAACCACGCTTAACTGATAAAAATTAGAGCAGATTAAACTATTCTAAAAACTAAAATTAAATACAAATTGAACCGAGACAATTTATTAACGGAAAATTAATTTAAAGTGGATGAGTTATGTGACCTCCTTCTTCTTGGTGGCAGATTTGAATTCTGTGTTTAATAGAATTAGTGAAATTTCGAAGAATCTGAGGTTTATTGCTAATTTCTTCAAATTTCTGCGTAATTCTTTTTCGAAAGTCAACCATATTTTGTATGTTTAAACTTAAAATGCGATCACCGTAGAATTCCCTTAAAAAGTTTAAAATTCCTGGTGTTGTGTGAATACGAGCACCATCTTGTTGGTAACATCCTTCATTTAATTCATCATCATGTAAAACTTGCAATAAATGGAGTTAATATTTCTTGTTGATACCTTTCAGCATTAAGTATACCTAAGAGTTATTTAAGTAATCATACAGTAATCATGTTAGTACCAGGAAATCGCTTTACTTTCAAAGAATATGGGCCCTATAAGTCTTCTTGTACTGACTGCTGACCAACTCCAACTTTTTGAGGATGGAGGGAGTTTTAAAAAAAAAATGAGGATTTTCCGAACTCGAAAACCTCATGTTTTGTGAGTTTACGTGTCCGGACAAATGGAACCACTCCTCATCTGTATAGAAACTTCTAGAACTTCTTGGTTATTATGAAGAGTTCCTAAAAACCAGTTGCAAAATTGCAACCTTCGAGGACCATCATTTGACAATAATTCATGAAAAGCTTGTAAGCGATATGAATGTAAATGCAATTAATTTTTTAGTATAACTTGACAGGTGCCGTCAGAAATGCCTATTTCCGGTTTAATTTGAAGAATAGAAGATTGTGGCTGATGCTCGGCTATATCTCTTACTGCTTGAGTGGTTTCTGGTGTTCTTATCTTTGGCCTTCCACTGCCGTCTTTACGATTCATACTTCCCGTGTCTCTAAATAAGTTTACCATATACCTTATGTGTGTTCTAAATTGGTTATGACGCTCTACAAAATTTGGAAACTTTTGTAAAAAGTCTTGAAAAGCATTTTCAACAGATTACCTCCATTCTCCATTAATATTTACACCATTGCGAAAATAACACTATCATAAACGATTTATGTTCTTGATTAAAATTAATATTAACTACCAAAACAAAACTGACAACATTGATTTTATATGCCTGACAGCAAAACAGACAAAACCTCACATAACCAATAAAACGACAGCTCGTGAGCTGTATGACTTAAAAGTCGATATGCCTTATTTTGTGTTTTCATGTTTCATAGTCAACTTGAGGTGCATTTTTTTCGATCACACGATATAATGTAACTAGTAGGTCCTTGATTATCAAGTAATCATTTTTGTTTACACGAGATATATTGTTTAGCCAGCATGCGAGTCCGAAGGACGAGCCTGATTACCTAAAACAATATATCGACTGGAAACAAATGATTTCATAATCTAGAAGACACGAGGCTAGATTATATCACGAGTCAAAAAACAACGTTTGGACAGTTTATTTATAAATATTTAAAGTACAGTTGGTGTGGTTGCTATGACGATTGTACTTTCAGCAGATAACGCGATGTTTGTGAAGGTCTTTGACAATCAGTTATTAGTCAAGAAGGTATATGATTATCACCGTTTTTCATTGGATGATGTTATAGGTAGTGGTATAATCAACATAATAGGTCATTAAATCCTTAACCGTCCACTTTACACACGATGTTCGTAAGAAGACGCTTACACAGTTTGTGAGTTGTACACTTTTGACCATTTACAGCAATGGTAGCAGAAATATACATAAATTTTGTAATTAGTTGAATACCTTTATCGAATACGTTTTAGATAGATCTCACATTTAGTCGGCCAAAATTTGAAACAAATCAGAAAATAAATAAGAAAAATACAAGCGTGTGAAGATGAAATGTTTCTCTCAACGGTATAGAAATCTCGCACTTGTGTATTTAAATATTTGTTTTAAATCGATAAGTATTTACACTTGCACACGTAAGAATAACAGTAACTAGAAGTAGTATGCTACCAACCCAAAAAAAAGTTGAGATCCTGTTAGAAAAAAGAAAAATTATAGTTTTACACTTCGCCGTAGAATTGGGGTGGGCTAGCTAAGAAGACGAATGGATTTTATACCAGTCTAGTGTTGCATTACACTCAGAAATATTGACACATACGAGGGCGGTTCACTAATTATTGTACCTAGTGTGGAAGCAAATAGGAAAATTTAAAACAATTTTATATTTTAATATAGTTTACAATAATGTTAATACACTGTGTATTTAAATTAAAGTGCTCGATTCCTTGAGAAAAGATAATTTTACTATTTCATGAACCACTTCTTCACTGTCGTTGTCATCTTTTAATTTTGGCAGCAGATATTAGCCGGTGGGAGCAAAGTTTACGAAATTGTAAAGCCAGCATTTTGAATGGCAGCCATGACAACTTAACTTTTGTGGCCTGGAGCGTTGTCTTGATGGAACACAACAGCGCCACTCAAACGGGTTTAGGTTTTAGTTTTGCATCATATTTACTTATTCTGATATAACCACGTGGTAAATAATCGTTAAGATGCACCTTTAAGATCCCAAAACACTGCAGCCATGATCTTGCCGAATGAGTAGTTGAATAGAAACTTTCAAGGAAGGTTGTGAGCCCTTATTCCTCCATTCCATACTCTGACGTTTTGCCTCTGGTTCAAAGTGATGAGCCTAGGTTTTGTCTACTGTCGCAAATTTTGTAAGAAGAATCTAGGCTGCTGTTAATTATCTCCAAATTGGTCAGAGAGATAACTGGTTTCATGTCCTGGTGATCGGCCTATAACATTTTTGGTCCCCAAAATGCAGCGACTTTTTTCGACGCTACTACAGAGAAGCCCAATTTCTTCTCTATACATTTCACAATAATATTGAGTACCATATCATTGACCAAATCAATACTTTCTTTGGTAGCAACTGTTTTCGGAGGCCCAGAATCTGGTACGTGTTTGCAGGACTCTTCCCCCAATTTGAAATAGCAAGGCCAATCTTTAGTTAGCTTATATGAAGGTGCAGACTCGTCTAAGTAGGTAAAGGTTCAGTGTTATTACAATTCCCCCTACTGGGGGTGGGCTGCTATATGAACCTTGCGTCCCTCTTCAGCCAAGAATGGGAATAATTGGATGGGTGAGAGAAAGGAGGGTTGGAGAATAGAAGAGAGGCCAGGAAAAGTGGAGAAGTACTGCCCAGGCATTCGCCTCAGAGAAGGTACTCTGTTGACTCAGGAGTACCACCTAAAACCCTGAATCGGAGCAGACGGCCAGGAAAGTCGAACCCGCGACTTCCCGAATGCTAACCACTACTCTACAAAGCTCGGTAAAAATCATCTAATGTATCAGTGATATCTTTATACGTTTCTTGCTGTGGCAAGCTCTTTTACAAGAGGTACCTTATCGCAGATCTTGATTCAGTTTTATCTATTTAGAAAGTTATAAACACAAACAATGAAACTAAACTAATAACTTTTAAATGCAAAAAGCCAGTAAGGGGTAGTATAAAAAAGGTTTTCCAATAATAGTACCAATAAATGATGAACTGACTTCGTACAGTTATATTATGATGTTTAATTCTAATCTAACTCTCTACCTGTTTAATTATCAACAAATATATTGCAATTTCTTAGGTGGTATTAAACCACATTTCACAATGACGATTGACTCTATTCTAGCACACCGTGCAAAAGCGACTTTTACAATCCCATTATCTGCAGCAACGTACTTTTTCATTTTTTCAATCACTAGAGTAATATGTGTGTGCACAACCGAAAGGAATTTCAAAGGGACTGACAGAAATAAAAAATATAAAAGGTGGCCGTAATTTGTTAGGCACCCTTTAAAGTGTTCGTCTCGAATCCTTTGTAATATTCATTGATTTGAACGGAAAGTGCATTGAAAAGCGATGAAAGGAAGTTGACAACTTTATAATACGCAAGCTGTTAAATGCTTTATGTTTTGATTTGACTTGTTTTCGTAATCTTAATAAATATTGTAAACATGTTCGCTGAACAGAAAGAAGAGTTTAGAAGCTTGTCCATTGGACCTGATATATCTATTTGGCATATTTGAGTTTCACTTAGTTCACTCAGAAAGTCATTGAAGTGTGCTTCTTGCAATATTGTACTTGATTGTTGTTTTTATAAAGAGTTTTTCCTTAATATTTTTAAACTGCGGGACTGTTAACTCGAAGAACTCTGCAAGAAAATATAATGTAGTTCAGCTATTCGTAGTTGTCACTATAATATGTTCGTAAATCTGTATTAATTTAGTTTAATTATATTTTGTGCATTAATGCTAAACTATGTTCAAATGTTATCTGTAAATAATATCTATCACTAGCTTGAATTCGTCAATAGAATAGACATTAAACGGCATGTAGCTTTTTTATATTAGCACCTACTCTCTCTTTTATTTAATAAATTTAACTCATTTTCAGCAACGCTTAACTTGTTTCTCCTGTGACAAATAATTACATCTCTTCAACTGCCGTTAAGGGCAGTCTGGGAAAACTTTCGTAACTTTTCTTAATTAAAAAGCTCATAAACTGAGTGACTCGATAATCGCACTTCGCATTAAAGTTATACAACCCTTTTAATATTACAAAATTTCACAGAAACTCATTTATATGCTGTAAATTAATAAAACAAGGGATTTGGGAAAAAACTGGCTTTTAATGTTATTGTTGTTCTTTGACAATTTTAATAGAGCATCTGTATGCGAAAATTGAGTGTAAGCCGAACAGCGGGGCTTTTGTTGGGATAAAATTAAACATCTTTCAAAGTGAGAAATTATTAAAAAGCGAGCGTTGCACAAAGTAAGTTTACTAGCCCATCGACACGTATAGCCTTTCAGAATTCAATAAAGCATGTTGTTGAAAGATTTAGAAAAGCAATACAGTTGTTTCATGGATCTTTTCTTTCATTGTCTGGTTATTAACAAAATGTTTGTAATGTGCAGAGCTATTGTTTTGTTGCCATTGTTTTCATAATATTAAGCCAGTTTACCTACGCTATATTTATTAGGTTATTTGCGTAGTTGCGTTGGGTCTGGCAACGAGGCGGACATGAGTTTAAATTTAGTCATGGTCGACTTTTCTCAGAGTTGCAATACCAAAGCAATAATTTCACAATATATGCGAAGTCACATCGTTATTGTGTCAAAAGGATTTTTACTAACCTGCTTTAACCTACAAGATCATTGAAAAGAAGACTGCGGCTTCATCTTGAAGAAATATATTGTTATGATACCAAAAGAACAGCTTTGGATAAATATTAACGAAGCCGGACATATCGGCGCCGTCATCTCGGCGCGGGGCCATCTCGGCGCGAGGCCATCTCGGCTTCGAATTTAAATTCGCAAACTACAGTGTGCACTACGTAAGAAAATTATTATAAACAAATAATAAATAAACTGATGGCCAAAAAGCTGGCATCAAATGAAAAAGAAAGTATTTAGAATTTCTTGGAAAATCAAACACTGACGACCAGAGGTGGTTGCAAAGTCAAGATAGAGATACATTTTACGAAAAAAAGTTTTCTGGCATTGAGACTGTTCAGTCAGCTAAAACTAACACACAATAAAGAATCTCATTGACATCTTGCTTAATTTCTGAAAAATAGCACTTTTTGGATTTACACAATTTCGAAAAACTAAATTTTCGAACTAAGTAAAGTATCTTTTATGTGACAAATATGTCTTGAATGTTTATTTAAAAAATCAAAGAATTTTATTTTTAACAAAGGTTTTTTATTATGAAATAAAAAACTTTGTTAAAAATATTTGTTTTTTCATAGCAGTTTTTGTTAAAAGTAAAATTGTTTGATATGGGACAAACAGCAAAACGGCCAAATCTGCCTAAGTATCCTCGTTCTCAAGATACTCAAACAACACGAGCCACCAAAGAGCATGACCATCGCGCGGGTTTTTGCTCGACTTCACAAGGTGCAAGGCACATTAAGCCAGAAAATGCTGGGTGTTCATATACAAATACTACTCGGTCTAACAGATAACTACGACCACTTAAGCAAGATGATAAGCAACTTACACAATGCTTGGAAACTCAAAGGGCTCAACATGAATCTAGATGAAACAAAGGTAATGGCAAACACCGACGACCTACGTCCAAAATGGTTGAACACGTAATACTGAAAAGTGTCGAAGAGTGCACATACCTGGTGCAGTCTATCAAGCCAAATAAGGAGAACTAAACTACCAAAATCAAACGAAAAATCCAATTAGGGTGGATGGCTTTTGGTAAACTCTCCTTTTTTTAAAACCACCCACTCCAATTGAGGGTCAAAGTGTCTAATAGCTGCATTCTTCCCGTCTTAATCTTTGACGCATAAACATGGACCTTGACCTAATCTAATCTACACAAGCTATGTAAAAGACAACGTCAAATGGAGCGCACCATGCTGGAAATTACTCTCAGAGACCATAAAAGAAACGAATGGATTAGACGTAAAACAACGGTCATTGACGTAGTACAACAAGTAGCCGAACTGAAATCGAAATGGACAGGTCATAACGAAAGACAGCAGGACGGCAGGTGAAATCACGAAGCACAAAGATGAGGAATAGAGAAATGCCACCAATGCTTTGGGAAGATGACTTAAAGCGTCCTGCCAACTTGATATAGAGGACAATGGACCTGAACAGGGAAAGATGGAAGAATATAGAGGAGACCTGAACTGGATAACAAAGGTTTAAGGATCATAATGAAGGAATTCCTACTCTAGCCAGGAATCTTTTGCATGATGTACATCGTAGTAGCACGGAATGTCAAGCTCTATATTACATTCGAATGATGGCATTCTGTAGAGATGTATTTAAGTTTTTCTCTAGAATATCTTAGTAGGTTTGTGCCCAATTACTCTATCATTGTCGATATCCTAAAAGTTGTTGTTGATTGCCAGTGTGAGTAGATAATTTTTGTGAAGTTTTTGTGCGAGCAAGAGGAGGTTCGCTTAAGTATCAATGTCGTTTTTTGCGTTAAGGCAGTATTTTGTTTGAAGTCATTTTTCAATTCATTAAGTAAACATTGTTCGTTTCTTGAGATTAACCATTATGAAGGTGTTTATTTATTGATTTTATTTATTTATTTTGGTACTCAGCCAAGAGCCGTTAGGTCAATTATAGGCGTCGATATACATTTTATGGGGACTTCCAATCCTACTAACGACTGTCATGACGTTATTAAGACATCCGCGACCAACTATTTACGTGACAGGAGTATCACGAGGCGCCGAAAGAAGCAGCCATGGAACTCCCATCCATGTTCTGACCAGAAAGAGCGTTGCTTAACTCTACTGATCGAACGTGAACGCTTGTTCAAGCTACACCACTCGGGACGCATGTTGTCTGAAGAAGTAGTCTCCACATCGCATAAATATTTGAATAAGTAATTATACGGTGTTATTTGATCATACTCTATATTTTCTTTATAAAAAATGTGATAATTTTTCTGGCCCATTTCAAAGAAGCGGTAATGTATAAAAGAAATTACTATTATTATTTTCTTCCAATTTAATGTACACAAGTCAATTTGTATGCAGAGGAAAGAGGCGTTGTTACGAATTTACTATCCACCACATGTTTAACTACGTAAAACATTAGAAAATACAAATTACTGTTAACTTTCACTGAAACTGCAGTATACTACCATTTTCTAATCTTCATAATTTTGTAAACGTGAGCTAATTTTTCAGAATATGTCTTTAATCTCACAGTATTAATGCTTCTACGTTATATCCTTCTAAACCTGTATACAAAGCTTTATTAAATCAAAGAACTTTGTTGTACTATTTAAGGGTAGGAATATTTTATTTATTAATACCATTGCTGTGAAAAAGTGAAATACATATCATTACATATTGCATTATCATAATTATCAAAAGTGCTTTAATATATTCCGCAGAGACGTTTAAATATCTACATCTTACCGCTCAAGTGGCTCAAATATGTCGATAATAACACGGTGACAATTCCATTAGAAAACTCCAATCCCTTGGTTATTGCTAAATTACCATCTACTAAACGACAGGCCGTATTTGAAGTCACAAACGAAACTAACAAGCTTTGTGCATGAGGATCGGACGTGAAAATAGGACTACATGTTCTGGATTAAAGCTACCCAGATAACTCCAGCTTTGAACTTATAGACTTGCTGAGCATAGATACGGTGGCTTTTTCATTTCTAGTTCCTCTTGTTAGCGGAAATGAAGTCGGCAAACGTAACTGGTTATTCTAGCAATTTCTGCAGCACACAGGAAGTGCTTACACTGCCTTTTTCAGAAAATCGCGCTCATTTTGAGACCAGTGCATTCGCTCTGAAATATTAGCCGGCTTTATCGCAGGCGGCGTGATGCAGCGGATACAAATGCGGACCAGCAGCGCGAACTTTAAATAATACGCCTGCTTTGTCGTATGAAAACGCTCATTTGCATTAACAAGATCATGTAACATCATCATTGCGCTCGGTAGTTAATGCAAACGCGCGGATTTTGGTGTTAGGTAAGTTATTCCGCACAATAAGGTTTGCAAAATGTAAAATGTAAAACTAGTTACATTCTAGTTGAAAGCACTAAAAACAAGAAACCTCTGGCTAATGAATACTGTACGAGAGCGTTTATGTCGTCAAATGCTAGCAAATCCCAAGTTTGCGAGGATAAATAGAGCGCATAAAATCAAAGTAACTCGCTTAGGAATTTAAGTTTTGCTTTTCAATCCCGGTTTAATCTATCGCTGACGTTTATTGCATAATAAAAGTGCACTAAAAGTACAACTGGGATTAAGATGTGGTACAGGTAATAGAAGTAATAGAATTTGCTTTCGTATCGGTAACAAAATAGAAAGTTTGAAAGGGCAATTCAACGTAAAGTTCAAAACTTTAGTACTGATTCGAACTCAATGTCCGAATGCTGAAAAATAATTACTGAAGACCATTTCAGTTTATTTAGTTCGGGCCTTGCCATAAATTTTCCATGATACCAGTAACCCGAAAGCAAATGTTTGTCATATTTACTGATTCATGTCCATGAGTGCACTGACGTATATACATATACAATAAGATCACAGAATTAAACAATTTGATAAAGTAGCAGCAACCGTAAAGCTCACAGTAGAGGGTATTTTCTGGCAATTCTCTGAAAATTATTACCGGGGTCTACATCTCTTCTACATTAATAATTTTTTCTTAACATCCCTCAGCTTTATATCAAAACTGTGCAAAGATTACCTAAGTAGCAATCTAATAAAGAGTAATAAAAGATCTTCCAGGGAACCACTTTGCAGTTTCCATGCATTAAAATGCATGACATGCTCTACCCTAGTTTTGCAAATTTAAATGACTGCAAAATTTTAATATTAGAGGTTATTTACATATTTTTATACAGAATGAAGGTTGCATTTGTAATTAATTAATACAAATTCATTTTAGCATTCTTTGACTTTCTTTTTACAGTAACTTAGTTTAAGATTTTCAATTAGTTTAAATATACTTTCATTCATCGCATGGAAATATTTAAATTATGCTCGTAACACAAAAGGTTCGCCACAATAGAACTTCCATGGCTTACTAGAACATTTTGACGGATAATGGTTTTGGATAATGGATTGCTCACGTATTGTATTGCATTTCATTATATTGCAAATTAGAATGCAATACTGCGTTTGCAACTCCCCTTACGTTACTTTAAATTTTAATTGCTCTTTGCTTGCTAACTAA
Source organism: Agriotes lineatus (assembly GCA_940337035.1). NCBI lineage: Eukaryota > Metazoa > Arthropoda > Insecta > Coleoptera > Elateridae > Agriotes > Agriotes lineatus. The sequence goes on along the minus strand of OW679196.1, from coordinate 99,249,417 downwards.
CTCAGTCGTCAATGCTTAAGACCCGTTTCTTACCTTAGGGTAGCTATGCGGAGGCCAACAAACCTCTGCTCTGAGCCTGGCTTCTTTATACCTTTAATTCTGAAAGAAGACACTCCAATCTCTCTAGAAATAAAAACCAAGTTACTTATACAAACGTCATATACGCTATGTAATGGTATACTGCAAGGGCCGAGCTCGTATCGCTTTGACTTTTAATAATCACCTTGGTATTTAATCATTATTCTGCTAGGAATAAAACTAAACTGCATTTCTTACATTGTAGTAACTAGATTAAAACGTATTGTGTATTCAAAACTTGCAACGAATATTCCGCGCGAATAGTGAAGTGCAAGCCAGCGAGATACTAATCCCAGGTGCTATTATTAGAACTGCATGCGACGGAGTGACGTAACGGTTTGGTGCAATTTGAAGAGTTCAAACCAGCAGGAACAAATCGCTTGCAAATAAGCGGGGTGTTTGTGTAGCCCAAAGCAAAACGGACGCCACTCTAAGTATTATAAGCGTCAGCTTGGGGAGGCATCTCCGAAATACAGAAATTCATAGCCAGAAGCTGCTATTCCAGCTGACATTCGAACTTTAACTAAGACAACCGACTTTGCTAACACCACAAGCCTGTGGGACAAACTACCGAAGACCCGAAACTCAACTTTTCGTCATCTTGCAACAAGGTAAGTTTAATTATTATAAATAAAACACAGGTTTGAATGTCCGGAACGTGAAACTGGGAGGCGAACCATAACAGCGATTCACGTAGAAATTGCAGCATAAATTTAGCATTACGCTTGTGGACTGTGCCATGCTACTATTAATAGCGCATATAACAGCTATATACTACTATTGTGAATTTTTTTTAAGTATTTCTATGCATGTCTGTTCCTTTTACAGAGTATATATCTTTTCGTGTAAACTGTTTGGTGTTTATTTCTACCAGGGTTGCATGTGATCATGAGCAGGCCAGCAAGAGCAATATTGACATTTTACTTAGCAGCACGTAAGTAAGAGTGTAATTCTTGCTCATCTATAAATTTTATTAAACATTAAGATTGTATTTAAAAGTATGCATCGCATAATTGAGCGTTTATCCAGCGTTCGGTTTTCGGATAATGAGAAGGCTCCCGTTATGCGCAAAGTCGCGCTGAATAAACGACAGCGTCGTTTCCTACTCCAAGTTCTCCCAGACCCGCTGTAGCGATAAAGTCGCGAGAAGGGTATATAAGAAGCTGCGCGACCAGTTAACGCTACTTGAGATTTCTCCTACTCGGGATCACCTATCCTGTACAGTCCTGATCTTGTCCAGTCCCTCTTCGTTCCTTGGGCTCCTCTTGTTTATACCTTCTCCTGATGTTAGCATGTGATGAAGTTTGCCTGTTTCCTAACATCACCACTCTAACCTGACATCGATGTTAACATGTGATATGGTTTGCCTGTCTCTTAGCATCGATGACAAAAGCCGACTTAGATGATAGTATGTGATAAGGTTAGCCTGTCTTCTATCATCTTCGCTAGCAACCCCTCCAATACTCATTTCCTGTATTTCAATCTGAAGCCCACTACCAGACGCCGCCAGAATGTTCAAAGTGTATTCTCGTTAAAAATATATTAACAAAGATGTCCATAGGAAACCTAGTACACGTTCAGCATAAAATGCCGCTTGAACTCTGTAACCGCACTGGTTAAACTCACCTGGAGAATACGCCCTAGACGTTGTAAAACATTAATTAGTCGCCTGAAAATCCAGCCCGCCCTTGGGACCGAACGCCAGCAAATGCACCGCAATATAGCTGTAAAATTTCGCCGTCAGTTGAAATTAGCGAATGCAACTTGGACAATTATTCCGCGGAGCCGACACTCCGGGAGCAGCACGCTGTTCGCCCTGGCACAACCACAAGCCGCATCAACTCTTAGCACTCGATGTATCAGTTAGATCTGTTTAATTGGTGCACAAATTCACAGCCCGGCGAATGTAAACACCGTTTTGGCGCACCCTTCCTCCAGGGCCAAAATCTATACTTGGCGCGTCGCCTCATGAACCCGAATTTTGTAATTACCTGCTACTCTTGGTTCGACCCCAAAAAGTAGAGATCCACGACTCCCCAGAAGAAATTGTTATTTTGTTAATATACAATTCAATTTTTTATAACTGCGATTTAGTTTGTACTAATAGCTACATAGAATATATTTATGGTAATTATCCATGTTTTCCTTACTGTATAAATTTGAGTTTCAGCGAATCCTATCTCCAATTGAGCTAACCCGAGGTATAAATTAATAACGGCCTTAGTGACGGTGTGAAACGTTACAAGAGCAAACCTTGTGCTTCTAGAACTGAGTTAACTAGGAAACAAAAGGCAATCTAAATCCACAGTAAAGTAGAGTATAGGAACGGGAAAAGTGGCATTACATACATACATACACATAAACGAAAGACAAAATGGAAATGCGTCAATAATAAAAAGTAGAGTTTAATTAAATAGCTACGTGCTAATGGATACATTTCTACTTAGCCACTACTAACTAGTAGCTGACCCATACGGCCACGTATAGACGCCGATGTCACAGAACCGCGTTAGGATATGATGCAATCTTGTGGAATTACGTGCTATGCTCTTAACATTTAGCAATCTAGCACTGGTTCGTAAATTCGATCAAATAACTTGGTTGTAAAAAAATAACCTGGTTTTCTCTTTGCACGTTCAATACTAAAATTGGTTGGCTGCATCTTGAAACCGATTTAGCAGTCTCCCACTGTCAATTATATACACCTCGAGGATGCCTTTCCAGGTTGCACTTTACTCTAGGGGCTAACCACAGGAAGACAACGCGTTGGTTGCTAACAAAGCAAGCCACCGTCCACTTTGATAATTTCACTTCCAGTGATCAAGCGTAGGTCTCTATTTTGACCTCAGCTCGCTGCGACAAGTTGGCTGCCAATGTCATCATTTGCCGCACAAAGCTACTGTGTCAACGCCTCCTTTCGTTCTAATTTTAGAAGTATCCATCATGTCTTACAACTGAGCTCGCCAAATTACTTTGCTCGTATTTCAAATGCCTAGTTACACTTCTCCAATAAATTAAAGCACCACCAAAAAGTAGCCAAAAGTTTAAAGTTCATTTTTGTCGAAACCACTTATCCGATTTGGATGACTTTTTTTTTAATGACAAGTTGTCTCTTTCAGAAAGTTAGTTCTATTCGCATAGCAACTTATTTTTGTAGAAATACCGGGTGTAATAATTATAACGTGTTTTTCCCATAAAATTTATAACACCCTGTGGGGTTCAACAGTTACAATATCAAGTTATAATTCAAAGCAAACTCTAGCCTTATCTTTTTATAACATTTTGTTTTTTTATTTACTTTTTTATCTTAGCTACTGCAAGAGAAACTCAATTTTATAGCATAACATATTTTTATGCAGAAGTAAATTTAATAACAAAAAAAAATGTAAAGAAAAATGGAATAGAGTAGTATACTAACTTTCTTAAAGAGACAACTTGTCATTAAAAGAAAATTGTCCAAGTCGGATAAGTGGTTTCGACAAAAATTAACTTTATACTTTTGACTACTTAAATGATTTTCCACACTGTTAGATGTCCCATAAAACGGGAAAAACCTGTTTGAAATGACAGATGGCAGCCAAAATTCCAAGTTCTTGGATTAAAGATACACCACAAGATGGCGTTGTACCACTACTAGGCGACCTTAACTTATATTTACATCGACAGCGTCTACCAAAGTTAACCTAACCACGATATGGAAATGCCAGGTGTTTCTGACGTGGATGGCAGATTGACGAACAAGACGTGTAGGCCACGAGAACTCATACTCTTACAATGAGCGCTATATGACAAATGTATATTAAATTAACATGAAATCCGAAATAGACCCTCTCTACGCAACAAGCTGGCAATCATTTGCATACCTTCTAATTTAAAGCGCTCAAACAGAACTGCTTTTGACGACCTCGGCGAAAGTAGTTGCGTGTCCCCAAAATTTCGTTTCTCATCGAATGACTTGCTGCACACGACCAATTGACCTCGACATACTAAACAATTTTTTAGGATGCTGCATTGGTAACTAGCGTTTACAAAGTTACAAATGAGTCCGGTAGATAAAATTTACCGGCCTAGACCAGTAGTAGAACTACCGGCCGGTAAATTTTATCTACCGGACTCGTATCCTAAAATAGCTATTTACGTTATTAGACCGGTAGCAACATTTTTATGGCCGCGCCAATACTTTACAGGTTGAGCCCGTAGGGCGAGACCTGTATGTTTGGCAAGGCCATAAAAATGCTACCGGTCGTGTATCGTATAAGATTTTTTAGGATACGAGTCCGGTAGATAAAATTTACCGGCCGGTAGTTCTACTACTGGTCTAGGCCGCCTGTAAATTTTATCTACCGGACTCATTTGTAACTATGTAAACGCTGGTTACCAATGCAGTATCCTAAAAAATCTTATACGATACACGACCGGTAGCATTTTTATGGCCTTGCCAAACATACAGGTCTCGCCCTACGTGCTCAACCTGTAAAGCATTGGCGCGGCCATAAAAATGTTGCTACCGGTCTAATAACGTAAGTAGATATTTCCGTTCTGATAGATTCGTAATTTAGAGTAGGTACAAAATATTATACTTTCATGTAGCACTGTATGCTAAGCAGGAATTACAATTTCACGATTGGCTTAGGAGACCACTACAATCTCACTCGACTTTCATCTAAAGGGGACGGAAGTCAAATTTTACAGCGCTTCGGTTGGCTTAAATAGGGACGCTCGCGCAGAAATGCGTCCTAAAATGACAAAATGCAATACTCTGGATTAACGTAAAAGTGGAACGTAACAAGAAAAAAGTCTCTCTTTTCATCGCGTGCACAGCGACACCAATTTTGCTTATCAATAGTCTTGGAGCTGTCTATTTTGGTATCACAGATTCCACCACCACACCCCACGCTGAGCTACTGGAGCCCGCTAGGCATGGTATACAGGGTGGGCCATTTTAATTGACGCATCCGAATATCTCCGTTGGTAAGCCGAATACAACAAAACTGTGCAGACAAAAGTTATTCAGAACGATGGGGGTCATTTGACTGTACTAATAACTTTGACCTTGGTGTCAACTTTAAAGGTCATTTAAAGGTCAAAATTATTTTTTTTAATAGAAACCCCTATTTTTGACCCCGGATTCGCAAAGTGAGGGAAATTTTATTTCCAAAATGATAGTTTATAACTCGTTGGAGTGACTTTGAAAAGATCAAATCAAGATTAAATGTTGAAAATTCATCCAAAAGCTGTTTTTTTCTAATTTGGATGATTTAAGGGCGAAAAAATATTTGAGTAGACTTAAGGGGCAATAACCTTGACGATCTTGTCCTTTAAGTCAACTGTGAAGGTCATTGTTGAGTCGAGTAGCAAGAAAAAGAACCAAATTTTGTTCCCGCGTGCAAAACCGTAAAACGTTTCCCTTCACTTTTAATTTTGGCTGGGTTATTTTTCAAATATGTTTTATGTAACCATTAACAAATCGAAGACCCATTCTGGTAGATCCACGTTTTGTCAAGGTACACAAAGACCACATTTTCACTAGAATTTTGAAACTGCAATTATCTCTGTAACAATTTAATTTTGGCTGCAACATGTTTCGATTCACATAAAATTTTGCGTCCATCGACTTTTTTATGTTTGTAACCCATTGATTTGATAATTTTGAATAAAGTAGTTCTTCCCCCTTTAAATTCGAAATTTGCTTTTTCTTCTGCTAATAATGTATCTAAAGTAAAATGTTTATTTTTCGAAGTATAATGCCAAATCAGTCGCTGCAAATCTCTGAAAATATAATTTGTGAGTTGGTCAGTTTTTGATCGTTTTCCAGAAATAGAAGTTTTCAAATTGGCAGGCTCTCAAAATTGCTTTTACCATCCAAGCCGTAACCTAAATAAGTGGCGATTAAAGAATGTTTAAGAATCACATATTAAATATTTACCCCAAAAATATCAGTGATTCTGTTTATAATTTGCTTTTTCTCAAAGTTCGTGTCCTTCTCGTAGCTGTTAAAAGTCTTCCTTATAGCTGCTTTTATGGTTGCATTTATGATGTTTGGCATTTTGAATAATATTGCAAAACAACGTAATTGCAACAACGGCAAAATATTTGAAATTACGTCTTGTCAAGTTTGACTTTTTAAAAAGACCTGCAAGCAACCTAATAAAAACATATCATGACTTGTTCTGTTGAGAAAAGATAGTGAATGCCATATAGTGAGGTTCGAATAGAGAGACAAATCAAACTTGCGAAATACAACGGCAGATTGGTATAGGATGGTCAACTTTAGGAAAACTAAGCTGAAAATGATAGAGCATTTTCTATGGAGCATAATACTGACTTTAACCTAAAACATGCTTACAGAAACTTAAGAGTCCGGCGAGGAAGAATGGTGAATGCTGTAGAGTTGCCAGTAAAGATAGTATACCTAACGAACGAATATGGTAGACGAAAGTGAAGGCGTCACCCCACTCAACAACGATGTAAACCTCCAAGGTTCAAGTGGAGAAAAGGGATAGGCGCGTGACGTGAAAACAGTCGGGCCACGGCAGCGGGTCCCGTCGTGAACGTGACTAATATTTGAAAATCGGGACTTGAACGTGAGTGAAAATTTCCAAGGCGTGATTCACGTTTCACGTTAATTTCATAAATAAATATTTAGTAATGAATAAAAGATTGCAGGATGCCCCGCCCACCCGCTGCTCTCCCATGTGGAAGATCTAGAGATGGAGCTGCGCATGCGCATCTGTGTTGTGGTGTGAGTGTTGTGTGAACTGTGTACAGTCAATGACGTCCTGCCTGGGAATTAAGAATTATTTATATTTTAAGAAACTAAACTGGATAGAAAGTGCAGAACCACAACTAATTCTAGCCAGGGGCGGGGGGGGAAAGCATTTTGAAGCTTAAAGTAGTCATCGCCATGGTATTACTTTGTGTCTGTTACCATAAAACTAATACTAGGTATACATCTGTAATAAACAGAAATGGATAATATTTTTTGTAGAAAAGTCTAAATGTGCATTATTAAAAATCAGGTAAGGTAAAAAGTAAATTAAAAGGATACCAATTAAATCTTTAAGATAAGAGCAGAGCAGAAACTCCAGCTCGGGTATCAAACAGTTTGTACAAACTATAACTAGTTCTTCCAGTTTTGTATGTGAAATATTCATAGCCTCTATGCCAACTTAGTTAATTGGATAGTACGTTATGCATTACATGTAATGCTAACATTTATTTGGCTCTTCTTAACTAATGCTGTACCAACGTTGCTAAAACAGGGAAAAGTTGGAGCTATAATTTCATAGCCTCAGTCCGTCCGTTAAATATTTTATTTAAAATCGTATACTTTCACATATGCGTGATCCTCTGAATAAATTATTTTGCCCATAATATAGACACATACATAATTTATCTGCCAAAGAGCTGACGCAGGACTCGTGTCTGCGAATACTTATGCAAGCTTGGCTGGTTCCACAGGAATCACGGAATATTTGAGAAGGAAAAGCAGGACTATAAAAATGCAACGCAGAATCGCCTTTTTTGTGTGCAGGGTTGACAACACATGTTTGTGCTTACCTTTCTAACTACGTTGTTAGTGAGTTTAAGTGTCCACAAACAATGTTCTCTAGCAAGGGACAATGTCTTGTTTTGAGAGTGCTTCAAAAGTTAAGCAGTGGAATGGTATTGGATATACGACCTTAGGTTTTAAAGTAGTTTGTTAAGAGGATTACTAAATGTACAACTTGATTTATACAGTTCAATTAATAAAATAAACAAATGTATAGTTCATATTCAGAATACCTGACTATCGTATCTAAGGATTATCTTCAATTATGTAATCACTAGCTGAAACCCGCGGCATATGCCGCATTTAAAATGTAGGACGAATTTAATAACTTTTGTTGCACTAAAGAAAGTTTTAAAAGCACGCTAGAGATTGGCAGTAAGGAAAGTTCCAAAAAATAAATTTTCAAATGGAAAGTCTCTGGAAAGGAAACGCTCGCCTATAGAAGGCGTCCTAATTAATACGACGTTGTTGACACGCAGTAAAAAAAATCCGGAAAGAATTAATGCTCTTATGAGATTATATGTGAGAATTATTTACGCCACTGAAATAATTTTCAGCTGCCTGCAATCTGTGTTTCTTTTCAGGTTTAAGCTGTTAAGGCGTTGAGCGTCATAAAAATATAAATGTGGTAAATAACTCGATTAATTATTATTTCTTTGTCATTTTAAACTGGCATTATTATTATTATCTCTATAATAGCAACCATAAGTAACTGTTTATAATGTTTATATGCTAGTGAGTTAATTTTCTTCTTAAATCGCTAGTGAATTAATAGTAGATTGTTCTACAAGTTAAGAAAAGTGAGTTTTTCAGCGAATATAAAAGTTTTACGTGAGCATGGAAGAATCACTTTTCCAATGTGTTGAACATGCAATTTTTCCATGTAGTTGACAAAAATATCTTTTTAAATCATTTTGGTCAAAGTATGGAAGCGTAATGTTTTTGTATCCATTATACATTTTCTGGATAAATTTACTAAATGTGTTTGAATTTAAATTGTTTTTAAATACATTTTGACCATAAGATGTTATTTCATGTTATTAAATCTATTTTTTATCAATAGTTAAGTCATATTTATTTGCCATGTCAGTGAATTTAATTACTGTAGATTCTTTTGATGGATGAAGGAAGGCAGCATTATGACATGACATACGATAGTCGGAATGCATAATTTGATCGTTTAAAAATAGACCTGCGCTTTTCACATATCGCAGCGGTCGTGCTTTTAAAAACATGATGTTTGTATTTATTTATTTTACAGTACTGCAATTAAAGTGATAAATAAATCGATTAAAACATTTATTTGCTTTTATTTTATATTCCTATACCAATACGGGGTGTTCCAAAAATACCGCACCATATATTCAAGAGGAGCTAGAGCGTGTCTAAATAAGCTAATATATTTAACTGCAAACTTTAGATGCCACCTTTTTTCATCTGAAAATCATAGTTACAGTGCAGATATAATAATAATAATAATAATAAGCAGCTTTATTTCCCATATAATTAAAAATTACAACAACAAAAAATAAACGTAATTTCAATTAATTTATAGGGAAACCCCAAGGCCCAGGTTCAATTGCAGCGATATTCCGCTCTTGATCTACCACCCAAACCTTGCATAATAAAGATTTTTTCTTAAGTTTATATAATTCTTAAAACCAAAGAGCATCATTATACGCTCTTTGTTAAAACTATACACTAAAAACTAATACAATTCGACGACAGTTGGTCGTGGCTATGAAGTAATAACAAAGTAGCATGTAACACATCGTATCACAGTTGTAAAAGTAACATAAATATAAATGTATAAATAAATTATTGTTAGCGTAGCAACTCGATCGTAAGTTTTCTTTTAAAGGCATTTACAGACAGACCCTTCAAGAATATAGGAAGATTATTATATACCTTTGCTATTTGGTACGTAAAGGAGCGTTCATATAGTGCAGTTTTATGAACTGGTGGTGTTATGGTTCCTTTATACCTGATGTTTATGTTGTGAATATCTGTGCGGTAAGTAATTTTATTATAGAGGTACGCTGGTCTCTTATGCAGAACAATTCTGTGGTATAACGTGGCCGCAAGCAGTTTTAGTCTATTTGCCATATTTAACCAGCCGGCATCTTGCAATTTATGAGAAATATGATCATATTTTCTGATGCCATATGCCAGTCGGAGACACGAATTTTGCACTCTCTGAATTTGATTTATATTATCTTTAGTTAAGCATGAACCGTAAACTTCGGCGCAAAAGGTAAAATTAGACAAAACTGAATTTTAATTTCTTTTGAAAAATAAGTTCTATGAGGGTAAATAAGTTTAAGGTTCATATGAGCTTTCTTAATATTATACATAATTTGGGTTTTGTATCTAAACGTGTTATCTACCATCAGTCCAAGGTTCCCTGCCTGTTCCATAACCGGTATAGTAACTCCATCTATCTGTAAGTTAACAACTTCCTTTAATTCTTGGCAATTTTTAGCATTACCGAATAAGAGGACAATAGATTTTGCAGGATTAATTAAAAGTGAATGATTTTTAGATAATATTAGCAATTTCTTGAAGATCTGAGTTAATGTTTAAAAATGCATGCTGATAGTCAGATATAGTAAATGAATGGCAAAGCTGTGTATCATCAGCGTACATATGAAATTTACACGTTTTTATGTGTTTGTGAAATAAAGATGTATACACTAAAAAAAGTAACGGACCAAGCACAGATCCCTGCGGCACTCCACCTGGTACAAGTCTCGGATTTGATGTACCACAAGGCAGCACAACACGTTGTGATCGATTTTCAAGATAACTTTTGAAAAAGTCTATTACGCCATATGAGAAACGAACATAGTGCAAAATAGACAAAAGAATTGAATGATTCACAGTATCAAATGCCTTGCTGAAATCTAACAATATCAACACTGATACTTTGCCTTGGTCCGCAGCTTCGAGCAAACCATCGGTTACATTTAATAAAGCTGTTGCACAGCTATGTCCCGCCCGAAATCCAGACTGGTTAGTAGGAATGATGTTGTTTTGAGTTGAATGCTCCTTTAACTGAAGTGAAACTATCTTTTCTAGGATCTTCGATAGTGTAGGTAGAATCATCATTCATTATCGTATGGTTCACAGGACGTAACACATATCAAACACAGAGTGTGCAGGCAACATGTCAAACTTAAAGCCATACACAGATACCAAACAACTTTATTCTTTTATGTTTGGTATCTGTAGGTAGAATACTAATAGGTCTCAAGTGTTTGTATTCAGTAGGATCTTTTATTTTTGGTATAGGTGTTACTAATGCAAGTTTCCACTGAGATGGAAAGATATTTTCATATAAGCAAGTGTTAATGATGTGAGTTATATATGAAACTAAATGTGGACAACAAAATTTTATCATTTGTATAGTTAACTCGCCAGAACCTTTAGCATTGCTTTTTATTTTAATTAGTATATAAGTTATAATGTCACAATCTACAAGAGTAAATTCCATTGGTACGATAGTATCTGAAAAGGTATTATTTCTATAATAATTTAAGGTATTATCATTATTGTTATGAATTCCTGTTATACTATCTAGAAAATAGTTATTAATTTCCTTTGGTTTACTTAGGTGGGTAGGTAGTTCGTTTTTCTTATTTGCTGATATATTTAATGACTTTAGTTCATTCCACATAGCCTTAGAATCCGAATTTGAAAATTTAAATTTAAAATAAGCTTTTTTCTCACTTTTTAGAGCCTGCGTAGTTAGATTCCTTGAGGACTTGTAATACTCCCACTTGCCATTCGTCTTGTTCTTTAAATATTGAGCTTTAGCTTTATCCCTAAGTTTCATCATTAATCTTACGTTATCAGTAATCCAAGGTGCTTTCTTTTTTGTAATTTTCATTGTTTTGACAGAAGCATGCTTATGAAAAAGGCAAAGTAATTGTTCATTTAGAAATGCAACCTTCTTATTAACATCATTTATTTGCATGAAATAATGTAATGGCAATTGTAACACCCGTATTCATAGTCGTTCGCCAGCGACTCGCCGGAGTTCCGTTATGAATAGTATGTTGGCGGCACTGTACGTCTATGTCAAATTCGAGGTTAGCAGGTTAGATTTTGTGTTAGTTTCTGTCAAAACTGACGGAAAACCTAGCCTGATAACCTCGAATTTGACATAGACGTACAGTGCCGCCAACATACTATTCATAACGGAACTCCGGCGAGTCGCTGGCGAACGACTATGAATACGGGTGTAAGAGTTCTTGATAAAACATATTTTGATCGAAATTTTTGAAGCATCTCATTGTTCTGAATATGGTTGGACTAATAACTTTTTTGTTGCTAATGTAACAGAAAATAAGCTCATGATCAGACAAATTCAAAGTATATGTACCAAACTGTGTTACTAAATTTTTATCTGACGTAATGATTAAGTCAATTAGTGTTGTTGTATTGTCAGCTAACCTTATCGGCGCTTCGATAGTTTGATAAAAATCAAGAGTCGAACAAATTGTTGAAATAAATACTATATAAATTGTTTCTCTTAGACATGTCAATATTCATGTCTCCTAGGCATAATATTTGATCACATATTGACAAACAATAAGTGCAACTCTGCTCAAATTCATCAGTAAATGTTTTGTACGAGAGAGAGGGCGATCGGTATACCACACCAATGGCAAGTTTTAATTCTTTGAGAGATACACTAAGCCACAATTGTTCAATGGAATCATTCATTTTTATTATATTATATTTAAAAATATTTTTGATAAACATACATACGCCTCCACCCCGGCCTGTCCGATCCTTACGTAACAAATTATAACCGTCAATCTGTGAAGCATCATTGCTGATATCGGAATTCAGCCAAGTTTCACTTATAGTAAATATATCAAAATCTGACTCAAGAACATAATTACTCAGATCAAGAAACTTAGGAACCAACGACCGTATATTGATATGTGCTACCTTCAACTGATTATTCATAATTACCTGCTATAGATACAAAATATTACAATTATCATTTTGCAAAACAATCAAAGAAAATTCTCAATAAAAATAAATCAACAAAACTACAAGTTTAGTGCCACGAAATAAAATAATATTTGCAAATTTAAAAGTCACAACTGATAACTAAGGTAAATATTTATAACTACGTATAAAAATAACGACCAAACGTTTAAAATAAAATGTCATTATTAGAATCGCAATATAATAAAATGAAAATAAATTTATGAATCATTCCCCAAATCAGCATTCATAGGTATACGTGTAATTGTATTATTCACTTTAGCGAATATATTGCCACCATATGTCCACACACACCTTACACCATATTTCTTACCAGCCTCTTTAAGCAGCTGGAGCCTTTTTTTAGTTAGGTCCTCTCTGATAACTATACTCGAATTTTTCAATTTCCTTTTATTATTGTAAACAGTGTTTTTTGTATTATGACTTACGAATTTTACTATAATAGGACGATTTTCGCCTATCTTACCAAGACGATGACTGCAGTCAATGTGTGCGGCCGTAATCTCTACTCCCAGTATATCGATTTGTTACTTATCTAAAATGATTGGAATTTTGTACCAATTCCAACGATACCAATAACTCAATTTAGATTTTTCTGTAGATACCGCCTTCTTGCTAATGACTGCAGTATTGAGCTACACACATTTCAAACTAAATTAATCTTAATAGTAATTTACGTTACGAGACCGGAAAGTAGTGTTTTGCAGGTCGAACTAAGTAGATTCCAAACTTGGGGAGCTCACGGTTTTCTGTATTTCTTAGGTAATCTTCAAAATGTCGCTATAATAAAGGAAACAAATTGTTATTTTTCCTGTAATTCATCTTTGATCGGCATACCTGAAAATCAGCACGTATGCAGGTTTATTACCGACATCGGGGTACAACGCCAACTCTTTTTACTGCAACGTTTCATGCTCTCAAAGAAAGTAGATGTCTTCCAAGCGTTAGCATTCAGGATGTTGCTGAGCAGCAGTTGTTGAATTATAGCTCATGGTTTTCGGTATTTCTTAGGTAATCTTCAATATGTCGCTATAATAAAGGAAACAAATGGTTTTTCCTCGTAAATTCTTTGTTGATCGGCATACCTGAAAATCAGCCCGTATGCAGGGTACAACGCCAAATGTGTGGTATATTTGCAGCGCAATCAAAGCGATTAACAACAATTTGATAAAGTTTCGTAGTCAAAATAATTTTTAGGTTATGTGTAAACATCAAAGTCAGAGACACATTTAATATGCTTAAAACTGCTTCGGCCGTTGGTTGCATTCAGTAACTCTCTTTATTATTAACCAAAATTCACTTGCCTTTGAAGCTGTGTCAACAGTTTTAAAAAACACAAGTAGTAGCCGTAATAAGTAATTGTTTTCTGTGATAATATCGCTATTAAAAGTTCTGGGAAGTTTGTTTACAAAAACCCGAAAATAGAAATTGGCGAATGCAACCGTGGTACTTTTAGTTGTGTAAACACGGCTTTTAGTCTTCTGCATTATTATAAGTGATAACCAAATAAAGTAATGTCGCTATTATTAAACATATCGTTTCCCTTTCTGTACATTAAAAATCAATGGTTTCATATGTGCCATCACAGAGTGAAGTAACAGATATTAACGATACAAGTTTGATTATGAGCATCTTAACCAAACAAGTTTGATTGCCAAAACGAGGCGGTGAGCCGAGTTTTGCAGCAATCATACGAGTTTTGTTATGTGCCATAAGCAAACGTGTATTGTTCAATATTTTATCTTCATCAATAAACTCTGGCTCGATGTATTTTTTTATATAAAACGAGTGCTGTAATATTCATTACCGCACTGAGTGCGGTAATATCTATCCATTACCGCACTGTGGTAGTGGCAGTGGAAGCGCGGTAATCAAGCTTTTAACGATACTAAAATTAATTTGGTTAAGAGGCTCTAACAACACCGATGAAGATAATAGATATTAACGATACTAGTTTGATTATGAGCATCTTAACGAAACGAATTTCGTTAAGTTCCTTAAGCAAACGTGTATTGTTCAATATTTTATCTTGATCAATAAATTGTGGTTCAATATATTCTGTGTTTTGTGGTAATACCCAATACCGCAATGACTGCTGTAATAAAGCTTTTAACGATACACAAATTAATTTGGTTAATAGTTTATAAAATCACCGATGATAAAATATATAAATATGATTAATCAAACGGATATTAGCAAAATAAGGCAGAACTGCGAAACATCTATAATATAACTTTCCTTAATATGTGCCTGTGGCACAAAATAAAATCTCATGTTCCGGCTTCACAGATGTTTATATTTGTTTAGATTTTGTTTTTCTTATCTTAGCGCTCGGCTCGGAGCTTGACCTTTCGCGTATCCTATTTCACGTGCCCGCCGATTCAAGACTCGCAGCGCGTAGCGCGCGGTTTGCTTGTGTTATATTAATATCTGTACCCCACAGTACATATCGTAATACATGTTGAGCAAAGAAGATTCATTATCAGTTTGCCCACACATCTGGAATGCATGCCAAACAAGAATGTAAATACCAAGAAGCACAACGTATACTGTGACAAATTAGGACATCCACGCAACACTTAAACCCAATTTCGTGGGATAAGCAAAAACCCGAAATAAAAAAATTAGGTTGTGTAATAACTTTGTTCATAGCACCTATAGTACAGTCCCTTGATATAAAGTCATTGTAGCATATAGCACTGTGATGATCTAGGCGAGTTTTCCATACGCCTAAACACACATAAATATCGTACGTAACCAAGAACGACAATGTAACCAGGTTACAAAGTTAATATAAGAAAACAGTTCAATTCTGAATTCCCTACAATAACCCACATTCTTCATTGGCTCCAATATATGCCTACAGACTTAATAATAGTTGCTCAACATATTCAACCCTTGGCAGTATCACAATCGATGATGCAATAGAAATAGGAAATTTTAGAGAATTTCCGCTTTAATTAAAAATTAAGTTGATGTTCAAGAATTGTCTTGAGTTGCCAGTAAATCCACATTCCGCCATTCGATTAGGTCGCGTTTATAAAAATTAATTGATCGTGGAAGCGATTTGATGACACTTTCCTTTATCCATATCGCAATACTTGATTTTTAAGTCACTATATACTTCCAGTTGAGATACGTGTACTCGAGCTCACTGCGAGTTAAAATCATAGAGTTTTGTTGTTCACTTAAAATTTATTAAAACTATCACCTATTACATTTTATAAGTAAAACTAAATTAAACCTACTATTCCAATTACAAAACAAATATCCTATTACAGATTTGTTTTGCCTTCTTTTTAGTTTCAAGCTCTGGTGTTTTCTGTCTTTTATTATTTTTATGAAACAGCTAATTAGTTTAGGAACTTACACAAACACCTGTAGGTTTTCTGGTTTGGACCATTTCCAACCAGTGACACTTCCGGACAACCCCCCAATCCTGCTCAGGAACTAGCTGGAAAAAATTTGCTACACTACGAGACAATTCCTGAACCGCATTGTTGTGAATTATTGAATTTTTATTTTCTTTGTTTTGTGTACAGGAAATTCCCCGTGTAACACGACCCCGCCTTCCATTTATCAAGCAAATTATAGAAAGGACTTAAATAAAGAAACAAGTCTCAGGACTGGCGACCAAAGAGGAGGAGGATGAAACATTCTGTATACTGACATTTTACGCGGACGCATAGTTGCCTACTATTTTTCTTTTTTCTTTTTGCAAGTCTCTATTTCCGCCCAGCATAGAAGCCGAAATTGCCTTAACTTTTAAAACCACTGTCGACAAGTTGCTGCATCCAGCTAAGTTGAAGCTGTTCTATTAATTAAGTAAGTATTGCATGTTGTGAATTACCGTCAATTTTGAATAGATAAGTCAACTGATGCATGTTGTAAAATAGCTGAATCGAGGCTAGCCTTAAGTTGAATCTTAATATAACGGTTTTTTAATTACCTGCTGTACAGCTTATATGTGAAACGGAATGCCGTTACGTAAATCCTTAAAGTAAAATAAGCTTTCAAGAAATTACGACGCCGAGAGAAAATCTTCTTGGTCGAAACCCTATTGCATCATCGACGTATACATCAAATGGAACCTATCGCAAATTATATGGATTTGTTCTTCAAGGTACAATTCGGGTGTTAAGGGCAGAGAATGCAAAGTAATAAAAAAATAAAATACCAGTGTTATATGACAGATTTAGAAGAATGTGTATTGAAGAGCTTAATACTTCTTTGAAATCCCCCAAAATGTGACACTTGTAACACTAAATACGAAGAGTACGCTGTAAAATTTGAGTACCCAAAAGAGGAAGACACCGAATGTGAATTCATAACTTTAAATTAACAAACAGAACTTCGTCTGAGCAAAATAAAAGTAGATCGCAATATTTTCACTGAATTCATTATAGAGTTCCAAGAGAAAGACAGCGTGCGTGCAATACCGATTGATTTGAAGGAGGCGCTACCGACACCGACGTTTTATTTAAAACAAATATGTTATAATTAAGTTAGGTACAAGATTGCAGTGCACCTGAAAAGTTTCCTGTTACGAAAATCCTAAATGTGTTTCTGAAATTCTCCCATCACGGAAACGGGCATGTTTTTACTGCCCCAAATATGCATCCGCCAACACGTAGCTTTCTTGCGATATCGATTTAAGTCTCGCTCTCTCGTTGTGAATAACTATAATTGTTTGAATATCGGCTTTAAAAACTGCACTACATTGTGCTGTATGTGATAGACAACCTCTGAAATTTACTACAGAAATATAAAAGGTGTTTTATATCATTCAGAACTAAACGTACTCAGCAGACTAGTTTCATCAGTGTATTCTAAAAGTCGCCTGAACAAAGAAAAGGAAAAACGAACAAAGGTATTGTTCTCTACGTACTAATCGAATTGTCGAGCGGTTTTCAAACTGATCATCAGACCATCTGCCTTAGGCAGATGCGTCCCAATAATAGAATAGTAGAAAAGACTCGGACAGCTTCTGTTTCAAGTTAATAACGTGTTCTGTGGGAAACCTTCCTCAAATTTCCAATTACGCTTTAATAAATATCGGTATCGTGCTTACGTCATTATGTTTGTTGCAACCTGTGTTATTGGTGTACTAACCTTTCAATTTGCAGTTGCTCCCTCTAACTAAGGTAACTAACTTTTTTTTTTAAATATAGAGAGGTTGTATGCAGACAGAGAAACGAGCAATAGAATTATAAAACGTTTTGCAGTAACTTAAAATTTAATTGAATAAAATAGCAACTAGCAACAGTTACTAACTAAATTTTGATTGGGAAATGTTTAAGTAGTACCTAAACGTTTTTTTATGTATCTACAATTGTTGTTCTGAAAGAAAATAGTTGCTCTAAAGAAACACTTAAGAAGGTAATATGTCAAAATTATTTTTAGAACTACGTATTCAACAACACAACTCTTAAGTAAGAGAAAGTAGAAGAGGAAGACGTAATCAATATTAAATATTTTATTACAGTTGCAACTATTTTACACGATTATTAAAGGGTTAGTTGCACCACAAATAGGTGCAAAATGAATAATTTTGTCGACTGTATCAAAAGTACTAGAGCTACGATTTCGGAATTGCAAAATAATCCATTGCACGTGCTCCCAAATATTTAGGAGTTGATACAGCTCCTTCAGCCCGAAACAATAAGCAAAATGAGAGTTGCACGATTTAAAACAATGAGCACAGTGTCTGCAGTACTAATCTATCACAGGAATTTTAAGGAAAGCAATAGAGTAGAATTTGGAAGGTAACGACACAAAGGCATTGAAAGTAGGTAGGAAGGGTAAAGTGTACCTGTTTACAGTTCTATCAACTGTAATTACCTCTATCTATATTAATTAAATTTAGAAATTTAACATTTAACTATTCAACATAGTAATTGACAAAATCATAGATGCTGTTACAACGAAACCCGGTTATAAAATGGGAGCTTGTTATATTATGAATAGACAATGGTCTCCTGTGTAAAACTGCAAGCTTGCAACCTTGAACGATAAATAGCTTCTTTATATGAATTGCAAGTCTGCAACCTTGAACGCACGTGGCTTCCTGTCTCACGCTCCCTTTTAGAGATAACGCTTATCTTAGCTGATTAGGCATAGTATATATACTAGTAGCTTGCACTTCTAAGTTAAGCTCCAGTCAGTCGATAAGTTCCATTGTGTTCGTATCATAGCTAGATGTAAGAAATTGTCCGGCGGCTAGCTGTGTGCTTCCAATGTTATATTTCATTGTAAAATAAAAATAAACGTTTTTTAAAAAGTCGTTTCGGCGGCCTTTTAATAAAACTGGCGCAGTCGTTCGGATTTGTGGAGGAAAACCTGGAAAACTACAAACATCGAGTCGACCAGCAACTTTCCTTGAGGTTCAGCTCTTTGCCGCAAATCGAAACCTACCACCCAGCGGATCTTCGGACATCTCCAACAGGGACAAACATCGCCCGATCGTGAGGAAGCGCCCGTCGACCCAGCTCCTGCTCCTCCGTGGTTATTGGAACCATCTGGTCATTGGGACCACTCTTGATCATTGGGATCAGTCTCTGGTATTGGCAACGTCAACAACGACGACCCAGGACAACTTTTGGATAACGCTCTAGCGCAAAGCTGGACTATCCAAGTCGGACTTCAGGACCTCTGTGCAGGCCAGCCGACATCAATAGGATCGACGCATCCTTTTTGAAGACAACAGGACGTAGCTTGATCGCACGCCGTTCGTCAATTTGAACGCACAATGTAAGTGCATATTTTTATAATAATTTTCAAGCTTTACAGAAAAAGCAAAGGTATATTTTAAAAATAATAATTTTCAAGCTTTAGAGAAAAAGCAAAGGTATATTTTAAAGGCAACAAAGTAACGACTATTAAAGCGTTCGCCTAAGTAATAATTTTCAAAGTATTAAAGAAAAAGCAAAATAATTAATTTTAAAGGCAACAAAGTAACGTAATATAATTTTCAAAAATAATTATTAAAGCGTTCGCCTAAACAACAAAGTAAAAATTTCAAAGGCAACAAAGTAACGTAATATAATTTTCAAAAGTGATAATTATTAAAGCGTTCGCCTAAAACAACAAAGTTAACTAATATAAAGTTTTAAAAATTATACTAACATAGTTTTTAAATATTTATTTATAAGTCCAGGCAGAACGTAGTAAGCCAGACCAATTGCTGCACATACTAGGTGTGCTTAATTTGCATTTGTGCTTGCGTTCTTGCGCGTAGGTACCCCTGTTAAACATCCCCTAGTCATTAAACTGTTTACTAACATAAATAAAAATTAAAAATAAGTGAAACAAATAAAGCAAAATTAATTTTTGTCTATAAAATTTTATGTTTTAGATCACTATTATCTTGAATCATTAGTTAAAACACCTGTAATTATATTTTGAAACAATTGTAAAAATTTTATGTCACGAGATCGATCACGCTCACCAAGGAATTCAATCCCTAGAATTTTATTTTTAAATAATTGTAACAACCCAAATATGGTTGATCAAAACGCATCATTGTTTCCCCCACATTTTAATGTAGCTTTATTAAATGAAATTCCCACATATGATGGTAATCAAGCCACTCTTTCGGAATTTATCAGATCCGCAGAAATCATTGCAACTAAATTTTGTACAGAAAATTTAAACGATTATATCAACCAAGTAATTTTAAATTCGATAAGGAATAAATTAAAAGGTCAAGCGTTAGAAGTAATCACAGGTTACGAGTATGATACTTGGAAAGACTTAAAAAATGTCTTAATTGAAAATTTTGGCGACCAAAGGTCAGAATTGAATCTTTTAATTGATTTAACTAAATTAAAACAGAATAAAGACTCTCCCATAGAATTTTTCAATAAAGTTAGAACCCATTTGGCTATTTATAATTCAAAAGTTTCTCTGAGTCAAGAATCAAAAGACATTATCACTTATAAATTAAAGGCTAACAAAGATTTAGCACTTCGCACTTTTACAAGTGGACTAAATGAAAATTTAGGAAGCTTCGTAAGAAGTAGAAACCCAACTTCACTAGAACAAGCCTTAAGCATAGTAAAAGAAGAAATTGATATCAGATATTCTCAAAATCAAAATAATTTTCAAAGTCAAAAATTAAACAAACCAAATTTAACTTCCAATATTCAAACACGAAATTCATATGAATCTAAATTTAATAACCCAAATTTTATGCAAAGACCATTCCAACAAAATCGAAATAATTTTAATCAAAATCCCAACTATTTTAAAAATCCAACGAATTTTAATAATCCTAATAATTCTAGAATAACTCAAAAATCAAGCTTTAATGCATTTGCACCAAAACCAAATTTTTCACCAACACATAAACCAGAACCTATGGACTTTAGCACTATAAAAAGACCAGCTACTCAACAATCAAATTTTCCTAATAAATATCGAGCAAACTCTCAAAACGTTAATAGAAATTTTAATCAACTATTTTATCACAGTAATGTTCAACAAGAAAATTCCCCTGTTGATCATGAAAATCTAACAGAAAATTTATTCGAAAACTCTCCTGAAGAAAATAAAAATTTCACTGAAAATTTATTCGAAAATTCTCAAGAAAATCCAGAATACAAACAATCAGACCTATATTTTCAAAATGAACCCCAAGACTTGGACATTACATCAGATTATTATGAATTTCCAGATCCAAACGATACAGTAAATTTTCACTAAGAGCCTCGGAAAAGCATATTTTAACTTTTAATATAAATTCAAAATCAGATCTTCCTTATATTATAATTCCCGCCACTGGCGATAAACTTTTAATTGATACAGGTAGCTCACAAACAATAATTTCTCCAGAATTTGTACAACAACATTTTCCAAATTATATTTATGAAACAGAATTCGAGATAATTACATCTCATGGAATTTCTCAACATAACTTAATTGCAGATTTACCAATCCCCAGTCTTTTTTATGAAAACGGAACACATACATGTTATTTATATAATTTTAACCCAGACTATATAGGACTTATTGGATCCGACTTATTTTCAAAATTATCCGCACGAATAGATTATAAATGGATGCATATTCAGACAGAAAGAGCTACGATACCATTTTATTATAACCCGTAAAAACTAAACAAAAAAAAATGAAACTAATGTAACTTTTCCAAACCTAAAAATTAAGATTTTTATTTTTCTCAACAAAACCTACAGTTAACCCTGTGTACAGAACTTTTCGTAAAATTTATCAGCATAAAAAAAATGTAACTAAAATAACTCCAAAATTAAAATTTAATGAAAAAGGCATGACTAAGCCTTCAGCAATTGAAATCATACAATAATCAATTTAAAACAAGCGTAATTAATACTTTAAATGAAATACAAGAAATTAATATTTATAATCCTTAATCTTATAAAAATAAAAATTATGAGCTCAACAAAAATCAGTCTATCAGACTTAACAACTTTAATATAAAAACTTCAAACATTAAAAGTATTTTAGATAATTAATTTAAATAACAATTTTTTAACAACTTTAATATAAAAACTTCAAACATTAAAAGTATTTTAGATAATTAATTCAAATAACAATTTTTTAACAACTTTAATATAAAAACTCCAAACATTAAAAGTATTTTAGATAATTATTTTAAATAACAATTTAAAAAAAAAACAATTTAAGACTAAAACCAATGCACATATAATTTCAAAACTGACGAAAAGTCAACTCATAAGGTTTAGTAATTCAAACATAAATTTGTAAAATATTTAGATTATATAATCTACTACTTTAGAAGGAATAAAATCAGATTCATTTAAAAATTCAACAATCAAAATTTCCAGCACTTAAAAATCGAAATAAAATCATTTTTAACCAAATAGTCTATTAAAGAACATTTATCAAAAATTTTGCCAAAATAACTAAATTTTTAACCGTGTGTTTAAAAAAAGAAATAAGATTGTACACACCCCTGAATTTTTGAAAAACTTTAAGTATTGCAAATAAATTTTAATATATAAACCAGTAACTTCAAATATCAAAAGTATTTTTTTTTAAATAATATCTTAAGAAAAAACTTAAGACTGAAATCATTTAAATCAGAAAAAACTCAAATAAAAATTATACTTAACAAACAAACAAGACCTAAGCTTGTATCAATCTAGTATTTACAATTTTAATAATCACAATATTTCTCGCGTTAAAACTAAAATGTTCACAGCAACATACCTTTATAATTGATATTGCTAAAGGAAAACAAAGAAAAACCTTTACAACCATTTAAAATTAAAACCAATTCAGAAAGATCAAACATTTCAATTAAACGAAAAAGTATTATTTAAAATAAATTTCAGAAGTAAAGATAAAATTTAAAATTAAAACCAATTCGGAAAAATCAAACATTCCAATTAAATGAAAAAATATTTGTTAAAACTAATTTCAGAAGTAAAATTGAAATTCAAAATTAAATCTAATTTTTTAAAAAATATGGAAATATAAAACACCCTGACTAAAAGGAACTATTGCTCTCTCTTTTTCAGGATTACTACCCTCTTCATCGCCTGTACCCTGCTGACTCAATCACTAGTTATACAGAGCGATATTATTATTAAAAATTTAAAAGATAATCCTGGATTATATCCTCTAAACTTAGGAAACGTAGTGCTTAAACAAAGCGAATGGACGCTTATTAGAAATGTAGACTATACCCCTATATTTGTTAATTATGACACACTTAGAACTAATTTAATGAAAATAATACCGTTACTTGAAAATAAAAGTTACGTTATTGAATATACAAAATTTAAAAGGATTGATGATGTTATTATCAATCATAACAATTTACTCATAATATTAAAACAATATCTTGAAAAAACAGATAAACTCTTAAGTCAATTATTTCCTGATGTTAAACACAAAATTAATAAAAGAGGACTTTTCGATGGACTTGGATCCGCTTTCAAATTTTTAACTGGAAACCTCGACGCCAACGATGGAGTCAGATATGAATCTATGATTACTAAATTGCAAGAAAGCAATAAAATTCAAAATGACGTTATATTAGAACAAACTAAAATTTTAAATGATACCATCTCAGTAATCAATGATATAGCAAAGAGTCAAGAATTATTAGACAGAAATATAAATAAAATAATTTTACAAAATGAGGAATTAGGCAAAAATCTCGCTACATACTCCTTAAAAACAGTCTTGCTAGAAGCAATTCAATTTTTGCAACTACTTATTAACACTTGTTTGGAACTAGAAAATGCATTAACTTTTGCCCAAAATCAACAGATGCATATGTCATTAATTGATAATGACGATTTAATTGAAAATCTAAATGAAATTTCGACGTATCTCAATAGCATATCAGAAAAAGCTTTAACTATTCCATATCCTGCAGAGTTACAGTATTTACATTTATACGAGTCAATTATCATTACAAAAGTTTATCAAGTTAAAAACAGAATTACATTTATATTCGAAATACCTCTTACTTCCAAAACTAACGATTATCAAATGATACAATTAATACCATTTCCGATTTTTATCCAAAATTATCAATTTCGTATGATTATACCTACTTATAGTACTTTATTATTTAACGTTAAAAACAGCATTCCCATTGAAATAAGTCATTGTAAACTTATAACTTTAGACACCTACTTTTGTAATCAAAATAACTACTTTGAAATCCCCAACGACAAATTGTGCGAAACACAACTTCTGTCATTTAATAAAAATAAAACATGTATCCCTTATTTATTCAATTTAACAGAAATCAAAATATCACAAATAAATCCTGCGACATGGTTAATATCTTCCCCATCTGAAGCAATATTGGACGTCAAATGTAAAAATCAGAATTTTAGAAAAGGAATATCTGGCACTAACCTCTTACACCTCAGTTCAGACTGTCTTGTTTCAATAAATCAAAAACACATGTTATTCACCGCAAAAAGAACCTCAAATGAAATTGTTAATTTAAAAATTTCAAACATTGACCGCTTAATAATTCCTGAATCAAACCACATAAATGTTTCAAAGATTGACTTGATACCTCTTGACACCCAGAAATTGGTTGAGGACCGAATTAAACTTAATAAATATGAAAATTTGTTAAAACCTGTTAATTATATTAAATCTGATAATTTAAGTGTGTCTGCAATTATATTTACTCTGTGTACTATTCTTATGTTAATAATTTTTATATTGTATTTGTATTATAATAGAAACACAATGAAGATTAAACTTATTAGATTTTTAAATAAAGATTTTGAACCGGTTAACGTAAATGCATAAGTTTAATTTTCTTTTCTCTTTGTAAGTTCAATGGAGGCATATTTGAATACCACCCATTGAACATTTTATCGGCGGACGTGTTATATTATGAATAGACAATGGTCTCCTGTGTAAAACTGCAAGCTTGCAACCTTGAACAATAATAGCTTCTTTATAATGAATTGCAAGTCTGCAACCTTGAACGCACGTGGCTTCCTGTCTCACGCTCCCTTTTAGAGATAACGCTTATCTTAGCTGATTAGGCATAGTATATATACTAGTAGCTTGCACCTCTAAGTTAAGCTCCAGTCAGTCGATAAGTTCCATTGTGTTCGTATCATAGCTAGATGTAAGAAATTGTCCGGCGGCTAGCTGTGTGCTTCCAATGTTATATTTCATTGTAAAATAAAAATAAACGTTTTTTAAAAAGTCGTTTCGGCGGCCTTTTAATAAAACTAGGCTATATTATAGTAATTGCTGAAATGTAGGTATTTATTCAATATGTAATACAATTTTCGATAAATACTGTCTTTATAATCAATAATACACCAAAGCTCTTACAAATGTCTTTTCGAGTAAAGCATAACGCCTGAAATATAGGCAACCACACAACCACATAAATTAGCTACTGGTTTTCAAGCCGACTTTTGTGCTCCTTATAGCATGGCAATCAGAGCTAGGTAAAACACAATTTCAACGTGCCTTTGAAAAAATACAAAATGTTTTTCAGT
>OW679196.1:99032662-99223670 GCA_940337035.1 Agriotes lineatus | reverse complement strand
CAAAGTTCCGGAGAAATATTACCTACTTCCAGTTGTCCAAGTTTAACCACTTCGCTGTCCAAGTCGGGTGAACTATTATGTCGCCGAATATTTTTCTTTAGTTGGCTCCATATCATTTCAATCGGATTAAATATGCAGTAATACGGCGGTAAACGTAATACCGTATGACCCTTCTTTTGGCCAAAGAATCAATATAGAATTCTTTAGGAAAAGTTCTTGTTTTTAGTACTTCTACTAATTGTAGCTTCGTGTAGCTTTCTTCAAAAAACATGTCATTTTTTCGCAAAAAAATTTGTATATCTTCTTTTAAGCTACCTGCATTTGGCGCTTAATTGATTTGCCTGGAATGGTAGCTGGCATTGTCTAACACTATGACGCAATTACCGGGCAATTTTGGCAATAAATGCTTTTCGAACCACGACTCGAACAATTCCGCTGTCATATCTTCATGATAATCTAGAGATGCATCTTTAATATGTTTAGCCGATATGAGAGAGTCACAGGGAACCCAGCCTCGATCGGAGCCTGCATGCAACAAAATTAGCCGCTTCCCTCTTGCAGGGGGCACATTCATAGAGCATTTACTGGGATCGTCTACCCAACCTTTACAAACAACATCGTGTGTATCATACCACGTCTCATCTAAGTAGCATATGTATCTACTCTCCTCTCTGTATTTTTTATTGTCGCCAAATATTCGCGTCTCCAGATCTGTAACCTCTTGGATTCCATAATCGCTTGACGTTTGTTGATGGTTTTATATTTAAAACCGATATTTTTAATAAATCGTTCCAGTGTTCTGTTAGAACAATTTAATCCGGTGTCTTCATTAATCAGCTTTTCACGCAACGATGATATTGTTGGTACTTTATTCTGGTTGTAAATTTCATATATTTTTTGCCGAATTAAATCCTCGTCGTGCGCGCCCAGTTTTCTCATAACACCGCAATCGGATCGCTTTTTACGCTGCAGTCCGTCGGCGTTGTTTATAATTCTTCTTACCGTCGTGTAGGGGACTTTAGTCAGAAATGCTGTTTTTGTTAACGCTTGCTCCTCTTCGGTTACCTTGAGCCTGTTATAAACGTTGATCACAATTTGTTTAGCATCCGAAGACAAGTGTGTACACTCTCGTTTTTCACCATTATTTTCTAGGTTTACAGCGACTCCGTCGTTGTTGTCTGTATCACTCCACGGTCTCCACATTTTAAACTCTTGATTTGTTTCACTACGCTTTTGAAACTCAACTAAAGGTAATTTTAAGAATACTTATATTACGAGAGACATTATAATTATGGGTGTAATTATACAAGTAATTAAAATTGTTGAAATATATGTCAAGTATACACAATAGAAACGAGTAATGACAATTTAACGACTTTACTGAGTCCGTCCCTGGTAATAAGCCTGTTGTAAGCCGTGTCCGAACACTTAAGGATTATAAACCCATAACCAAATAGCTTGACGTCGACTATATGTTTCGAGCTAAAAGTGCGCTTGCCGCTTTTGCATGATTGCTGGTTTCGACTTCGTCTCAACCAGCAATATTCATGCGCAAGCGGCAAGAATGCACTTTCAGCTCTTAACATACAATATACTATTTCGACGACTGACATCGAAAGTAGATTTTTCTCACTGTCATTTGACAACAGAAAGTTGACATTTGCCGCTGAGCGTGCGTTTTCATCTTTTTGCCGCTCGCCGAGCGTTTTGGGTTTCCGCGTGAACAAAATAGGTAGCCACGTCCGAATGTTTCCTTGACAATGCCCGTCATTTGTCGAAATAATCGCGTCACATGTCTAATAGACTGCGCGAGTAATGTTAACTTGATTGTCAATTAATATTTGCAATAAAATGAAATATGAAATTTTCCATTAATAATATGCTCAGTCGTCGAGAAAATAGTATGTATGTTTCGAGCTAAAAGTGCGCTTGCCGCTTTTGCATGATTGCTGGTTTCGGCTGTCATGCGCAAGCGGCAAGAATGCACTTTCAGCTCTTAACATACAATATACTATTTCATTACTCTAAATGAAAATTATGCTGTAATACGGATTGGGCCATAATTATATATAACAGCAATGCGATAACATGAACAACAAAATAGAATGCTTGAGTAAGTAAGAGATGACCATACGAAAAAAAATATTTTAGTAGGCATGTGTGGTTGACATCTGTCATAATTAAATGTGCGTCAGGCCTACTCGAATATTTGCTATTATGTTTATCTCTTTCTTACTCGAGCAATACGAGTTATTTTCTTGTTCATGTTATCTTATTGCTATTACAGTAAAATTCACCTTCGCGGATACACGGACACCTCCCTTGGACGAACAGTTTCTCATGGTCCCGACCGACTCTCATATAATTTGCATTGTGTTAACTCCCTCTTGGACGGACATTCTCTCGAACGGACGCGGACACAAGAAAATGTTCTCTTAAACGGACAAAAAACAAAATAAAAAAATAAACGCCTTGTCTCATTTTTCTGTCGCAAGTGTCGCTGTTGCATTTCTCAATAGTGCCGCGCACCAACTTCGCTGCCTGCCTTCACTGAGAAACTCTCCCGAGTTAACCGGGGATTCACCGACTTCAATCTTTCGGCACACACGGGGATTCAGGATTAGTCTGACGTCTATGAGGAAAAGACACAGTGGGGGACACATTCATTGTAGAAATGGCACCAAATATAAAAATTCTCACGCTTAAAAAAAAAATTGAGATTGTTGAAGTTCACAATAGGGAAAAGTTAAGTGTAAGGAACCTATCCAAGCGTTTTGATATCGGAAAAACACAGCTGCTGATATAATTAAACATAAAGAAAGTATTTTGTATGTAGCAGTATTTTGTAATGTAACAAATCCTTATTTTTCCTTAAGTTTTAAGTTTTTTGTTTATTTTAAAAACATTTACATACATATACGTTTTAAATGTCCCAATTTCTTTAATTACAGTTTTAATTAAAAAACCGATTTTTTTTCATAATTCTTTTAGGCGGACACCCCTCTTGAAGGGACACTCTCAGTCGGTCCCGTTGGTGTCCGCCGAAGGGAGATTTCACTGTATACAGACAGATCAATAAAAAAACCAATTAGGGCAGGCTGTGATATGTGTTATACGTTTGGCAGTACTGAAGTGTATTGTCAGTCTATGTCAAATTCAAGATTTGCAGGTTAAGTTTTACGTCAGTCTGTGTCAAACAACGAACAAAACCTAACCTGCTAATCTCGAATTTGACATAGACTGACAATACACTTCAGTACTGCCAAACGTATAACACATATCACAGCCTGCCCTAATTGTTTTTTTTTATCTCTCTGTATATAATTGTGGCCCCATCGGTATTTAGCAGTCTTTGAACTTATTTTACGAATACCATGACAACAGACATTTTAATTTTGTTTCATATTGTCCCTTTAGAGAAAATGTGTTCTTTCTGTGACAATCCTTGTAACCTAAAATATGATTCACCATTCTCTATTTGTGGGCGCCAACTGTCCTTGTGTCTTAAAACAAAAGCAATTGAAACTTGTAAAGAAACTGTGACAGTAAGCACCTGAAAAAATTAATTGTGATTTTGCGTCGAATGTTTTTTCCCTCTTTATTGTTATTAGTCTTCTTCTTTTGCTGGCGGTCCGGGCTGGTCGTCCCCGCAACGAATACGCTGCTGTCGGTGCAGCTGGGTCTCGAACTCCATTTACGACTCGTTTCCATTCTTGACGACGTCTTGGGCATCAATAACCGATAATCGCTGATTCTTTAAGTCGCCCTCGATATTCTTTAGCCAGGTTTTCTTCGGTGTCAATCGCTGAATTCTCCAGTCTGCCGGACGGTCTTACCAAAGAAGTTTACAAGGCAAACGGTTATCATCCATTCGGCAGACATGTCCGAACCATCGTAGTCGACGTTTTTGTATTTGTTCTCCTATCAGTGTTTGTTGATCATATCTTCCTGTAATTGTTTCGTTTCGAAGGCGGTCGCCTCAAGCATTACATTTGGAAGACCTCAAGCTTGTCAAAGTCCAGCTTAAGCAATGTCCACGTTTCCGATCCATAAAGAAGAATGGGAAGGATCAGCGTTCGGTATAAGCGTACTTTCGTTTTGATGGTAGTATTTGTTCGTTTCCATGTTCCATGTTCTGATGTCGATGTTTACGTATCAATAAACAAATTTAGTGCTATAGTGGGCTAACTCATAACCATACAATTGTTGAAATATTGCCATTTTGTTTCTGTCGTACATTATTCAAGTTTTTGATGAAGTTTTGTTAAGAATCAGGTTGGCGTTGTCAGGGATATGTTTACAGCATGTCAATTGTTTCTGATAACTGTCAGTATTAACTGTTAGTTTTACGCCACGAGCTCTAATTACACATTCTAGACGTCTAGGCATACTGCTAATCAATTGTGCAAGATTTTCTTTTGGTAACCTATCCTAATGTCCGATGCCAATTAGGGCGAGTGCGAATTGCTCTTCCCAGTTGAACCCACACGTGTTCTATCTGGTTCAGGTCTGGTGAGCAGGCTGGCCAATCCAAAAGTGTAATTCCAACTTCGTTTAGATATTGCAGAGTAATGTTGGCTACGTGTGGCCGTCCATTATTTTGCATTAAACGAAAGTTGTCACCAACAAAATGACTAAACGCAACAACATATTCCTCAAGAATGTTCCTAATGTACCTATCTGCGTTGAGGGCTGCTCTATCACAGATGTGAAGCTCTGTGCGCGCATCTGAAGAAATCCCTCCCCATGCCATTACCGAACCTCCAAAAAAATTTGAAGTTGTGGCCATAGCACAAGCAGTATAGCGTTCTCTTGGTCTTCTTCATACCCGTAAACGACCATCTGGAGCATCCAAAGTAATCGAGACTCATCTGTCCATAACACGCATCTCCATTCGGGATCCCCCCAGTTCTGGTAAGTTCTAGCAAAATTTAATCGATTATGTTTGTGGCGTACTGAAAGTTTTGGACCAATAGCAGCCCGATATGGTTTCAGATTGTTTTCGTGAAGTCGTCGCTGAACTGTACGTGACGATATTTGAACATTTCTGACAGCAGCCAGTTCATTAGCAGTAATTGTAGCTGTTGCAGTGCGATTTCTTAAAGATTGTAACAACATAAATCGATCATTTTTGCACATCTTACTGGAGATATCAGCATTTTGGCACGGAAATGAGAATTAACAGTTAATACTGACAGTTATCGGATAAAAATTTGCAGAAATATAGGTTATGTATGATGTAACGGACACGCCTATTTAGCATTTGAATGTGGCTTAGATTGTTCAATAAGCAGATATAAAAATTAACCAAAATGGACTTGCTTTCGAAGCTGAGTCAATAGTTTTAAAAAACACAAGAAATAGGCATAATAAATAATTGTTTTCTGTGATAATATCGCTATTAAAAGTTAAGGGAAGTTTGGTCGAATGCAACTGTGGTACTTTTAGTTGTGTAAACACGGCTTTTAGTCTTCCGCATTATTATATGGATATGATTGTCCACAGAACTAATGTCGCCCCGAACGCCAGCTTGGCTATCTCGATAGGCAACACATTTAACGTCGCTTGACCAAATATTTCCTACATGCTAATAAACACATTTTAGAAGCAAATTCATTTAATATTTCGGTGGTGAATCACACGGGGTTACAGTTTATTTGTATTAAGCAGGTTTTATTTCACTGCTGTAGTTAATATTATTTGTTATTTGTATGATGTAAAAACAAGACATAAAGTAATTCTGGTTGAATATAAACTTTAACAGATATTGATTAATAAAATTGTTGAAGAGTTTAAAGATTTTCGTTTATTGTTAAACGTTTTAAGTGATTAAGGAATCACCATTGCTACCATCTTCCCGAAGTTTAATTCAAAGGATGACAATTTAAGTTATTATGCTATTCTAAATTAAAGTCAAAATAGATTTTTCTACCGGAAAAAGTCAACATTGGAAAGCTGTATTTGACAAACAACTATTTATCTTGTTTGCATAATTTACTGCAAACTGGAAAAATAATTTAAGTTGTTCTACCTCAGGAATGAGAAAATCAATTTAAAATAGTAACTAAAAGATCCAAGAGTGATTTTTAACGTTACGTATTTTGTGCAATTTTAAGGTAGGTAGAATTACACCTATTTGGTATTACAAGCAAATTGTAGAAGATAAGAAAAAGCCTTTAACGCCATAATTAATAATAAAACCAGACAACATAAGTTACCCCAAAAACATGAAAGAAACTTCAGAAAATAAAAGCAATTCATTGCATTGTTTACAATTATTGCAGCTAGTAAGAATGTAATTGTCGAGTTTTATTGGTTAACAGCCCTAACCAATAAAGTTAAAATGATTAATATTTCGTATAGTACCCATTATTGTCAATACATTCTTGTAACCTCTGGCACATCGCGTCAACTAATCTCTCACAGATGTGTGTTCTTCTAAGAACATTCCAGGTTTGCATTATGTTCCCATTGAGTGCTGCTACGTTTCTGATATTCAAATCATCCCTCCACTGCCCAACGGCGGCGGCTCAAAAGTTTTCTATGGGGTTGAAATCGGGAGATTGTGCTGGCCAATCCACCACAATTATATCGGGGTGCTGTCGAAACCACTCTTGGACTATCCTGGAGGTATGTATTAGAGAATTATCTTGGACCAATACAATTGGACCTTCCGGGTATACTACCTTCACGGACGGTAACATCACATCTTCCAGAATAGTTATATAATCAATGGAAGTAAATCTTGAATTTACTTCCACTTATTCTCCTGGACCTGCTCATGTCATCCAACCCCAGCACGCCCGACTAATTCTCCCGCTTCGTTTCGTTGGTTGAATGTTTTGGATTTCAAACCTGGTGTTGTTCCTCCTCCACAACGTGTTCCTTAAGTCATCATACGAGCAAAACGTTCTTTCGTCTGTGAAAATAACAGCTTCCCAATTTCGCTGTAAATTTTCTTGCCAGAGCTGATATAAACAGGTCTAGAGTAAGAATTAAGGCTAGTCCAGCGCTTTGTTAAATTGGAAATTCTAAGTTAGGTATACAACCCAACATGCTTCTATTAAACAACTAAGGGTTGCTATAGCTTTCTAAATCCTCACTGATGTTTCCAACCATTACCCTTATTTTCAGTTTTTTTCAGTTTTTTCGAGTCATACGTGAAAACTCAAATTTGCTAGATTGTATTAGCATTTTTAGACCTTTTTACATAGATTTCAGAGCGATAGTATTTTTTTATGTTCGCCGTCAATTTTGAGTTGGAAATTTAATTTTAATTATAAAATTACAAATAAGGCAGGACGGCAGCAAAATAATTTCTACATTTTTTTAAACTGCTTCTTACCTTTGCTGGATGATACTTTTAAAATAACAAAAATTCAAAAACAAAACTTCTAAGCCGTTTTTTTAAGTTTCTAGGTTACCTATTCTAGTAATTTTAATTTTTTGTTGATTTTTACTTTCCTTTTACAATAAAGGAAGTATTGGACATAAACATTGAGTTTCCAATAGATCTTCACGGTTTAGAGTCCCCTGAACCAAAAAAACATGTTTTTGTTCATTGGTCTGTCTGTCTGTGTGTCTGTATACATAATATCTAAAAAACTAAAAGAGATATGACGTGGAAAGTGCATATATAAGTTTTATGTACTATGTAGATCCGACAGCAAGCTTTTGAAGAAAATTGCATAACCGGAAGTTTGGTGTTTACTTTCTTCAAAAACGGCTCTAGCGATTTTTTTCAAACTTTGCATTTTTATTACATTTTTAATGTGTATTGATGTGAGATAGTTGATTTTCCAGTTGAATACCTCTAAAATGGGTTTCTTTTGTTTTTTTTAAATCACGAAACAATCACCTTCCGAGATTTCTTTAGATCTTCAGGTTTCAAGTTCCTTAGATGACGAAAAAGAAGTTTTCTTAATTCCGTCTGTCTGTCTGTCTGTCTGTCTGTTTGCCTGTTGGCAGTATAGCTCAAAAACTATTTGTCGGAGCAAGACGATATTTTGCATACATATATATCTACCTCGCATGGAACTAGTACAATTTCACACAAATATATACAGGGTGAGCACCTTAAAAAATTAAATTTTGTTTATTTTTGCTTGAACTGAGGAATACATAAAAGTACTAATTTGTACATAGTGCGTGGGTTTATCCTTGCCAAAAATGGGAATCAACAAATTCAGGATAACTATTGTATAAGACAAAAATGAACAACAAATAGGTGCTTTACGTTAAATAGACCTAGAGCGCAAGAATTGCAGCGCGGGTGTGGAGCAGTCAGCGGAACAAAGGAATCCAATATTCGGGCTCGTTTGCAGGCACTACTTCGAATCCCATCAAGGATAATATTTTTAATTTAAAAATTGAAT
Organism: Agriotes lineatus; assembly: GCA_940337035.1. NCBI lineage: Eukaryota > Metazoa > Arthropoda > Insecta > Coleoptera > Elateridae > Agriotes > Agriotes lineatus. The sequence continues at coordinate 99,215,295 of OW679196.1, read as the reverse complement.
TTAGTATTATTAGAAACGTGAAGACCCACAGTTTTCTTCGATTTTTTAAATTATTTAGTGTCACAACGCCCACTTGTTCTCTTTATGAAGGTATCTTCATAAAACTATAAACTAGTACAGAAAAATGCCGCTTTGGTAATTGATTTTGCTTGAAGAAAGAGGACCGCTGGGCCCGTGCCCATCTGGAGATTTCCTGGTTTCTCGGTTGTCTCATCTGCCCCTAATTCTGAGTAACTCAAGATAAAATATTATGTCAACAATATTAAAACATTGCTCTTAACTGTCATTTTGCTAAAAGCATATATGTTTATCGAAAATACAGCTTTTCTCAATTTTGTGTCACAACGTCCACTACGAGGGAAGTTTTGAGTAAAGCCCTTTACAGGTTTTTCTTTCTTTTATTGACTCCTATGTTACTCTTATTTTGTCGTTTTGCATGAAATAGTTAAAGTAATTAATTAGATTTCGCAATTCACATTTATTAACTTCATTTCCAATTTTTAATAAGGTACAGCTCTGTCTTTATCAGTTTAAACCACACTCTGCATTACTCAGTTTTTCTGATAGCCCACTTTCAGATTTTGGAACTTTGATATTAGATTGCCTTTGGGCAATTTTTGGCCCATTTCCTGCCGAGTCTTGTTAAGTGTAAGTTGGATTGCTCCTGTTTCAACGGTCTTGGTGGCCAACTTCATTTTTCGAAAGATATGAGAGACATCGCAACCCCTTTTGAATGTTCCGGTGATTTGAGTTATATCACCGGCATTCGTTTCGTCACTGACGGATTTGGTTGCAAGTTCCTTCTTTGCCCGCTGGACTGAACGATTTGGCTGCATTACAGCTTAAGGTTAGTAGTTAGTAGTTGCCTACGCTTTCCTTCCTTTAGCGCCGTAATCCACCTGAAAAATTTGTATTTTTAGCTTTCTATTTTACCCGGAAATGCGTTTCTACTTGGATTGGTTCTCGTCGTGTTGGTGTAATTGGCTTTGCCTGGATCATGCGGTGCTTTACTAGCCGGCTGGTCTCCCGCCCGTGCAGACTTGATTTGCTGTCGTTCCCCCTGCGAGCGCTGCCTTGTAGCACATGCCGAGGGTCATTCGCAGCCTGGGCCGAGGCTGTCTCAATGGCCAGCTAACTACCTGGTTGGCACGTCTCCACCAGCAGCTCGGCCCCACGTGCTGTGTGTACCTGAGGTTTTGTAGTATTTTAGTTTGCACTGTATGTTAATTTAAATTGATTAGTACGACCTTTTGAATTGCTATATTAGTATGTTGTGTATAACGATTTCTGGTTCCTATTTGAGTGATTAGATATTGGATTAATTGGTTCACCTGTTTGTTTAGCAGCCACTGTTTAAACTTGATTTAAACACACATAAATTTTAATAAAAAGATTTACGAAATCCAGTCAGAAGTTCTAAATGTAATTCTGATTTCATAAACAAGCAGTTTAACCTCCAGTTTTACTTCATAATTTCGCCAGTTTATATTTAATTTAGATCTGTTTTAATCTTGAATTAAAACAGGAACATTTCAGTTTCTATTTACGAAATATTAACAAACTAATCTTGTTTGGCAAGCATTGAGTTTAAAAACCGCAGCAAACTGCAACTTGGCATTTCACGCAGTACGCGACCTAATAAACCCAAGTTCACAGCTCTGTCCTGCAAACACATACGAAACTATAAAAGCTTACTGTGCTGAATTGCTGTTTTTGTATCTTTAAACGCGTTCCATTAAACTACACTATTCTGAACTTTGATATGTTACTTAGTTAAGTATTCTTGTTTGGTATAAATAGAACGTTTATTTTCGTAATAAAACAATCTGCATCTAATGTCTGCTCCATTCACTACGTCGCTACCCTGCTACTAAGCCATAATATCATTGGGACATGAGGCTGCGTCTCCCAGGGTAGTTTACTGTCGTCCCTTTTAAGTACCATTGACTACATTGGTTTAAAACATAAACGCAGTCTCGTTTATGTGCTTAAGGGATAGAACCAGCCCAAAGCAACTTAATCCTGATCCAGCCTCCAGGCAATTCTGTTCATGGTTCTTCGAGCCGGATCTGTCTCCAACTAAAGAACAAACACATCCCAGGAGTCACCAGCATCCCGAGAAGAACACAACATCTGCCAACCACCCAGGTCCCAAAAAATGGCTAACAACATGGAGAAATTCAACAAATTAGCTGTCGCCCAAGAAGAGCTCGCGCAGAAGATAAAACAAGTATTATCTAACAGCAAAAAAGACCCTGCCAGCCGAAAAAACAAAGCCTACATTGCCAGTCGCAACAAGACGCTGGACGAACTTTGGAACACTGCAACTAAAAATCATGCAGAAATGGGGCAGCTAAGTATTCCAACTCATAATTATTTTACAACAAGGTATTACGATCAAATTAAAGCCATATACGACGAAGCAAAAAGTTACTTGCAGAGCTGTTCAAAATTAACGGAAATTTCCAACCACTCCGTAAGCAGGAATCAAGAGGAAATGGTGGCCAATCCCTAGCAAAAGGTTCGTATCCGAAAACTGCCGATTCGGATTCAGAATTTTAAGCAAGCGATGGACGACGCCGAGCTAACACAAGAATTAGGGAGGCCCGCCATCACGACAAGGGAGTTTAGAGAAAAATGGGATCGTGTGGTCGAGATGGATGAAGAAGTTATGTCGAACGACATGGCTTCAGAACAAATGCACTTCAGTCCTGAATATACTACGTTGGAAGGCATGTATAGAAATTTAATTATTTTATTGCAAGCACCGACAAGGAACGAGCAAGCAGCAGCCATCTCGCTTCCTCAAGTCAAAATCCCCATATACGAGGGAAATTATGAGGAATGGGCCACTTTCAAGGGCCTGTTTACTAAATTAGTAGATGACAACCAGAATATGGACGATGTCATCAAGATGCAATATCTAAAGACGCATGTCAAGGGGAGCCAAGCCGACTGATCCAGCATCTAGCTGTTACCCAAGCAAACTACAACACCGCCTGGAATCTGCTGCAACAAAGGTATCAAAATAATCGCCTTATTTTAACTAAATTGCTAGATACCATATTCGATCTGCCGGTCCTCTACAAAGAGTCAGCCCAAGGGTTAAAAAGATTGCACGACTCTATCAAGGAATGTGTGGAGGCAATCAAAAATTTAGGCATCTGCACGGACAGTTGGGGTCCGTGGATTAACAGAGCTATCGCTCGAAAATGGGATCCTGAAACCAACAAATTATATGAGCAGTCGCTTCAATGTCCAAACGAAGTTCGGGATCACCAAAATTTAATGGATTTCCTGCAAGTGCGGTTTCAATCCCTGGAATCCATAGATGGGGCTCGGAAGCCCACGCAGAAAAGACCACAGAAGAATTACGCTTTCGCATCCCTAAATTGCAAGCTGTGCCATGGAGATCATTACATCGACAACTGTAGTCAATTCCAGAGGCTACCTACCCATGAAAAACAAGAAGCAGTAAAAACCTATCGATTGTGCTACCGATGCTTGCGGCACGATTCAAATATACCATGCCGTGCCTATTTTATTGTAGGATCTGTCGCTTTCCCCCACCATACACTGCTTCATAAGGCGCAGTCACCATCAAGGCCGCTCCCTACCCCAAAGATGAGAACGTCAGCTCTTGCAGCAGCCATGAAGACTTCCAACGTTCCAGAGAAGAAGCCGAAGTCGGACATCATCACCGCCAATTTAGGCGCACAGGAGAGCCAAGTTCTACTTGCCACAGCAATGGTTCAAGTAAAAGCAGCATCCGGGATGACTCATCTATTACGAGTATTAATAGATCCCGGGTCTCAGGGGCCATTTATCACGGAAGCATCAGCCGAATTATTGGCGTTACCAAAGTTCGAGCTGAAATCACAGGAATCGAGAACAGCGAGCCAAAAATTGCTGAATGGAAAATTCCAGGTTTGATCACACCTAGATTTTCAAGTAACTTTTCCCTACCTGTCAATTTACTAGTACTTCCTAAACTTACAAAAGCCATGCCTTCATCACCCATCCCAAATATAAATATCAATTCCTGGAGCAATATCTTCATCGCCGATCCAACCTGCAACCAACCTGGTCCTATAGATATAATTCTAGGCGCCGAAAAATATTCCAAAATAATGCTAGAAGGAATCACTAAAACAAAGGATGGCATCTTGGGACAGAATAGCGAGCTGGGCTGGATTTTATCTGGAACCATTGGAAGACAACATTACAACAGCATTAAAGTCAACACCATGGTTGCCAAAATTGGAGAAGAATATCAGTTGCAGAAATTCTGGGACATAGAAGAAGTGCCCACACAAAGAAAACTTTCCGCAGAAGATCAGGTATGCAAGGAAAAAGTTATTAAGACAGTCAAAGAGATTCATCCCGCATCAAATGGATCCATCCCAGGAGTAACAATCCAGCAGGTGGAGAAAATATCAACAACCAATTCTACAGCGGAAGTACAAGCGATAGCAGCTGCCAATATAAAGAATACGGAAGTTCAAGATCCTGTCATCATCGAACGTGAAAAAATAGCATCTTCTCATCCACAAGAAAAGCACCATGTGCAAGGAGTTTCCAAAGTCCTCATTCATGAAGTCCTCGTTCACGAAGTCTCCATTCAGGAAGTTCCCATTCACGAAGTTTCCATTCACCAAGTCGATGGACAGAAAGAAAAGGAAATTGCAGGCCACGAACAGATCGTTAGGACTCCTGCAGATGCTTCTACAGCAGCTCCTAGAGATGGATGGAGCCAAAAAGTTGCAGCAATAACTGCTGCTAACAAGAACGCCTCCGAGTCCATTAAAAACTCGACACCCGGTGGAGAGCGGCACCAAGACTTGTCATCAAGGGATGCAGGAAAAGAAAAATCAAATGCCAAACACTTCGCGCCAAGCGGTGGAAGCAGCCCAGAAATTGCAGCAATAACTACAGCAATTAAGAAACCCTCCGAGTTCAATAAAAGCTTAGCACCTAGTGGAGGGTGGCAACTAGAAAAATCCGACACCAAACACTTCGCGCTTAGCGATGGATGGAGTCAAGAAGTTGCAACAATAACTGCAGCAATCGAGAAATCCTCCGAGGCCACAAAAAACGTATCACCCGGTGGAGGAAGGAGCCCAAAAAGCAGCAAGAATTGTAGAAAATAAGAAACCCTCCGAGTCCACTAAAAACTCGACACTCGATGAAGGGTGGAACCAAGAAGTTGCAGTAAGAAATGCAGTAAACGAAAAACCCTCCGAGTTCAAGAAAAATTTGACACCTGGTGGAGGGTGGCACCCAGAAAAGGCAGCAATAAATGCAGCAAACAAGAAACCCTCCGAGTTCATTAAAAACTTAGCACCGAGTAGAGGGTGGCAACAAGACACAGCGGCAAGAATTGCAGTACACGAGAAACCCTCCGAGTTCACTAAAAACATAGCACCTAGTGGAGGGTGGCATCAAGAAATGGCATCAAGAGATGCAGCAAGCGAGCAAACCTCCGAGTTCGCTAAGCACTTAGCCCCTCGTAGAAGATGGAATCAAGAAGACTGCTTATTAAAGTCTGCGAGGGAATTTACCGAAAACACGCAATGTGGAATACCGATGCGGCATCCTCTAAAACAGCTAACCTCGGCAAGAGTGATATTAATTATCGTATTCACTCATATAATGTTCATCTCCAAAGGAAGACTCAGCAGATGGACGTTGTCGGGATGTTCCAAACCAAGTGGCAACGTATTCAACGACACAATAACACAAACGCTCTTTTACAGAAATAGCAAAGGAGCCAGTGTTGAAGCAGCCGAACTACTTCGAGGATTTACAAACCTCTCGGTCAGACCTGCAACATGATCTGAAGGAAGTCGCATGGAGAGCCATCCGACATCGCTACTACCTATCCAGAAGAATCATCAACAGCGTCTAAAAGACGTAACATGGGAAACTATCCGACATCATTCCTATCTATCCAGCAGGATCACCGGCACCATATTGATAGCTGCCGCTCTAATAGGAGTTCTCTACTGCATTCGGAAAAGGACTAACCGAAGAAAGCATCAACCCAAGCAACGCCAGTCAGCCGTAGAAGAATATCCTCTAAAAACTCTTAATGTGGAAAAAACAATATAGTTTTTTCTTTTGCTTTTTCTTCAGCCTAAAATTGGCAATATGTTTAAACTTGATTTAAACATACATAAATTTTAATAACAAAATTTACGAAATCCAGTCAGAAGTTCTAAATGTAACTCTGATTTCATAAACAAGCAGTTTTAACCTCCAGTTTTACTTCATAATTTCGCCAGTTTATATTTAATTTAGATCTGTTTTAATCTTGAATTAAAACAGGCAAATTTCAGTTCCTATTTACGAAATATTAACAAACTAATCTTGTTTCGCAAGCATTGAGTTTAAAAACCGCAGCAAACTGCAGCTTGGCATTTTACGCAGTACGCGACCTACTATACCCAAGTTCACCGCTCTGTCCTGCAAACACATACGGAACTATAAAAGCTTACTGTGCTGAATTGCTGTTTTTGTACCTTTACACGCGTTCCAGTACACTACACTACAGTGACTATATAATCACAGTGTGGCCATACGATGGTCATGTTTTCTATTGGTTGAAGGCAAAAGTTATTGTCATTTTTAACAGTGTATAAAATGTTTAGTTTCAAAAAGTAACTAATGTCAAAATAAGACATTGGCATTTTATAACTTGTCAAAAGTTTGAGTCGATGCATCAAGTGATGCAATCCGCCATTAGTTTTCCCATGGCCGTGAGTTTTCCAAACTATAGTTTGCCAATTAGTTAGTTACGATATTTAGTATTAACATCAAACAAACTAGAACATTTAACAGAGAAATAAATATTTTCCTGTAAGTTTTATACTGCTTAAATATCGAAGTAACTGCTCAATAGATTATTGCGGTGTACAATTTGCATATTATCTTGAATAACATATGATTCTACAAATCAATTTGAAATTACTGAAAAAATAAGTTACTTATATCTTGTTAGTCCATACTTAATGACAGATATAATATAATAAATTATGTAGTCCATAATTTCACTTTACAGCATTTTAGTGTACGACAAACCCACCTAAAAAAAGACGTAAAATGGTATGTTGTTCCGCATTTGGTTGCTCCAATCGTTCAGAGCAAGGGTACACGATGAAAAGATTTCCAAGGAATCCTAATTGTCTTATTTTAAATTATATCTCTTTTTGTTGTTCATCGTGCTTCAAAATATTCAGTACTTTGCCAAATTACACCTATAAAACATGTATCGAGAAAACTCCAGTATAGCCCACTGGTACATTTTGGCATTTACGGAATATGAACATAAAGGAACTGTTATGCCAGTGGTGAAACTGGATTTTAAGCTATAAATAAGAGATATACTCATTGGGAAGTTCAAATTCACAATTATATATGACAATTGGACTAACTGCTTTTTTTACGGTGATGCACAGGTATTTTTGTACTAAGTACACACAAACAGTGTTGAATTCAGACTGTTTACTCCGGGGGGGGGGGGGGGAATGAAACTTCTGGGGAGTATTTTTACCTATTTCTACGCAATTCACCCATTCTTTTATAGATTACAAAAATATGAATATGATATGGTAATGTTTCCGGGAGGGAATTCTGTACTGTCCGGATGGGAATTTCCCTCTCGGTTACCCCCTGGATTCAACACTGCACACAAATCTTTAACTGCAGCTAACTTAATATCGCACCTTGGCGGTAGTCAAGGTTGGGTCCGGCATGAGACTCCCGTGTTTTTCCTCCATTGTCTGAACATTTATAGAACCTCCGAAAAACTGAGAATCACATTATCACGCGCATGCGCCTAAGCACCAGTGGGCTATATTGAGGTTTAGCCCATGTACCTATCTATCTAATATAATTTATATGTTAATAAAGCATATTAAATTACCGAAAAGATTTCTACAAATGATGCTATATCATTTGGGTTTTGGATTTGAACTTTCCAATTTCCATTAATTGTAATAAATTGAAGACACTGTATGACTCATATTTCTTTAACATTTAAACGCCTTTGTGGTATTTTATTGTATTTGAGAGATCAGTCATTTTGAATAACAATCTTTCACTTCAGCAAATGAATTGTCAAATTTTATTTTGACTTTAGTAATTTTTTGTTACCAAATGTCGCTTACACCGTTAAAAAAATTCTATTTTTTTATTACATCACCATGGTTTTTCGCAAAATCTGATTTTGACATTCGATTCAAAAGTACCAGCCAACAATTGTATGGCCACACTGTGACTATATAGTCACTGTACACTACACTATTCTGAACTTTGATATGTTACTTAGTTAAGCATTCTTGTTTTGTATAAATATAACGTTTATTTTCGTAATAAAACAATCTGCATCTAATGTCTGATTCATTCACTACGTCGCTACCCTGCTACTAAGCCATAAGTCTCGTTTATGTGCTTAAGGGATAGAACCAGCGCAAAGCAACGGAATCCTGATCCAGCCTCCAGGCAATTCTGTTCAGCCACATTTAGATTGATTTGATGTTTTGCGGCTGCTTTTGTAATCACCTTGACTGTACGTGTAGTGCTTTGACATCAATTTGATTTTGCGGCAGTTGTCAAAATTTTTGTATTGAGTGCTGTGGCTATGCTACCGCCGACAGGTTTATTGAGTTTAACTATACCTGAATTTTTGAGCCCGTGCGTGCACGTCATAACATATTGATGACATCATCTCCTAGTATGTTTATATGATCCTTATACAGTCACTAAAAGTACGTTGTTTGACACAGACTGATGCAAAATATAACCTGCAAATTTCGGATTTCACATAGCTTGGCAGTGCTACCAACAAGGTGAATATGTAACTTTTATCGTCTAGACGATAAAATTGCATTTTAACGTGAAGTAAAAGGTAGATAAAATACAACTTTAACAGTTAGAATTTGATGAATATATTAAATGAATATTTTAAAGATGAAAGAAAAAACCACAACAGGAAAACTAAAGACAACATCATATTAATTTACATAATTACAATTAATGTAAAATTAAGTGACCAAACTACCTCAGAAAATCAGCACTTTGAAAACTTGAATGATGTAGCTTGTGTGAAATGAATTGGCGCACTTCAGATATACGGATAAGGCGCATTTTCCTATAACTGATACTTTGCTTGCTCGCTGTATATGTTATTTATCTGTTGAGGCTACTTATAACAGGTACTCTGCAGGTATTTATGTAATTTTTCTGACCCAACTTAAAATCAATTAAAAATACAATTTTGCTCGATTTATTTTAGTAAAAACATTGTATTGAGTACCACATGAAATAACGAATAAATTGACTATAATAGTAAAATAATTTACATATTTTTACAAAGAATAATAATTGGAATTGCGCAGTATTTTAACAACTAAATCAAATAAATCATTTCAGTATCATTTTAAAATAACTAAAACATTAAATTTTATAAACACAAATCCAATAAAGCAGATCATAAATGTAACTTAATACAGACACAAGTTTAGAGAGTGGAAAACAATAAATAGTCCAGTCAATCTGTATATTTCACCTTGCATTAAATCGGGTAGTTCTGATTTTTTTATATGTTTTATATGGTTGAGGCCTAATAATGAATCTAAGTTTTCGACCTCGGCCGAGTACCGGAAGTACCTAAAATAACAAAAAAAGCGCGAAATTTTCGACCGAAATACAGTTTTTGTCGATTTTCATCCTGAACCACTGGATTTTCAGCAAAAGTTGTTATATCCTGTGTTAAATTAGAGGAAATTTTATACAATTTAAGACCAGAACGGTGTCTGTAGACCTAATAGTTTTGAAGATACAGCTTTTCAAAGTTTAACAAATTTTTCACATTTTGCATTTTTAGGATTTTAGTCGGTTCTACCTCGAAAGGTTCGTAGTAGTACAACACAAATAATGTTAAGCAAATCAATCTGCATTCAAATTATAATAATATGAGACGAAAATGGTTCTTGGTACTTCGTTCTGTGATAAGCTAAGTTGCATTGTAGAATTGTTGAAAAATAACTCGAAAACTGTCTGTACCTAAAAGATATCTTCTGTATACAGGGTGATTTAAAACGGGCGGACCAAACTTCAACAGTATGTTGGGGAGGTCATTTTGAGTAAAAAATGTCAGATGAACATAAGTCGTATTCCATTTAGTTACCCAACTACAAGAGACCAAACTTTTATTAAGGGGCGGGTAAAGGTAAAACCGCTCAAAGTAGCCAATGTTTCAAGCGCCATATCTACTACGTACGAGTATGTGGGCCAACCATATCAAACTTTTTTTGTATGATAGCCTGTAGTTTTATCTGTCAAACGATATGGATTTGATGGCAATTTATTGGTAGGAAGGGCATTAAAAAAATATTTTAAAAACACATTGTAATTTATCTCCAAAGAGTTTTTCTCCCAAACGGCTTGTCCAATCTTAGTCTTTTTTATATCAGAATTATTTTTTTTCACAGTTCTAGTGTATGAGATAAAAATAGAGTAAATTCTAAAAAAATGTAAAAAATAAGTTTGAAAAGGTCAAGTTCCCTTTGTAAGATTTTTATGAAATTATCTCATTCGCTAGATAGTATTAAGAAGCCTAGGACATTGGCGTAAACAGAATTTGAAATTTATGTTTCGTTATAAATCACCCTGTATAGTCCAGTCAAATGGTAGAAAATAAAGGAAAGTTTTTGTATAGTTTTGATATTTGGTTCCTCTATGTTTTTTGGGTCGCTGAACACAAATATCAGGTTTGCCAACAAAAATTTTGACCGGAAACATGTTTTTTAAGCAAAAACAGTGTAAAAAACATTTTTTCGTCTTTCTAAAATTATCCGAAAGCTATCCATTATTCATAAATGTTGAGCCTATATGAAACGAAAGAAGATAAAATTTCCTACATTTTATGAAGTAGAGTTTGTTTTCTCCGATCAATCGTTCAACCACGAGAGCGCCGCGAAATTATAGTCCAGTCAAATGGTAGAAAATAGAGGAAAGTTTTAAGAGTCTTGATATTTGCTTCCTATATGTTTTTTGGGTCCCTGTACGCGAATATCAGGTTTTCCACCATTTCATTTATAAAGATTCATTTCATATACCATTTTTGATTTACAAAAAATGGATAGTATTCGAGTTACTTTGAAATAAATTGGGATAATTTTCTTATTTTTTTGCTTTTAACACCTAACTTCTCGGCGCTCTCGCGACTGAACGTTTGATTGAAGAAAAAAACCTCTAGTACATAAAATGTAGGAAATTGTATCTTCTTTCGTTTCATATAGGTTTAACATTGACGAAATTGGATAGTTTTCGAGTAACTTTAGAAAAACTTAAAAAAAACCGTTTTTTAAGACCGTTTTTGCTTAAAAAAACGTGTTTCCGGTCAAAATTATTGTTGGAAAACCTGATATTCGTATGCAGCGACCCAAAAACCATATAGGAACCAAATATCACAATTCCACCAAAACTTTCCACTATTTTCTACCATTTGACTGCACTATAACTTCGGGGCGCTCTCGCGGCTGAACGATTGATCGGAGAAAAAAAACTCTAGTTCATAAAATGTAGGAAATGTTATCTTATTTCATTTCATATACGTTCAACATTTACGAAAACTAGTTCTTCGGGGTTAAAATTGACGAAAACCGAAACAAGGTAGAAAATTTTGGCTTTTTTTAGTTATTTGAAGTACTTCCGGCACTCGGCCGAGGTCGAAAACTTAGATTTATCATTAGGCCTCAACCATATAAGACATATAAAAAAATCAGAACTACCCGATTTGATGCAAGGTAACACCCCCTTTTGATGACAGATTGACTGGACTAAAACGCAAGTAGTTAAGAAAAACAATGAGTTAAAAATACAACATTAGTATGGTATTAAACAATTACTGGAATAGGACAGATATTTGCAACGTTTCAATCTTTAATATCTAGACACTTCTTCAGGCTAAACATGGATTTACATGTAATTAATGAATTTAATTTAAAAGAAGCTTTTAGATATTAAGAAGCAAAACATTGCTGTTTTTTTATTTCTTCATTAATTATACAATCTGCCATAGATTATTTGGCAATAAGTATTTTATAGGATTTGGTGTAAGCACTGATGATTAAGAGGTAACACGTGGGGCAGAATTCCAGCGAAATCTCCCTTTACATTATTTTAATATGTAATGTATGGGTTATGAAAAGAATATACTATTTGTCAAAAGTAATTTACAGTTACAGTTAAAATCTTGTAGGTAAATCAGATGGCTTAAAACGTTTAAGTCTTTTGGGTTTATTATTATCTTCCATAAGGTGCTGCACAGAATCGTTGAGGTGAACGGTCAGTCTGTCTTTGTATCTCGCACTAAAATTTTTAATTTCACTTTTCACTGTGGGAATTTGCAGATCACTTAAAATCACATTATTACCATGGGGCGTCAACGATCATTCTTAGTACTTTATTTTGGAACCGATAAAGCATTGCCAAATTGGAAGTAGCTGCAGTACCACACAGGGAGATCCCATAAGTCCATATTGGTTTAAGAACTATTTTGTAAATTAAGAGTTTATTTTCCAATGATAGTTTAGATTTTCTACCGATGAGCCAGTATAACTTTTGGAGTTGAAGGCCGAGTTGCTTACGCTTGGTGAATATGTGGGTTCTCCAGGTTAGTCTCCTATCAATGTGTAGACCCAGATATTTGACTGCCTCTGAGTGTGGTAGTTGGTGTCCATTGAGTGTTATTGGAGGGCAATTTTCTTTTTTTATAGTGAAGGTTACGTGTTGGAACTTAGCTTCGTTCACTCTGATTCGCCATTTGTTGGCCCACCATTGGATTTTGTTGAGATGAGCTTGGAGATACTTTGAGGCGGCTTGTGGATTGATGTGAGAGGCTAGAATGGCCATGTCGACTGCGTAGATCGCTGATGTTGTTAGACGCGATGTGTGTAGGTCAGCAGTGTATATTAAATATAAGATGGGACCCAATGCGCTGCCCTAGGGTACGTCAGAGGAGATAGGGTGTAATGTTGTATTTTCGTATTTGTATTTTATCAAAAAGTGCTTGTTTGTTATGTATGAGCTCAGAAGTTCAAACATCTGGTAGGGTAGGTATTGTTTGAGCTTGTAGCATAAGCCTTGATGCCAAACTCGGTCGAAAGCTTGTTTGACATCCAAAAACACTGCAGAGCAGTATCTTTTTCCTTCCAAGTCTCTGTATATCTTGTCCGTTATTCTGTGCACCTGCTCCACGGTACCATGTTGTTTACGGAAACCAAATTGATGGTTATGGATTAGTTCTTGGTCGTCTAAAATTGGCATTAATCTATTCAGAATCAATTTTTCAAGGACCTTTGACAGAATGGGAGTAGGCTTATGGGCCTGTATGATGTAATTTCCGTTTGTGGTTTACCAGGTTTCATAATCATGATTATTTGCGTTGTTTTCCATTGACTTGGGAAGTGCCGGATTCTGAGGATAGAATTATACAGATGTGTAAGGGCTTGTATAGCTTTAGTTGGTAATTGTTTGATAATTGTCCCAGCGATCAGGTCATATCCTGGAGATTTCTTTATGTTGATCTTTGGCATCTTCATTCGGGAGTTGACAAGGGAAGGGTGTAAACACTTAGTGAGATATTCAGCAAAGGCATCGGCCTGTATTCCTTGATTTTAATGTTGACTAAGGAGTTTTTTTAGATGCTTGCTGGCCCTATTATACTCTCGTTTGTCGAGGTCCGATCTGGTAAGTTGCCATCGTTGCCTGAGGCGGCGTTTTTCGGCTATTTTGTCCTTTATGATGATAGGTGTATCAACTTACTATTTTGAACCATGGTGTATACAGTATACAGATTTGCAGGTCTGCGAAATAGAACAGACTGTTCGTATGCTTAAATTTAAAGCATTGGCAACTCTCTGTAACACCAAACCATTAGAAAGTTGGTCATTATATTACGAATTATTATATTACAGGTGTAAATTACTTACTTGTCTCACAGCAGTTAGCGGTATAAGTGCACCATCGTTGTCTCTTTCTCGTTCAAAATACCTTATCAAAGCGACAACAAGCTCTTTTGACCTTCTGGGTAAGGCGGTCGACATTTTAGCTTAAAGATCCCTATACGTTTCCAGCAACTAAACTCTTTTCCAAAGTAAGTAATTTGTAGCAGCGGAAAAACAACAGTATAACTTGTTCGCAATGTTCGTTATGCAAACAACGGATTTTTAAAATGCAAACTAAACTATATGTCACTGTCAACACCTGTCAAAACCACTATAACAAATAAGTCGTTTTAAAAAGCGACATGCGTACGTGTTAATTCCCTGAGCAGAACTTGAAAACACAAGGTACCCCGACGTATTATAGTTTTTGCTATTGTTCATGGAAATTATGAAATATTAAAACAAAAAATGTACGGCTATAGCAATATATGAAGCTATATTATTAGCAAAAGCAATATTAATCATTATTTTATTGAAAAAAAGAGTAGTTTTATATTTTTCAAATGTTGGTACTGAAAACCTTACTAAAAGGCGGATTGATGACGTGCACGCACGGGCTCAAAAATTCAAGTATAGCTGCCCGTTTTTGAATTTTTATAGTCAAGTTTAGGGTTTAAGATGACCGCAAGTACTGACTTAGAGCTACCCTATGAATCTCTTATAGGACCTAGGACCACTGTGAGATCTCATAACCTGCTGGGACCGCCTTGTCTAAATATTGGTGTGCAGTGAAGTCAATTTAATTAAGCCAACTATTGGGATTGAATTTTGGCCTTACTTTATGCTTGTGCTATTCGCACCCTTTGTTTTGCACTCCGCTTAACGGAGTATAGTTGAGTACTTAAAGATTTCTTTGGTTTTGATTGTAGTTGAATTTAGTCATGCCACGTGTTGTGTCGATCTCCGCTTCACGGTGACCGCCACTGTATTTGTTATTAGACATGCTACTGTGTTTATTTAATTGGTATATGATTTGAGCACTATCTAGGTGATTACTAAGTATCTAGCGCCCTTCTGGCTGGTTTAGTTTTGCATCGCACTATTCGTTGTCTTATAGGTTAACTTGTGATATTTATTTGTGATAATTTGTATTGGTTGTGATACTTTTTGGTGTTAATTATGTATTGACTGTGATTGACTTATATTGGTTGTTGATTTGTTTTATCTGTACTTGTATATTGGTGGTATGTGTTGTGTATGAGTTTGTTGTTGTTTATGATTGCACTATAGAAGCATATTCCGAATAAATATTGTTACTAGTTATTGGTTCTGCTGTTATTTTGATTTGCTTGGTATATCTCTGACCTTGGGGAGGTCCTATTCAAGGATTTGTCTACGTCGAGAACCTGGCACCCTCTCCCATAGTGTGGTTGCAGCTTTGCTGCAACCCCGACCCTCTCGACTGGTTAGCCAACCTAGGCCGATATTTACCAGCTGGCAAAATAGCTAATACAACTTTCGCCAACAGGTAAGGGCCGCCCTTGGCCGTCCTTTGTCACACCTATTTTAAATAGAACACCAGGTATATTATTACACTTTTGATTTCTGCTTTCTGCTTAAAATGTTAGAGATTATTTCTTAAACAGTCCTATCAGCCAATAGTAATGAGAAATAAATTCAAATCGACCAATAGCATCAAAATTACAGTGACTATTTGCTAGTAGCTAATTACACTGACTATTTGCTAGTAGCATCAAAATTACAGTGACTATTTGCTAGTAGCAAATTACAGCGACTATTTTTTCACAAACCGTTCAAATCGTTCTTCTGCTGTAACACAACTAGCTAAAAGTGGAGTAGGTGAGCAGCAGTTATTAAAAATAACAGGACACTCATCTGGAAGCTCCATCAAACCCAATCTACAACTTGAACTGTTTAAAAAATAATCACGCCGAATTACATTCGTGGTAATAATTTTTTTTATAATTTTAACTAGATTAGCACTCATCTTTGTTGCTATTAAGAAATCCCACTCGTGGACTTCGTCCACTCGTGAGATTTCTTTATAGCAACAAAGATTCGTGAATATAGTTAAAATTATTAAAAAATTATCACCACTTATGTAATTACTGTTGAAAATTTGTCTTTTCAACACTTTATTTTGTACGGTTTCTGTAGAATTTGTAATTTTTGACAAATGCTTAAAAATAAAATTTTTGGCTAATTATAAGATCACTGTAAGAAGAACTCATGTGCTTGTATCACACCAGATTTTTGGGTAACTTATAGGTGCCTGAATTCTTACATACAGTGAAAGTTCTTCTTAAAGAACTTCAGTTTCACGAAATTCTCTGTTTAACTATTTTTTACAGGTATTCTGCCGTTCGAATAATTTACCATATGATATTTGCTCTATTATACAAATTAAAATTCTATTTATCGTAAGTGAAACTTGAACAAATTTTTGATGAAATTAAATGAAATCGATTTTCAGGACTAGTCTGTAGAATAAATTGCTCACATAGATGAAATGCTGTTTGGAAAACAACCAGTTGCAGTTGTTCTATGAATGATGTCATTTTTGGCAGTGGTCTACTATGATATGTTTTATCGGACTTTTTCCACTGCCTAGGGTGTTTATCACACTACGTTTCGGGAGTTTCATTTATTATGCTATTTTAAATGATTTTCTGGTTTACGAAATTTCTATTTAATGATTTTTTTCTTGAATTTAGCGACTTCATAAACAGAAGTTCCACTGTATATATTTAAGTTTGAAACCTTTTAATTAATATTTCTGTTTAGCAGATATTTTCACGTTCGTCAAGTAGAATAATTTAAATTATTTCTTATTTTTCAAGATTCTACAAAGTTTTGTTTCAAATTGTGAAAACAAGACTCTTCAACTCTCCGACATTTTCATTAATCAATATCGGTTAAAGTTTATATTCAGCCAGAATTACTTCATGTCTTGTTTGTACACCATACAAATAACAAATAATATTAACAACAGCAGTGAAGTAAAACCTGCTTAATACAAATAAACTGTAATCCCGTGTGATTCACCACCGAAATATTAAACAGAAGGATTTGCTTCTACAATGTCTACTTTCTCTCTGCCTAATCGCTTTCCGGTGCCACGCTTTGTGTGTATTAGCAAAGAGCATATATGTTCTATTTTCTTTAGTATTCGCATGTAGAAAACATTGGGTCAAGTGACATTAAATGTGTTGCCTATTGAGATAGCCAAGCTGGCGTTCGGGGTGACATTAGTTCTGTGGACAATTGTACCTACGCCGCAGCGAAGATGATGTGTTTGAAATAATATTACTTTCGTCTACTATTGTAAAACATAACTTGTATTTTGCTAATACATTTGTTACAGGGGACACCCTGCCTGCGATCTACATCAAGCCTGATAAAGAGCCCAGTAGCTCAACGTAAAGGAGAATCGAAAGGTAGGGGGACAAATACTTATTACGTTATTGGCATCATGTGGTATATATGCCAGTGATGTAGTGGAAAAATGCTACTAGAAATATGCTCTTCTTGCCGACGAGAACTCTGCGTGATGATCTCAGAGATCTAGCAAACGTTCGCCTGAGGAATAATTCCACAGGTGAAAACAATATTGATAAATAATAATTAAACTTTCGTATCTATTACATATACAAAATTGGCATATCAAATTAGCGGTAAGCGACGCATGCAATACTAAATAATAGTACATATTTAAATTAGCTGCGTGCGGTGCTGCAAAAATCTAGGAAAGTCTCCGCTATCGTCCGTTGAGAACTTCGATGAAACCACGATAAGTAGCTTCAATATTGTTAACGACTCATATGGCGTTGTTCTACATGCAATATGACGGAACACCTTTCAGAGCTGCGCCGGCGCGGCATTTCAAAGAGCGTCGGTGTCGATCTACACGCTTACAACGAGATTTTCCAGAGCTTCGTAGAGATGGTACAAGGGATCCTATAAATACATCCAAACGAAGATCGATGTAAAATATTGTCGTACCCAAACGAGACGGAATCGATATTTTGGACTAGAAAGCTGCACTTTGGAACGCTGAATGCATCTGAAAAATCGTAATGTATCAAAATTGATACGGTAGTTTTTTCCGAAGAGGTACATTCACGAGACGATAACAGTCATATTATCTAATCTGCACTCCGAGCTGGGCGCGAGAGCTCAACGGTACGTCAACCTCTTTTCCTTTTTCTTTATGAGTGCCACTTGCAGTGGCGGCGGGATACTTCAAATGGACTCAACACATTTTAATTTTTTTATTACCATAGAATGGTAATAATGATTATAGATAGCAAAATATGGTAAGTTAGGTTGTGTGACCCTCCAACACGATAACCTAATGTTTCCAATAAAATTTTACCAGTTTTGCGTAATAAACTTTGTAACTTGACACAAACAAATGTTCACATCATAACAACAGGCATTCTCAGGTAAATTAGCAATCATTTTATGGTTACGTATTACGAAAAATCACAGTTGGAGATAGCAAATAACCAAAATTGCGCAGAAGACTCGGGGGTCAAGTCGGACAGCTTTCTTGCCCTGAATGTGGACTAGTGTGCACGTCTCGCATTGGGCTCTTTAATAATTGTCGAACCCATGCTCTCCACTGAGTTGTACTCGACATCGGGTAATATCATTATTACTAAATGTAATACTTCTTCACAATTATCATTTCTGAGGAATTCTGATTGTGGTTCTGTTAAACCAGTGATTCCCAAAGTGGCGATATCGCCCCTTGGGAGGCGCTGGAACAATCCAGGGGAGCGATAGTAGCCTCGGGTGCATTTGGGGGGCGGTGAATAAAAATAAGGGGGCGGTGAAAGCTTAAATAAGGAAGAGAAGATAAGAAGATTTAGAAAAACCATTCGTACACATTTCATCTGTTGTGTAACATAGTGTAACATTATTTTCCAAATAAACACACAAAATGCAAGTTACAGATTTATTTATTCCATGAAGACTATTTACGATTATTAAATGTTCTTATTCTTCTTCATACCATTTATTACTTTATTTATTCAGTCTGTTTATTCTCCGTTTCTTTAATTTTACTTTATCACACCCTTTAATACACCATCCATAAGGTAAATACCATTATAATAAAAGGCTTTTATTATTCAAGTTTGCTTTTACTCAAAATACAGGTTACAAATTCAGAAAAGATTTGTTTATTTTAAAAATATCGTTTTCTCTAGCAATAATAATTTATACAAAATTTCTATATGGTATATTTTATTATAATGTTACATAATTGACTTTTTCAGATAATCATTTGAGTTTGGCTTTCACTTTAGTTATTCGGAGTGTCAGTTAATCCTACAAATTAAAATCTAAGCTCTGATGTTACCAAACAACTATCCCATCTAAATTAACTTATATGCTCGAACCTTTTTAATAAACTATTCGCAATTTAACAGTAACTGTATCTAATGTATCATTCATTAAACAATTATCAAATATTTATGTTGTACTTTTAATGTATAAATCCTTCCTTGTACTTTTTAATTGCTAATTAATTCATTCTTTCAAAATAATTTCCTACCTAGAAATAGCCTTATAGTTAATTATCAGTCTCAAGAAGCTACCAATACAATATCTTTATGTTTATTTGCTTTAAGAATGTAGATTTCCAGGGGCCGCTGAGTAATTTTTTTTTCGAAAAAGGGGCGATAGGCCAAATAAGTTTGGGAACCACTGTTTTAAACGAATATTCCTTTTCATTGTCTTCTCCAACTGTAATCTACGAATATACTATAATATTTTTCAATAAACACTTAGGCTATGTATTGGCCGCTATTGATCACATTTTGCGGAATAGTTTATTTCCGAAATTAGCACTACTAAGGGATTTTTCCATACAGCTCAAAACGGGAAATGGGTTTCTTTATTATGATGAATGATATTCTTCTCTTTAAAAGTCATTATAGTTATCTTCCCAAAACTAATGTTCTTGCATACCTTCCACGGGTCGTAAGCGAAATTTCACCGTTGATATTGAAAAATATTTATATCTCGTACAATTCCTTCAAGGAAGTAACTATTCAATTTGTTTTCAATTCCTGAATTGCTCTGTATTATAATCACACTAGGGCTAGATTTACCTGTTTTGTTCTTTTCTTTGCGTCCCACTATTTTCTTTAATACCTTCCACATTTGCTTAGAATCTACTTTTAATCATTTAGTTCTCTTACAAATGAAGAATGGGATTTACTGTACTTTACTCAAAACTTCCCAAGCAAGTGGAAGCTGTGACACTAAATATTTTTAAAAATCAAACGCAGGTAGGGGTAAAAATATCTTAACGTTCCCAATAATACTGAAAGAATAAAAAGAAACACTTGGTAATGCAAATTATATCAATTTGCAAATAAAAAAAAAGCATTGCAGACGGGATTCGTTGGGTCTCATTTTTGTCAAGGTTAAAGCCTGAGCACTTTTTAAAGGTGCTCACCTTATATATTATTTGACCGAAACTTCCTCGAATGTATGCAAGGTGTGCATATAATCCGTATGTAAAGCATAATCTTTCTCCAATAAATAGGTTTGGAGTTACATCAGCAACAGACAGACAGACAAAGACAGGCAGAAAGACAGAGAGACGGACAGATGCCAGACAGACGAAATTGAGAACACCTGTTTTTCGTAACTGTTAGTGTAATTGTTTTACTTTGTTATTGCAATTAATTAAGCTTTAAATGCGGTACTCACAAAAGTGTTTATTTCAAGTTTAGCAACAATAATTTAGTAAATTTTAAATTTCTGCGCCGAAATGCTGGTTACTGCTGTACGCCAAAAACGATTGCAGCTTGCCAATCCTACACAATTTTCATGTTTGGGCATGTGCATTCTACTTCAAAGTCCTGCTGTTCACCTCTCCACCCACTTCTAAGATAATATTATAATTTATAGGTGTGATCGTTTTCATTTTTATATATCGAGATCATATTCTTCTTTTAGATTATCGTACTTCTCTTCCTGATAGATGGATAGTTTCTCTGATAACGGGTTTTATGGTAGCACACTTTTTCTGCTCTTTTACTGGTTTTTTTTTTGGCAATTACTGCTTGATTTTCCTTGGCCACGTCTGCTCACAATTCTTCACAGTCATTTTAGTTTTTATTACAATTCTAATGTTCCATGTTTTGTATTATTTTTCGTAATTTCTGCTAACCCGCTACCATGTTCACGCAATAATCCTTATAACATGTGAGCAAACTAAAATTAAATCAAGCTTGACTTTGAAAATTGAAACATATGTCGATTATTAACTCACATTATGCTGATGTTCTAGAATGAAATACACATACATAACCTAAACCATTGCATACTAACTGTCACCGACTGTAATGTCAAAATTTTATTTGAAAATTAACATATCATCCAATACTTAAACCATGTTACATCTGCTACATCAATAATTTCGAATATAAAGACTTCTTGTTCTTGATTTAAAAATTGACAATGTAAACAACTTGATACTATTTCTGCTATTATGATAACTGTCATATTTAAATGAAAAACATTAGTAATAAGTAATAAAGCACATGACTTAATTTTTTGAAAGTCAAGCTTGATTTCATTTTCATTTGCTCGCATGTTATAATAAATGCATGGTTCCAATCCATTATTTGATTATATAGACATAACTAAACCCGTTTCAAATCTGGAAATATAGTAACGATACCTTAAGGACAGGGTATACCCTAAAACCAGAGACGTAAAAAGTGGCTCTATATCTTATAATTTAATTTATTTTCTGATTTCCTTTGGTAGTTACGATTAAAATTAAGTTTTTTAACAAATTTGAAAAGAAAATTTTTTCTTCAACTGATAGGAACAAAAATAGATGTTTTGTAATTAGCTGCATAAATAATAATTGATTTGATTTGAAATTTCAAAGGTTGATGTTATGAACTTCCATACGTGGTATAAAACAGTATGGTGAGTGTATAATCAATTTAAATGTAGTTATAAGCAAAAAATTGACCTATTTGATAAAATTTTATGAAATAAGCGAAATTAAGATGAGATTGCGCCGTCCAAACCATTTGAAATTTTGTCATACCCTTCTTCGCGTGACGTTGTGTCATTTGGTACAAGCCGCCTCAATGAAATAATTACACAATATGTTAAAATCTCAAAAATATATTGCAATTTTTAATAATTCACAATACACAAGATGGCTGAAGACCCACCGCTACTACTAATGACCGGCTTTAGATGCACGAGATAAAGCAACGCAAATGGTACTGGATAAAGGTGCAGGTAAACGCATTTGCCCTGCGGCGTTATTACTCCTGTTGAGAATTCAGCAATTTTGAATGTTGAAGTTGCAGATTGGTCTACGGCTGAGGCTACGGCATAAAAAAGAATGCATCAATTAAAACAGCGGTCGGGAGATTAATATACACAATGGGCCATAAATAACTGTACAGATTTTGTAGCCTCTTACAGGGTTCTCCGATTGCTTTTCATCATTTATCAATTATGTTTCCACATTTATCGAGTGAGATTCCCATTTGCCAAATATATTTCATCATTTATCAATTAAGTTCCTTTTTTATTAAAACAATTTTCATTTATGTCACTTGATTTTCCCTTCAACATTTGTCAAATATTGAACGCGCAAGAAGACAAAACAGGAAAATAAGCAGTGAGGTGGGTTGATTAATTATTAATTTCATGAATCGGGGACTGTTTCTGGTGCTATGGGAAGACAGTTTGACGTGAAACCCAATGCATTGAGAAAATTGTATCCAAAACATTTACAACATATAAAATCGTACTTGGGGGATTGTGTTTACAAAGGAGTGAAATTCTTACATAATTAATTTATGATATGTATGTACAGTCGTGTGCAAATAAATCTGGGACAATGGTTTTTTTCATATGTAGGTTGAGTTGAGGATTGAAGAATATCTCCATGGATTTTCTGCTACCAGAAAGAGCTACATTTTCATTTACTTGTCAAAGTTTAATGTAACTCTTCCTGATAGCAGGAAATCCATGGAGATATGCTTCAAATCTTAACTCAATGTACATATGAAAAAACCATTGTCCCAGATTTATTTGCACACGACTGTACTTCATAATATTGCATATCATATAACCACAATTATTTGTAATAGTTACATGTGTAGTGTTCATTTGAATAAATATGGTTTAGTCCTATTGAAAAAGGGAAACACGTTTGATACATTGTGAAACTGTTTTGACAAAAGGGAAATACATTTGATATAATTTTGACAGGTGTTGACAAATGGGAATTACATTTGACAAATAGTGAAACACAATTGATACAATGTGAAAAGTTAATCGTCGTGCCCATTGGGCAATCGCATAAGATATTCTCCTGTAAGGCAGCTGATTCCAAAACTCAATTATTATTTTCTTCAAGACCTCATTTATTCAACAACAAAAATTAAAATGATGGATACGAGGTGACGTTTACCAAGCAACCAAACAAATGAAGCAAAATTCATTGCCTCAAAATGTTGTTAGAGATTTTATTTCACATTAAAGCGACGCGATGAGACGTTATTAAAAACTTCCGTTTTCGCATGGCTCTCATTAAAGTGAAATAAAATCGATTTAAAACGTTGTATTATTGCAAATAAGATTATTTCAGTCTTTACTTGCATTGTCTGATTATAATCGGAAATGCAATCATCGATATTTTGTACCGTTTTTTTTTCACTATGCATATTTAGTAACTGATATTTCTGTTAGCTAGACAAATCATCTTTAGATTTGTCTATTAATAAATAATTAATGTTTTCGTTTCTTCTTTTCTATTAAAGTAGATAATTATTTTTGACGATAGGCTACTGCTGTGAAAGTCATAAAACAATTTTTTGAATACAGTTTTACATAAATTCTATAAATTTTCTATTAAGTACTTTAAAAACGTCATTAAAACCAGGAATAGACAAAATATGAACTACAAATGGATATTCCACCTCCTTTAATGCCTTAATGGCAGTTTTTCTTTCTAAAAAACCTGCTTCAACTAAATTATTGATATTCGAATTGTGAGCAATTATTGTTCTTATTAACGAACTGAAATGCTGAATATTTTATTTAATTATATTTCTAGCAGCGTAATCGTAATTTTTATCGTTTACCAATTTATATAAGTTGGAAGTAAATGCCCTCGTAGCATAATTAGCACATTCTAATTTTATTATGTAACGACCGTAGGAGACGTTTTCTATTATTCGGGTATAAACACTGGAATCTCCGGCACTTATTAAATATTTATACCTGCTTTCATAGGCATTTACGATTTCATTGAATCATTCGACAATAATTGCCTGCTCCATGGCAGTTGAAGAACCTGTGTAATTTTTGTAACATTTATGTGGTCTTCTATCTGTAGCGCATGCGTAGCAATAGTAGATTATGTTATTAGGAGTAAAAGTGATACTTTATGTGGCGAAGCTGAAGTTTATTTAGCCGAACGTTAGTGAGGTAAATGAATAAAATAATCTAATACCTAATACAATTTTTCCGTGGTTACGATGTAAACATTTCGCTGAAATGTTTGAGTTTTGTATTTTGTGTGATTAGGCACATAGGTAAAGTACGGAAAAGTTGCTATTTTATCTGCTTAATCCGATAAAGTGACACTTTTACCTTGTCAATAAAGACACTTTTATGACGTTTGCGGATAAAATTTATTTTTTACTCCCAAGTATAATTTTTGTTTGTTCTTCGCCCTATTATACATGCTACCCCAGATAACGAAGAGTAACTATGTTCATATGAACGTTTGGCCCAACCACCATCCACTATAACGGTGATAATACGGTAACCCTCGTTTCATATAGCCTTCTGCTATTGCCAGTTTTTTTCTTCCATGGCGTTTTCGAACATTTGTTGAGATAACATTTTTTTCCATCTCGTATGCAGATTTTCCATTTCTTTCTTATACATTTTTTTATTCAAAATATCGGAATGTCTAATATTGAAAATAATTCTTCGGATTGTGAAAAACCACTACCTGTAACAGAGAGAGACACCACATACAAAGGACTGATTGATGTCGCTATTACAGTTGTGGCTTTTTAACACTATTTCAACATTACCCACTTCGCAGTAGTAATGTAAGTGAGATTGAAGACCGATCCTAGTTTATTTAACGAGATTCATTTTCCCCATGGTACACGATAAATCATGTACTGTCAATCTACGTACGTGGCTTATAATAGCTATTTACGTTATTAGACCGGTAGCAACATTTTTATGGCCGCGCCAATACTTTACAGGTTGAGCCCGTAGGGCGAGACCTGTATGTTTGGCAAGGCCATAAAAATGCTACCGGTCGTGTATGGTATAAGATTTTTTAAGATACGAGTCCGGTAGATAAAATTTACCGGCCGGTAGTTCTACTACTGGTCTAGGCCGGTAAATTTTATCTACCGGACTCGTTTGTAACTATGTAAACGCTAGTTACCAATGCAGTATCCTAACAAATATTGAATGTCAACTATTCGGTTGTCATTTGACGTAAGTATGGGTTTGCTGGGTTTCTCACTTTCGACATATAGATCTAGAAGCTTTTCTTCCGGCAAACTGTAAAGTAAAAATTATATAGGTACTACCTCCAGTAATTTTAAATAGTCTAATTGACAACTTTTTGCAATACAAAATTTGTATTTTTAGAATTTCGCCCAGTGACAATCAATTAATTAGTAGTGAACATTTGCACATATACAAATACCAGGGTATTTTAATATGTCAAAACTAATAACTAAATTTAACAATTGCTAGATTTGAGAATTTTTAGCAACTTTTTACATAGAAAGCAGGTACCTAATAAAGTAAATGCACAGGGAAAAGGGATATTAAATTAGGAAATAGTACTCGAATATTCTCTGCCTAGGACAGGAATATTATTCCTGTACAGTTTTATTGTCAATTACCTAGCAACGGCTGATATAATGGAATGTTTGATTTAACTCAGCAAAATTGTATCAATAATGTGTCAATTCTAGTAGGTACGATTAGCGGAAAAATATATTGTACAACAAGTTGAGAAAAGTGCGCGAGCTTTTTAATCGAAGCAAAGCCAAGATTAAAAACAAGCCGAGCACAAAAAGCACTTTCCTCACATGTTGCACATGCTGTTTTTTCACGTACTGGGGGAAAATGCTTGAAAATGTTGATATAAAAGTATCTAAAACTGTGCAATTTTTCTACGCGTTGCACACATAATTCTTTTCCAATGCGGTATCGAAAACTGTTACTTTTTGAGAATTTATTGGAAATTTTTAAAATCGAGTAGTTTTTGGTAGTTATGGAATCAACATAAACAAACAAGTGATAGTTTCTCCTCAGAGCGGTGCTTTCCTAACTACACAAATATGAATCACCATCTCATTTTAGAGAAAGTGCTAGTGTCTACCTTGACAACTTAATCCTTCTTAACATTGAGGCACTTAAGTGCATATCAGTAAAATTAGTTTTGCATAATCTCACTCGATAATTGCTGTTCGGTTGGTGGCCTAATCTCAAACATTTGAAAGGTTTTCGATAGATGCGCCACCTATATAAAATGTATAGGAAACTCTAAGTGCTCCCTTCCCCTTAAAACATCATCATTGAGGGTTTCTGCTTCTCCCAAATATAAATGTATAAATTAGCTTTATGGTTGATTCTTCCACGTGTGTAACCAGAACGTAAGGTCGCCAGTGACCCTGAAGTTAAACTCTTTCCTTGAGTGTATTAGACTTTTTTTTTATTTATTTGTATCTAACCTCGATGTTCAGTGATATATTGAGGTAGACGTTTACGATTTCATTCCTCTCACTTTAAAACCACTATCAACTACTTTTCTTTATAAGTGCCTACATTAATCACTAATGATATCAACAACAAGGAGTACTTTTGAAGCATCGATATAGTGCAATAAAACTAACTCTCTCTGTCTGTCCAACCGTACGAAAAGGTATGGTGGCAGCGTGCATCGAGTTATTGTTGGATTTTTCTGCAAGCGTCTTTGTGTTGGGCGAGATGAATGGATTGATATAATAGACTCTGTCAGATGAAGCTCTTCATTTGGTCTGCTCAACTTTCTCGTCTATAATGAGTTTTCCATGGTCTCTAGTTCCTTTACCAAATGTTCAAAGTAGTTGAGGTCTAGATATCAAGCTATCTCAGGATCGACTCGATGGTGGGGCATGCGGCCCACGGTAATCGAAACATCCTTCTGAAGCACATTTCTAGTGCATCGTTTAATTGGCGGTCCCCCATCTTTACAGTCCATGCCTTGGCTGTGTAAATGGCGGTTGACGACTGTTGGGAGGAGTCTGACTTTATTCTTTATGACGATTACATTGTCTTTCCAAATGAGAGTCAGTTTTGTAGTAGAGCTTCACACCACCTCAATGCGTCTGCGGATTTCAGGCTCACAATCTGCAGTCTTAGGTATTCAAATCGATTAACTACATCACAGCCGGAGATCCTCAAGGTGTCTGGGTTGTTGCTGCTTGCGCAGTCCAAAATCATTACTTTGGTTTTGACAGTGTTTATCTTCAACAAGTATGATCTGCTTTGTGTAAAACTAGTAAATATAACTGTATATATTCTTCAGATCTTCACGTTTAAGGGTCCCTAAATGACGAAAAACAGGGTTTCGTCTGTCTGTCTGCCTGTTGCCGGTGTAACTAAAAAAATATTTCTTGAATTAAACAACAAGAAACTGAGAAAAAAACGGAAGAATATCTACAGAGTGAGCACCCTAAAAAATAAAGCTTTGCTTATTTTTGCTTCAACTAAGAAATAGAAAACTAATAATTTGCACATAACTGAGGCCTTAATTCTGACGAAAATGGGACTCAACAGATACAGGGTAAAGAAACAACAAGGCTCACCAATCAATGCGTTGTATTTAAGGCAAACACCTCCCACTGATGCGAGGGGTCGTCTGTGGCCCACTGCAATAAATGGGCGATTTGCTTGTGGGCTCCTGCCAAAACTCGAAATCTCATTCACAGGCGCTAGAGTTCGAATTCCACTGCCGTTAAGGTTTTTTATTTGAAAATTGATATAATTTGCATTATAAATTGTTTGCTTTGCTTGTTTCAGTATTATTGAAGACGTAAAGGTATTTCACTCCCAGTTTTATTTGATTTTTCAGATTGTTTAGTGTCACAACGTCCACTTGCGAATGGTTCTGAGTAAAGCTCTTACAGGATTTTAAAAAATTAGATTATGTAGCAGTACAGAGTTTAGCTACAAAAAGGTAATACATTTGAATAATCACAAAAACCTGATAGTTAGGCAACTTAAAGCACTTAAGAGAAATACAGGTTGCAGATTCATCATATAGTTTTTTTTAATTGAGTTCGGTAGTTAGTTGAAATATTTTGATAATAATAAAAGAGAAACTACTTCCTGTATTGAATAAAAAAAAACAGATTGAGAACTGAATCCCAGCATAAATGGATACACTTTGCAATTGAAAGGTTTTAATTAGTATAATTCTACAGTATATTAAAAAATAATAATTTTTCAGGTAAATAGAATTGATTCATTGGGCAGTTTCTTACTAGAAAAGCGGTTATTAGTTAACTGGAATATAAAGAAATAGGGTAATTCATAATATCTTAATTGATAGTATCTTTGGTTTAGCTTTTTGGCCTTCCCTCTAATCATTGCTCTTTAAAAGCAACGAGCCATTATGATAGGGTGGAATATAATCCTCCAGTGTCGTAGCGGAACCTTTCGGAAGGGCATAACCGGAAAAGGAGGACCATGTTAAACCTGTGTTAATTATTAATAGAGAAATCTCACCAGAGAACCACTTTATTGGTTTGGCGATGGGGGTCGTTCCAGTTACATAAAGTTCAACTCGATGGGCAAGACATCAACCGCTGGCACCATGAATTGTTTTTTTTTAATAATTAGGTTAGTCCTAAAACTTTAGGAATATATATATAAACTGTTCAATTAATTCATAACATAAAATATATCAAGTTACTACCAAATAAAGGTATATGCGATATTAGTAACAGTCAATGACTTCAGATTAACGTAATAAGACAATTAATTACCTTCTTGGTGGCCAGGCTAAACAATCCAAATTATAATTTTATAAACGTCAAATCATAGGAGTTTAATGTTGTAATGCAGACATCTATCAAATAATGGGCATTTCTTATACTTTAGAAATGTGAATTGAGTTAAACGTGAAACCCATTAACAAAATTAATTTAAACTATAAATAGGTTAAGAGGGTATAAAGAGCTCTTTAGATTTATCTTACCTGAAAGTGTTGAATGTCCGTAAAATATAGAAAACTTTCTATAAAACTATAAGTTGATTAATAAATAGAAATCAAAATAATGGTAACGTTACTTCAATATTTTAGTATAAAGTGAACTGTAGAAATTGACATACTAATTAAGCATTTATTATGTTAAACTCCCATATGACAATATAAATATGAACCATGAATTATAAGATTGAATGTAAGTAAATATTAAAGAAAAAAATTTACAATTTAAATAAAATTGTTGGCGCCCAGTACTTCTTGTTTAATGAACTAAAACCTTTTTTGACCAAGTAAAGTAAACTAAAAAAATCTCACACTTATTATGCCCATATCGCAGCCGAGGATTGAGCTGGTCGGAGAAGTGTGAGCCTTCTAAGGTAGGTTACAATAGTTGGTAGAATTACAGTTATCAGTAAATTGGCACCCATATTCTTTTACCAGTCTGGAACAACGATCATAAAATACATTGGTACAACACAAAAACTTCATTTAAAGAATCCTATCCTTTTACATCAACAATGGCACGGGCAATCTCGGAAGTCGGCGATAGCGGAGTTTGGCAATTATAATGCTTTTATTGACCGCATGCGTTTAAATCATTGCGTTACTACAAATTCAGCGTCTTACAACCTTTTTCTCAAAGCTTCAAAATTATTTCATAAGAAAACTACGGATTTGACGAAAATACTTCTCTTTATAGATATTACAATGTTACTCCCGAATCCACGCGGTCGACTTAAGAAGCACCCTGTATTGTAGAGTTACTCAGTAACTGCGCAGCAATGAGGATTCATCGATATTAAGCAAAATAAGAATTTTGCAGAACTGTTTTTTTGAATCGGTATTGTTATTCAATAAGCTGTAGTGAAAAAGCATGTATTTTTATATAGAGAAAAACATCTCAAATAAACAAGAATTTCGACCAGAAGAGAAATACAGCTCAAAGAAATTTCAAATGTTTAAAAAACGAGAACAGGTATTGCAGCAGTTTTTCTAAGTTTCACTATAACAAATAACAACATACTTCTGTATATAATTTGTTTTATAAATCACTACCAAAAGTATTTAGCTGTTAAAATGTGAAAACGTCTACATATTTATATATTCTGGAAGCAAAAATATTGAATTTTCTAATAATACTTCTATATGACGTCCAAGTATTACTATAGGGTCGTTCTTTGCGTCACTTTTCGCCGCAATTTAAGAAAAAAATTGACCGCCATAATCGAGTTTTTGCACACTGAAAGCTCTCCCTTGTCCTGAAAAAATCTTGGCATAACAGAAACTCGGTTACATAGGCGCAGAAATCATCCGCTCCTCAGGAGCGAATATTGGATTACCGGTTGTCAATTCCCAAACGGTATTAACAATTCACGCGGCGAATGTAACGATGTAATATACGATACACGGAGTTGTTGAAGAAACGTAACTACGGGATGGGAGAAATGAATCCTTGCTGGATATTTGAAGCTTATATGTGATATGGTATATTAGATAAGTGTCAGCGAGGATCAAGGACGTGATGTGCTGCAAAGCGCATTGCGTGACGGGGAAATAAACGAGACACAAGGATAACATACTAGGACCTACTCGACCTTCACGTGCAATCCTCCAGAAAGGTCTTTATCCTGGCTGTCGTGGTTTTCTGGAAAACACTGCGCGCAGACAGGACGATTCCGCTCGATTCTGAATTGGAAATTGAATTAAATTTCAGTAATGCACCTCTACCCTTTGTAACCCGCCAAAGCAATATCGCGTGATTAGGATTTCTACACGTTTGCAAAATTGCAATATAAAATGTAACTTACCTTTTACAGCAAGCTCGAAAACTGTAGGTAGCACATCGCTATCGAAAAATATGAGTCTTATTTTTAACCTGTGAGAAATTGACGAAAATCTTGTACCTGAAAAAAAATGTGTCAACAATAATGCAAGCAGGTTTTTTGGTTGGTAACGTCGTTGGAATATAAGGTAAGAACATTGTACTTGGAAATGTTCTGTTTTCGATTAACTAAGCTGCGCTTTTTCCTAATTGTGTAACAAAGTCAAAAGCACAGCCTGGAGCCAAATGTTGGTGATATACGTATAATTAGATATTTTTATTTCATATTTCCAGTTTCGTTAAATTTGAGAATTCGCCTTTAAATATCATCGAATAAAAGTTGTATTCAGAATGATTTCTAGTAAATTTACGAATCCTGTTTTGAGTGGTTACACATAACATTTGCAGTGACAACTAAACGCTAAAAATAAGAAAAAATCTATGCCATGAATTATTTTCATTATTTCTGTATTTCTCTTTTCTGCATTCTAATGTTGAATATCCTGCACAGAGCTGGGCAGTAATTAATTACTTTGTAATTAAATTACTAATTAAATTTTTTTTTGTTTATTTGCCTTGGAATTGAATTACCTTTCAAAATGCGGTAATTGTAATTGCAAATTGCCATCTTTGGTAAAAAGTACTTGAAAATTACTTTTTGAAACTAATTAATTACTACACTCAATTACTCTAAAGTATTTAAATTACTTTACAAGTATTTGAATTACCTGTGGTAATTGAAATTACTCGAGGTAATTGAATTACTTTGTGGTATTCCAATTACCGAATTACTGACCTCGATAGGGTTCCAAATCTCCAGAACACAAAAAATAAGAAGAGGTCTTATTAAGTTACATATTAAGCAAATATCAATAGGGTTTTCCAGGAACAATATAAGCCTAATTTATTATTTCCTCTGACAAGTCGAATAACAGCAATTTTTGCATTTTGTACGATGCGTGCATGAGCTCTGGTGTGTGTATTGTGATCTGTAGCTTGGAATAGTGACACTAATATTTATTGTGCAGACGGTAAAACTATATTTGCAGTAAGTACATTACAGATTACAATACCTACGGTAAAAATATCATTTAAATTAGCTTCATTAGACGATATTGGTTTATAATAATTATTTATTCATTTCAGTTTGCTTCTTTGAAATAATATACTAGATTGGGGTTATACTGCCGTACAAGTGTAACAGGCTTTAAGTCCGTTTTTGAGTGAGGAATTGAACTAGACATTTAAACAGCGTAAAACACATAAATAAAATGTACCTAATTGCAAAATTCCATGCTTGGTTGACTCAAAAATGCAGTATAGGATATGATACAATACAATTTAAAAACGTCGCATAAGTTTACCGCATTCTTGCATTGAACATTTTGTAAATTATCCATTCTTTGTCGCTTTCTTGTCTTGTAATGCTCATATGTTGCTTTGTATACTAGCACATTGTGCATAATTATTACGGACTGCTGCAGCATGTTAGCTTCGCCTATTATTAAAAACTAGCAACCCAGTGAGACAAATGTCTCATTTAAAAAAACAAAAAGACCGTTTTTCAAATAGAACGAGTATTAAATACAAACTGTACCCAGACCTAGAAGGTGTCAAAGTGGTACGCCGCATCGGAACATTCTGGAAGCTGTTAAAGTGGTTGCCTAACCGATCGAGGTTTGAAGGCGCAGAGGGTCGCAGCTCCGTTTGGCTGCTGAAACAGCGTACTGACACTTCCGGTTTTCGAGAAATCACGTGATCTCTCGAAAACCGGAAGTGTCACGTGACTGAAATTCTGTTCCTGACCTGACATGACCATTCCAAACATATAACTTTCATAACTTTTTTCTCTATCTCTTACGGTTTGGCTGCTGAAACAGAATCCCGGACAGACAAAACAGCGTCCCGGACAGACAAGTCTATTAGATAAAGCATCTGGAATAGTGTCTTATAAAAATTGTGACTTTCTTATAATTTCGCTCACCTCATCCAACATTACTTCTTTACGTTATACAGGGTGCTGCATTGACGGACAAAACATAACAAAACCATCATGCTAATTACGAGGCATTCAAGTATTGGCTTCTTAATGATTTTACTCAAAATTCTATTGAGTTTTTAAAAGAACAGTGCATAGTGACCTAATCTGCGTAATTTCAGATATTTTATTGCCCTAAACTTAAAATCAATGGATATTATTAAAGATGTTGATAAAATTTTGAAATTTGAAGTAAAAATATGAAAGCAACCTGAGCAATTTAGTTGTAGAGCGTTGACAGTAATTTTATGAAATACGTATTTTTACCCGATTCTTATACGGTGTCCGAAAACAAATTACATAAGAGTTGGATATGGAATATAAAAGTAATATCAACAGCAAGCTTCAGAATTCATTAACTGTTATCGCTGTTGTTACTGCCATAAGTTTATATTATACGCTGATATTATGATTGAAAATTCTAAAGCTTGCTGTCGACATTAGTTTTATTTACCATGGCCAACTCTTATGTAATTTATTTTTGAACACATTGTATAAAGGTCTCTTGAATGTAAAAATAACGTCATTCTTCCGTGTTTGAACAAATGTCTTTTGCTTGTGTATCTGATGTAGTACACATTTTTATTTCAATCAGCCGTTTTCAACTAGGTTTATCAGTCACCTGTCAACTTTCAACAGTCCCTGATCAACACCAAATTGATATTTTGTTTTAAATTTTCAAAAGTTAGCTAACACACTTCTTCAGCGTTAGCGCGAGCAGTACCTAATCAATTGTAATGATGCAAGGGAGGAAATTACGTTTTAGTCCAGAGTTAAACATACAACACTTACATTTTATGATGAGACTATCTCTTGTATTCAGCTGTATTCAGAAATATTTAAATATGAAAACCAAGATGCTAGTCGATTTATTATTAATCACATTGCCTCCCGTCTCTAATGGCAACCACAGTCAATGTATTATATTCCCTTCCTCTACCACTGGAAACAGACCAGGGAACCAAACGTATATTTTCGGGAAACCCTTAAGAGGCGACAGAAAATGTCACTTTCGTATAAAGGGGTAAAAAGATATTTTCGAAATGAGCCAACAAAAAATGTTGAAGTTGGGCCAATTGGATCACCACTTAGTGTTCTTCTACAAAATCTAAATAGATATGTGCTGTCAAACAATTAAGAAATCCAATGCTTCACCCTGTATACTTAGGAAAGTTACATATTTTCGTCATTCAGCCTCATGTTAGGCGTATTTAATAGTAGATTGTTCTAAAAGTTAAGAAAAGTGAGAGTTTTTCAACGTTTAATTTACGAGCGAGCGATGCAAAGCGAGTGGATTAATTTATCACGAACATGGAAAAATTACTTCTATAACATATTCAGAGTGCTATTTTTTTCAATGCCATTACAAAGTCTAGCCAAAAATGAAATTCGACATTTCTTCATATTCCAAAAAAAAAATTTTTTTTAATAGGCAGTGAAGAACGTCGAAATCGTCAAATAAAATACGAGAAGTCGGCAGTGAAGTAATCCATAGTTTTACGACTCTTTATAGGCGGCTAGGCGAAAGGTAAACGTCAACCGTGGTCAACATAACCTACAAAAGTTGTTTAAAATGTAATTTCGCGATTTCTCGATTTTAAAAAACCCTCGGCACTGGAAGTTCCTTTTTATCCCTCATGTGGTTTATTTGCTTTGGCTCTACAGGCCTCTGCAACTAAATCCACAATCGTGATAAAAAGCTCAATTTTAGTGATAGCCTATGTGGAAACTAGTATTAAAAAAATTATAAATTTAAATTTTCAAGTCCCTGTACCTTCTTACTGAAGTTATTTTGTACTAAGGTATATTAGATTTAATCGGTTTATTATAACCTAAGGAATCTATGCAAAATTCGTGTCCCATTTTTTGGGGCACCCTGTATAGTTGTTATCCTTGAATTTATTTATTTACTTACATCTTAACATCAAAACAAACTAAAAACTTTTGCTTTTGGTGAACGGTGCATGTAGCTACAAGTTTTAATTATCAAAACACCTTCAAGAGTGATAAAGTATGTAGGTTACTATAGTTAACAAAACATAAAAAAATTAAGCATTTTTAGATTACAATTACGACTCGACATGATACTAATGATAATTGAAACTTGCAAGAAGTTTCTACTAAATACAACTAGGTATATGATAATAATTTCTATTGAAAGTAACTGAAAAGTAATTGATTTGACAGCTACAATTACTAAGTAATTGGTAATTGAATTACTATTTCCTGTGAGTAATTGAATCTCTGGTAATTAAATTACTGCATTGGGCGGTAGTTAGTAATTAGTAATTAATTACTTTTTAAAAGTAATTTGCCCAGCTCTGATCCTGCATCAACAATTAACCCTCCCTTTGCTTTTTATCTACTGAATTCACAACCATTATCTTTTAACCTTTTGGCACTATTTGATATAGTCTTTGATTCTTTATAGCACTCTTCTTTTCTGTCAACTTTGTCTTCGGAAGGTTTATGTGCACTTTCTAAATACTGTATTGTATGATTAACAGGAAAACGCATTTACTTATAACAACCACAGGCGTTCGGTATACCACCTTTTCTACTATTTTTCCTCCAATCATATTACAGTTAACAATTAATTACTTTAATGTTCACATATAAATATCAAACGTAAAAAAACGCACTGTTACTTCTTGTCGTCTTAGTAACGAATACATTTACACATCTACTGTTATGATGATTCGAAAACACGTCGGAAAAGTATATTTTTTCGTTCGATCTGAGAAAAATAGTGTTCCTTAATTGCAGTTTGTTGATGGTTTGAAATTTGTTACTAATAATTATTGTTCCATATTCTTGTAATTATAGAACCACAACAATAAGAATTAATACGTCCTCTTTTATATTAAATGTAATCGACCTTCCGCCTCGCAGGCCAAGCTCCTTTATGGGGTGTAGGTCTGTTGGTGTCTCACCATTATTATAATCCAGATTTATGACTTCATTACAGCAGCTGACCGCAAGGAGGTGGAAAACCTGTACGCATAAATGAACAATACTAACACATATACCAAATAGAGATATAGTCAAAGTAATAAATGAGCTAAATGTAAATGTTGGAAACACCAGACCAGATGAGCACAACAGAAACGTGATCGGATTGGTATAACGAACTTAAGGAGACTTTGTAATTTGCAAGAAAAATAATTTAACCATAATGAATATCGTGTTCTAACACCATATACGCAGGTTATGGATATTACCTGGAAATAGATATATGAACAAAATTGACTATATAATGAAACGCCCACGATGGAGAGCATCTATGAAATAAGGAAGAACCTATTCGGCAGCACAGTGTGGATCTGACCATCAACTAATTGCAGCAGAAAAGCAAAGCTAGAATGTATAAACCAACGTAAGAATCTAACAACAATGACAATTGACAACAATGAAAACATTAAAAGAACACTATGGCATGAAAAGACAGTCTAGACTATGCCAGAAGATCAGAAATTACATGAAAATAGTTAAAGACTGCCAGTTCAGCTAAATAAGGCGAAATAAAGCCTAAACCGCGTAATGAAAGTCAGAAAGCTGAAAATTTGCATAGACCTTTGTTTTGACGTTCTAAAGACGGGCTGAAATGTCTCGCAAGATCTCGTGTCCACTAGTCAAGATAGTAAAGGTCAAAAATCACGAAAATACGTTTTTTTGTAAATATCTTGTTTCATATGCGTCGGGTGTCGTTAGAGGTTATTATAAAAGTTGTAGAGCATAAAATTCTCTACAAGTTTGGTTAAATTTTTGAGGATTATTGAATTATTGCGCAGTCAGAATTCGGCTCTGACAAGGCCGGCAAAGAGCGGGGTGGTCGAGTAGTACCCCCAGTAGACCACAACTAGTACCAAGAAAGTAGTCGGCAAAGATCTTGATAGACCAAAACTAGAGGAAAATGTAAAGATCAGGTAGCCGGAGGAAGTCGTCACCTTAAGCAAAACTACAAAAGAATAAGTAAAGCTGACAAATACGTAGAGGTTGTAGTGAAATCAAGAGAAGACAGGTATAACCAGGACACCTCGAGCATTTGTAAATTACATTTCCAAATAGTGCTGATTTTAGAAAAAGAAGAAGCGGCGACAATAGGTAAACCCGTTTTTTGTGTATACAAAACTGCTATCATAACAGACGAAGGCGATCTATAGAAAGAAAGGAAAATATACTGCTATGATTATTCACGTTATATTTTAAATTTTGTAATTATAAGTATTTTACTCAGAATTATCTATCTCAGATTTTATTACTGTTTAAGAAATACCATGTATTTTTTTTACGTTAAATCAAATAAATACAGTATTTTGCCGTATTTTATTCTGTCTGCAATTTTATTTTTATAATGCTAGCTCCGGTTTGAGACTTAACTCAAATAAAAGGGTGGGTCCCTGTTCAATTATAATTTTTCTATTCAATGATACGCCACTGGCGTCCTAATTCTTTAAAACTACGCAGCCGCGAATATGGCTGCTGTCAAATTTCAACAAGTGGTTTGTTTATTTTGCAGTGAACGTTTAATTGAATTGGAAATCAAAATTGTGAACAAACTGCAGGTATTGTTTGAATTCTAATATTTCGCGCTTTTATAGCGTCATTCATTCTCTTCTGTTTCAGTATTTTACACGGACAAGCTTAGCAACTGTTTCTGATGGCGTCCTTTCTTGCAGAACACATAACCTCAACTTGGATTATGGCAAATACTGGGAAAATTTCACTAGCGAGAGGCCCTGATATGCCTGCTTCGTCTTCACCACGGTAATGTCGGTCTGGGGTACAAATCTCTGCTTCCTCGCAATCATAATACAGTTTTTACAAACCTTAATAACTTTAGGTCCTCCGACGATGCTCGGGAACGGGACGAATTGGTAGGAATCTCTTGTGGAAGCGCAGTCTTTGACGTTTCGGATGCTCGCTGTGCACCTGGAGCTCCCTTGACCGCGTCCCTGTAGTCTGCAAAGGTCCTAGGTTTTTCAAGTCGCAGCTAACCGCCTTCGTAGATTTGACGATGTCGACAAACCAAGATCGGAACCCTTCTTGCGGAAAAAATTTTAATGTTGCGGAAAACGCTGCCTTTATTTCCGCAGGTGCACTGGAATATGCTCTACACGATGGTATACCTTTTTCACTGTATTTATTATTTTTGTAGGTAATTTCTTAATTTAATGTAAGAGCACAAACTGCATGTCAAAGAATTATTTTTTTTAATTTGTTTCTCCTTTCGCGCCCTTTTATAATAAAAACGAATCTTAAACAAAAGACAGGACATGAACTAAGTTTAAGTGAGATACTTTTTTACATTTTAAATTTTTATAACTACCTAAAACGAAACAATGTACATTTCTAAAATTCTTGTTCATATTTTAATATTGTCACTGATTGTCTTAGCGCCACTACATGAATTAAGAGGCCGTTGCATGTTCATATTCGTCACTAATTTGATTAATTCCTTATTCACTTCTTTTCAAATTGTTTATTGGTTCATAAATGTGTACTTTTCACCTATAGTTTTTATGCTCTTCCCTTTTCTGCAAATTTCTTTAGACAAGTTTGCATTTTACATTTGCTAGCTTTCAATAATTCGCTCTTTGCGTATATTCTTATCTTTCTTGGCTAATACCTTTTAGAATCTTTCACAAATTATGGGCAATTAATTAAAATGAACTCTACGCTCCAACAACTGCATTTAGCAAACCTTTTGTAATAATTTAACTTTGTTTAGGCTATTCGTTCAGCCTTATTTAATAATAATTAATTAATAGGAATTTAACTAGTAACCCTTTGAAATGGCAAGTTCCTTCCTGTGCGTTTCTTTTTTATTAATGTATTTATGATAAGACATTTACTTTAGCATTGCAGCTAGATACCTCTACTCTGTGCTTTAAATTTAATTTTAAACTTTATGCTGCACTCAGAGCAGAGCCGTAGGGCCCAAAACCACTGCAATACATACATGTAGTAGTGGCGGAAGATAAAAATATTCCTGAAGTGAGCACATCTTTACGAAATATTCAAGACATAGCAGTTCAAAAGGGGAGAAAAGAATTGGCCTGCATAATCACCAAAAATGTAAACATAAATGTGATTGGGAAAACAGAACATATATCTAGAAAAGAGGCGTGAGGTTGAATACACAAAGTAATGACAAGAAAATCAACTAAGACCAGGAAGAAAGACCAACAATGCAGATACGACAATACAGAAGCCCGCACGGAGCACCACATAGGAGTTTATCAGAAACGTGAACAGTAGTGTTGATACTAAAAGTATTTCAATAAATAGAATTATCAAAACATATTAATGGTGTCTACAAATAAAAGTCAAAGGAATGCAGAAAGAGGCAACCAAAGTGTTTAAAGAAGACCCCGAAAGACAAAACGAAAATATAGCGGAAATAAAAGAGAAACAAAAAAGCCTAACAGTCATGCTATTGAATATTGACGACATTACTACAGAGCAAGAAGTTAAAAGGGTCATAGAAAGGAAGATGGACGACAGACTAGAAAAGGGAGCAGCAATTAAACTAGGTAGCTGAAAAGCCAAATAAGCAAGAAGTTAAATATACTTTTCTGACAACCCGACAAAATGTGATAACCAAACTATTATAAAAAAGAAATATAAAGGAAAAATTGCACAGATGGAATATAGAAGAGCCGATAACGCCCTCAAGGTGCTATAAATGCCGCAGAGTTGGTGTCTAGAGTATGCAAAGAGAAGGAAATTGAAAAAGTCTACCACAATGTGGCAATACAGGACACAAAATAAAAGAGCACAGGAACGAGCGCACTTGGTATCTATTCAGGAACACTGGCCACAAAGCAAATGATTGTATACCTGAACATTGTCAAGGAATGGAGGTTAAAGAACGCGACCCAGCCGGTACATCAATTAAAATTGCGTCGAAGAAGACGTAGCTCTCGCCTTAGTGCCAGAACCCAACCAAAGCATTAGCTATAATAACAACAGGTGGATAGTAGACAACAACGAACATGTACTATTGCGGAATAAATATTTCGCACGATACTTAATCTAGCTACTTAGTTTTATCCACAGTGGCTTAGTGTGCATCTGACTACTTGTCATTTTTCACATTTTGGGGTTATTGTCGAATTACTAGCTTTTTCAGGTTATGTTAAGAAATGGTTCTTCTTCCGCAACGAACTTCATCGACCACACGTTGCAGTGACCATCCCTCTTCTAGCTTTGCGATATCAAAGCCTTTTTCGGCCTCGCTTAGAACGTGATTCGGTATTTTAAGTTTTAATGACAGAATATCAGT
Source organism: Agriotes lineatus (assembly GCA_940337035.1). NCBI lineage: Eukaryota > Metazoa > Arthropoda > Insecta > Coleoptera > Elateridae > Agriotes > Agriotes lineatus. The sequence continues at coordinate 99,174,879 of OW679196.1, read as the reverse complement.
TGCACAATTGACAATTCAGTGCCTTTAGTCCACTTGATAAAACCATACATACACAAGGCAAACAAATCGTACGATTTTTTTTTCCGCAATAGTACCTTCTACACAACGAAATCAATATTTCTAAAACTGGAAAAAATTACTTTGTCCGGGCGGGAAATAAAGTTGTAATCATATACTCGAGCTACATATCGCCTAATATAAGTGATAAATATTCCGAGAAATATCTCGCATAATAAAACACTGCTGAAGCTTGTGGTTTTAAAATATCACAAATTCGTTGAAGCCCCTCACCACAAATGTTTAACAACTGCTAAATACGTATTTTGACAGCCAAGCTGTCATCATCAGTAGCTACGAAAAACTTACACAGCAAAATGGCAACGATATGCGCCACTTCCATTTGTGATTTGGTCACGAGCATATCGTTGCCATTTCGCTGTGTAAGTTTTTCGTAGCTACTGATGATGACAGCTTGGCTGTCAAAATACGTATTTAGGAGTTGTTAAATATTTGTGGTGAGGGGTTTTAACGAATTTGTAATATTTCACAGCTTTAAAAGACATCGTCGAATGCCAAAGTAAAGAGATCCTGTTTGAAAGAACTTAAATGCGAAGGACTACCCGTGCGGAGCGCCAAAGCAATTCAGCGTAACGGGCTAAATCGACAATTTCGACAACGCTCCACTTTGTAACGGTACGACACGGTGTTTACGAAAAGCCAAAACAAAGCTAGATGACGATCGCGTACAATGATTCACAAAATCGAGAATGTAACTAATAGGACCGCTACCCAGCCCATTATAAAAGAGTTGCCGACTAGGCCAGTGATACGAGATAACATAAGGGCCACTGCCTAATAAACGGTAAACATATCTAACATAATCAGGCGCCACCACAATTCCTACACTAAAAAAATGCATAAGTGAACGCGCTGAGAAAATGTGGAAGCATAACGCGTTCACCTTTCGACTTTAAGCTTGGCCGTATTCTGGTCAGCGAGCCAGTTGAGCACCATCGGACCTACCTTTCGAAACTCCACTTGATCAGCTGGCCAAACTCCTCCTACATTGTAAAGTATAATACGCACAACGCATGCACAATAATAAAAAAAATCGCAGTTAAATTAACATGAAATGTATTGACAAAATATTTGAATATATATATAAATTCACATAAAAAGATGAAATGGTTTAGTATACGGCCGTTAGATAAGTTGCGTAACGTCTTAATCTATTGAAATTATTCGGTAAACTTGACATTGACTCTTGATATTACTGAAAAGCGATATGAACATCAAACTATAATCAAACGGCGGTAATACAAGGCGAAATTCAACTATATTAAGTAGCGGGTACGACACATGACAAGGGCTACAGCATAAAGCTAAACAACAACCATGTAAACTGACGGTAAATGAATTGTAATGACAGGTAGGCAACTATAATGGTTTGAGGAATACAAAAAGGCACACAATAAAAGTTAAACATCCGCGACGTTACGTCAACTGTCCGATGCTTCGGCGACACACACTGTATACGTTAAATTTGCACTGTAAACTTTAATACAACGTACGTTATCTTTAAAGAGTCTGGCTGTGCCGCAAATGGACGTCCCATGCTACACCAATCAGCTGCTGTTACCAGATACTGCAGAAGATACCAAATAGGGGGATGACTGTATCAACTCCACGTAAAGATGCGGCGGAACCAGGGGGCTAATCCTCTCATACGAGCGATATGTGAAGTTCCCACGGAATGGCAGAACGACAAGCCATGGCTTCGTAAACACATGACAATGCTAATGAGTTCTCACCAAGGAATCCGCCCCCACGGCAAACGAAAACCCAAAAAGTTTTAAATAACGACAACGACACCGCGTTCGGGCACCACCACGTGCGGTACAATGAATTCAAAAGCAAGGCGGGACACAAAACTGCTTTGAAGCCACGGGAGTCCAAATTGTAACTAAACAGCGGTACACACACATACTCAAGGGCACAAAACGTTAGCCGGTAAACACGCAATAATTAACTGTCAAAATCTCTCGCGACCGCAATGCCCGAAGGGAGAGCGTCGGGGAAGCAGCAATTCAAAAATCAACTGTTGCTTCGAACGCCGGATCGATTCTGCCAGTGCGATCGACAAAGTGGTGGGAGCAAAAACTAAATCTCACTCTCTCTAGAACATAGCAGCTGTCTCTTAAATTCATGCCACGGAACGTGCAAGATCGATATTTCCAACAAGCGGATAATCTTAGCGCGCCAACAAATTGAAACCGAGATACACAGAAAGAGGACGTTTAGAACCGCTGGCGGCAAACGAATAACACAGCTGGGTGTGCTATAAGCCACTAAATTCTTATACAAAACTCGATATGCTCAAATGCCAATTTTTCGAATGTTGGAGCAGATCTGATTAAACAATTTGATACCAGACTCTCCAAACAACGTTAAAACTTTCGCCGTAATACCAACGCCTCTAGGGCCTGTAGAACTTTACTATACAATATTACGTCATTATAAACATGAGCTAAACAGCGGTTCCAAACAACTATTGCTATGATATTGTACCGTTGCACAGTTATGTTTTAAAAATAATTAAATTAAATAAATAACAGAATTGGTTATGGTTTTATTGTTGAAAATTGGATAAAATAAGAAATTGTTAAATAAATCAATTATTAATATGTCAATATGAGTTATATGAGTTTTATATGAACATGATTGACTTAAATTTGGGGCAGGAAGTATTTGAAGGAATAGTAACTGAAAAGAATGTTAGCGGATTACTTTTAGATCAATACAAGACGGTTTCAAATTTAAAAAGATAAATATGCAAATGTGTTCTAATTAAGAAGAAGTTCACTGTAAAATTACATTCGAAGCAATTCTAAAAACTGTTAATACATGATAAAATTAATGTTGAATTACAAATAGTTTAAAGAAGGTTTGGATGATCACGTAAAGCATGTCGACATTTATATGAATGTGAGCACAATTAATGGAAATTTCCACATGAATCACATAGAGAATGTGTAATTCTAAATAAGAAATAAAATAGAAGGTACCTGCAAGCAAGCTGAAAAACGTTAACTGACACAAATTATTAAAATGCATTTAAATAAATAAGTGTCAAATCGTTGACATTAACAAAAATTAAATACAATCTAGTATTAAGTAGAAGTAAAACTAAATGAGATGTTAGCTGCTAGGTAATAAGTATTATTAAAGGTAGCAAGCCAAAAAAATTATAACTCCAACAAGTAAAACTTATTGTTATGTGCTTATTTAGGCAAGTTATATCAAGATATATGTGGTACTGGTAGTCAGCTAGAGACGGCAGGTATTTTTGAGTGTGGACTTTATTGCGGTACCTGGTTTCCATCTGCATAGCCCAGCGGTACTATCATAGGTAACTTTACCATAAGCAGGACGACATCTGCAGTGTTGGTATGGTAAAAAGACACAGGTAACTATACTTTATTACATGCAAAGAAAAATAAATAAATAAGATATTATTTACCTACATAAAGAGATTGTGATTAGTGGCTTTATGCAATATTCCACGTTTTACTTGCGATTACGCGAGAATAGCATTTAACCAATTTTGTATTGGGTCCGATGGCACTTTAATAAAATTATTATTTTACCCAAGTGTTAAAGCCAAACACTAATTGAAAATGCATGTGCTATCGAATTAGTCAATTGATATATAAGCAATTTTTGGTAGCTACAGAGATTTTAAATTAATGCTAAAAATAATAATAAGCGCCCATATTCATTATAGTATATTTATAAATTTAAACGATATCTAGAGCGGGTGCACATATTACATAGTAGATATTTACTGATTTAGACTCATCATTGGTACAGGGGTCCATTGCAAGAATCGGCGGTACACTTTTGGTCGAGCTGTGGAGCATCACTTTTTTTCATTTAGTTGCAATTTAGGATTTCTCTGCAAATTATCATGTGGGCAGCTATTATTTAAAAAAGGGATTATCGAAATAGATCCAGTAAAAGTTTCAAAATAAATGCCCCATACATATGGATGTGAAAATTATTCTCATCCGATATGTAATAATTGGGAACTACTTTATTTAAACGTCCCAAATCATCACCTATTTTTTCAATTGAATACCTTCCTTAACTTTTATGTTTAGTGCACTGTGTACTCATTATATACTTTCAGCCAGTATTAAACTTTGCGCTATATGGAGATAGTTCATAGTTCATTACTTGACGACCACTTCCTAGAACTTTCTTGCATTTTAGTTTTGCTCTAAACGAAAGGCATTACTCATAGAAAACCAAGGACGTTTAACATAATAACTTTTATACCTTATTTAGAGCTGCACTTTAAAACTAGAATGACAAACATTTACCATTTAAATTAGTCCATTTTCCTACAATGTCATGTTTTGTTGCTCAAAAGAACAGAAATATTCCATTACATATGAAGCCTTTTGTACTGAGAAATGTGCAAAGGCAAACATCCGCTTCCTTAATAAATCGTTGTGACAGTCCACTCTTGTTAGTAGCCTCGGAATTCTCAAAATTTTCTCATATATATCTTTGTCCAGTTTGTTACTAAGCTCAGATTTTATTTCCGTTTTTCTATTATTTAGATAGGTAAAAAATGAAGGTAAATCTCCGAAAAAAATTATCTAATGTTGCCCGCAGATTGCACTGGCTGCAGTCGTAATATTTTCCACAGAACTCAAGCTACAGCGAAATAGTATATTCTGATCACACAGTAGATAGACCAAATTAGCGAAGGTGATTACTTTTATTGTCTGTACTTCGAAAGCTTCCGTTCATTAGTGCAACACTGAGTGAACCAAAAAATTCTACCTCACCTCTAAAGAAATCAAAAGCGGATTACATTTTGCAGCTCAAAAAGTTTTTAAGTTTGAACAAATTGTTAGTAGGGCTTCAGGCTTCATTAGTACCGGATATTGCATATGGCTAGAAAAAAAAGTGTAGCCTCTTTGAAATTTAAAAAGTTTCCCCGATCGCATAAAGTCTCAACAGACGCTGATGCGGTTTGAGCCACGTATCATTTGCAGACCTGAATTTTTGTATTTGTTCGAGCAGTTGGGGGATTTAAAGTTAAAGATCTAAGGGGTTTCTGAATACAAGAGTTGTGCTTTATAAATAAAGCTAAACTATGTGCAGTTGATCTATTTATTTAATGATCTATTATTCTTACTGGCCCCAACCATTACAGATTGTGGACGTCATGTTGCATCTCAAATAAGTCTTACTGGTACATACATCAAGTATTATAAACCTGGAAAAGTATACTGTTTATGGTATTCCAAATCGTAAACATCTGTTTATTGAACTCTGTGTAGGGGTAAAGGGTTTTTTATGGCCCAAACCCCGTAAAGAAGTACAGCTGGCTGTTTATCATCAATATCATGGCAACATACGTAGCCCCCTGTATACATATGATTAATACTATAATAATAAGAAACAATTATCTGCCTGCCCCTTTCCTGTTTGCTATGGAAAGTGTATTTTCCTCCCTTCCCCCAATTTCCTTCTCCACTGATCCCTGATTTCTCAAAGTCTAACCCTGTATTCTGCATCCGTTCTTGAATTTCTTGTTGCCATTCCTACGGCGACCTATTCTTTTTTTTTAAGTGCTACCGGAACCCATTGCAAAACTCTTTTCAGTAACGTATTATCCTATATACGTTCGATTTGCCCATATCATATTAACTTGTTTTCGTTTTATGTTTGGAGTAACAATTTTTAATAGCTGTAATAAGCAACAGATATTGTTTGTATCTTATATGTTCCTCCTATGGTAAACCACTCTGTTCTTTCATTTGCTATTCTTGTTATTTTTTTAAATCTTTTTTCTGACTATTCTGCCACAGTTCTTACTCATCGTATTTGTCACTAATATTCCTCGATAGTTGTCACAGTTATCCTTTCTTTCTTTATTATGAATTGATGATTTATTGACATGGTCTAAAGTTGTTAATGATTTACTTGCATTGTTCTGTCATATCAATATAATTTTAACAATGACGACCGAATCTTCATATAACTGTATTTGTTTCGCTAACCAAAAATGTTCATTTGAATTCAATAAAATGCTATTATCAGGTATGCTTCTCTTTAACTATTTATTTGTCGCAATATTGATACTTTTGCACCGACTACCTCTTCAGTTTGAAAAATCGTATCTCAGGGTTGAGTTTCAACAAAGTTGAAATATTACTCAGTTGTATGATAACTGGACTATTATGGCAAATGATATTTCTCATATACTAACCTTAAATAAATAGTTACAAAACGACACAACATTTGCTTTGTAACACAAATTTACGTTAATAAAAGCCAGCTATTAATAATTACATCACAGGTAAATCAAAACGGAATTTTTGTAATCAGTAATCACGTATCTAAGGAATAGCTATTTATCGGTAACTAGCCCAAAAAACCGACACCATTTCAATCTAAGGTTGACTTGATCCAATTTTCCAAAAGTACACCGACTGGTTCCAAAGCCTCGCTTGGGCCACACAAATGCTGGATTTCAATAATACGACCGGTTGGAACTTAAATTATTTAATTTGTAGAACATCTATAGAGTTATTTTATTACGGAGCCAGTCGCAACAATTTAGCTTGGCTTCACTTGGTAATTGCTTTTTTTGTCTACAACTATTACTAAATAACCTACTACATATTGTTAGCCTCGGCTTTTATCAGGGATGTTATAAGGAGCGCACCCGGTCCGCCACGGTAATCAGCAAGCGCACTAGTTGCTAGCCCCACTACCTGGATGCGCCGCCAGGTTTCCTCTTCACCGCTAGTCGATCCCGCCGCTCCGCGCATCCGAACAGCCGCAAACCGCGGCGAAGAAGCTCATCTGCAAAGGCCTCAGCTCCGTGACAAAACTTCGCCTGGACAAATCGCCAGATCCCCGTAGCTTTGGCACGCCTCCTCCTTCACCGATGGTCGATTCCACCTCTCCACGTAACTGGCCATCAGCAAGCCTTATCCAAAAGCTGGTCACCGCTACGCACACAGGCCCCCAGCGGCCCTCGTCTCAATCTCCGAGGCCTCTACCTATCTTTCACCATTTTTGTTACCATACTTATTTCTGTTTGTTTTATTTTTTTGGAAATAATGTTAATACATAGTATTTAAACTTAGAATAAGAACTAACTTAAGCCTATCGCTGTACTTTAACAAGAGCTCCGCCTCAACTACTCTTCGTCCACACCCCTACCGCTAATCTATTGGGTGAATAGAGTAAGACTACCGTTCTTGAGCCACGCTTTCGCACACACGAAGCCGGCATCTAGTTGTGTCACAGTTTACAGTCATAATTACTATTATACAAGACAAGATTTCCAAAGCCGAGGAAAGAGTTATGTTACCAAATAAAATCAAACCAAAAACTTTAGTATTGAGATGATGAGGATATCGAAAGGAAAGTGCAGTTAAAAACGGAATTATAAATAAAATGGTTAAATAAAAAAACAGACAATGGTGGAGAGCAATAAAAGTAAAGAAAATGTAATAAAGAAATAATACAAAAAAAAACAATAATGAAACAAAATATGGAAGAAAATAGAATGACAGTTGGGATCAAAATATCAACAAAAGCATGAAAGATACTACGAAGTTTAAAATCATCACAGACAAACAAAATAGTGCTACTAATAACAGAACAGTTATGGAATACTCACCATAAAAAATAACTTTTTCTTGGCCTATTGCAAGACATCTACCGATTTTGTAATATAATATACTATATTTGTAATACCTAACTAATGAATCGATTTCAGAGTGAATACAAATATGACGCTTGAAAAATTCATTAAAACTTTATTAAACATGCACGAACCAAATTATGGAAAATTCATTTTACATGAAGAGTCTCTGAAAGGTTTTAGATTAAAAAAGTTGGGCTTATTCGATACAGCAACAAAAGGTTTGCCGAAATAAGTTAAATGGGAAAAATCTGTGATTGAATATATCCTCCGCACTTGTTTTTTAATAAAATGCCGCATGGATGTATCTGAATTGTTCTGCCGCATCGCCAGTGATTTATTACATTGTAATACATAATTAATTCAGCTTCAAACAGACAAAAATTGATAATTGGAATACATTTGTAAAAGTAATATTAATCAACAATGTGAAACAACATTAATTAGGTTTTAAAAAATGTTTGAGTGCCTAAAAATTAGAACAATTCAGTTTACTTTATGCGACTTTTTTAATCAATCATTTTAAATTATTAGACTTTGCATCCTAATTTTAGTTTTTAGTAAAGCTAATTGAAATCACCACAACGTAAGCAATATTATGTGAAATATAACTAAAATAGTTTCGAAAATGGAACTATGCAATTTCAGTAGGCCAGGATAAAATAGAGGCTTGTCTAATAAAAATTTTAACAATAAAAACCACTATCACGAAACGTGGAATGTAGAAACAGCTATAGAAAATAAGTAAAACCCTTGTTACAGGGGAGTGGGGGTTATACACCCAAAAGGGTACTCGAGATAGCTCAGTAAACTGGAACAAAAGGCAGACTTGAAGGTGCGAAGACAAATCCATGTACTCTGTGTTACGCCCCACTTAATATATATGGCGGTGGTGAAAAGGATGATGTCCACTTGGCTACGGAAAGGGTGTTCATCTAAGGTAAGACCTACTTTGCGTCGTTATTTCTGAAATACTTACTTTACTTTAATGATTTGCTCCCTAAATAAACACTATACCACATTTAAGAACCACCACGTTAGGATAACACATGAAATATATTTAGACGAGCTTTAACTGAAGGCAAAAACCGCAAACAATGCTATCCAAAACAATTTTTGAGAATTTTTACTTCCTATGACGTTGCATCGCCCGAAAGGAAAACCCTAGCAGGTGTTTACCCGCAGTACAGTTATAATTCCAATTAGTGTGTCAATTCTCTTAAGGGATACTACACTCTCATTAGAGATGCACTCAAAGCTTTGGTTCGTAAATGCGATCAATAATTCTTAACTATTTCGTAAAATGCATCGTTGGGTTGAATATAACATATTCAAAATTTACCGTAGTCTATAACTGGTATTATTTAACTAATAGGATAGACTCAACTTTGCCGAAATGTTACTTAACGATAATGCAAGAACCAAGCTAAATTGGATCTCTGCTCTGAGGAAAAATCTGACGAACAGTTAAAAAATGGCGGTGTAACATGACGGTCAAGCATGACAAATAAAAAATGTACCGCTGCTTTCTCAGTGCGTCGGTAACGGGTGTCGTTAAATCGGAGGCTTATCAAAACTCTGTCAGCGTGAACCGTCGCTATAGAATATTTTTCCGAACGATTAATGGTCGGAGTGCCTTCAAATACTCGAATTAGAATAAAATTCCACTGCATTACAACAAAACGTTAGACGGAATTCCAGAGTTGCAGATTTTGCCTTGCTAACTATTATATACGAAAAGTTCCAAATTACACTGAATATCCGTCAATGTTTCCAAAATGGCTGCCATATCTCACGAAACAGTATTGCTTGATAGTAGCCCTCTTACTGTTGTCCTCGCTCTTATTTTAATCCGAGCGAATAATTTGCCAACCCCTCTCCACGTGCATAGAAAGCCTGTGCATCATTATCCAGACTCAATAATCTATTCACAGTAAGGATCGATAACATTAGAAATGAACAAGAATGTATTAATTTCTTACTTCACTAAGCACTCTAAATTTGTAGAAGCGCAGTTTTGGGTAAACCTAGTAATCATTAGTATACAAAAATGTATTCTGTAGGTTAAATTACCGGGAACATTCGAAGAACAGTTAAGTAATGTTTGATATTCTCTATCTCGTGATTTTAGATTTATACATAAGATCAAACTGGACACATTGTACATACATTTGCTGTGACAATACGTTTAAGTTGTCTTGTTGGTTTGCTATAAATCTTATTGCGTACGTTCTCCGTTACTTGTAAATATCACAAGGCTTGTGACGAGTAGAGAACATTTCGGTCTTATACCGTCAGGGAATACGAAAAGTCTTGCAGTTGACATTGTCAAGTGCTGTGTGTAATTAACTTTTGAGTTAAATGCCGTTGGGCATTTTTTTCTATCGGCTAAGAATAAATCCCGGTAGTTTGAACATTTATTTTGTTTGCAATATGGGAAGACCAGTTTAAAATATCCGCGTTTTTGCGCATCTTCTATTTTAAATATCGGCAATTTTGCTCTCTCTTTTCAAATTCAAATACCGACGCTTCCCGTTCGTTCTAGTACCGTTTCGATCGCTTAGATGTGTGAGACCCGGCAAAGATATTCTCTCACGTCACGTCGTAAAAACCAGTCTGGTGGTATAAGCCCGGCATACAGCAAACCAGTCGCCACATGTTTATCACGGTGTACCGCTTTTTGGCTTGAAGAAGTGGTTGTAATTTTGTGTTAGAGCTAATTGATCGCGTGAGTGGGACACTAAAAGTAAGCAAAAGCACTACCAATCTTTTTTCAGCCCGCGTCTCGACACTCATGGTCTAAAGCTAGTACCGCGCGGTTGAACTTCCCTTGGCGGGTGTGTGTTATAACCGAACCAATTTTCTCCGTTGTATTGTAGCACTGGGTGTGCAACTAACGCTTTGGCGGATAGGTGCAAGAGAGGTTTTTAGACGTGCCAAATTTTGAAAGCTGTGGTAATTAGGTATCGTTTTGTTCTCTTCCCGATGCTTTCGCTACAAAGATCTTCAAGCAAAGCCCAGCCTTTTGAGAGTTTGTTTTATAACGTCATTTCTACATCTAGCAATCTTTAGACCTATCGGCTGCGTGAATCAGCAACATCGCCGGACATCATTAAGGTACTAGGATCTACTGCTCTTTTTATTGCCTGCGCACTTTAGAGCATCTGTACGACGCACTTGTGTTGATATTACAATTTTATGCATGGCAAGAACCATATTTGCAGCCTACGCGCGTGACCTACTTTTACAGTAAATTATCATGGTTGTTGCGCCATGTCATACAGTATTTTTGTGCGGCATGTGCACCACTGTCGTTTCAATGTACCCAATGTACTTTTTGTGTTATACCTGTCATTGTTAAGTTAATTTTAGAGTTACTAACCCCCTTTACAACTACTCATGTCAAACATTTACCGGCATACTTAAATTTTAATAGATTTACAATTGTTTTCGACCTCTTGGTTTTTTTATTTATGATACGTATAGGTGCTGATGTACCTGTGTTATGCTTTTATTAATTAACTTATTAATTATGAGGTGACCGGCGAGGCTAGTAGGCCAACCAAGGTAGGTCCCCTAGCAGCCGAAACGTCGCACAAGACCATCGAAGTGAAGCGCCGGTCTTCTGACTTCGAATTTCAGGGCCGGGCTTGCCAAAAGGTTGCTCACCCATTCTATCAATAGAAATTTGTGACGCTTACTTCTCTCCCCTTCCCCCTCTAATTTTTAATACAATCAACCTCTATTGCGACAACATCTCGCTCTAAAATAAGTAGTGCTGATCCGAACCTTCCCTGCTCCCTGAGTAAGTTTGCGTTAGGAATGAAGTTGCAGAGTAAATTTAAGAACTACATTAAGATAAAATTTACAAAAATACATATTTCGACCCAGTCTTGCAGTTACGACCGCAACACACCATAGCTATATACGACACTAGGCCGGTGGCTAAGTATTAATGGCCGAGCTAGTACATCACGGTTGAGTCCACCAGGACAAGACATGTAAACTAGAATAAGAATTTTATTAAAGAATTATTCCAAACCAAATGTTTTAAAATGCTCTGATTCTTGTTATACGTTTAGCCGTACTGAAGTAAGTCTATTGTTGGTGGCGCTGTCTTTGTCAAATTTGAGGTTAGGTTTTACGTCAGTTTGAATCAGACAGAGGAAAATCCTAACCTACTAACCTCGAATTTGCCAGCAAAAATATACTTCAATACTGCCAAACGTATAAATGAATCACAGGCGTTGCTAAATGCTACCGGCCTAAGCCATAAAAACGTACCTACCGGACTCGTTCTTGTGCTGGTAGGTAGTTGCTACCAGACCAGAACATAAAAAATATTTGCCTGGACTTGACGCTACGTCACGATAAGAAGTGTTAACAGGTGCTTGCCTGCACCATAATTCTACAGAAAAACAATGTTGACAAGCCAGCACAAAACGCTTAAGGAATGATTACAATCCTAACGGAAATATACTCCAACATGTATTTCACAACATCCAACTTAATCTTACATATTGAAAGTTGTCGGCGATTCACATATTATGCAAGACCTAATGCAACAGTTATAACATATACAAAATTTGCAGTAAATCACATACGCAATAAAGACGTCTGTATCACTGGGCGATGAGGAAATATCTTTGTTCTAAGCGAGGGCCGGATAAACCAGAAATGGCCGCTTCAAGAATGACGATAGGCAAAGTTGACAATTTACAGACGCTGTAACAGTAATCTTTTCCAATAGTTGCGTCGGGTTGTCGAATGAAGGCTATAAAACGCAGTTTAAAAATTTACTACGAGCAATCGGCGTCTATCTACACGCTGATAAGTTCTGCAAGATTGTATCGATATAAGTCGTCAGAATACAGGGCGGTTGACAAAATAATTGAAAGCTTGACGATATCGGGGTTTCTTCCAATATATCCACAGTGATTCAATTTATCACACAGTGATCGAGGTGCAATTCCACAGCACTCACACAAAAAGCGATCTGAATTTTAGATTAGTAGGTTGTTCTGAGAGCTGGGTATATCCAACAGTCGTAATTTTTAAAATTAAATGGGTATGGCAATTACATTACAGTACAGAAGCACTTACATCGCGCACAACTTGTCTGCTTCATGCTAACCGAGCAACTGCTGATCTACTCCCCGTTTGAAATATTTTTGCGGGCAGTCTGACGAAACCAACTGTCAACCACCTTCTTCTTTTGTGCACATTAAAAACAGTGACGACGTCAATTCTCACTGACCTCACACCTACTAGCAGCGAATAGTGTCGAGCTCTCTAAATAAACCTATTGACTATAATTATCATTCCAACACATATTCGCTAGCACTTTGACTCTGATTATATCGAAGGAAAGTACTGAATTGAATTTTTTAAATGATATTGTGTACAATCTGTCACTGATTTGTTAATAGTAGCTTAATCGGTATGGTGAATTTAAGTATTGACAAATTAGGTTTTAATGCTGGACCACCTGCTGCATTTATAAATCCATGCGACACCTCTTTATTTGCAAATGGTCCTTATTTTGGAATTTCTATAAAAAGACCCTATTATAAAAATCCCATTAATTGCGACTATACAAAGTGATTAAAAATAAAGTATAATAAAATTACAAGCTTTTTATGACATTATCTGAAAATAAAAATAAATGCGTTGATATGCTAAAAAGATATTGCATATTTGCCCTAAAGAGTGGTGTAAAAATTATATCTACCAAGGTTTTGAATACTCAGAAAAAGACCTTCATTGTTGAATACTATTTCTGTTGAGTTGGGTTTCTACCAGTTTGGAAGAAAGCTATAACAAACGATCGCTAACAAACAGTAGCATATTGTTACTTGTAACGAAATTTAATAATATTGGTTTCATACTTACCCAGGGGGAAGGTAATTCTGCAATTAACAAGGAAAATATGGGTAGAATCTTTTTTTTTATTTTGCATTCTTCTCCAAAAGGTCAAAGACGAATTGCAAACGAACTTTCTCTAAGTTCAAAGGTCAATGTATTTAGATGTTTCTTCCTATCGTATTCAAGCGACTAATAAGCTAAGTATTTAAGAATTTTCAATGGAGCTATGAACAACGTATTGCAACTATTGCACTGTTATATAAACTGTACCATTATTAATATTTTTTAGATATGTAATATAATATATATAATACTTATTCAGTTGGTTAGATATAATTTTCAGTTTCGTTATACTTTATATTGAGTCATACTGTATATGGAATACCTTACGTTTAGAGTAATTAATATAGCTTTCTAAGTATCTCATTAACCATTTCTAATATCAGGCTCAAGTTATACTCATGCCCAAGTTCTTCAACTTGCTCTTTTGCAATACTAACTTTGCCGTGCGCACTTCGTAATGCTTGTTTTTGTTTTTTCGTCATTGTGTATTTCATGATGTAGTTATGGTACTCAGCTGCAGTACTAGAGAGTTGAATGCTCACACCTGGCAACCGGCGTGCGTTCCATCTACACATTAAGAAAATGGGCTTTAAAACCGTGGTTGTGGAAGCATCCGCAGACGTCGAAGGCCTAGTGCTAATCACATCAGCTATACGACTGGATTTCGACAGAGATCTGTAGCCCTCGTATACTGGGAAGTATCGCCGACAATTTTTACTTGTGTAATCACATATACGAAATGACAATCAGTTCGTTAAGTAATTAAAGCCTAATTACCATCTTGCTATTGTGCAACTTGAGATCACATTTTTATCCTTTGCAATTTCCTTTGTATTTGTATGATGCACATTACATATACCCGTAAATCCTTTGCTAAACCATCAATAGCAGAAGTATGAGATGGTATCTACAACGTAAATGCTAATCTCTAGCCTCTGGTACTAAATCTGCATTTAAGCAGTACAATTATTAAATTTGAATGTATGTTTATATTATCGGTAACCTCTTTTTTCCTACCGGTGCCGGTGTAGAGATTGATGCTTTGTATGGTTTAGTGTCTGGCTGTGCTGTGCTTAACCCGGCTTCGAAGCCGGACAACTCGGCGCCGCCATCTCGGCGCCGCCACTTCGGCGCCGCCATCTCGGCGCGGGGCCAGCTCGGCGCCGGGACAACTCGGCGCGGAGCCATCTCGGCGCCAGCCAACTCGGCGCGATGCCATCTCGGCGCCGAATTCAAATTTGCAAACTACATTGTGCACTACGTAAGAAAAAATAATAAATAAAGTGATCGCCATAAAGCTGTCATCAAATGAAAAAAAAATTATTGAGAATTTCTTGAAAAATCAAACACTGACGACCAGAGGTGGTTGCAAAGTGATTACAAATAAGCCAAACAAAAGTTGTCACATGACTTCCATTATTAGGAAAAATTTACGTTTTTTTTTTAAATAATTACGAAGCATGCATTTACTAGTCAAGATAGAGACACATTTTACGAAAAAAAGTTTTCTGGCCTTGAGATTGTTCAGTCAGCTAAAACTTGATTAAATTCCGAAAAATAGCACTTTTTGGATTTACACAATTTTGAAAAAAGCCATTTTCTAAGTAAAGTGCTTTTTATATGACAAATATTTCTTTAATGTTTATTTTCCAAATCAAAGAATTTTATTTATAACAATTTTTTTTATTAAGAAATAAAAAACTTTTTGAAAAATGTTTGTTTTTCCATTGCCGTCTTTGTTAAAAGTAAAATTCTTTGATATGGGACCTAAACATAAAAGATAATGTGAGAGATCAAAGTTGGCAGAGGATTTTGAAATTTGGTATAGAAACCTAGATGTTGATTCTAAACAACTTCTCTTAATAACTTTTTGTCGTATTTGCTACATAAAAGACGCTTTACTCTACAGTAATAGTTATTTACCTAACAAGTTCGTAATTTTCCCGAATGAACACTTTGTTTGCAGCACGACCGTATGTAGTGCGAATTCGGGAAAATTTTTTCCGAAGGAGTTAGGTACAATGTTTTTTGTAACGAATAACTGAAAATATTTAAAAAAATTAAAAAATTATTATTTAGTGTTTTACTAATTTACTGAGTTGACAACACAAATCACTAAACTTTTATACCTATCCTACGCGCCTGTTAGTTTTTGTTGACGTTTACAGCGCCTCTGGTGTTTGCAGGCGCAATTAAGCCAACGAGGGACAATCCTCTATATAATAAAGGAGAACGATCCAGACGTGTGTGTCCCGAGGGCCTCCTTAGAGAAGGGCAGAACCCCGAAGGCCCCCTTAGAGATGGGCGGAGCCCCAACGGCCCGCTTGAAAATGGGCGGAGCCCCGAGGGCCCCCTTGTAGAGGGGCGGAGCCCCGAAAGTTCTCTTAGAAATGGGCGGAGCCCCGAGGGCCGCTTTGGAGAAGGGCGAAGCCCCTAGGGCCCCCTTGAAGAGGGGCGGATCCCCAAGGGCTCCCTTAGAGAAGAGTGGAGCCCTGAAGGACCCCTTGGGGAGGGGCGGAGCCCCGAAGACCCGCTTGAAAATGAGCGGAGCCCCGAGGGCCCCCTTGAAGAGGGGCGGATCCCCAAGAGCTCCCTTGGAGAAGAGTGGAGCCCTGAAGGACCCCTTGGAAAGGGGCGGAGCCCTGAGGGCCGCTTGTAGAGGGGCGGAGCCCCAAGGGCCGCTTGGAGAGGGACGGAGCCCCGAGGGCAGCTTGGAGAGGGGCGAAGTCCCAAGAGCCCCTTTGTAGATGGGCAGAGCCCCGAGGTCCCCCTTGGACAGGGGTGGAGCCCCAGAGGCCCCTTTAAAGATGGACGGAACCCCAAGAGCGCCCTTGGAGATGAGCCAACGTAATAGGCCTAAAAATGGTGGTAAATTGAATAGAATAGACCGCGCAATAGCGAGCGCAGCCCCATAAAAATTTACAAAAAACACAATTCCCCTAGTTTTTGTTGAAAAGTAAAAAACACCGCAGTGCGGGAAAAGTAACTTTCGGCGTATCGGGAATGACCGGGAAATATGAATTTTGAAGTCATGAGTACAAAATAGTATATTGTATGTTAAGAGCTGAAAGTGCATTCTTGCCGCTTGTGCATGAATATTGCTGGTTGAGGCGAAGCCGAAACCAGCAATCATGCAAAAGCGGCAACCGCACTTTAAGCTCGAATCATACATACTATTTTTTCGTCGACTGAGCATATTATTAAAGAAAAATATCATATTTCATTTTATTGCCAAAATTAATAGACAATCAAGTTAACATTACTCGCGCAGTCTATGACGTGTGACGTGATTCGAACGTGGCTATCTATTTTGTTCACGCGGAAAACCAAAACGCTCGGCGAGCGGCAAAGTAATGAAAACGCACGCTCAGCGGAAAATGTCAGCTTTCTGTTGTTAAATGACAGTGAGAAAAATCAACTTTCGATGTCAGACGTCGAAAAAATAGTTTTTTTTTAACTTTCAAGGCATATTTGATTTTTCAAAACTGAAATGCTGTTAGAAATTCGCCTTTAACCAAGCAGGGCTGAACCCCAAAAAATTAAAATTTAAATCGAGAATTTTTTACCTTTTACAAGAGTCGTTTCACCTATCCGGAGACACACTGTATATACAGGGTGATTTTTAAGTTGATTCTTTTCTTTTTCCAGGATATAAAGCTAAAAAAAGTAAGCCATTTACCACTTTTGCGAAATATCGAAACTAACGGAGGTACAAGGTGTTAAAGTTTCAAAGTATGAACTAGAATTACTTAACGAAAATTAAACTAAACTTAATCTAACTTAAATGATCACAATTATCAGCATTCGCTTCTATACACACATTCCGCTTATAAGAGCGATGCGGCAGCGGCATTTTGACTCATTCATTATTTTCATAAACATGAGCCATTATTGCAGCAATAACATTAAGAAAATTAGAATGGAAAACTAGTTGACAGATCATTGCTTGACAACAGAGATAAACAAAAATAAAATTGTTCAGCCGCCTTTGCGCCAAAGTTTAATTTTTAATTTGAAACTTTAACACCCTGTACCTCTGTTAGTTTTGATATTTCTGAAAAGTGGTAAATAAAAAAAAATACTTATTTTTTTAGTTTTATTTTCTGGTAAACGGAAAGAATCAACTTAAAAATCACCCTGTATATAAATATATATATAAAAAAATATTGGTAATGTTTACATTTCACTTTTTACAAGATGAGAGCTTGTCCGAAAACCTATTTAGCCCGTATTAGATATATTGAGTGATTTTTACTTAGTTAAAAGTGGCGTTTTTCAAAGTTGTGTAAATCCAAAAAGTACAATTTTTCGGAAATTAAGATTTCCATACGATTTTTATTATGTGTTAGTTTTAGCTAACTCAACAATGTCAAGGCCGGAAAACAACTTTGTTTCGTAAATGTTGTCCGTATCTTGGGTAGTAAATTAATTTTTCGTAATTATTTTTAAAAAATGTTGAATTTTACTGATAACGGAAGTCACGTGACAACTTTTGTTTGGCCCATTTGTAATCACTTTGCAATTACCTCTGGTCGTTAGTGTTTGATTTTCCAAGAAATTCTAAATATATTTTTTTATTTGATGCCAGCTTTTTGGCGATCACTTTATTTATAATAATAATAATTTTCTTACGTAGTGCACACTGTAGTTTGCGAATTTAAATTTGGCGCCGAGATGGCCTCGCGCCGAGTTGGCTGGCGCCGAGATGGCTCCGCGCCGAGTTGTCCCGGCGCCGAGCTGGCTCCGCGCCGAGATGGTGGCGCCGAAGTGGCGGCGCCGAGATGGCGGCGCCGAGTTGTCCTAGACCCACTCGGCTTATGTTTTCGGGCTTCAAAGTTGAAGTGCGACTTTTGTGCTTGCGTAGCAGCCACTGTGTCTTGGTGATGTATTGACGTTGTTACTCTATATCTTAGGTCTACAGTCATTATAATTAAGACTAAAATAAGTCGAATATTTTACTATTATAACAATTATACTGATTGATTTGGTATGAAGTAAAGTGAATTATATTTATTAAAACTGTCCATCATCCTCATATCAAATCTTTAATGCTTCTGCGCAACTGCATTAATGTAATTAGAGATAGAACAAACTTGTCCAGGTAGGACCATGCATTCAATCATGTCTCAATAAATTTATTTAATGAAATTCTCTTTGTGGTCTACATTATTGGCCGGTAAAGTAAATTTCGTGAGTGAGAGTTGTAAAATATTATAGTGGAACTAACCTCACTTAATATCCAAACACACAGCATCTTGTATCTCACCTTGTGAGCTAAATATTTCTTGTTAACTTTTAGATATGACCCATTAGCTTATTAATATTGCTTTCTAGAAGGGGTTGGATCTGGTTTTATCTTATCTAAATGTGTGCAGTTTTGTACTTACCTACAACAGATCTTTAAGTTTACAAAATTTGTGAATCGCCAAGTTACGATCTTTCTGTAATTGCACTACCTCTTAGTATTTCCGGTCGACTTATCTATCTCCGCGGGCCTATTTAATTCTTTTTTTGTATACAATTCCATTTAACAACTTGTCATCACCTCACTTTCACAGTTATCGTAAGCATTTTAAATCTTCTTGTTTCTGCAGTTTGTACAGCTGCTTGTTCGACACCTTGCTGCTTCGACATGCTACCCACTGATATTACTAAAAGGTCAGAAAATTAAATTGATAAATGGTCACGTTCTGATGATTTAAATTTTATGTAATTCGAACACGATTATGAATTAATAACATGACTTTTCTGCAAGTGCAGTATGTTCTGAACCAGCAATTATTATAAAAACAGAAGCTGTCCCCAACCTTTAATACCTCTTATATTCATTTAAATAAGTTGAAGACATCAATTATCGATGCTGAAGCACAGAACCATTGCAATATTTATAAAATTAAAAAATTGTGCCACACACCTTCCCACTAATATGTTAATTTACCAGCATGACCCTGTAACAAGCACATTTTGTTTTGCTCAGAACAATTTGATGCCAAGAGTTGAATAACCTTTTTATATTTAACGTATTTAGGGAACAGTGAAGAAGCCTCGGATAATATAATCTGAACTCCTTTTCACAACGAAGTTTAAACCTGTGGGATTTGAATGACGCTGGACCATTGCGGGTCTATTAAGGAAATTGTTTATACAGTTCAATAAGAAAGTCTTGACGGCGGCGTAATACAGTTACGGCCACGTTTCCTCGTCCTTTCAGGATCCTAAAAGACTCTTCTGCTGTTGTTTACGTGTTTCATTAACCAGGGTCGATATCGGCAGTGCCAGGCCGAGTATTAGCATTCAGGTCGTGATATTAACCCAGCCGGTTGTTGAACCGTTATCTGGATACGCCGCTAATTATTTAAATTAATTTATAGAACATATCGTCTCTTTGCCAGTGCACTGTATGAAAACATAGCAAACCGTTTTGGCAGTGGCGCCTTACATTTATTCAGCCGCCACTCGCGGTGACCTAACGAATTTTTAAGACGACGCCAGCGGAATTATTTCCGGGCATTTTGCTGGTGCGACCGCACACTAGGAGGATCGTTTGTTAACTTGGATTAAGCTGGATAAACGGACTGGGCACAATATTCATAAATGGGGCAGGAATGGCTTCAGCATCATAGAACTAATGGCCTCCTCCATATCGCTGCACATGCTCACCATTTGCTATTTGCTGACCCGCTGCGCTTTATTACTTGGGTCACCCGACTGTGTGCAGTAAATGTCCTCCAGAACCGACATCCCTAATGCACAAATGCAAACCGCCGCGGCTCCAATCGGAACGTCTGTAAACATTCAAATGCTAATGGTAAAATTAACCGTGGTTTGATGTGCGGTTTTGGTAATGCTTGGAGCTGCTATATTAAAAATTCCGGATTCCGCTGATAAATTCCCTGATAATATCGCAGCAATTTTGCCGAATATTTGTTTCCAGCATATCGCTAAACAGTGGAATTTATGAATTTCATTTCCATGTACCAAGAACATAATGAATAGAAAAAGTTCAGAACACATAATATGCTCTCGTTACCTTGTAAAAGAGGGAGTATATATTACCACATAACAAACATTATAAATTTAAAAAAGCTGTAGCGTAATAACAAATAATAGAAGGGACCATTTTATCTGTAGAAAAGGTCTTTATGACCAATATTTTTGAAAGAGCCGTAAGGACATGATATAAACAATCCCTATTGAAATTAATTTACGTTCCACCAGCTTCTTCAAGTTCTTAATCAAAAACTACACCTAAAACTATAAAACTATTGGATCCTTTAAACTACTGGAATAGGCTATATAAATTCAACTTTGTGATAGTTTCAACTCTTGAAACAGCCAATCACGAAGATTTGTGGTACAAAGTGCGGATGGGTGATATTTCGTTCTCTTTATATTGTGTTCCTTTTTTCCCAACGATAACGATGATTGTTGCAGGGTATTTGGTGATTTATTTCATTCTAATTTCTTGTTTTCAAAAACATATATGTATATTTTTTACGATTCCAATTTGTACAGCGTTACTCCTAAGTTATTGAACAGGAGCAATTCATGAATCTTCATAATATGATTCAGTTTAATTGAATAGCAAATATAAACAACACAATACTTGATTTGGTTGTGGCTGGACAGGCGGTGCTGGTAGAGAGGTATATTGCAATGGTTTGTATGGTTTAGAGATTTGTAAAAAATATAAATAAATAAAGAAATAGTTACCACGCAAATTATTATTATTTTTGATTGGTGCTAATTGTCAAATAGTGGGTTGATTAAAATTTGTCTGTGCTTAACTTGGTAAAATAAACAGTTGTATGCCCTTATTTAATTTTATTCATCTGCAAATAATATTATTACACTAGCTCAGGTTCGGTAAAGTGAAACTCATCTCAGGTGAGTTCAGAGTTAATTATTTGGTTTTGAAATTTATCAAGTGAAGACCTGTATAACAAAGCTTCGGTCACAGCTCGAATGTAAGTATTTGAATTCATTTGATTTCCCGGCATTAAACTCTCCTTTGTTTCAGCGATTGTTATTTTGGGGCCGCGTCTAGGATGCTTTTGTTCACCTCGGCGTCCTTTCCAAATTGCCTTCCGCCTAACCTCAAATCTGGATGCTGAACCTCTTACTGCTGCAAATACTGATACGGCAAGGAATTCGGCCTAAATCGTTTCAGGTAAACCTTGTTCGCGTGTTGACTTGACTTACCAGGCGCTCATTTATTTAGATTTTAAAATTTACAGTACCTTGCCTCTCCGATCTTGGATCGCAGGAATCGAAGGCTCGGCTGTCCTCGCTGGCGTAGTCCTATGGGTCGGATATTACTGCAGGCATGCAGGCACGTTCCCCTCGGGCTTCTGAACACGCTGGTAACTTCGCCACACGGCAGCAGAACCTGGTACACCTCCTTCGTGGCTGTCATACCTCAACAGTTCCTGAACTAGGTTATGTTGCACCTGCTTCTGGAGTTGAACAATTTATGGTGGCCGTTTTTTGCCACAAATAATGTCACTTGCACAGAAAAATTTGCTCGATACACTGGTGAAGTATGAGACTTGTATTTTTATTTCTACTAACATAAATCTAATTAAATACAGAGCACAGATTTGCATTTCAGTACATTAAAATTATTCAATGGTCTTCTGTTGCCGGTAATTAACAAAAGCTAGTGATAGTAATTTAGAAACCGGACATAAACTATGTTCAATCGACCGTCTTTTAACACTAAAACTAGTTAATATTAAGAATATGTACAATATAACTGTGTCTTAAATAATTATTTACATTAATACTAATTATGGCGTGTCCAATTTTGTTTGTTTAAAACACTGTCTAAATTTCCACACAATTATGATTTCAATGTGTCTACTTTTCTGCAATTTCTGCTAACCTTTGCCTTTGGATTCTTCTGACCTCTTTTAAATGCATTAATGTTTTCGTCTTATTTGCTCTTTGCATGGTTGTAAGCTTCTCTGGCTTTTAATTTATCTTTCTTACTAGAACCCTGATTAGATTTCCTCTAGTAAATTGTATTTTAATTCTACGCTGCATTTCCCTTGCATTTAGCGATCCATCTTGTCATTAAAATATCATTTGGTTTGACAATTACTTATATCACAAACCTATTTATTAACGGAATTAATATTTAATTAAGATCCCCATGAGACTTGAGCTATTCTTATTTCATTCTTTCATTAATTATTTTGTGAATTAATAGCATCTCATTGCAAATATGATCATTTTTTAGCAAATTTAATACTTAGCTTTGCAGTCAAATAAAATCTCCCACTCTGAGCTTATGTGAAAAGTCCATTTAATATAGTAATGCTTGCAGAGTTTGGGGTGTAGGGCTCAAAACCATTGCAATATTTCACCTCTTGTCAATGAAGATGCTCACCATCCTACCTTGTTGTGCCAAGTTGAATATGTAAAAATGAATGAAAATCTTCCGATCGTAAATTTCTCTAATAATCGATATAATTTTAATTTAAAACAAGCAGATTTCCTTCAATTGCCTAATGAAATACAAAATAGAGACTGGAATCTTCTTGGTACTGCTGATGTTAAAGGTACCGTGGAGATTTTTGTAATAGACTTTATGCTGTTTTAGATAGATGTGTGCCTAAATCTTCCTTTAAGAAAAACAATTGTTCCCTTGGTTAACCGTTGAAATGATAAAACTTTCGAAATGAAAGAGTAAATACAGAAAACAGCTTAAAAGGCAGGAAAACTTTAACTACGTATTTAAGAAGCAAAATAAAAATTAAAGTCAGAGAAGTCTATCTCGATTATGTAAATAATGTAGAAAATCATTTACTGAGAGATCCCAGACTTTTCTGACATTTCTGCAAGAACTTATAAACTCAGATTAATTGCAGCAAGCAACAACACAATATCTGAAATACAGAAGGTAGCAGTAACGAAATCAGACGCTGAATGAAAAAAACATGTACATTAGATTTATTAAACAACGCTGAATGTAGTAGCCAACACAGAAATATTATAAATGTTGATTAGGCATACTGCATTGAAAAGTGCACCCCAAATTAAAGATATCGTAGCAGTGATTAGCACGATGATACAAATACATAATCTAATATTTAACCAGTTATATTTACAATTCCATATTAAATGCAGCTACAGTTTCTGTGGTAGAATTACCATTAACACAAATCATTAAGCTGTACTACTTATCTGAGGCCCTCAGGTTTTTGCTCAAAACTGCAGAAGGTCGACATCAGCAAACATCATTAGCAAAGCCCTCAGGTGATGAGGCCCAAATTCGAACAGGGCTCTCATGGTGCAGAGGGGCCAGAGTTTCCACAACCCTGGGTGACGTGTATAGTGAAATTTTCAAGCAAACGGAATTGTCGTTGATTTGCACCCCGCATATGATGCTAAAAATACCGCACAAAAGTCAGCTCATTGAAGTTACCACAATTTAAATTGAAGCAATTGCACACACCCAGTAATTACAGGCGATTAGCCAAATCGGCAAGAAGTCATGTGATGATAAACCGTCTCAAGAACGCTGACTAAGATGTCCATATGTGTCCAATGCCAAAAACCGCATACCAGCGAAACTTCCCCAAATAGTATTCCAAAATACCGAAAGCTAGGAGCTGAAACTTGGAGCACAACCAAGGAATTCTGCCGAAAAGGATACTGTTGTTCGCCAGAGGAAAACAAACAAGTCCAAAGGAATTGTTTAAAACAGCTGCTCACGGCTGCTGGTAAAACATATAACAACATAATCCCTAACGTTGCGTTTACACAACGACCGTGTACCAATAAGAGAGCTTTTACACGGCCATGAATTATACACAAAATAAATTGTCATGTTAATTACGCTTTTTCACGTAACAATGTGTTGTGCATACCGAATTGAGGTTGCGGTTCTTTTAGGGCAACCCTTTTGAAAGTTTTCCAAAAACTTGAAATATAGTCCTATAACTGTTCTATTTCATTATTTGGGGGTTTTAAAAATACTATTGGAAAACTGTTTATATCGAAAATTTTGTTAATCTCGTATCGAATATTTGAGAATTTGTTTAACCGCGCTCGTCTCGAATATTCTAGATATCTAGATAAAAAATGTTAATATCGATCTGAAGACGAAAATTATGTCATCTCGGAAGCATCACTACTAACAAGCCGATTCGACTACGTTTGTAAGTGGATTTTAAAAATACCATTGAGAAACTGTCGAGATCTGAAATTTGGTCAATCTCGTCTCGAATATTCGAGAATTTGATTGATCTCGTCTTGAAAATTCGTGATCGAAAGATGTCAACCTCGATCTCGAATTTTGAGACGAGACAAGACGATATCCAGTACTTTCTCGTCTCGGCGGGATCACTTGTTATGATTTGTTATAATAGGTCGCTTGAAGATACTGATATAGTTAATGCTTTTGCTGGTCATTTTAGTTCAGTTTTTCTAAACGCTCGATCTTATTATAACATTGACTTTGATCTTGACTAATACTTGCACCGCAAAATACTAAATATACAATTTATTACTGAAAATAACGTTAGGGAAGGTACAAAGACACTAGCTCTAAAACATTGAAAGGGTTCTGATGGAATACCTTATAGTCATATTCAACAGTATTGTATGGATATCAAACTTCCCAAATTTCTAGAAACTACAAATATCTGTCTAGTGCCAAAGGATGGCAGTACATAAGATTGCAAAAACTATAGATCAGTAGCTTTACTTTCAGTACCCTGTAAAATACTTGAAAGTATTCTGAATAAATGCATTTTTTCTCATGTTAGGGCATATACCGGGTGACAATAAGACCAGGGCCATGCTTCTATCTCCGTTACTTATGAATGAATTTATATGAAATTTGATACAAGGATACTAGACATAATATAGGATTGACATACAAGAATAATGAAAATGGCCGACTTCCGGTTTAACCGGAAATTACCCTTACTCTGAATTTCGAAATAGATCACCCTATATATTTTACGTTTTTTTGCAATCTGACACTCTTATTACATACAACAGTGTTGCCGAATTTGCTTAGGTATTACACAGCAATATTAAAAAAAAATTAATTGATTATTCTTCAATTTTAGTTAAAGATAAAGTAGTGCATAATGCATATCGTTAGATTGGTACATTAAATTTTCTGTTTAATGGCAAGATGGCCATTAGTAAATGCCATTTTAAAAAAGCGACTTTTTCTTGAAAAACGTGTGTAGCAATCTTTCTTCCTTTATTAAGGGTTTGTTATTGACTTCATTAATAAAATAGCTATTAGAACAAAATTTTTGAAGTCACAACCTTCTATCGTAAAAAATGAAAGTTGGAAAACATATTTTTCTGTAAATTTTATCCAAATCGATTCATTAATAAAGAAGATGTAGGCATGGCCCTGATCTTATTGTCACCCGGTATATCTCCATTTCAGCATGGATTTATGCCAAAACGTTCCACAATCATTAATATTTTAAGTTTTACCCAATCATCAATCAATGAGCAAAGATGACCAAGTAGATACCATTTATACTGACCTTGCAAAAGCATTAGACACAGTTCATTACGATACGCTTTTCTATAAACTGCATTTGTTTGCTATATCATATAATTTTTTTAAATTATTCACTTTATATCTACGAGAGCGTAAGCAATATGTTGTTTTACATGGCTGTTCACTTTTCGAATACCATTCTTCATCCGAGATTCCACAAGGATCGAATTTGGGACAAATACTATTGCTAATCTTAATTAATGGCTAGCCGGAATGCATAAAATACTCCAAATATCACTCTTGTTCAAATATAAGAAAATGTAGTTGCATGTTATATACGCCAAAGATGCAATCAATTGTTTATAGTTTCGCAACTGAAGAGGGAAACTTAGAAAACGTAACTACTACGAAAGATTTTGGCATTTAATTTCATGCAAAATTCACATTTAATCAGCATAACATATTGCGATGAACACAATTTGAACCAATACAGTTACAATAGGAATTAAAAATAATTCAAGCATTTCAAATATTATTTGAAAAATATTTGTGATTGTGATCATTTGAATTTAAAAGTATATTAAAAATGGCGTTAACCATGACTTGAATATAAAAATGTAATCATAAAAGGCTTTGATTTTATAATAACAAAGTAAGATCTATGAAAAGGGAAACAATTGGGGAGAACCAGAAGCAAAGCTTGTATGTGTTTTTTGGTTTCCTACAAAAAGCCCAATTAAAAGATAATAAATACCAATTGATCCAATTACTAAAAGTATTTTTACATTACTAAAGCTTTGCTTTAATAATTGGCGCCTCTGCAGATGGTAAAAGTATTGATAAGTGCATCGAGTTAAGATGGTGTTTTGAGTCCAGAGTCTGGAAACCTGTGGTAGAAGCATTCATCGTTCATTGCGGTGAAGCCCTAGCTGTGGGTACCGGACCTGCGTTTGGAGCTGAAAGCAGGATCGCTTTGGCGAGTTGCAGACGGCTTGCACGGTAGACCAACCATTTTCTTGCGTTTTTTGGCTTCTACATCGTCCGTTAAGTGCTTTGTTTTAATGCGGCGTTTATTCACTTACGTAATATCATCTAGGCAACTCATCGTTACGTAACAGCAGACGTAATTATTTTGAAATGGAACCAACTTTGATTTGTATTTCTGCGTAAAATGTGCCGTCAGTTAAAAAAAATTGTGCAATGTGATCCTATTAGTTAAATAAGCAGTGTAGGAACGATTGCATTTAACAAAAATCCGAACAATTTATACAAGGACCAGTATATTTTCAAACAATTTTACCGATAAAATTCAAAAATTGGCAGCATGTAACAACCCAACCCTTTCAGATTAGTCAATTAATTACCACGAAAATCAATTAATAATATTACATTAACCGATAGCGCATATCACAATGATATATACAAATGTGTTGAAAAAGCTTACCAAATTTTTGGATTCATACTACCTTTTAATAAAATGTTATCGTTTATTTGCGTATATAATATGCATGCTAGATATCATCTAGAATGCGGTTCTATTATATGGTCTCCCTACTATAATTACTATAAATACGAAATAGAAAAAGTGGAAAAAAGTTGCTCAGACTTATGTTACATAAAATATTTTCGAATACCAGACCGCATCTTCTGTTACTTAGTGATTTTCATTTTCAGACATTAGAAACCAACTTCAACTATTACAGCTACTTAAATTTAATATACCTTATTAAGCACATAGGTCAGTTCTAACACTTGTTATTCCTGTTATACGAAGAAATTAGCGGATAAAATCTCTTGTATATAGAATGATGCATTTGTTAAATTCTTCTGAATATCAGATTCTTGATGAAACTCAGTTGTAGAAGTATGCAAGTATAAAATTATATCCCTATATAGCTACGTTATAAGTTAATTAGATATTTGATATGCTATGCTATTATTAGGAGAGTGAGGGAGGCAGTGACCTGTCCATACCCTGGCACACTAAAAATACGCCAAATTCGCATAAAGGCATCCTGAATAAGCAAAATACTGGGTATTAAATTCATAAGCCCTGTGAAATAATAAATATTCTTTAAAAATACTAAATGGTCGATAAATAAACTAAATATTCGCTATAAAATTTACATTGTCCTTAAATTATAAATATTTAATAAGTTATTTACGTGCCAAGAGCGTAAGAAGACGTTTATGGCAGCGGGGTAAAAATTAGAGCCTACGCCGTGGCCTAGTCAGAACTAGTTTGTCCTAGCATAGGGTTTGTCAGGTATCATTATATAACAAGTTAAGAAAATGTCCTATAAGACTGCGTTGTAGTACTTTGGAATGAATAACGTGCAGGTCAGTGTATTCGGTTTGGTGTTTGGCAAAGAAATTATGTTACTTTGATGATATTTAAGGATATGAGGATGATGGTGTGAGAGGTGTTTTTTCAATTGTTGTCTTTTTGCATCATTTCTAATCGAAGCAACGATCTTCCAAAAATATCTCCTTTCGATATATCCAATAATTTTTCTGACTACTCAATGTATTTATCTGATGATACCTCGTTGGTTTCCGAATCCGAGTACCACTTCAATCACCTGCAATCAGCTGCCGCTCGTCAATAGATGGGGAGACTGGTGGGCGTATATGCTTTTACATAATCGATCTTTTTGCCAGGTTTATGTATCCTAACAATTTGTGCTACTTTTCCATTGATTAGTTCTCAAGACTGCTTTAAGAATTTGAGTTATTTCATTGACTGTTGCTACTTGCTTCTTGAAGCACTTGATCGGTGATTAAATCAAATTCCAGTGTGTTTTTTACTGGCTGATTTATTATTGCTATTTAGACCTCTTTCAATTGAAAAGAGTTAATGAAAAATCCATTGAAAAGAGAGCTTAAGGGAGTTCTTAAATTTCATTATCTTCTTTTACCGTTGAGTTAAATGTACTATGTTGAAAAGTGTTGGCGAGATGTTTTGCCAAACCATTTTTTTCTTATCGTTTCTGTCTTTTTTCTTCTTTCACGAAGCATCGATTATTGAGGACCCTTTAGCTTCCTGATAGATCTCCATAACGAGTTGAAGCAATATCGCATAAGCTTATACACCATTAAAAACGAAGTAAGGAGTAGGCCGATATATTTGTGCTGTCAAAAAGAAAATTTATAAAAATTATACCTATTTTTAACGGCATCTCCATACCTTGCTATAAGTGTTCGCAACTGCAGTAAGCTAGTCGTTGGAACTACATCTTTTACTTCTAAAAAATTCGGTGTTATAAAGAGAACGAAATCTGGGGAGTGTGTCGGTATAATCCTTAATTCTTACAATTTTCCATCTTAAAAAAGCTTCTGTTCTAGCCTACATGGCCGCTTCTCGGCGAGATTTTACATTTAATCGGTCTAACAAGTATTAGTCGTTTATTGTTTCATCTTTAAGTATTCTATTAATAATGCACCTTTAAACTTGTTACGGTACCAAACTGGTTTCCCGACACTCACGGAGAAGTGAGTGCCGAATACTCAAAGAAGTCCGGGAAACGTCCACACTTACCCTGGAAATCGCTACAAAACAGGCTAAAGGCCGCTGCTCAAATGCGCTCACGGAGATGGGCGTGGTCCTAAACCGGTACACCACAGGAAAAGCGAGTAGGTATGTATAGGGTGTTGTAAAATAAAAGGGCGCACAAGCTCCAATCAGGTGGAACCCACGCTTAAGCGAACCTTGAAGGTCAAGGGGGGTGTAATACAAGGACTCGGCCCCACGAACCTCGTTGTTGCAGTGGCAAGCGTCGCCAAACTTACCTGTGACGCTCCAACGCTCAGGCATGGCCGTACATAAATCTTTACACAGTAACCTTAACCTGGAAGGAGCATGCACAGATTCGCTATAATTAAAAGGCTTTAGTTCAAATACTCGTCTATTGGTCTAACGCATGTAAACTGGATGATCCACAGGACTGCGAAGATTAAACTACACCTAAATCTAGAGCCCCAGCTGGGACGCGCTTTATCTCTAATTATACATAAGTGGTCACAATACCTTTTAAATATACAACAGGCCATGGTAGGTCAGTTACGTGAATCTAATTATCCAATAGGCCTTGATCGGTCAGTTACGTGAATCTAATTATCAAACAGGATTTAATCGGCTAGTTACGTGATACTAATTATCCAACAGGCCTTAATCGGCCAGTTACGTAAATCTCTAATTAACAAAGGCTAAGCCGCAAAGCGTTCGCTACGAAAATATTCAATTTAGGCCGGCACAAACAACAGGTGATGAATTGTAAATGCTAGCGGTCAAAATACATTAAGTTAGCGGCAAAAGTATTCAAATTGGGCCAGCACAAACAACAGGTGATGAGTTATAAAAGCTAGCGGCCAAAATACATTAAGTTAGCGACAAAATTATTCAAATTAGGCCAGCACAAACAACAGGTGATGAGTTATAAAAGCTAGCGACCAAAATACATTAAGTTAGCAACAAAAATATTCAAATTAGGCCAGCACAAACAACAGGTGATGAGTTATAAAAGCTAGCAGCCAAAATACATTAAGTTAGCGACAAAAATATTCAAATTACATGCAGACATGCTACCTTTTGTTGGGAACCCGCTAAGCGTGGGCGAGACGGCAGCTAACGGCGTGCCTACTGCAACAGACGCAGAAACGGAGGCGTGGGAGTCAAGACGGCACCTGACTGAACCATGTCCCTTTACGAGACAAGAAAACGGCGAGGCCAAAGATTTGGGAAGCTCTACGAGTTTGATCCCCTTTTAGAGAATATGGGCCTAATCTCGGCTCTACAACGCTGATGCAAAGCTGACGGCCATACGGGTACGCAAGCACCAACACACGCTCCACCAGCGCAACAGAAAGCCACCTCACGCTTTCACAGTTGGAATCGAAGTCCTCAAGCAGAAGAAGCACAAAGAAACTCTGTTGACTCAGCGCCAAAGGAATATCAGGCGCCTCCACGCCGAAGCGTGAAGACGCCCACGAACACACTATGTCGACCTTACTTTCTGGCGGTCCAGGCTGAACTCGTCAACTTTCTACCAAAACTATACGAAATGGTTTTGTAACTGTAGGAATTACAGAAAAATTAAAATGGCCTGACAAAGTAACTTTTCCTTCTTTAGTCTGGATTCTTTACTTTGAGTTCATATTTTTGACTATTGCTTCAATTCTGGTGTGTAGTTATGAATCGGCAAACGTCATAAAACAAAAGCTATATTGAGTTTCTTAACGTCCATAATAAAGCGTTCCCATAGAATCAACAACGAGTTCGTGTTGGTCATGCGTTAGTAAATGCAGCACCTATCCTGGTAATAAAGGTGAGGAACCAGTCCAGTTTTTAGTGTGAATTGTAAAGTACCCATTCCTTTTACTTTTCCAAAGCTATTACGATTTTTAATAATTTAAATCGTTAGCAATTCAAACCAATTTCGTGGGCTTTATCACCCATTTCTATTGTTCTAGCTGTTTTTGGTCATTCAAGTAAACTGCTATTGTAGCTCATGTTACTAATCCCTGTTAAAGTACAATTGAATAGTTGGAAAGCTTGAAAGAATAACATTTTAATTTTTCTACTCTACTCTTCCCAAGTGACTTTGCTTACCTTGTTTTAGATAATAGTAATTCATGCTGGTTAAAACAAGTAATCCGGAAAGCTATAAGTAAAAGCTGGCCGAAAGCGAATATTTGCAAAAATTATTTATACAATGGCAAGTACAAAAGCCTGAATAGGCAATTGTGGTCTTTGGATTAAATGGCAAGCGTTGATCAGAATTCAAACCGCAAATTATCACCACTGTGCTTGTGCACACAAATGGTCAGTATACACGACCTGAAACCTCGGTAGAATCGCCGTTTCTCTTATACACAGTGCCAGCAGGTTTATTGTTTAGTATAATTTAAATTAACGGGTAAAAGTGCTGCAGTCTTTTTGTTGATTGGGCAATAAGTACATTTGTAACTAGATGCTCTATCTTTAGATGGGAGTTGCAGCTTATGAACCAGTAGATATTTTTGCAGTTAAGTTAAACTTAATAGTTCCAGTCGCTTCTGCCATACATGTTTCGCCCATATTACATGCCTGTCAGGATGGCGACCGGTATTTTGCTCCATCCCCTTCTTGAACGTGAATGTGGCATGCACCTATTTGATAGTATGGTGGTATGCAGCACTCCAGACAGACGTGTACGTTTTTCGGCATTTTACATGAAAATGTTCTTCGGTGAAGATGATCTTAACACTTGAAAATAGGTGTAGAGTATGCTATTTATGCTATTATAAAGTAAATCCTTGTCACACGTTGTCGAATGCTTGGAAGCAGAAATTATTCATAACAGTATATTTTGCCTTCTATGTCTACTTTTATTGTTCAGCAATTTATGCACATGCTCCACAGCCAAACGAATATCTCGAACATAGCTTGATTTCTTCTAGGAGTGACTAAGTCATTGCAGTCGGAATATTTTTCAGGGCATAGGGAAGAGACGGGTTAGCCTATTCTATACGATGATATAGTATGTTAGCATCAAATCGATTCGTAAACTAATTCTCTCAAACAAAACAAACTTCATGACTACTTGGATACAATTGCCGGTCGGCTAGGTCAGGAAGACGGCGTGCAGAACTTTAAGTACTAACAAATGATTAAATCTAAAAAAGCGCCAACGAATTTTTACCAATTAATTACAAGTGTATCCAGGCATCCAATTGAGAATTTGTAAACTCAAGTAGCACATAATTTCCTGAAATAAAAGCTCAAATCACTTACAACTAGCAGCAACAAATAATAACACCAAAATGCTAATATTTCACTATATAATCACAAACTAAAATGCATTTAATACAAAGTAATTATTGGCCAATTTAAGGTGCAGGTTAACAATAGTTTACAAAACAGGTTAAAAAGAGATGCAAATATAAACTACAACAGTTTAAAAACAAATGCGGTGTCGATCAACATCGGCTCCGTGGTTGAAAAATGATTTGGAAACGCAGCTCGTAAAGCGAACTGTACAGAGCGGCCGGAGTCCGAAATTCTGACTGATTTCGGTAGCAATTGGGTGAAGCCTTCAACACCGATTCACTGTTCTGAGCATCGTACAACTACAGTTAAAAAAAATAAAAATAAAACCTGTTCTGAATTTTCTTTAGTTGAGCCCAATCTGCATGCTAGAGGATGTTATGTGATGGCGTGATAAACTAGCTCTAAACGCAACTGGTAGGGCTACATCGTCTGCACATTCTGCGAGGGCCAAAATCCAAAAACCATGACTTGCATGACTGCAAAAACCACCGGGCAATTTTTAAAGACGCTAAACCAAAATCACGATTACGGGCTCAGCAAGAAAAACCAGACGCGCTGAGAACCACCAAACATAACAGGTAGTTATTTTTGCCAATTTTATAAGTAAGCATAATTTAAATGGAAGCAACCTAATCTTAGGACAGCACTAAAAATGATGTAGGTACAATAATTAGAGTTAAAATTATTATGCATCTTCAGAAATTACTAGTAAAATATGCGCCTACATATTACTTAACAATAGCTGTAAGAAGCGTATTACGTTCGAGTTAAGAAAGTTACGCACAAGCCGCGTAGCGGCGATTGCGTAGTTTCTTCATTTCCCTAGTTAAGTACTATACTTTTTCTACGACCACACTTATTTCGTTTACTAAAAGGAACGTTTTATTAACTGTCAAATCAGTACTGTCACTGTAAGATAGGATACTATTTGGAGGGTATACCTTACAATATATTATTAAATATAGAGGTCAAAGAAAACACGTCTTGTTTCATGAACCAATATAATAGACTTCTATCTAACACCATTATGTGTGATTCACGTCGCGCTGGCTACCCAAGGCGAC
The DNA here is from genome assembly GCA_940337035.1 of Agriotes lineatus. Taxonomy (NCBI): domain Eukaryota; kingdom Metazoa; phylum Arthropoda; class Insecta; order Coleoptera; family Elateridae; genus Agriotes; species Agriotes lineatus. The sequence continues at coordinate 99,140,866 of OW679196.1, read as the reverse complement.
CTCTCTCCTAAAAATAAGAACTTAGGAGGGTGCCAGGAATAAAAATATATTAAACAATAGTTTAAGTTTTACTATTTCGTCAATAGGCAGAAGAAAAATCTGCCATTGAAACCTTCTTTTAGAAACAGTATTCATAAATTTTGATACATTGTTATTAACGAGATGTTTTGGGATGACGAAAATGTTTGATCTCAGGTCAACAACGAAACTCTTATTATTAAATGTATCGAATAAACTAATGAATTCGGTTAGGTACTCCTAAAGTTTGTATTTCAACTGACGTGGCGATAGATTCGTTAAACATAATTTGCTTTTTTTAACCCAGGAACAAAGCGAAGTCCATTTTGTTGCTTTCAACCCAAATTTAGGGTGGTAACGACATATATTCCTATTAGGACGACTGCGTACATTATCAAAATTAGATTCCCTTGGATATGTGTTTTGTACCTTCAGTTTGTAGTGTATGTCAGTTGTGACATATTACCGTCAAAGTGCGGTGAGGCAAACATATTATGGGCAGGTTGGTTGTTTGATTGGGATAAGTTAGAAAATTGTATAAGTTTACTGACTAATTCTAAGAAGTCCACGTTCTCGCTGGAATACGCAAACAATTCTAACTCGGCGCAAAATGCATAGGGTAATAATTAAGGTCCATCGTGAAGATCAGTTAAAGTGCCATTGTACGCAGGGTTGAGAAACAACAGAGAAAGTTTTGAATTAATAATAATAATAATAATAATATGCCTTAATTCAATCAGAAAAAAATAGAAATAGAATACAACAATTAAATGTAATATTCACTGGAGAAGTTCAGCTAGACAACATGTTACAGTATCAAAACGACTTCTCAACACCCACCGGCTCAAATACGCTCAGGGAGATGGGCGTGGTTCAATACGGTACGCCACAGGGCAAGCGTGTCGAGGTATATATAGGGTAGTGCCAGATAAATAGGCGCCACAAGATCCAACTTAGGAAACCCACTTTCAACCGGACCTTGAGGGTCAAACGGGGCGAAGAATACTCAAATAACTATTTCTGGAAACCACAGCGCAGCGACAAACAGAACAACCTACCTGCAATGCTTATCAGCCACGACCGGGCCTCGCCTTACATTGGTCGTAACACAGTGATTCAGTCACCCCGTAAACAAACATGCACAAAACACAAGGAAAAATCATAAGCCGATACAGTTAATACACCTATTGGGCCACTCCATGTGACCAAACAAACACCTTACTGTAGTACCGATGTAGTCGGCACGTATGACAATTTGTAATAACGAGTTATGGGGTACATCCAGCTGGAAAGCGCTTTACCTAAAAATGGCAGCTCATAGCTGAGCCGAATAACAAATCCAGATCGGTTCTAGTTACACGTCGGCTCAACAGGCGTGACGCGCAAGCATAAAATCTGTATTTGATTTCGAGTCACCAGAACGCACTGACTTGCAGCAAAACAATTTAGAACAGCAATCGCTACATTTGTACCAGAGGGTACTACGCGTTAATTAAGCGTCAAGCGCAGACGTAAAAAGGTTAATTGACAAAACAAGGCTGCCCTGCAGCACTGAGTGTTAGAACACAAACTTTAAATTTGTACTAGAGTGTACTCTGCCTTAATTATGCGTCAAGCGCAGACTTAAAAGGTTAATTTACACGAACATGCGGGCGAAATAGTTTATTGCACAGGTTTAACTTATTAGCTAGCTCGACCTGCAGCTGGCGACACCCAGTGTCGGTATGTCGCTTCGCCCTTGATGTGTGTGGCAGAGACGAAATGCTGCGACGTCTTACAGAATCCCCTTTCAAGGCCCCCTTGGCCATTACACAGATAACGGCGTAGCCGTTGGATGGGTCACTCAGGAAAAGAATCCTCACTTACAGACGACGGCGGAAATGGGCTTCAACAGCCTACATACGAACTGACGCCCACAACGACTCGCAAACGGACTTCGCCATATCACAACACGAGTGCTCACCAACGTAGCCAAGCAGCGTCTGCCTCGCAACTCTGCCCAGAAAAAACTCTCGTAGCCCCAGCTGTCGTCTCGCGAAATCTGCTCCGGCCAATCACAGCTCAAAGCGCGTCAGAGCCGCTAAACGCGTGATCACTCGACAGCGAAACAAGCAGAAGCTATCCTTCTTGAACTCATGGGATAAATTTTAAATAACTTGAAAATCAACGCTTTTACCGTTGATGGGGCACGCAGCTGCATGAAACAACGATGTAAAGAGTGTAAAGGTTTCGAATTATTATGTTTGATGCTAAGCGTTGCAGTATTATGTGATGAACTATGACTAAAGTGGACTCGAAATACAGGCGAACTCGCCAATTATGTACCAAAACTGTTTTAAAGATTTATGTAGTTACTTAAATTACTGAGAAATATAAAATGGCCTGGCAAACAAGGTTTTTTGCTACTCTTCCACTTAACCTGTAACTGGTTCGATTTAGGTAACAACTTCAATTTTTTTCTTCACTTTATTAAATCTCTCACTTTTGAAAACGTTGAAAAGCGGTTAAAGAAAACCAAATAGAGAGCAACATCGAATGGCATAAAAGACGAAAGGGTCAGTTTACTTTCCATTTCGCTGGAAAAATATTTTTTTACTTAGCTTAGTTTCGCCTGCACCATTGATGATCCAAGACGGACGATAGTTGTCTGCAGCGGATAGGATCGTATTGGGACCGGCGAATAAAGACTCGGAAGTTAAGGTAGACTCGTGTTGGGACTGCTAGATCGGAAGTTCAACTGGACCCGCTTTGAGTCTGATACATTGGAAGTTCAGGGGTAGTCTGGAACCGTGAAGACCAGGTTGTTGGTGGTGAATTTCAGTAAACAGGATGATCTTGTAGTTCCAATGGAAAAGAAACACGTCTTGTTTTATGAACCAATATAATAAACTTTTTCTTAACTCAGTTTTGTTTGATGGTAAACCAAGCCGACGTAGATCTCAACATCACAGCACGTTAAAAACATGGTAGCTGCAGTCACAGCTGTTTTTCTCGGCACCGCTTCGTACAAACAAAAACTGTAAAAATATACGTAATTATAATAAGCAAAACCAAAAATCAGTGTTGGTATATAAGGTGTGATCAAAAAAAATTCACCTCAAAGTTTGCCATGAAAAATATAAATCATGTCTTTGCTAAAGTCACACAACTGAAGTCATTAGAACTACTAAATCTAAAACCACGCTTAACTGATAAAAATTAGAGCAGATTAAATTATTCTAAAAACTAAAATTAAATACTAATTGAACAGACATTTTATTAACGGAAAATTATTTTAAAGTAGAAGAGGTGTGACCTCCATCTTCTTGATGGCAGATTTGAATTCTGTGTTTAGTAGAATTAGTGACATTTCGAAGAATCTGAGGTTTATTGTTAATTTCTTCAAATTTCTGCGAAATTCTTTGTCGAAAGTCAACCATATTTTGTATGTTTAAACTTAAAATGCGAACACCGTAGAATTCCCTTAAAAACCTTAAAATCCCTGGTGTTGTGTGAATACGAGCACCATCTTGTTGGTAATATCCTTCATTTAATTCATTATCATGTAAAACTTGCAATAAATGGAGTTAATATTTCTTGTCGATACCTTTCAGCATTAAGTATACCTAAGAGTTATTTAAGTAATCATACAGTAATCATCTTAGTACCAGGAAATCACTTTACCTTCAAAGAATATGGGCCCTATAAGTCTTCTTGTACTGACTGTTGACTAAACTCCAACTTTTTGTGGATGGACGGAGTTTCAAAAAAAAAATTAGGATTTTCCGAACTCCAAAACCTCATGTTTTGTGAGTTTACGTGTCCGGACAAATGGAACCACTCCTCATCTGTATAGAAACTTCTAGAACTTCTTGGTTATTATGAAGAGTTCCTAAAAACCAGTTGCAAAATTGCAACCTTCGAGGACCATCATTTGACAATAATTCATGAAAAGCTTGTAAGCGATACGAATGTAAATGCAATTAATTTTTTAGTATAACTTGACAGGTGCCGTCAGAAATACCTACTTCCGGTTTAATTTGAAGAATAGAAGATTGTGGCTGATGCTCGACTATATCTCTTACTGCTTGAGTGATTTCTGGTGTTCTTATCTTTGGCCTTCCACTCTGCCGTCTTTACGATTCATACTTCCCGTTTCTCTAAATAAGTTTACCGTATATCTTATGTGTGCTCTAAATTGGTTATGACGCTCTACAAAATTTGGAAACTTCTGTAAAAAGTCTTGAAAAGCATTTTCAACAGATTACCTCCATTCTCCATTAATATTTACACCATTGCGAAAATAACACTATCATAAATGATTTATGTTCTTCATTAAAATTAATATTAACTACCAAAACAAAACTGACAGCATTGATTTAAATGCCTGACAGCAAAACAGACAAAACCTCACATAACCAATAAAACGACAGCTCGTGAGCTGTATGACTTAAAAGTCGATATGCCTTATTTTGTGTTTTCATGTTTCATAGTCAACTTAAGGTGCATTTTTTTCGATCACACGATATAATGTAACTAGTGGGTCCTTGATTATCAAGTAATCATTTTTGTTTACACGAGATATATTGTTTAGCCATCATGCGAGTCCGAAGGACGAGCGTGATTGCCTAAAACAATATATCGAGTGGAAACAAATGATTTCATAATCAAGAAGACACGAGATGCATTCGGCTAGATTATATCACGAGTCAATAAACAACGTTTGGACAGTTTATTTATAAATATTTAAAGTACAGTTGGTGTTGTTGCTATGACGATTGTACTTTCAGCAGATAACGCGATGTTTGTGAAGGTCTTTGACAATCAGTTATTAGTCAAGAGGGTATATGATTATCACCGTTTTTCATTGGATGCTGTTATAGGTAGTGGTATAATCAACATAATAAGTCATTAAATCCTTAACCGTCCACTTTACACAGGATGTTCGTAAGAAGACGCTTACACAGTTTGTGAGTTGTACACTTTTGACCCCTTACAGCAATGGTAGCAGAAATGGGATACGGAAAGTTCGTTCCCCACATTTCGTTCCCCACATTTCGTACCCCACATTTCGTTCCGGGGATATTTCGTCTCCCCACATCTCGTACCCGGAAACTTCGTTCCCGAGCAAGCTCAATTTGTTTCCTAGATTACAAGGTGTTGAAAAACGAGTGCAGCGATCCAGTTAGAAAATTAAAGATATTTTAATTAATTTATATTATAATAACAAAATAAATTGCATTTATTAAAAATGACGGTTTAATCTAAGTACGTATCTTCCTGATATTTTTTATAGGGCCGTAATTTCTCATTCTGAACAACTTTTCTTTGTAATATTTTGCCGTATCATGAACAAAAAGGGTAGTTTACCTGAAAAGAAAATCTTGTATGCTTAACTGTCAAGGCCGACTTGTTTTTGAAAAACTGAAAATTTTCTTATAATTCTCTGCAAACCAATCAGAAATTATAATTCCTATAACATTTTTATGTAAAACCAAAGAGCATATGCTCTTTGGTAAAACTAAAAATAAAATTTAGTTCCCTCTTGTAAACTCAATCCGGGGACATACTGTATATAGTTCTTATCAGTTTATTATAATAAATAAATTAATTAAAATATCTTTCATTTTTCCAACTGCATTCCTATCGCTGTACTCGTTTTTCAACACCGTGTAATCTAGGAGACAAATGGAGCTCGCTCGGGAACGAAGTTTCCGGGTACGAGATGTGGGGAGACGAAATATCCCCGGAACGAAATGTGGGGTACGAAATGTGGGGAACGAGATGTGGGAAACAAACTTTCCGCAAACCAGCAGAAATATACATAAATTTTGTAATTAGTTAAATACCTTTATCGAATAACCGAATACGTTTTAGATAGATCTCACATTTAGTTGGCCAAAATTTGAAACAGATCAGAAAATAAATAAGAAAAATACAAGCGTGTGAAGATGAAATGTTTCTCTCAACGGAATAGAAATCTAGCGCTTGTGTATTTAAATATTTGTTTTAAATCGATAAGTATTTACACTTGCACACGTAAGAATAACAGTAACTAGAAGTAGTATGCTACCAATTCAAAAAAAAGTTGAGATCCTGTTAGAAAAAAGAAAAATTATAGTTTTACACTTCGCCGTAGAATTGGGGTGGGCTAGCTAAGAAGAAGAATGGACTTTATACCAGTCTAGTGTTGCATTACACTCAAAAATATTGAGACATACGAGGGCGGTTCACTAATTATTGTACCTAGTGTGGAAACAAACAGGAAAATTTAAAACAATTATATATTTTAATATAGTTTACTATAATGTTAATACACTGTGTATTTAAATTAAAGTGCTCGATTCCTTGAAAAAAGATAGTTTTACTATTTCATGAACCACTTATTCACTGTCGTTGTCATCTTTTAATTTTGGCAGCAGATATTAGCCAATGGGAGCAAAGTTTACGAAATTGTAAAGCCAGCATTTTGAATGGCAGCCATGACAACTTAACTTTTGTGGCCTGGAGCGTTGTCTTCATGGAACACAACAGCGCCACTCAATCTTGCTCGTTCTTTTTCTTTGATGACCCAACCGGCTTAGGTTTTAGTTTTGCATCATATTTACTTATTTGATATGACCACGTGGTAAATAATCGTTAAGATGCACCTTTAAGATCCCAAAACACTGCAGCCATGATCTTGCCGAATGAGTAGTTAAATAGAAACTTTCAAGGAAGGTTGTGAGCCCTTATTCCTCCATTCCATACTCTGACATTTTGACTCTGGTTCAAAGTGATGAGCCTAGGTTTTGTCTACTGTTGCAAATTTTGTAAGAAGAATCTAGGCTGCTGTTAATTATCTCCAAATTGGTCAGAGAGATAACTGGTTTCATGTCCTGGTGATCGGCCTATAACATTTTTGGTCCGCAAAATGCAGAGACTTTTTTCGACGCTACTACAGAGAAGCCCAATTTCTTCTCTATACATTTCACAATAATATTGAGAACCATATCATTGACCAAATTAATACTTTCTTTGGTAGCAACTGTTTTCGGCGGTCCAGAATCTGGTAGGTGTTTGCAGGACTCTTCCCCCAATTTGAAATAGCAAGGCCAATCTTTAGTTAGCTTATATGTAGGTGCAGACTCGTCTAAGTAGGTAAAGGTTCAGTGTTATTACAATTCCCCCAACTGGGGGTAGGCTGCTATATGGACCTTGCGTCCCTCTTCAGCCAAGAACGGGAATTATTGGATGGGTGAGAGAAAGGAGGGTTGGAGAATGGAAGAGAGGCCAGGAAAGGTGGAGAAGTACTGCCCAGGAATTCGCCTCAGAGAAGGTACTCTGTTGACTCAGGAGTACCACCTAAAACCCTGAATCGGAGCAGACGGCCAGGGAAGTCGAACCCGCGACTTCCCGAATGCTAAACAGATGTGCTAACCACTACTCTACAAAGCTCGGTAAAAATCATCTAATGTATCAGTGATATCTTTATACGTTTCTTGCTGTGGCAAGCTCTTTTACAAGAGGTACCTTATCGCAGCTCTTGATTCAGTTTTATCCATTTAGAAAGTTATAAACACAAACAATGAAACTAAACTAATAACTTTTATATGCAAAAAGCCAGTAAGGGGTAGTTGTATAAAAAAGGTTTTCCAATAATAGTACCAATAAATGATGAACTGACTTCGTACAGTTATATTATGATGTTTAATTCTAATCTAACTCTCTACCTGTTTAATTATCAACAAATATATTGCAATTTCTTAGGTGGTATTAAACCATATTTCACAATGACGATTGACTCTATTCTAGCACACCGTGCAAAAGCGACTTTTACAATCCCATTATCTGCAGCAACGTACTTTTTCATTTTTTCAATCACTAGAGTAATATGTGTGTGCACAACCGAAAGGAATTTCAAAGGGACTGACAGAAATAAAAAATATAAAAGGTGGCCGTGATTTGTTAGGCACCCTTTAAAGTGTTCGTCTCGAATCCTTTGTAATATTCATTGATTTGAACGGAAAGTGCATTGAAAAGCGATGAAAGGAAGTTGACAACTTTATAATACGCAAGCTGTAAAATGCTTTATGTTTTGATTTGACTGGTTTTCGTAATCTTAATAAATATTGTAAACATGTTCGCTGAACAGAAAGAAGAGTTTAGAAGCTTGTCCATTGGACCTGATATATTTATTTGGCATATTTGAGTTTTACTTAGTTCACTCAGAAAGTCATTGAAGTGTGCTTCTTGCAATATTGTACTTGATTGTTGTTTTTATAAAGAGTTTTTCCTTGATATATTTAAACTGCGGGACTGTTAACTCGAACAACTCTGCAAGAAAATATAATGTAGTTCAGCTATTCGTAGTTGTCACTATAATATGTTCGTAAATCTGTATTAATTTAGTTTAATTATATTTTGTGCATTAATGCTAAACTATGTTCAAATGTTATCTGTAAATAATATCTATCACTAGCTTGAATTCGTCAATAGAATAGACATTAAACGGCATGTAGCTTTTTTATATTAGCACCTACTCTCTCTTTTATTTAATAAATTTAACTCATTTTCAGCAACGCTTAACTTGTTTCTCCTGTGACAAATAATTACATCTCTTCAACTGCCGTTAAGGGCAGTCTGGGAAAACTTTCGTAACTTTTCTTAATTAAAAAGCTCATAAACTGAGTGACTCGATAATCGCACTTCGCATTAAAGTTATACAACCCTTTTAATATTACAAAATTTCACAGAAACTCAGTTCTATGCTGAAAAATTAATAAAACAAGGGTTTGGGGAAAAAACTGGCTTTTAATGTTATTGTTGTTCTTTGACAATTTTAATAGAGCATCTGTATGCGAAAATTGAGTGTAAGCCGAACAGCGGGGCTTTTGTTGGGATAAAATTAAATATCTTTCAGTGTGAGAAATTATTAAAAAGCAAGCGTTGCACAAAGTGAGTTTACTAGCCCATCGACGCGTATAGCCTTTCAGAATTCAATAAAGCATGTTGTTGAAAGATTTAGAAAAGCAATACAGTTGTTTCATGGATCTTTTCTTTAATTGTTTGGTTATTAACAAAATGTTTGTAATGTGCAGAGCTATTGTTGTGTTACCATTGTTTTCATACTATTAAGCCAGTTTACCTACGCTATATTTATTAGGTTATTTGCGTAGTTGAGTTGGGTCTGGCAACGAGGCGGACATGAGTTTAAATTTAGTCATGGTCGACTTTTCTCAGAGTTGCAATACCATAGCGATAATTTCACAATATATGCGAAGTCACATCGTTATTGTGTCAAAAGGATTTTTACTAACCTGCTTTAACCTACAAAATCATTAAAAAGAAGACTGCGGCTTCATCTTGAAGAAATATATTGTTATGATACCAAAAGAACAGGTTTGGATGAATATTAACGAAGCCGGACATATCGGAGCAGCCATCTCGGCGCCGCCACTTCGGCGCCGCCATCTCGGCGCGGGGCCAGCTCGGCGCCGGGACAACTCGGCGCGGAGCCATCTCAGCGCCAGCCAACTCGACGTCGAATTTAAATTCGCAAACTACAGTGTACACTACGTAAGAAAATTATTATAAACAAATAATAAATAAAGTGATCCCCAAAAAGCTGGCATCAAATGAAAAAGAAAGTATTTAGAATTTCTTGGAAAATCAAACACTGACGACCAGTGGGGGTTGCAAAGTCAAGATAGAGATACATTTTACGAAAAAAAGTTTTCTGGCCTTGAGATTGTTCAGTCAGCTAAAACTAACACACAATAAAGAATCTCATTGACATCTTGCTTAATTTCCAAAAAATAGCACTTTTTGGATTTACACAATTTCGAAAAACTAAATTTTCGAACTAAGTAAAGTGTCTTTTATGTGACAAATATGTCTTGATTGTTTATTTCCAAAATCAAAGAATTTTATTTTTAACAAAGGTTTTTTATTATGAAATAAAAACTTTGTTAAAAATATTTCTTTTTCCATAGGAGTCTTTGTTAAAAGTAAAATTGTTTGATATGGGACCTAAACAAAAGAAAATGTCAGAGATCAAAGTTGGCCGAGGATTTTGAAATTTGTTATAGGAGATGAAATGTTGATTTTAAACAACTTCTATTAATAACTGTTTGTCGTACTTGCTACATAAAAGGCACGCTACTCTACAGTAAAATAGGTTTTTTTTTAATTTCCAAGGCATACTTGATTTTTCAAAACTGAAATGCTGTTAGAAATTTGCCTTTAACCAAGCAGGGCTGAACCCCAAAAAAATAAAAATTTAAATCAAGAATTTTTTACCTTTTACAAGAGTCGTTTCACCTATCCGGGGACACGCTGTATATACAGGCTGCTTTTTAAGTTGATTCTTTCCTTTTACCAGGATATAAAGCTAAAAAAAGTAAGCCATTTACCACTTTTGCGAAATATCAAAACTAACAGCGTTACAAGGTGTTAAAGTTTCAAATTAAGAATTAAAATTACACAACGAAAATTAAACTAAACTTAATCTAACCTAAATGATATGTTCAAAATTATCAGCATTAGCTTCTACACACACGTTCCGCGTAGAGCGATGCGGCAGCGGCATTTTGACGACATTCCCAGTAAATAATAAGTATATTCACTCATTCATTATTTTCATAAACATGAGCCATTATTGTAGCAATAACATTAAGAAAATTACAATGGAAAACTAGTTGACAGGTCATTTGAAACTTTAACACCCTGTACCTCCGTTAGTGTTGATATTTAAGAAAAGTGGTAAATAAAAAGAACGCTTATTTTTTAGCTTTATTTCCTGGTAAACGGAAAGAATCAACTTAAAAATCACCCGGTATATATATATATGTAAAAAAATGCTGGTAATGTTAACATTTTACTTTATACAGGATGACAGCTTGTCCGAAAACCTATTTAGCCCGTATTAGATATATTGAGTGATTTTTACTTATTTAAAAAATGGTGTTTTTCGGAGTTGTGTAAATCCAACAAGAACAATTTTTCGGAAATTAAGCAAGATTCCATACGATTTTTATCGCGTGTTTGTTTTAGCTAACCCAACAATCTCAAGGCCAGAAAACAACTTTTTAGTTAATTGTGTCCCTATCTAGCAAATGCATTTTTCTTAATTATTTTTAAAAAATGTTGAATTTTACTGATAACGGAAGTCACGTGACAACTTCAGTTGCCCATTTCTAATCATTTTGCAACCACCTCTGTTCGTCAGTGTTTGATTTTCCAAGAAATTCTAAATATATCTTTTTCATTTGATGCCAGGGCGATTACTTTATTTATTATTTGTTTATAACAATTTTCTTACGTAGTGCACACTGTAGTTTGCGAATATGAATTCGGCGCCGAGATGGCCTTGCGTCGAGTTGGCTGGCGCCGAGCTGGCCCCGCGCCGAGATTGCGGCGCCGAAGTGGCGGCGCCGAGATGGCGGCGCCGAGATGTCCTAGACCCGAATATTAATGTAAATATAAAATTTGGAAGATCAAAACAATCAACTTAGAAAAGTTTAAATAGAATTGGTTGTTTGAATGAGAGTCATTAATAGAATTTGAATTTGATGCAATTTAAGTTGAAAGGTATAGCACTTGAGTATTCTGTAGTGGCTTTGACAGTTAGAAGGTAAATACAACCTCATGTTACATGTGACAAATATAATTTTTATTAAAAATAATATAATGAAGTAGGTAGAACTCAAATAAGTTTATTATATAGAGGGCACGAATAATTGTAACATAGCATCTAGGCAAATTTTGTTATAATTATTGAAAAATAACAAACAAAAACAACATGTAACTTCGTATTTTGGTAGTAATAAAAGTGGAAATTTAACCCTCTTTACTTAAAAATTATTTGGATAAGGTAAAAATGGTAATAAATAAATCTACGAGGTGTAAAATAAAATAAAATATTAACAAGATTAAGATAACAGTTACTGAAGATAATTTGGAATATGATTTAACTAGATACTATCAAGAATAAGAAGCAAGAATATAATAAGATTTGAATAGAATTGATTTAATTTTAATACTACAATTGATAAGAAGTTACATTGATTGGAAGGTCATTGATTGCTGAATGAGAGACTGCTGAGGACGTGTAGATCGGTATACAGGAATTGGTGGAGGAACTACTGGATTCAGGCGATTCTGTTGGTTACTGACAACAGAGATGGCTAAAGTAGGAGCTAAGGGAGTAGAAAATTAATTTGGATTCATCTATGGGAGCATACTTGCCGTGAAGCAGTTGGAACGAGGGAAGCTGTTCAAGGTGACAGTGCAGACAGCCAGGGGTTTAACGAGTTGGCAGCTATTTGTTAATAAGCAGTGCTTTATAGCTGAGCTATATGGGGATCCGAGCTGTGGACGTCAGGAAGAGTGCTGTTTTGAGGTTATTTTGAAGCGGTGAGAATGAGAGGAGTCCAGGTGGGTTTTTCATTTGTCCTATCAAAGCAGGAGTAAATAAAAGACAATTAGGAAAGTGTAACTAACTATAATCATATATTTATCATATAATATTGAGTCACTAACAGGTGAATAGAATTTATTTTTGTCATATTTGATTGAAAGTGTTCGTGGAGCACTGTTTGACGTACAAGGTGACAGTTCATGTCATTAAACAATTTAAATTCATTATTAAAATAAAATAGCAATTAATAAGCATCTAGATAATCGAACTAACCCTGAAGAGAGTCTCAAGGCGCTATCGTTATTAATAAGAATATAATATTGAAATTCAAATTAAATAAATCAATTTAGAAAATTAGTCGAGCAGTCACTACAATATATTTCAAATACCAACCTGAAGCGTGAGGCCTATCACTTATAAAGTTCAGTTTAATTTTTTTCCTGGGTGAGTTCATCGTACACGCAATGTGCATCTAGAGACCCTATGTGATCGCCCGTACGCTTAGAACATAAAATAGACAGGAAGTCGCATTTGTAAGAAATCCGTGCGACCGCGATGGGTTTTCAAAATGGCGGATGGTTGTTTCCTTTTGGCAGTGGCGTATCATATCGAGAGGTTGCATGTGCAGCAAACAATTTCAACAGTTTTATTAAGTGCACTTTACACTATGTGATTTATGACTACATGTGAGTTTGTGTGACCTCAGTCACTGTCTGTAATTTAAATTGCTTCTTCAGATTGTGTGATTACAAATAATGACCCCATTATACGTTCCCTTCTATGCCCATGACTATTGTTGTGTACAAGTACGTATGACAAGTGACATGTTCAGAGAAATTTTCTCTCTATTTGAAGTGAAAAGTAATATTAATACTTACTGATGGAATATAATGCCCAAAGTCCTGGTATTTGGGGTCTGAGAACAGCCAAAATTAGTCTCAAACTAACTAAAACCCACAACCGTCAAACCGGTATCACAGGTCATTAGTCATACATGGGTTTTCAAAATGGCCGTTTCCGTCGCCTAGATGTTACAGCCAAGTTAAATGAAATGCGCCTTCCTGTCTATTTTCTGTTCTAAGCCCGTACGAGACCAGATTGACATTTTTTTCTTTCGCTTTTCTCTTATTTTTTGTCTTCTAACTTTCTGTGTCCTATTATATTGTTCCATATCTACGTTCTTCAAACTTCTTCTCTTTTCCAACAGTTTTAAAATTTAATTGGTCATCCACGATTTTTTCTTGATGACTGTTTCGTCCTTTTTCGGTTTCCTTTTCCATTTTTTCTACTGTATTATTTAATCTTTATATTTCGGTAAGAATCTTGTTTAGCGACCAACTCCGATCGACATGTGCTATACACGATTTGACGCATCTCGTCGAGCTGAACAATATTTGCTGCTGGGGACATTCGAGGCAGACAAATTGTTACTGAGGTACAGGACTATAAAGTTTTTTTTATAAAATTGTTCTTCGTGGAAAACGCTCTGGGGCCTTCGGCGGGGCGACAGCGACAGACATATTGAAAACAAGGAAAAACAAAAGTATTAGTTAATCTTTAGAAATATTGCGTATTTTGAAATACACGACAAAAAAATATGTGCGCCGAAAAGGCAGTAGTAGGGAACGTAAGACAAAAATAACTGTACTGGCATGATTATACTCAACGATTGGATAAAGAAAAAACCATAAAAAACGTACTTCTATGGACACAGTTAAAACTAAGAAGAGAGGCCAAAAATAACGTGGTCGAGTGGCATTCAATGAACAATATCTGATCGGAACTTGGGACCTGGTGACTGGAACGATCGAAGAAAATGGGGAACCGTAAGGCGTAGAAGAATGTTATAAAACGAAAATCATGTATACAGTATCGTTCACTTAGAATTGCCGCTCAGAAAAGTTACAGTGCCTTACAAAATAACTTTTTTGTCTGTATTTCCTTAAAAATTGCAACACTCCATGGTTGTTTCTTTGTTTATTATAGACAAGGTTTTATATATATGTGGTGTACTAGGTACCTTACACAACGACTTCTATGGGTCATGTGGTCAAAGCCCTACTTAGGGTTTTGCCGAGACTAAGGAATTTCTTTTTTTTTCGTTTTGTCTCTTTTATCCTAACTTCAAAACTAACTTAAAAATGGGAAACGTTGGCTATAGAACTCGCAACTAAAGTGGAGATACACTAATTGAGTGCTCTAGAGGAATAAACACAATATGCGCTGAACAATTCTTTAACAAAAAAAGACTTTAAAGGAAATGGACGCGGGTAGCACCAAATTCTGAAATAGATTATATAATATCAAACAACAAGCAAATAATTAAAGACGTGTCAGTACTCAACCGGTTCAACACAGGCACTGAACACCAAATAGTTCGAACAAAGATCGAAATACATACAAAAATAAAGAGACTTAAAAATAAGAAGGAAGCTGTTGAGAACGAACACAAATAGATACAGGAACAGTAGCAGAAAGAAAAGACATATATAGAAACAAATTTAAAACGAAATAAACATAATCAGCGTGGAAAATATCTTATTAATCGACATAAACACTGCAATCAACAAAGCATTTACAAATGCCGGCATAGAGACGGGCAAAAAAGAAAAAGCTAGAAACAGAAGGTTGAGCAAGAAAACATAGAACATTAGGAAAAACCGACTCTTACTCGCAGAACAAAATAAGAGACACTCAGTTGAATTGCGGAGCTTAATAAAATTCTTCTAAAACGAACAAAATAGATATGAGAAGATCAGGAGAAAAATATAGAAAAGATTATACTAGTAGAAACAAATCGTAATCTAAAGAGGCAAAAATGGAGATCAGAAAAAAAAGAAAATCGTATCACTTGGCCATACAAATGCACATAAGTAGGGGCGGAGAACTTGTTCTTCTTCTTCTAACTTCTAAAATAGGCCAACAGCCTGTTATTTGCCATATTATTAGACGGAGTCGCGCCACCGTTTTTTTTTTGGTCGGGGGCAGAGAACAAATGATTAAAATAACTGAATCATACTACCTGAAATTGTACAGTTCCAAAAACAACTCCAGTAAGGTTACTAACAAAACTCTGCAAAGTTGAATAACTAACATAAATTTCCAAGACATACCAGATATAAATAACAAAGGAATCGCATCAGCAATAGCTGACATGAAAAGAAATAAAGGTAGAGAAGGCATAACATCTGATTTAATTAAGAAACAAGGAAGTGAAATTGTAAGATAAATAATAGCTATCTTTAATATATGCTTGGCAGAGGAGAAAATTCCTGACAACGGAAAATATGCTTTAACGGTATTAATATACCAGAAAGGTGAATCAAGCAACTTCAGCAATTACCATCCGTTCGCTTTACTTTATAAACTACTCACTAACATTATAACCAAATAACACAAAAATTTGATAACTAGCGGTCGAGCAAGCTGGTTTTAAGAAAATGGTTTGAGCACTAACGACCACTTACTAACATTGTTCTTCTTAACATGGAATTTCGGCTTAGACCGCGTAGTATTTGTATATGAACACCCAGCATTTTCTAGCTTAATGTGCCTTGCACCTTGTGAAGTCAAGCAAAAACCCGCGCCATGGTCATGCTCTTTGGTGACTCGTGTTTGTTTGAGTATATTGAGAACGAGGATACTTAGGCAGATTTGGCCCGTTTTGCTGTTTGTGCATCCATATTCACTAACGTTTCGCAAGACTTTGCAGCTTGCATCAGCAGAGTGAAAACCGCACTAAGAACCGAAGAACAAAAAGGACAAAGGTAAAGGTTATTTCAATTCCCCCAACTGGGGGCGGGGCTGCTATAGGGATCTTCCGTCCCTCTTCAGCCAAGAACGGGAAACTCGGGATGGGTGAGAGAAAGGAGGGGTGGAGACTTGACATAAGAGAGGTCAGGAAAGGTGGAGAAAATACTGCCCCGGCATTCGCCTACAGAGAGGTACTCTGTTGACCCAGGAAAACCACCTAAAAACCTGAATCAAGGCAGGCGGCGGCAGGAATCGAACCCACGACCTCTCCGAATGCTAAGTCGGATCGTGCTACGCACTAAGCCACAGAGCTCGGTAGAGAACCGAAGGTCGGTGTGGAGCTATTTATAGTCCTGCGTGCCAGGCACGCGGAGTATCGTAACGCTGGTTGGTCGTCCGAGTGCAACGTAATCCGTGGGGCGTGGCCGTATGACGCACAGTGGCTGTAATGTTTTAGATCGTGCAGGCTGCAAAGTCTTGCGAAACGTTAGTGAATATGGATGCACAAACAGCACACAGTATCCTCAAGATACTCAAACAACACGAGCCACCAAAGAGCATGACCATCGCGCGGGTTTTTGCTCGACTTCACAAGGTGCAAGGCACATTAAGCCAGAAAATGCTGGGTGTTTATATATAAATACAACACGGTCTAAGCCGAATTCCATGTTAAGAAGTATAATTCGAGTAACCGCGAAAGCCTCAAACAGTATATAACACTTACTAACACTTAAAAATCTCATAGAAAAGGTTAACGAATACAATGTCCGTCTGTATTAGGCGCTGATTATGGGAAAGCCTTTAATAACGTTGAGTTTTAGGCAAAACGGGAGAGTTTTGTTAATTGCAGAATCGACGACTTACACCTGGTTCTCCTCCAAAACATTTCTATCAAGGCGACCAGGAGAATACAACTCGATGAGGACACACATACAGACGCTATATGAACAACAAGAGGTGTACGGTAGGGCGATCAATGAGCAAAGACTGAATAATATACGATTTGCTGACGACGTACTATTAATAACAGATAACTACGACCACTTAAGCAAAATAATAAGCAACTTACACAATGCTTGGAAACTCAAAGGGCTCAACATGAATCTAGATAAAACAAAGGTAATGGCAAACACCGACGACTTACGTCCAAAATGGTTGAACACGTAATACTGAAAAGTGTAGAAGATTGCATATACCTGGTGCAGTCTATCAAGCCAAATAAGGAGAACCAAACTACCAAAATCAAACGAAAAATCCAACTAGGGTAGATGGCTTTTGGTAAACTCTCCCTTTTTTAAATAAAACCACCCACTCCAATTGAGGGTCAAAGTGTCTAATAGCTGCATTCCTCCCGTATTAATCTTTGACGCATAAACATGGACCTTGACCTAATCTAATCTAGACAAGCTATGTAAAAGACAACGTTAAATGGAGTGTACCCTGCTGCCAATTACTCTCAGAGACCATAAAACAACGAATGGATTAGAAGTAAAACAACGGCCATTGACGTAGTACAACAAGTAGCCAAACTGAAATGGAAATGGGCAGGTCATAACGAAAGACAGCAGGACGGCAGATGGAATCACGAAACCCAAAGATGAGGAATAGAGAAATGTCACAAATGCGTTGGGAAGATGACTTAAAGCGTCCTGCCAGCTTGATATACAGGGTGCCCGGATTTCGTAGGGACAACATGGGTAACTTTTGTATTTAAAGAGATAGATAGATGGTTAAATCAGCAAAAAAGTGCAGGTTTGAGAGCTCACTAAGAATCCATCTTCAAATTTTACTTGCCATGGTCCACTTGTATAAAATTAAAAAAAAAAGTCAAAATCTTCTCATTTCTTTTATTTGCCGTAACTTTTTTGTTACTTAAGATATTGAGATGCGATTTGAACTAGTTTGCATGGTAATTTAAATATTTTTATTGTCACTTAATAAAACCAATTTTATTTGTGTAAATTTTTAGTAATCTATCCTAACCTCAAAATTTGAAATTGGTACCATGAAATTTTTTTGGCCCTTTTAAGAGAGGATTATTTTCTGAATGCAATAATGTATTACATGATATGGAAACTTTTTCAAAATTTTGAAAAACTGAGCTTATTCTTTTTACAGGCAGAAATCACTACTGCTATGATCACAATAACTTTGTTTTTTGTTTATCACGTTATCTGTGAAATTATGTTTCGAAACAAAAAGCAGGTTTATCATCATACGTGCCTGTCAGTAGTGTGAGTGTTGTCACATCAACTTATAATGGAAAATTTTGAAAATATGATGTATTTTGTTTGTATATCAAGTGCTACAAGAACATAGAACTTACACGTCAAACATACGGAACACACTGACACTACTGGAAGGCACGTATGCACGCGTGCTTTTTGTTTCAAAACATAATTTCACAGATAACGTAATAAATAAAAAACAAAATTATTGAGATCATGGCACAAGTGATTATTCTGTCTGTAAAAAGAATAAGCTCAGTTTTTCAAAATTTTGAAGAAGTTTCCTTATCATGTAACACATCATTGCGTTCATAAAAAATCCTCTATTAAAAGGGCCAAAAAAATTGCACAGTACCAATTTTAAATTGTGAGGTTAGGTTAGATTACTAAAAATTTACACAAATAAAACTGTTTTTATTAAGTGACAATAAAATTATTTAAATTATCATGCAAATTAGTTCAAATCGCATCTCAATATCTTAAGTAACAACAAAGTTACGGCATATAAAGAAATGAGGAGATTTTGCTTTTGTTTTTAATTTTAGACAAGTGGGCCATGACAAGTAAAATTTGAAGATGGATTCTTAATGAGCTCTCAAACCTGATCCTTTTTGCTAATTTAACCATCTCTCTATCTCTTCAAATACAAAAGTTACCCATGTTGTCCCTACGAAATTCGGGCACCCTGTAGAGGACCATAGACCTGAACAGGGAGAATGGAAGAAAATAGAGCAGACCTGAACTGGATAACAAAGGTATGAAGGAATTCCAACTCTAGCTAGGAATCTTTTACATGCTGTACATCGTAGTAGCACGGAATCTCAAGCTCTATATTACTTCCGAATGATGGCATTCTGTAGAGATGTATTTAAGTTTTTCTCTAGAATATCTTAGTAGGTTTGTGCCTAATTACCCTATCATTGTCGATATCCTAAAAGTTGTTGATTGCCAGTGTGAGTAGATAATTTTTGTGAAATTTTCGTGCGAGCAAGAGGAGGTTCGCTTAAGTATCAATGTGGTTTTTTGCGTTAAGGCAGTATTTTGTCCGAAGTCAGTTTTCAATTCATTAAGTAAACATTGTTCGTTTCTTGAGATTAACCATTGTGAAGGTGTATTTATTAATTTATTTATTTTGGTACACAGCCAACAGCCGTTAGGTCAATTATAGGCGTCCCTGTACATTTTATGGGGACTTCCAACCCCACTAACGACTGTCATGATGTTATTATGACATCCGGGACCAACTATTTACGTGACAGCCATATCACGAGGCGCCGAAAGAAGCAGCAATAAAACTCCCATACAAGTTCTGACCAGAAAGAGCGTTGCTTAACTCTACTGATCGAACGTGAACGCTTGTTCAAGCTACACCACCCGGGACGCATGTTGTCTGAAGAAGTAGTCTCCACATCGCATAAATATTTGAATAAGTGATTATACCGTGTTATTTGATCATACTCTATAATTTCTTTATAAAAAATATGATAACACAAAATATCGTAAATTTTTCTGGCCCATTTAAAAGATGCGGTAATGTATAAAAGAAATTACAATTATTATTTTCTTCCAATTTAATGTACACAAGTCAATTTGTATGCAGAGGAAAGAGGCATCGTACTGGTATTATCTATTTTCAGATTAAAGGTTACGAATTTACTATCCACCACATGTTTAACTATGTAAAATAGTAGAAAATATAAATTACTGTTAACTTTCACTGAAACTGCAGTATACTACTATTTTCTAATCCTCATAATTTTTTAAACGTGAGCTAATTTTTCGGAATATGTCTTTTATCTCACAGTATTAATGCTTCTACGTTATATCCTTCTAAACCTGTATACAAAGCTTTATTAAATCAAAGAATTTCGTTGTACTGATTAAGGGTAGGAATATTTTATTTATTAATAGTATTGCTGTGAGAAAGTAAAATACACATCATTACATATTGCATTATCATAATTATCAAAAGTACTTTAATATATTCCGCAGAGACCTTTAAATATCTACATCTTACAGCTCAAGTGGTTCAAATATGTAGATAATAACACGGTGACAATTCCATTAGAAAACTCCAATCTCTGGGTTACTGCTAAATTACCATCTACTAAACGACAGGCCGTATTTGAAGTCACAAACGAAACTAACAAGCTTTGTGCATGAGGATCGGACGTGAAAATAGGACTACATGTTCTGGATTAAAGCTACCCAGATAACTCCAGCTTTGAACTTATAGACTTGCTGAGCATAGATACGGTGGCTTTTTCATTTCTAGTTCCTCTTGTTAGCGGAAATGAAGTCGGCAAACGTAACTGGTTATTCTAGCAATTTCTGCAGCACACAGGAAGTGCTTACACTGCCTTTTTCAGAAAATCGCGCTCATTTTGAGACCAGTGCATTCGCTCTGAAATATTAGCCGGCTTTATCGCAGGCGGCGTGATGCAACGGATACAAATGCGGACCAGCAGCGCGAACTTTAAATAATACGCCTGCTTTGTCGTATGAAAACGCTCATTTGCATTAACAAGATCATGTAACATCATCATTGCGCTCGGTAGTTAATGCAAACGCGCGGATTTTGGTGTTAGGTAAGTTATTCCGCACAATAAGGTTTGCAAAATGTGAAATGTAAAACTAGTTACGTTCTAGTTGAAAGCACTAAAAACAAGAAACCTCTGGCTAATGAATACTGTACGAGAGCGTTTATGTCGTCAAATGCTAGCAAATCCCAAGTTTGCGAGGATAAATAGAGCGCATAAAATCAAAGTAACTCGCTTAGGAATTTAAGTTTTGCTTTTCAATCCCGGTTTAATCTATCGCTGACGTTTATTGCATAATAAAAGTGCACTAAAAGTACAACTGGGATTAAGATGTGGTACAGGTAATAGAAGTAATAGAATTTGCTTTCGTATCGGTAACAAAATAGAAAGTTTGAAAGGGCAATTCAACGTAAAGTTCAAAACTTTAGTACTGATTCGAACTCAATGTCCGAATGCTGAAAAATAATTACTGAAGACCATTTCAGTTTATTTAGTTCGGGCCTTGCCATAAATTTTCCATGATATCAGTAACCCGAAAGCAAATGTTTGTCATATTCACTGATTCATGTCCATGAGTGCACTGACGTATATACATATACAATAAGATCACAGAATTAAAAAATTTGATAAAGTAGCAGCAACCGTAAAGCTCACAGTAGAAGGTATTTTCTGGCAATTCTCTGAAAATTATTACCGGGGTCTACATCTCTTCTACATTAATAATTTTTTCTTAACATCCCTCCGCTTTATATCAAAACTGTGCAAAGATTACCTAAGTAGTAATCTAATAAAGAGTAATAAAAGATCTTCCAGGGAACCACTTTGCAGTTTCCATGCATTAAAATGCATGACATGCTCTACCCTAGTTTTGCAAATTTAAATGACTGCAAAATTTTAATATTAGAGGTTATTTACATATTTTTATACAGAATGAAGATTGCATTTGTAATTAATTAATACAAATTCATTTTAGCATTCTTTGACTTTCTTTTTACAGTAACTTAGTTTAAGATTTTCAATTAGTTTAAATATACTTTCATTCATCGCATAGAAATATTTAAATTATGCTCGTAACACATGAGGTTCGCCACAATAGAACTTCCATGGCTTACTAGAACATTTTGACGGATAATGGTTTTGGATAATGGATTGCTCACGTATTGTATTGCATTTCAGTGTATTTTATTATTTAAATGTTGTTTAGTTAGTTAAGTTCATTATATTGCAAATTAGAATGCAATACTGCGTTTGCAACTCCCCTTACGTTACTTTAAATTTTAATTGCTCTTTGCTTGCTAACTAACTCAGTCGTCGATGCTTAAGACCCGTTTCTTACCTTAGGGTAGCTATGCGGAGGCCAACAAACCACTGCTCTGATCCTGGCTTCTTTATACCTTTAATTCTGAAAGAAGACACTCCAATCTCTCTAGAAATAAAAACCAAGTTACTTATACAAACGTCATATACGCTATGTAATGGTATACTGCAAGGGCCGAGCTCGTATAGCTTTGACTTTTAATAATCACCTAGGTATTTAATCATTATTCTGCTAGGAATAAAACTAAACTGCATTTCTTACATTGTAGTAACTAGATTAAAACGTATTGTGTATTCAAAACTTGCAACGAATATTCCGCGCGCTCGAATAGTGAAGTGCAAGCCAGCGGGATACTGATCCCAGGTGCTATTATTAGAACTGCATGCGACGAAGTGACGTAACGGTTTGGTGCAATTTGAATAGTTCAAAGCAGCAGGGAGCAGTCGCTTGCAAATAAGCGAGGTGTTCGTGTATAAGCGTCAGCTTGGGGAAGCATCTCCGAAATACAGAAATTCATAGCCAGAAGCTGCTATTCCAGCTGCCATTCGAGCTTTAAGTAAAACAACCGACTTTGCTAACACCAGAAGCCTGTGGGAGCAACTACCGGAGACTCGAAACTTCGTCATCTTACAACAAGGTAAAGGCAAGTTTAATTATTATAAATAAAACACAGGCTTGAATGTCCGGAACGTGAAACTGGAAGGCAAACCATAACAGCGATTCACGTAGGAATTGCAGCATAGATTTAGCATTACGCTTGTGGACTGTGTCATGCTACTATTAATAGCGCATATAACAGCTATATACTACTATTGCGTATTCGTGTTACGTATTTCTATGCATGTCTGTTCCTTTAACAGAGTATATATCTTTTCGTGTAAACTGTTTGGTGTTTATTTCTACCAGGGTTGCATGTGATCATGAGCAGGCCAGCAAGAGCAATATTGACATTTTACTTAGCAGCACGTAAGTAAGAGTGTTTTCTTGCTCATCTATAAATTTTATAAAACATTAAGATTGTATTTAAAAGTATGCATCGCATAATCGAGCGTTACATTTATCCAGCGTTCGGTTTTCGGATAACGAGAAGGCTCCCGTTATGCGCAAAGTCGCGCTGAATAAACGACAGCGTCGTTTCCTACTCCATGTTCTCCCAGACCCGCTGTAGCGATAAAGTCGCGAGAAGGGTATATAAGAAGCTGCGCGACCAGTTAACGCTACTTGAGATTTCTCCTACTCGGGATCACCTATCCTGTACAGTCCTGATCCTGTCCAGTCCCTCTTCGTTCCTTGGGCTCCTCTTGTTTATACCTTCTCCTGATGTTAGCATGTGATGAAGTTTGCCTGTTTCCTAACATCACCACTCTAACCTGACATCGATGTTAACATGTGATATGGTTTGCCTGTCTCTTAGCATCGATGACAAAAGCGACTTAGATGATAGTATGTGATAAGGTTAGCCTGTCTTCTATCATCTTCGCTAGCAACCCCTCTAATACGCATTTCCTGTATTTCAACCTGAAGCCCATTACCAGACGCCGCCAGAATGTTCAAAGTGTATTCTCTTTAAAAATGTATTAACAAAGATGTCCATAGGAAACCTAGTACACGTTCAGCATAAAATGCCGCTTGAACTTTGTAACCGCATTGGTTAAACTCACCTGGAGAATACGCCCTAGACGTTGTAAAACATTAATTAGTCGCCTGAAAATCCAGCCCGCCCTTGGTACCGAACGCCGGCAAATACACCGCAATATCGCTGTAAAATTTCACCGTCAGTTGAAATTAGCGAATGCAACTTGGACAATTATTCCGCGGAGCCGACATTCCGGGAGCAGCACGCTGTTCGCCCTGACACAACCACAAGCCGCATCAACCCTTAGCACTCGAGGTATCAGTTAGATCTGTTTATTTGGTGCACAAATTCACAGCCCGGCTAATGTAAACACCGCTTTGGCGCACCCTTCCTCCAGGGCCAAAATCTATACTTGGCGCGTCGCCTCATGAACCCGAATTTTGTAATTACCTGCTACTCTTGGTTCGACCCCAAAAAGTAGAGACTCCCCTCCCCAGAAGAAATTGTTATTTTGTTAACATACAATTCAATTTTTTATAACTGCGATTTAGTTTGTACTAATAGCTACCTAGAATATATTTATGGTAATTATCCATGTTTTCCTTACTGTATAAATTTGAGTTTCAGCGAATCCTATCTCCAATTGAGCTAACCCGAGGTATAAATTAATAACGGCCTTAGTGAGGGTGTGAAACGTTACAAGAGCAAACCTTGTGCTTCTAGAACTGAGTTAACTAGGAAACAAAAGGCAATCTAAATCCACAGTAAAGTAGAGTATAGGAACGGGAAAAGTCGCATTACATACATACATACACATAAACGAAAGACAATATGGAAATGCGTCAATAATAAAAAGTAGAGTTTAATTAAATAGCTACGTGCTAATGGATACATTTCTACTTAGCCACTACTAACTAGTAGCTGACCCATACGGCCACGTATCGACGCCGATGTCACAGAACCGCGTTAGGATATGATGCAATCTTGTGGAATTACGTGCTATGCTCTTAACATTTAGCAATTTAGCACTGGTTCGTAAATTCGATCAAATAACTTGGTTGTAAAAAAATAACCTGGTTTTCTCTTTGCACGTTCAATACTAAAAGTGGTTGGCTGCATCTTGAAACCGATGTAGCAGTCTCCTACTGTCAATTATATACACCTCAAAGATGCCTTTCCAGGTTGCACTTTACTCTACGGGCTAACCACAGGAAGACAACGCGTTGGTTGCTAACAAAGCAAGCCACCGTGCACTTTGAGAATTTCACTTCCAGTGATCAAGCGTAGGTCTCTATTTCGACCTTAGCTCGCTGCGACAAGTTGGCTGCCAATGTCATCATTTGCCGCACAAAGCTACTGTGTCAATGCCTTCTTTCGTTCTAATTTTAGAAGTATCCATCATGTCTTACAACTGAGCTCGCCAAATTACTTTGCTCGTATTTCAAATGCCTAATTACACTTCTCCAATAAATTAAAGCACCACCAAAAAGTAGCCAAAAGTTTAAAGTTTATTTTTGTCGAAACCACTTATCCGATTTGGATGACTTTTTTTTAATGACAAGTTGTCTCTTTCAGAAAGTTAGTTGTATTCGCATAGCAACTTATTTTTGTAGAAATACCGGGTGTACTAATTATAACGTGTTTTCCCCATAAAATTTATAACACCCTGTGGGGTTCAACAGTTACAATATCAAGTTATAATTCAAAGCAAACTCTAGCCTTATCTTTTTATAACATTTTGTTTTTTGATTTACTTTTTTATCTTAGCTACTGCAAGAGAAACTCAATTTTATAGCATAACATATTTTTATGCAGAACTAAATTTAATAACAAAAAAAATGTAAAGAAAAATGGAATAGAGTAGTATACTAACTTTCTGAAAGAGACAACTTGTCATTAAAAGAAAATTGTCCAAGTCGTATAAGTGGTTTCGACAAAAATTAACTTTATACTTTTGACTACTTAAATGATTTACCACACTGTTAGATGTCCCATAAAACGGGAAAAACCTGTTTGAAATGACAGATGGCAGCCAAAATTCCAAGTTCTTGGATTAAAGATACACCACAAGATGGCGTTGTACCACTACTAGGCGACCTTAACTTATATTTACATCGACAGCGTCTACCAAAGTTAACCTAACCACGATATGGAAATGCCAGGTGTTTCTGACGTGGATGGCAGATTGACGAACAAGACGTGTAGGCCACGAGAACTCATACTCTTACAATGAGGGCTGTATGACAAATGTATATTAAATTAACATGAAATCCGAAATAGACCCTCTCTACGCAACAAGCTGGCAATCATTTGCATACCTTCTAATTTAAAGCGCTCAAACAGAACTGCTTTTGACGACCTCGGCGAAAGTAGTTGCGTGTCCCCAAAATTTCGTTTCTCATCGAATGACTTGCTGCACACGACCAATTGACCTCGACATACTAAACAATTTTTTAGGATACTGCATTGGTAACTAGCGTTTACAAAGTTACAAATGAGTCCGGTAGATAAAATTTACCGGCCTAGACCAGTAGTAGAACTACCGGCCGGTAAATTTTATCTACCGGACTTGTATCCTAAAATAGCTATTTACGTTATTAGACCGGTAGCAACATTTTTATGGCCGCGCCAATACTTTGCAGGTTGAGCCCGTAGGGCGAGACCTGTATGTTTGGCAAGGCCATAAAAATGCTACCGGTCGTGTATCGTATAAGATTTTTTAGGATACGAGTCCGGTAGATAAAATTTACCGGCCGGTAGTTCTACTACTGGTCTAGGCCGCCTGTAAATTTTATCTACCGGACTCGTTTGTAACTATGTAAACGCTGGTTACCAATGCAGTATCCTAAAAAATCTTATACGATACACGACCGGTAGCATTTTTATGGCCTTGCCAAACATACAGGTCTCGCCCTACGTGCTCAACCTGTAAAGCATTGGCGCGGCCATAAAAATGTTGCTACCGGTCTAATAACGTAAGTAGATATTTCCGTTCTGATGGATTCGTAATTTAGAGTAGGTACAAAATATTATACCTTCATGTAGCACTGTATGCTAAGCAGGAATCACAATTTCACGATTGGCTTAGGAGACCACTACAATCTCACTCGACTTTCATCTAAAGGGGACGGAAGTCAAATTTTACAGCGCTTCGGTTGGCTTAAATAGGGATGCTCGCGCAGAAATGCGTCCTAAAATAACAAAATGCAATACTCTGGATTAACGTAAAAGTGGAACGTAACAAGAAAAAAAGTCTCCCTTTTCATCGCGTGCACAGCGACACCAATTTTGCTTATCAATAGCCTTGGAGCTGTCTATTTTGGTATCACAGATTCCGCCACCACACCCCACGCTGAGCTACTGGAGCCCGCTAGGCATGGTATACAGGGTGGGCTATTTTAATCGACGCATCCGAATATCTCCGTTGGTGAGCCGAATACAACAAAATTGTGCAGACAAAAGTTATTCAGAACGATGGGGGTCATTTGACTGTACTAATAACTTTGACCTTGGCGTCAACTTTAAAGGTCATTTGAAGGTCAAAATCATTTTTTTTTATAGAAACCCCCATTTTTGACGCCGAATTCGCAAAGTGTGGAAAATTTTATTTCTAAAATGATAGTTTATAACTCGTTGGAGTGACTTTGAAAAGATCAAATCAAGATTAAATGTTGAAAATTCATCCAAAAGCTGTTTTTTCTAATTTGGATGATTTAAGGGCGAAAAAATATTTGAGTAGGCTTAGGGGACAATAACCTTGACCATCTTGTCCTTTAGGTCAACTGTGAAGGTCATTGTTGAGTCGAGTAGCAAGTCACATCCTTAAAAAAAACCAAATTTTGTTCCCGCGTGCAAAACCGTAAAACGTTTCCCTTCACTTTTAATTTTAGCTGGGTTTTTTTCAAATCTGTTTTATGTAACCATTGACAAATTGAAGACCCATTCTGGTAGATCCACGTTTTGTCAAGGTACACGAAGACCACGTTTTTACTAGAATTTTGAAACTGCAAATATATTCCTAGAAATTTAATTTTGGCTGCAACATGTTTCGATTCAAATAAAATTTTGCATCCATCGACTTTTTTATGTTCGTAACCCATTGATTTGATAATTTTGAATAAAGTAGTTCTTCCCCCTTTAAATTCGAAATTTGCTTTTTCTTCTGTTAATAATATATCTAAAGTAAAATGTTTATTTTTCGAAGTATAATGCCAAATCAGTCGCTGCAAATCTTTGAAAATATAATTTGTGAATTGGTCAGTTTTTAATCGTTTTCCAGAAATAGAAGTTTTCAAATTGGCAGGTTCTCAAAATTGCTTTTACCATCCAATCCGTAACCTAAATAAGTGGCGATTAAAGAATGATTAAGAATCACATATTAAATATTTACCCCAAAAATATCAGTGATTCTGTTTATAATTTGCTTTTTCTCCAAGTTCGTGTCCTTCTCGTAGCTGTTATAAGTCTTCTTTATAGCTGCTTTTATGGTTGCATTTATGATGTTTGGCATTTTGAATAATATTGCAAAACAACGTCATTGCAATAACGGCAAAATATTTGAAGTTTACGTCTTGTCAAGTTTGACTTTTTTAAAAAGACCTGCAAGCAACCTAATAAAAACATATCATGACTTGTTCTGTTGAGAAAAGATAGTGAATGCCATATACGTGAGGTTCGAATAGAGAGACAAATCAAACTTGCGAAATACAACGGCACATAAGTATAGGATGGTCAACTTTAGGAAAACTAAGCATTGTGCTGAAAGTGATCGATCATTTTCAATGGAGCATAATACTGACTTTAACCTAAAACATGCCTACAGAAACTGAGAGTCCGGCGTGGAAGAATGGTGAATGCTATAGAGTTGCCTAACGTATACCTAACGAACGAATATGGTAGACGAAAGCGAAGGCGTCACCCCACTCAACAACGATGTAAACCTCCAAGGTTCTAGTCGCGAAAAGGGATGGGCGCGTGACGTGAAACAGTTTGGTCACGCCGGGTCACGGCGGCGGGGGGGTCCCGTAGTGAACGTATCTAATATTTGAAAATCGGGACTTGAACGTGAGTGAACGTGAGTGAAAATTTCCAAGGCGTGATTCACGTTTCACGTTAATTTCACCATAAATATTTAGTAATGAATAAAAGATTGCAGGATGCCCCGCCCACCCGCTGCTCTCCCATGTGGAAGATCTAGAGATGGAGCTGCGCATGCGCATCTGTGTTGTAGTGTGATTGTTGTGTGAACTGTGTACAGTCAATGACGTCCTGCCTGGGAATTAAGAATTATTTATATTTTAAGGAAGTAAACTAGATAGAAAGTGCAGAACTACAACTAATTCTAGCCAGGGAGGGGGGGGGGGGGGGCATTTTTAAGCTTAAAGTAGTAATCGACATGGTATTACTTTGTTTCTGTTACCATAAAACTAATACTAGGTATACATCTGTAATAAACAGAAATGGATAATATTTTTTGTAGAAAAGTCTAAATGTGCATTATTAAAAGTCAGGTAAGGTAAAAAGTAAATTAAAAGGATACCAACTAAATCGTTAAGATAAGAGCAGAGCGGAAACTCCAGCTCGGGTATCAAACAGTTTGTATAAACTATATCTAGATCTTCCAGTTTTGTATGTGAAATATTCATAGTCTCTATGCCAACTTAGTTAATTGGATATTACGTTATGCATTACATGTAATGCTAACATTTATTTGGCTCTTCTTAACTAACGCTGTACCAACGTTGCTAAAACAGGGAAAAGTTGGAGCTATAATTTCATAGCCTCAGTCCGTCCGTTAAATATTTTATTTAAAATCGTATACTTTCACATATGCGTGATCCTCTGAATAAATTATTTTGCCCATAATATAGACACATACATAATTTATCTGCCAAAGAGCTGACGCAGGACTCGTGTCTGCGAATACTTATGCAAGCTTGGCTGGTTCCACAGGAATCACGGAATATTTGAGAAGGAAAAGCAAGACTATAAAAATGCAACGCAGAATCGCGTTTTCTGTGTGCAGGGTTGACAACACATGTTTGTGCTTACCTTTCTAACTACGTTGTTAGTGAGTTTTAAGTGTCCACAAACAATGTTCTCTAGCAAGGGACAACGTCTTGTTTTGAGAGTGCTTCAAAAGTTAAGCAGTGGAATGGTATTGGATATACGACCTTAGGTTTTAAAGTAGTTTGTTAAGAGGATTACTAAATGTACAACTTGATTTATACAGTTCAGTTAAGATAACAAACAAATTTATAGTTTACACTCAGAATACCTGACTATCGTATCTAAGGATTATCTTCGAGTATGTAATCATAACCAAATAAAGCGATGTTGCTATTATTAAACATATCGTTTACCTTTCTGTACATTTTATATAAAATGCGATTTTTAAAAGTTTATTCAAAACCAATGATATCATATGTGCCATCACAGAGTGAAGTAATAGATATTAACGACACTAGTTTGATTATGAGCATCTTAACGAAACGAGAGTGATATTTTAAGTGCCGAAATTTAAATAAAAAAAACTTTATTTTATTTCCACACTGAGCAATTATACAATGTCTTTACATAAAGAATGCTGCATAACAACTGACTTAATTCTAATTACTATCTGCCTACAAGCAAGCAAGCAAGTTGATAAGATAAGGAAATGACACCTCGTAAGATTATCAAAACGTGCCTTATCTGTCCCACGTAACTCCTCGCGGCCTAAACGGAACTTCGGGGTACACGGAGTTCTTCTAATGAAATTTCCTGTGAATTGTTTTTTGATTTTTGATTAAAACATGACATCTTAATTCTATGATAAACATTTAGCTTATAACTTATTATACCTATTATAAAAGTAATTACGGCAAAGGCAGTAAAATAATTAAAAGAATGATGTATTACAGAATACGTATTATTTTCAAAATTTGTAGGTAACTTTTGAAATTGAATTTTAATTGATTTTAAATCATCCAGATGTATATGTTCCAGATTTAATTTCGGTAAATTATTAATTCCAATCGAACCTGTAATATTTATACTTTCCAAAACAGGCAATTTAATTATTTCTTTAATTTTGTTGGAATACTTTAAAGTTGAGAGAAAATGGTGTTCAATAGTAACATTGCAATTTTCCGGAATTTGTAATAAGTATGTGCCGTTTAAAGGATACTTAAAACTATGATTAATACAATATATAGAAGCAATTAATTCCTGGGGGCTAACAATAATCCAAGAGTTTAAATCTATTTTCTGAATTTTAAGTTTATCCACTTGCGCATGATGCACTTCACAGTTCGGGTTTTTCACGAATTTTAAAAGCTCACTTTCACACAAATTAATTTTTATTAACTCGTGAAACTGCACTTCACAATAATAATTGTCTTTTAACACTTGTTTGCACTTTTTAACCATTACTACGCTATTTTGTTCGTTATATAGGAGATAGGGTTTGGAAGGAATTATAATTTGGTAATTTTTACGGTTCCTTATTGGTACAGGGAAAAGGTGATAGTATTCATATTGGATATCATTACAAAGTGGAATTTCTAATATAAAATTAAGGCTGTAATTTTGTCTGTATGCTTTGATGGTGATAATCTCTTCGTACTCGACTAATTCTTTGGATGTAGAATACGGCAATTTATACGGCAAGGCATTTTTCTGTATTTCTTCTAATTCTCGTGTCCTTTCTTTCTATTATTGAAGGATGTAGTGTTTTCAATTTCGCAAAGGTGACGGCTTCCTCCAGAGTGTTTAAAATATGTAATAAAAGGTTTAATAATGCTGCTATTTGTAACTGGATTGAATGCATGTTGATAAATGAGTACATCTCAGTTTCGTGTAACGTAGACGTTTTGATCGCTGATTCAAGCTGCAGAATCCTTGATTGTAATACCAATTGATTGGTGCTTAATTGCTGCATGGTTTTGTTGAATTTTTCTATTGTTTGTGTCATTAACGAAGTTTGTTTTATGATAACATTAGCTTGATTTTCTTGATTTTTCTGTAGTGTATTGATGGCGTTTTCGATTCGTTCCCCATCTTCTGCATCTAGGTTACCTGTTATAAATTTGAGAATATTTTCTATTCCATTGATTGCACCTCTCTTACTGCGTTCATGTGGAAATATGTGTTCGATTTTTCTTTGATTTTCTCGTAATAATACTTCCAATATTATTTGATAATTATGAAATTCAGTTTTGTAGGTTTCGCCGTTGGCATGAGTTTCAAATGACAGTTGAATTTTCCTAATGTTATTTTCCAATTTCTGCAATTCGGTTATTATTGGTGAACAATCTATTGTTTTTATTAGCGTCCATTGTATTTCTTTTATTTGTGCAATTCCTAATTTGTCGTAATAAAGTCCTGGATTATTTTCGAGGTTGATGAATTTAGGCTGGTCCAGTGCAAAACTAAATGCAATTGATATTATTGCGATGATCGAGTATTCTAGGAGCATCTTGTCGAAGCTACGCTTCTGTTGTCTTCGTCTGCAACAAAAGGCAGCAGATCATTTACGTGAAGTTTCTTTTCTTGATTTTTATTATTCAGTAATATACAAGTATTTTCGGGGGTGATTTCTTGAATAGTGTAGGGTCCGTCGTATTTATCGTTTTTCTTGTTCCTAATGTGGGTTCTTGCGAATACTTTGTCTCCTACTTTAAATTGTGGATCTTTTCTTTTTGCGTTTCTTTTGTCGATAATAGCTTCTTTCGAGGTTTGCAATTTTTCTTTAATTTTTCCGTAAATTATTTGCAATTTAGATTGGTGAGATTTTACATAATTTTGGAAATATTCCTTTTCATAAAATAAGTCAAATGGATTTCTGCTGTCGGTATGGCCTAATAAAATTTCAAATGGTGAATATCCTGTTGTTGAATGAATTGTGTTACTATAAGCGACAATTGCATGTGCCATAAGATTATGGGGCTGGTTTTCTCGTTTTTCGGTTCGTAGCAATCTATAATGTTCGATTAGGGTTGAATGCAATCTTTCAACCATTCCTTGAGAATTGTGATTATAAGGTGTAGAATAATGTAATTCGATTTTATGGAGATGGGAAAATTCCTGTATAACTTTATTATTAAATTCTACTCCATTGTCGCATGTTAATTTCCTGGGTATGCCATAGTGAGAAAAGAATTTTAATAAATTTTCGGCAACTATGGTTGCTGTTTTTGATTCAATAGGATATGCTTGGGCCAGTTTAGAAAATGCGTCAATTATTGTCAGATACGTTGATCCGTCAATTTGAAATGTGTCGACAAATATTTGTTCAAACGGCTTTTCTGCTGTTTCTGTAATATTTAATGGGGCTTTAGTCGGGTTCCTGTCGTATTTCGATTTTTTACACGTATAGCATGAATTAATGTAGTTTTGCACGTCCTGCTTTAAACTTTTCCAGTAGTATTTTCTTCTTATTGCTTCTTCCGTGATGTTAATCCCTCGATGGTTGGTTTTTCCTTCATGATAATTTTTTATTGTTAATTTTCTACCTTCGGGGTCCATTAAGTGTTCCACTCGTGATGTACATTTGTAGAAAGTTGGCGAATTGCTATTCATAATTGACGTCAGGATTTTACAAAATTGTTCATAAAATTGCTGGTTAGGAAAATGACAAAAATACTTCGTTCTTGGTTTGCAATAATGAATTACTAGTTGTTTAGTAAAATTTTCTAAATTTTCATTTGGCACTTGCACTGTAATTATTTCGTTTTCTTCTTTTTTCTCAATTTTAGGCGTCAAAGGTATGCCAAATACAGGTTGAAAAATTATTTGATTTTTATGAGTTTCTAGGGGCTTCTCGCAAATTTCTACTGTAGCTGTGGATTCTTCTTGTGTATGTACGGTATTATTTGAATTTTCTTCCAGTTGTATCCTGGTTATGGGTATCATGTCTTCAAAATCCGGAGGTGAGGGTGGATTTGCTGCTACACTCGATATAGGTTCTGGTGTTTTCAGTTCTTCGAGTCTTTGGAGTTCTGCTACTAATCTATCGATTTCTTCATCTGCGTGATTTATTAATGATACCTGATCCTCTGCTATAATAGGATTGGCTGGAATTCTTGACAAGGCATCGGCATTCGTATTGCTTGTACCTTTCTTATAAACAATATTATAGTCGAATTCTTCTAATTTGATTCGCCATCTAGCTAATTTAGAGTTGGGTTCTTTCAGTGAATGAAGCCATTGAAGTGGTCGATGATCGGTAACTATGGTAAATTTGTGTCCGTATAGGTATGGCCTAAAATGTTTTGTAGCCCACACTATTGCCAGTAGTTCTTTTTCTATTGCACTGTACCTTTGTTCGGAATCATTTAAGGTTCTCGATGCATAGGCGATTGGTAAATCGGAGCCTATGTTACCTTGAGATAATACTGCTCCCAATGCTACGTTTGATGCATCAGTTGTCAGTATAAACGGTCTTGTAAAATCTGGGTACTTTAGAATTGGGTCATTTGTCAAAATTTGTTTCGCTGTTTCGAATGCGTTAATAAATTCGGTATTATGCTCAATTTTAGCGTCTTTCTTTAGACATTTGGTTAGCGGTTTTTTTAATTTCGCAAAGTTGTTTATGAATTTCCTGTAATATCCTAGCAACCCTAAAAAGCTTTTGATTTCTTTTCGACTTTTAGGTATTGGAAAATGTTGTATTGCTATGATTTTGTTTGGATCTGGTTTTACACCAGCTGTTATTTGGTGACCTAAATAATTTACCTCTTTACGTAAAAATTCGCTTTTGTCGAGTTGTACTTTAAGATTTTTCTCTCTTTGAATTTTCTTAACATTGACTGGGGCATTACTAATATTGTTAACTGGTATAGGTTTCTTGATTGGTTCAATTTGTATTAAGTTTAACGGTTTCGATATTTTTAAAATTTCTTGATTTTGAACTTGTAGTAACGCGGTTGGCATTTCTATGTCAGGTCCAAAATTCTGATGTTCCAAAATTCTTTGTTGTAATTTAGTATTTACGGGTATTTCCACTACGGTTTCCGTTTTTGGTTGAATAATTAGTGTACGTAGCACATTTTCTTGAATTTCATTATGATAAATTTGTATTCTAGCTGTTGGGGTCACTATCATGTCGTTTTTTAAATCAATTGTGGCTCCTAACTGTTTCAAAAGATCAAGTCCTAGTAAACCGTCGTATTTAGGATTAAAATTAAATAGATATACTTTATGATAGCCCTGTTTTTTAAATGTGGGAGGTAACGGAATATTAGCAACCTCATTATGATAGCTAGTATTATGCGCTGTTTGTATAGCAAATGGTTCTATACGAATTTGATTTGGATAGTATTTGTAAATTAAATTTGGATTTATTAAAGTTCTTGCAGATCCAGTGTCAATCATTAATTTAGCTTGAAGTTCCGGTATGATAATATAGGGAAGGTGTACATTTTGCGTTACATTTAACGATATTACGTCGGTTGTGTTCTCGCAGGGTCCATGGAAAAATCCTGATGGTAATTATTATTCGGTGTTTCTTCAGGGTCTAAATAATTAGCTTCCTGTTGGTACTCTTCATAGACTTCATATTCTGGTTGACAATTTTGGGTTGTTTGAGCATCGATTTCGAATGGATTTTCGAAGTTTGGCTCCTCTTCTGGTGTGTCGTGGTAAAATAATTCTTCTGATGTAAAAGTTGGTCTCGGCTGGGAATAACTAACTCGCGAAAGTTGCCTGGTATTTCCGGAGCTTATGTCCATTGGTGTTGGCTTTGGTTGCGGTAAGTTTCGGGGCTTGAATACATTTGTATTTTGCCTTTGTTGATTTCCAAATTGTTGAAAAGATGTTTGTGCATTTGCTGTAGCTGGGGTAAACAATTTTGGCTGTTGTGGAAAATTTGATTGTTGGTTACCAAATCCAGTAAAGCGTGGGTTTTGTGGTGGCAATCTTGAATATCCAAATTGTGGCAATTGTGAAAATTGTGGAAATTGTCTGGATACGGGCTGCGGTATCGCTGCTGGAACTGGCATGGTAAAAGGTCCTCTGGTAAATTGCGGCTTATAAAAATTGTTAGAAGTTTGTTGTCTTGGTTTTTGGGTTCTTAAAGTTGATGGAAATCTCTGCTGTGTAGAATTTTTCGCATAATTTATGTTTTCTTCGGCTAGTACATAAGTTAATGCCTTTTCAACGGTGTCCGGTCGTTGCGCTCGTATTAGCGATCCTAGTGGTTCACGTAGCCCGGTTAAGTATGATTTTAAAGTAAGTTGATCATAGAGATCACCTTTGATTTTTCTAGTAGCGGCGTCGTTAGTATTTATTCGTAATTGTGAAAACAGTAATCCACGAATATCTTGACAGCGGTTATAATATTGTTGTGGATTTTCGTTTCCTTGTCTAAGCAGCATGAGGTCACGTAGCAAAGAATTTTCGTCTCGTTGGTCCGAAAAAGACTTTTGAAGTATGTCTTTTAAATCGTCCCAAGAATTTACATCTCTACCATTTGTAACTATGCCGGCGTCGCCAATTAATTTGCTTCTAATCGACGAGAGAATGAAGTGGTTAATAAAAAGATCCGGTGTATCTGATTTGGTGAATTGATTAATTATCAATTCGCTAGCCCTAATAAATTCGGATAGACGCGCAGGATTGCCGTCAAATTCCGGGATAGTACGCAAATATTCGACGTGGAATGAAGTCATATTTTGCGTGGTATTATTTATAGAATTTAAAGTTTGGGAATCCTCTTGATTTATATTTAAATTAGATATTTGGTCAACAAGGGTTTCAATTGACATTAGGGGTAATAATAAAATTATGAAAGGCACATAAAGGAATAACGAACAAATAAAAAGCGTATAAACTCACTTTGATTCTTCTCTGCGTTGTCCTGTCCTTGGAAGTTCCCCTTTTTGGATGCGATGTCCTTAACCTAGGTGGTCCAATAGGTCCAGCGATTTCGGTCCGGTCCCCTGGATTCAAGATTCGGCGATGGATGTCCTCCTCTCGATTCAAGACTCGGCGATGTATGTCCTCGTCCCGATGTTCTGTTGTTGCGTTGCCCGAAGTTGCCGATTTTTGTGCACTCCGAACAAAGTTTTTTGATTGCGAATTAAATCGTTGACACGAACGACAAATCGATTTAGTATTTGCCTTATCGCAATCCTACCGACTGCGCCAGTGATATTTTAAGTGCCGAAATTTAAATAAAAAAAACTTTATTTTATTTCCACACTGAGCAATTATACAATGTCTTTACATAAAGAATGCTGCATAACAACTGACTTAATTCTAATTACTATCTGCCTACAAGCAAGCAAGCAAGTTGATAAGATAAGGAAATGACACCTCGTAAGATTATCAAAACGTGCCTTATCTGTCCCACGTAACTCGAGTTTCGTTAAGTCCCTTAAGCAAACGTGTATTGTTCAATATTTTATCTTGATCAATAAATTCTGGTTCAATATATTCTGTGTTTTGTGGTAATACCCATTAGCGCAATGACTGCTGTAAACGCTCTTAACGATACACAAATTAATTTGGTTAATAGTCTATAAAAACACCGATGAAGATAAAATATATAAATAGGATTAACCAAACGGATATTAGCAAAATCAGGCACAACTGCGAAACATGTTATATTAATATCTATACCCCACAGTACGTATTCTAATACAAACGTGTTGTACAAAGAAGATTCATTATGAGTTTGCCCACACATCTGGAATGCATGGTAAACAAGAATGTAAATACCCAAGAAGCACAACGTATACTGTGCCAAATTAGGACATCCACGCAACACTTAAACCCAATTTCGTGGGATAAACAAAAACCCGAAATAAAAAAATAAGGTTGTGTAACAACTTTGTTCATAGCACATATAGTACAGTGCCTTGATATAAAGTCACTGTAGCATATACAACTGTGATGATCTAGGCGACTTTTCCATATGCCTAAACACACATAAATATCGTACGTAACCAAGAACGACAATGTAACCAGGTTACAAAGTTAATATAAAAAAACCGTTCAATTCTGAATTCCCTACAATAACCCACATTCTTCATTGGCTCCAATATATGCATACACACTTAATAATAGTTACTCATCATATTCAACCCTTGGCAGTACCACAATCGATGATGCAATGGAAATAGGAAATTTAGAGAATTTCTGCTTTAATTAAAAATTAAGTTGATGTTCAAGAATTGTCTTGAGTTGTCAGTAAATCCACATTTTTCATTTTTCTGTATGAGTTTTTCGAACGCTTGAGCTAAGATATTCTACTGAATTTTGACAATAGATGGTCAGTATGATTTCCGGCGGCCATTTTATGGCGCTGATGGTGCACCATTGTCTTTTAATGGTGTGCTGCTTCTTGGATTTTTTCACTACATATGGATAGAATACTTCCTGAATTATTATGGGAATTGTCGCTCAGCCTTAAGAAAGTGTGTCTGATATTGCTGAAATTAATCTAGTTATGCTAGGATACAACTTTAGTTCTATGCAATTACTCACTCCTTGCCCCCTTACAACTCCGGTAGGCTTCTGCCGTTCGATTCTGGACATCGTCTTCGATTTTGTGTAATTTCATACCTGTTAGTGCATC
Organism: Agriotes lineatus; assembly: GCA_940337035.1. Taxonomy (NCBI): domain Eukaryota; kingdom Metazoa; phylum Arthropoda; class Insecta; order Coleoptera; family Elateridae; genus Agriotes; species Agriotes lineatus. The sequence goes on along the minus strand of OW679196.1, from coordinate 99,102,494 downwards.
GCTCTGCGTATCTCTTCCCCTGAACACTGATGTCACCTCGTAGAACACCTGGAGAACTAACTTGTAAGCAGTTCTGTGCCTTTCGATTACAAGAGCTACTGCCGAGATTGAGCCCACATGGTTTTTCCTTGTACGACTTGCAAGCGACAACCGATTGAAGAAAAGCCTGCCTCACCCGACTTTCAAGATCTGTTTGGAAGGCTGCTCCGCAGAAACTCCAAAATCGGAACCCTGCGCAGCTTCTTCGGGGACGCTGGCTCTGCAATTTTACCCAGGTACCTCGTATTACTCCCTCCTATTCGGGTCCTAAACACTAAGTGTTAACTTAGTTCTCTTATTTTACATTAGAATGGCAGCATTGTTCACGATTTTTAGCTTCAATCAACTACCTAAAGACGCGTTCTACCACATTATGATTTAGAACTAATGTTTATGCCAGGAAATACTGAAATAAATTGAAAATTCTTTGTAATCGTTTAAAAACACATTAAGGTCTGCATTATACCTCGCGTAAAGGCTTTCGCGTTCTAACATAATTTTAAGCTTCTGTTCGGTGTGTAACTTCTGTTATCCGTTTTCACTGATTTATATTACAGCTTGTTCCCTGCTCTCAAATTTTGAGTCACAAATAGAACTCTGTACATACAACAACAATGTTAGTTTCTCAACATTTAAAACTAAGTTAAACTTAAAAATAAAGCCCTTAAGCTTTCACTAAGTAGTAGGTACATTGTTAACCGCATAGAACTCATACTTGAGTGATTCCTACGAATACATTAAAATATACAGAATGGTGAGTTTCTCCATTTCATAATCTGTTCTTATACAAATGAGTGTAGCATTTCGCAAATTCGCTTTTGCCCTCTGAGACATTGTGCGGAGATATATATAGTGCAAATAAACAGTTACGTTACATCAATTCCTGGCGTTTTCTCTTATTTATTGTTTTGCGAATCAGCTATGACTTATGGATTTACAACAACACCTGTAGATTTTCTGGGTTGAACCGTGTCGAACAAAAAAGGCTGAATGATATAAGGTGAAAAATCCAAGGTTTTGAGAAGAAAAGTTTTTAAATTTTTCGACAGCATCCAATAATGCAACATTTTTATTGATGAATTAAAGGGTGTATAAAAACATCTACTTGCGAAATTAATAATAGTTTTCTATTCAATACTGTTTTTATTATTAGAGCGGTTGGAGCTTGCAGAAAAGAAGACCTCACCTATTTGCGCAAAGAAAAAGTAAAAGATGAGGGTGCATTAATTATATTCAGTTTACGAGACACCGAGACAAAGTGTTCTAAAGAATTTATAGTGACAACAGAAAATATTGAACACATGAATCTATCAGAAATCATTAGAAGCCGTAACTCCGACCTGCTAAAACTGAACATCGACGTTGTTTTCGTGTCTTATCGAAATGGACGATACACAAAGCAACTTGTAGGCATTAATACCTTTGTAAACTTGCCTATTTTAACAGCCTTATTACTTGCAGATGCAGGTGCAGATATTTTAACACTGAAACGACACGTTGGTTGGTTGAAAATCAACTGTTATTTCTGACGAATATGTAAAAGATTTTTTCTATAACCATTTAAAAATGAACAACTTTCGTCACATTTTACCCCAACCGAAAACGCCAGTTCCGGGATCAGTAGTGACAGAATATCCCATAACGTTAACTTTCGTCTCTAGTGACGAAAGTAAGTGGTTGCAATTTCAGATATTAAATGCATTCTGTCATATCCAATTGTAATTTAATTTTACAAAGCACAATGGAAAAACATGATTTAGCACAAAAACGTGAAAATTTACTTTGTATAACGTAATAAATGCAAAATACAGTTATAAAAATTAACACGAAATTGGCAGGACGTCTCATCAAGTAGCCTTGCTCTCGGACGTTAGTGTTTTAGTGCAGTAGTAGTGAACAATGGTTATAGAAAAAGTATAGTGTTTTATTCGTCGAAAAGCATTTTCTGCAACTTGAGAACATTATCAAACTCGGCTACGCCTCGTTTGATAAACTGTTCTCTCATTTGCAGAAAATGCTACTTTCGTCACTCGTTAAACAATATACTATTGTTGCTGTAAAGAAGATTGCTACCCAAATCCTAGGTAAAAACGACTCCCATGGTGCTGATTAAAATGTAGTAGCTTTGTCTTTTTCAAATCCGTCCTCACAGGACTTGTCTGTGTGAATATAAGTGCAACAACTTGTGTCATTCAAATGTATACTAAAAAATAATTTTCCACCATTGTAATGGCTAATATTTTAATAAACGTAGTTAGATATGCCCACTTTTATTACAAAGAGTTAGTAATATTGTTATTTCACTAAGTGAAATCGTCTCATTATGTCACTGAGTAAGATAATGGAGTTCATTACCTAACTCACATGAGTGAAATAAAGTGCGTTAACTAACGAAAATAGAAAAAAGTCGTTCAAATGTTTGCACTTCACCTTAATATTCGATTTAAAAACCATTCCTAATGATTAGGTACCTAGTTCTCCATTGCAAGTAAATCGCTGCTGGTTTTGACATGGTCTAAAACAATAATTTCTTCAAAATAACAATATTGTTTGGAAGTTAATGGTATTGCAGACTAAGCAAGTTTCTTTACCCTATCACCCTTTATATCTTTGTTAAGTGTATTTCATCAACAAAACAAGTTTTCCAGTGCGCCAATAACCTAAATTCATTATTTTACATTTTTAGCCACTGTTTAATTCGATGAAAATTTTAATACGCTAATATATAGAACAACTGCTTAAGCGTAATTTGACTTTCAGCGAACGCAACACTGCAAAGGCATTTTTGCAACTGATATCTATTAAGTTAATATAACATCTCCAAACTGACGGTAATTCACAACATGCATTACTTACAACTAATAAAACAAATTTAATTTAGCTGGATGCAGTAATTAACTGGCTTTAGTGGATGCAAGGACCAGGGATGCAGCTGATGCAAAGTAGGGCGGGTAGCTGAAGCTAGTGGCTGAAAATTTCCTAGCGCGTTGGTCTCATCGAACAGAGAATAGACAGTTTTATTTAAAAGCATCGATAAGAGATGTCGATAGAGGAGGGGTTTACAGACCTGTGTCGGCATAAGCGTCATTATGAGCATTTTTAAGGAACGATTGATGGCGAGACAAGGCTGTATCTTGGGACATTGAAATCGCCTGGACATCCGCCATTGCTAACAAAATGGTTGCCACATAGCACAGAACGATACACTGAATCCACATAACCGTTTCTTGGTCGACGGTAGCTCCCTCGCTGATTACGCCCTCACTGCACTAACTTGCGCCCGCGCGAAGAAGTTCAACAAATTGCTGACCCATCTCCGCGAGCCTAAATCCACAATGCCGCAATGTCCTAACACCGCCTATGACTTTTCTAGTCGAAACTCGATTTTTAGTTATTCAAGTCAGTAATAATATAGGACTAAATTCAGTTTTTGACTTCCCGATCGTATCAAATTCAGTTTTCATTTAATCTGCTCAAGCACAGTATCGATTGATTTATCGAAATCAATGATTTTCTAAAATCCTAGTCTTAGTCCTAATATCAACAGCTTATTTAAAAAATTTAAAAATGTCATCTTTTAACGCGGACAATGTTTCCTTCAGTTCTTGCAATGTAGTTATTTTTAATAATAAAACTACTTTTATCACCTCTCTTACGTTTTTATAACGGCTCTGCTGGAAATAATAAACAACAGGATATTCTTCATAGTTCTAAGGTGAAATATTAAATATTTTGTCAAGCTTTAATATTATTGGTTAATGCAGATCCCGTTTCACTTCGGTGCTATTTCTCACTGTAACGACGCTAAGCTTATAATTTTTTGCTTTTTGTTTTGCAATCTCCTTTATTTGAAAATCGATACAAAAAATAGATTTTTATGAAAATAGTTTGAGAAAGGTATTATTATAATATAATACTGTTGTGATTTTATTTATTAATTTAAATAAATGAGCCTAATAAACTTAAAATAAACTCTTATCTCATATGGGTAGGGTCTCTACATCCAGGTAAGTATTACTTTGATTAGTAATGAATTACCTGAAATGCTTTTGCCATCAAATCAATTAAAGTGGTATTACTTCATAATAATTTTAAGGGAAATTCTTTAGATAATGGTTATTTAACTAACGGGATAGCAACATATTATTTAACTAAAGAGAACATGAATTTAAATATGACATCCCAACCTCACAAATCGCAAACAAAAATGCGTTATACTCGACAATTATCTGTGATTACGTAATTCAAGCGTTGCCTAGGCGATAACAAATGTCGTAAGTAAATACACGTCACAAAACAAAACACATTCAAAAGACGCTTCTGTCGGAAGTGCTTATAAAACCGAAGCATCCAAGAAATTCGCTAAATTCGATCTTTTAGGGTAAAGTTTTTGACCTAATTGTTGCCTTTGGAACGGAATTAGAGCCCAACTCGAGCTTCTAGCTTCTCCCACGATGCTTGGACCTCTCTTTGTCCGTTGGGCAGCCCTTTAACGCCGCTGTAGAACGGTTCCTGTAGCTGTGACGCCAAAAACTGCTTCCAGATGTCCCCCGTCTACATACAGCTTCCAGGGGCTTCAATTACTCTGCTCGGTTGTACTAAAACAGCCACTGGAATACAATCTTACACTCGGTGCACCGATAAAACACTTTTTCAACCTTCTGCAGAGGTGCTAGGAATAAATGCACTCAAATATCACAAATACATATCTTTTGCCAATACAACGGCTTCCATAATTTTCGTTACATTTTAGAACGTTTCTCGGTAGCTGTAACTAATTCTCCATAAAACGTGTTGGATGAAGGTTTTTATATGAAGAATTTATGGTTGGGAGTATTTTTGCCAAAGCAGAAACTTCCTCAATTATTTGTTTCATTTCGTGAATTCTTTTCAATCAAACGATCGAAGCTTTTGGATAGTGTAGACATGAGGAGGATGACGTCACAATTTAGTATTATTTATTTATCAATGTAGCCATTTTTATAATCGAGGACCTTGGTAGCAAGATATGTAAAGTGCTATTTATTATAATTTTTTGCTTTAAATATGATAACATATATTTACACCAGAAAGTGGACAAAGTTAAACGGCCACCACAACATACTACTTCATGTAAAATATGTTAATTAAATTAAGAAAATAGCCGTGGCATTTAACATCTGGGTTTGAACAACTTGGTAATAACATTGTTAATATGAAGAAATCACGCCCTTCAAAGTCAGTAACCACCCAAAATTAGAGCGTATTCCGTATAGAGTCAAGAGATGAAAAGAGTTTGAAGGTTGGTATCTACACCTAACTCTAATAGTTTTATGAAAAATATATTAAGTAAGCCGATTACAGAACACAAAAATCTGGCATGTTCTATAAAGATTTTATTTTTAAATTAAATAGAAAGGAAGAAAACGAACAAGAAAAAAAATAAATGATTAAAAAACAGTCAAAAATATAAAGAATACACAAGTAAAGGTCTCTAAGTGGGAAATAAGAAAGCTAGAGGATTGTTAGGTCAGGCTAGAAATTGACACCGCCACTGCCTTTTTCTGCACGCTGAGAATGGTTGTCAATTTGCCCCAGATTCTAGTTAACACGGGGTGATGTCAGCAACCGTCAACCAAACACGGTCTGCACGTTTTGAGTGCAATCGCTTAGTACGATTGACGTAGAAGTCACTTTAGTAGAGTAGTAAAGACGTTTCTTTAAAGCAATCTCCGCGTGGTAGGATTCTATAGCTCCCAAGGCACAGCCTACCAATCTGAAATTACATTTCCGTCTCGTTGAGGTGCATCTATATATCATTTTGGCTCTTTGTTGGATATTTGAAGAATGTCCGATCTCCCACCATTAATCGTCCCATGAGCATCCAAACACCCAAAAGTACGACGATTACGTGTAATTTATCAATTAGATGCAGTCAAGAATTGTAACGTATAATTTTTCGTTTAAATACATTCAGATCCAGTTGAGGAAATGTTTCGAGTGTCCTGCAGTTCCTAAGTGTATATTTCGTTACATACTCATTCTTCATTTTTGGGATGTTTTCGAAAAGCCTTGAATTTTTAGGGTATTATAATTAATTTTCAAAATAGATTGAGAGTACAATTTCCGGCGGCCATTTTATGAGACTGATTTCGTGAGATTGTTCCTGCTGGGGCTGTAGGTGTGATATGGAATTTTTCATGGATCCTGTGGATCAGCCGTAGGAAATTCTGTTTGGGATTGCTAGAATGGAGCCAGTTATACTAGGATAATAAATTATTTCTGCAAGATCACTCACCTCAGGCCACCTTCCAGCTCTGGTATGTTCTTTGTAGTTTCGTTTGAACAGCGAATTCGATATTGTATGATTTTAGGCCACCTTTTCCTTTTTCGTCTTATTCGTACCCAATTCTGCATGTGCTTCCCCTGTGGCATTGATGTCGCTCGCTGAAGCGCCTGGAGGACCGACTTCTGTACAGTTTTGAGTCTCTCAATTCGTGTGGCTGCTCTTCAAAGCTTGTTTCCTTACCAGGGTGACAGGTTTCTGTGGCTTGGACTACACGACTTTTCCCCAGTGCGATAGTTGGAGAAAACCCTGTCGCACCTCATGCTGCACATTCGTTTAGACAGCATCCCCGAGTCTACCACTCTGCATAGTTACTCTGATGAAGCGGCGCTGCTACGCAACACTAGGCACCTTCTGCGTGCACGGCTGGCGATTTAGTCATCTGATTTATCGAAACCAAAAATATCGTTGGTGCTGGTCTTATGAAATATCAAGCATTCTACTTATTATTTGTGGCCGTGAAACTCCTGGCCGATAGTGCCGAGAAATTAAAAAATGTGTAAATGCAATGTATTCACCTTGAGCGTTTCGTTGTGCGAAATAGTTTATTTTCAATTTATAAGTATTTAATGTTGGCTACCCTGTTAGCATTTTTGGGTTGCGTTTAACTCGTGAACTAAACTCAACATTTTAAAATAACTCCTTTTAACGCTTAAAATACACACTTAAATGTAGAACATCCTAGGCGTACGGTGCCATTCGATTAGGTCGCGTTTATAAAAATTAATTGATCGTTGAAGCGATTTGATGAGACTCCCGTTTGTCGATATATCAATACTTGATTTTTAAGACACTATATACTTATAGTTGAGATATGTGTACTAGAGCGCATTGCGAGTTAAAATCATAAAGTTTTGTTGTTCACTTCAAATTTATTAAAACTATCACCTAGTACATTTAATAAGTAAAACTAAATTAAACCTACTATTCCAATTACAAAACAAATATCCTATTACAGATTTGTTTTGCCTTCTTTAAGTATGGTGCAGAGTTTATACGTGTACATACTGTAAATAAACAATTAGGTTATTTTAAGCTCTGGTGTTTTCTGTCTTTTATTATTTTTATAAATCACCTAAGTAGTTTAGGAACTTACACGAACACCTGTAGGTTTTCTGGTTTGGACCGTTTCCAACCAGTGACACCTCCGGACAACCCCCTCAATCCTGCTCAGGAACTAGCTGGCAAAAATTTGCTACACTACGAGACAATTCCTGAACCGCATTGTTGTGAATTACTGAATTTTTATTTTCTTTCTTTTGTGTACAGGAAATTCCTCGTGTAGCACGACCCCGTCGTCCATATATCAAGCAAATTATAGAAAGGACTTAAATAAAGAAAAAAGTCTCAGGACTGGTGGCCAATGAGGAGGAGGATGAAACATTCTGTATACTGACACTCTACGCGGACGCAGGATTAAAAAACTTCGTCTTTATGACGCAGTTGCGTACTCTGTTTACTTTTCTTTTCGCAAGTCTCTATTTTTGCCCAGCGTAGAAGCCCAAATTGCCTTAACTTTTACAACCATTATCGACAAGTTGCCATCCAGCTAAGTTGAAGCTGCTCTATTAATTAAGTAAGTATTGCATGTTGTGAATTACGGTCAATTTTGAATAGATAAGTCAACCGATGCATGTTGTAAAATAGCTGAATCGAAGCTAGCCTTAAGTTGAGTCTTAATATAGCGGTTTTTTAATTACCTGATGTACAGCTTATATGTGAAACGGAATGCCGTTACGTAAATCCTTAAAGTAAGATAAGCTTTCAAGAAATTACGACGCAGGAGAGGTCATATATTAGAGCTGAGATCCATTCTCGTTGCCGAGAGAAAATCTTCCTGGTCGAAACCCCATTGTATCACGGACGTATACATCAAATGGAACCTATCGCAAATTATATGGATTTGTTCTTCAAGGTACAATTCGGGTGTTAAGGGCATAAAATGCCAAGTAATAAAAAAAATAAAATACCAGTGTCATGTGACAGATTAAGAAGAATGTGTATTGAAGAGCTTAATACTTCTTTCAAATCTCCCAAAATGTGACACTTGTAACACTAAATACGAAGAGTATGCTGTAAAATTTGAGTACCCAAAAGAGAAAGATACCGAATGTGAATTCATAACTTTAAATTAACAAACAGAACTTCGTCTGAGCAAAATAAAAGTAGATCGCAATATTTTCACTGAATTCATTATAGAGTTCCAAGAGAAAGACAGCGTGCGTGCAATACCGATTGATTTGAAGCAGGCGCTACCGACACCGACGTTATATTTAAAACAAATATGTTATAATTAAGTTAGGTGCAAGATTGCAGTGCACCTGAAAAGTTTCCTTTTACGAAAATCCTAAATGAGTTTCTGAAATTCTCTCATCACGGAAACGGGCATGTTTTTACTGCCCCAAATATGCATCCACCAACACGTAGCTTTCTTACGATATCGATTTAAGTCTCGCTCTCTCGTTGTAACTATAATTGTTTGAATATCGGCTTTAAAAACTGCAGTACATTGTGCTGTATGTGATAGACAACCTCTGAAATTTACTACAGAAATATAAAAGGTGTTTTATATCATTCAGAACTAAACGTACTCAGTAGACTAGTTTCATCAGTTTATTCTAAAAGTCGCCTGAACAAAGAAAAGGAAAAACGAACAAAGGTATTGTTCTCTACGTACTAATCGAATTGTCGAGCGGTTTTCAAACTGATCATCAGACCATCTGCCTTAGGCAGATGCGTCCCAATAATAGAATAGTAGAAAAGACTCGGACAGCTTCTGTTTCAAGTTAATAACGTGTTCTGTGGGAAACCTTCCTCAAATTTCCAATTAAGCTTTAATAAATATCGGTATCGTGCTTACGTCATTATGCTTGTTGCAACCTGTATTATTGGTGTCCTAACCTTTCAATTTGTAGTTGCTCCCTATAACTAAGGTAACTAAATTTTTTTTAATATAGGGAGGTTGTATGTAGACAGAGAAACAAGCAATAGAATTATTTGCCTGGCAAATAAAAGGTTTTGCAGTAACTTAAAATTTAATAGAATAAAATAGCAGCAGCTGAGTTACTAACAAAATGTTGATTGGGAAATGTTTGAGTTCTTAAACGTTTTTATATGTATCTACAATTATTGTTGTTTGGAAAGAAAATAGTTACCTTATCTTTAGAACTACCTCTTCAACAACAGAATTCTTAAGTAAGAGGAAGAAGGAGAGGAAGAAGTAAGCGATATGAAATATTTTATTGCAGTTGCAACTAATATTTTACACGATTATTAAAGTATTAGTTGCACGACAAATGGGTATAAAATAAATAATTGTGTCGACTGTATAAAAGGTAACTTGCTAGAGCTACGATTTCTGAATTCCAAAACCGAAAATAACCCATTGCACTTGCTCCCAAATATTTAGGAGTTAATACATCCCCTTCAGGTCGAAACAGTAAGCATAATTAGCATTGGTAGGTGCTGCATGATTCAAAATGATGAGCAAACTAATCTATGAGAAGAATTTTAAAGAAAATAGGAGGGTAGAATTTGGAGGGTAACGACACAAAGGAATTGAAAGCAGGTAAGAAGGGTAAAGTGTACCTGTTTACAGTTCTATCAATTGTAATTACCTACATCTAACATGAATATTAATTAAATTTTTAAATGTATCATTAATATTTATCTTAACTATAATTATTGAGATTCGAACACTTAATAAAAAAAAATTAGGTTTTGCAGACAATATAAGTTGAGAATGTTACTTTATTACTGCTTTATTATCTGTAACGGTGTAAATACAAAAATTGTGTCATGATTATTCGTACTTGGTTACCTTCGATCAAAGTGTGTCATTGCATTTATTCTATATACGTGTGGTACAGGGTGGGAAAATTTCGATGTTTTCACAGGAAATTTCAATAACTATAGGATATATTAATATTAACTCCCCACCCTCAATCTTCCTTTCCGAGAAAAGCTTAATGATAAAAACCAAAATGGGCTGTTTTCGAGTTATAAACAGAAGTTAGATTTTGAATTTTTCTGGTTTTGTGGCTATATCTCATTTATTTATAAAAATAGAGAAAACCAATTTTTCCGTTCTTCAATCACTTTTTTATAATGTAGTGGAGTAGTCAGCTTTTCAAAATCAGATTCGAAATTCCAGTTATACCATAAAGTTGTATTTGTTTGTATGGGACTCGTATGGGCTATGGCATCATGGGAAAGAGGATTGGAAGTTTGGACATGTATGGAATTTTTTTTATCTATTTGAAACTGCACTTGCCAAAATTTAAATATCTCCCTTCTTATACGGGGGAGGTTCGGAAATATAGTTGAAATATGATATCAAATATTAAGCTACAGCCACCTGTTCGAATAAACAATTTTTACTGGTTTTTCCTAGTTTTTCTTACCGCCCTGTGGCTTTCGGAAAACGGAATACTTCAAAGATATTATCTCATGTTCGACAATACATAAATATGTAATGTCAAACTTGAGTTTCGCTGATTTGGCAACCAAAAAAATACGTTAATCGAAATTAGTGTTAAAAAATTAAATTTATTGTAACCAATGTAAAAAACTAAATAACGAACGATCTCAGCATCATCAAGACTTCAAAAAAATTATAACTTTTTACAGAAATTTAATAACAAATACTTCCAAATAACATTTGTGTGATTTGAAAAATAAGGGTACTCTATTCTTGGGCCATTTTCATATTTTCGAACCTCCCACGTATACGAAAGAACATATCCAAATTCTAGCAAGTATAAGAATTTTTATAAAAAATTAAATTTTCTAATAAATGGATAATAAAACAATCTTCCATATGTCCATATTTATGACAGGCACTGTGTACCCAACAATCAGACGTGATTAATTCTGTCAATCAAACGGTCGGTATTGTAACAACTCAAAGACATAGACTTCGTTTAATTAGGTATATTCTAAATTACACAAGCCGTCAACTACAAAACGAAGAAGTATTAAAGACTTCTTTGGAAATTGTGGGGTTTTTGCTATAATGTAGTGAAAATTAATAAGACATGAGAGATATATCTGGAATGGATGAAAAAATTTCTCTCTCATGATGGCACAACCAACTACGAGTTCGATATAGAAAAATACAACTTTATGGCATAACTCGAAATTGAAAACATTTTTGAAAAACTGACTATGCCACTGTATTCTCAATATGAAAGAGCCTGAAGGTCATTGAAATTACTTTTTTTCTATTTTCATAAATAAGCGAGATACATAGTCACATGCAGGCTTTCAAGGTCGTCGTGCATAATAGTAGGTTCTTCCGGGTTATGCCGTGGTCGTCGATTTAAACTTGACGTTCGCTGCTCATGCACCCATTAGTCGTTAAGGTTTGCTGCTGAGGAATTGTTACAGTTGGTATGCTAAAATAAGATTTACCAACCGTAACGACTTTTTCGTATATAACCAGGAGCAGAAGGCACCGACATCAGTTTTTAGAAATCTTCTGAAGAAGTTGACAGCATGAGCAGTGAAACAAGTTCAAATCGATCACCACGGCATAACCCGAAAGAACCTACCCTTAAGCGAGATATAGCCACAAAACGAAAATTCGAAAAATCTAACTTTTGTTTATAACTTAAAAACAAAAGACGATAGCCAATTTTAGTTTGTATCATTGAGCTTGTCTCGAAAATAGGAGATCGACGATGGAGTCCCTATGAATACCGACATCGAAATTCCCCACCCTGTACAGCATCGATTCAAAGATAGGGTTGCAATGAAGTGATAGTTGTATATTCAAGGGTAATACCACAAGCAGTGGATATATTTTTGACAAATATTTTGTCGTTTCCATGTACATTCTTGCGTTTAAATTTCACGATACAAAATCACATCAAAAATGTCACGAGCCGAAGGCGAGTGACATTTAAATGTGATTTTGTTGAGTGAAATTTGCAAGAATTTCTATGGAAATGGCAAAATATTTAAAAAAAATATATCCACTTCGAGTGGTATTTGGGACGACTATTTAACAATATTAATACATAACGATTAACTTTATTGAAAAATAATCCAACAATTAATATAATTATTCATTCTCAATTAAATTCAGCTGAATACTTCCAAAACACAGCATTTTAAAATTTTTAAAAGAAGCCACACAGTTTGTTGGTGTTTAGTGTTACGTAACCTAGCGATATCACTAAGGACAGAACATCGTTGCTAAGCGATACTTCGCAACAAGGCTATTTATTTTTTGAGTACGTACATTGTTTTGTGAATATTTTGCATGGTGCCCAATATTCGGTGATATACTGCTGTTATTGGTTGAAAAAAGCAAATGTCTGCAATGTGATTGGCTTATATATTATAGTGTTGAATAGTCATTTATATCAGCTGTTATTGTTCTGCTCCACCTTTTCAAAGTGTACAACTGCCGTTGATATATTTGTGTACTTGGTGAGTGATTTTTCTTCTTCTGTTTCAGTCCTATCTGTGTATGTCTTTCATTCGTTCATTGATATTTCATTACGACCAATAAGAGGGTTTTCATATGCAGCCAAGTTAAAACTGTTTCTGCAGAACCTATTTCAGATAAGAAATAATCTTTCCGAAGTCATATAACGGTACGTCATTTCTTTGACGGCAACTTAAAAAAAATCTAACTAAACAACTGCGGTATTCGCTTCAGTAGAAACAACCCTTTTACCCTTTGCAAAAATAATACAACTAGACACATTTTAACGACTTTGCACTCACTTTGGTATAGAAGAGTAAGAGAAAATTTTTATGGTTAACCCGATAAAACTGCACAAGATGAAAACCTCTCCCTTTAAAGTTTTGCTTGTGGCCCTCCAAGAGAAAAACTGTTCAGTGTTCTTATTATTTTAGAGTTCGTACGGGCGTAAATAAAATGGAAGCCCTTTCGGTTTACAAACAGCTTTTAATTAAGTTTTTGGCATAACAAAATCCGGAATAACAAATATTTAACAATAAGGAAAGGTGAAATTACGAGGGAACGAAGAGGCGGAGAAAGATACTTGCAAGCTAATTCTCAGAAGAAAGAAAATATAATAGCTTTTTAAAAGTCAGTACAATATAATCGCGTAGGGTTTGTCTATCGTTTTATTTGAATGTAAAAAATATGAAAAACCTATAACCAGACTAATACAGAGTTGTCATACTGAAAATCAAAGTTTGAACTACCTTAACAAAGGCTTTTCATCCCCAGCGTCTGATGTTTGTGCAGAATTTATGAACTTCAAATATGCCATAAAACAGAGCACAGAAAATAAAGCTTCTCTAAAGACACATCTTCGAATTCATAACATACATACAAATGAGTTTTGCAAGCTACTGAAGCAACAGCCTCCCAAGAGCCTGTCATTATGTTTTGATTTATATTACCCTTTAAATCACCCTTTGCCTAAGACACCTATCTAAGATGCCTTGCATTTAAGAAAAAATCAGTTCTTATACATTCTGTTTTGTAGATGTACAACCGAAAAATACAATATTTTGTACCTGGTGAGAAAATGCAGCCAGTCGCGAATCAACAAAAATATGTATATAGGTTCGACTTTATTAACACATCTTTCGGAGCTCCTGATTACGAAAATATAGAGTTAATCCGATTGTTTTGCGATTGCACACAAAAATGTTATTATTGTGCAGCTTTTGGCATATTAGTTCAGAAGCTCCCGATCACGTTAAGAATATACTGTTAACTTTCCGTGTATGCAGATATCCATATTTGCCTGCGGATCATGTATTTAGACGGGCCAACAAGACTATAAATATACACAACATCATTCTTGAAGCTAATGAATACAACAGTCACTAGGGGAATGTTCGTACTGTAAAAAAGTGGGCGATGATTGTCAGTTATATGACATCTAGAAGTTCCAAGGTGCGATTTAAACCTTCTTTGTACAGGAAACCTTATTTCGGGGGAAAAGCAGCAGGGAAGGAGTTGTATTGCAAAATACTTCTAAAATATAGAGCTAGACAAGGAAAAATCGCCAGAAGAAAAAATACCATGTCCGCGATTGTCTTGAAGAGGATTATTTCTTACATATTTAGCTTTTAAGAAATTTCTCTGTGTTCTGCAAATCCATCTTGTTTTTAAAGTAAATCTTTTAAAACCACTATTTTACTATATAGAGCATTATTATTATTATTATTACTATCATAGGCAATACTAATATCAAAATGGTAAAATAGTTATACATATCCACTAAAAGTTCAATCAGGGTGTTTTTTTAGAGGCGGAGAACCTTAAATTGAAATAAAACACAGATAAATGGCTTTAATATCCATAAATTTGGCTTTATTTGAAAGATATTTTTTTGGCATTAATGTTTGAATATGATTTTTTGCATGTGACCGTCGCGGTTGGCGCTTACATGGCGTAATTTGGAGGTGCAATTTTCACACACTCTTCGCAGTAAATCAGGTTGTATTTCATCAATAACGCGTCGAATGTTGGCTTCCAAGTGCTCAATTGTTTCCGGTTTATCGGTGTAGACATGCAATTTTACATATCCCCAAAGAAAATAATCTAATGGGGTCAAATCGCACGAACGAGGTGGCCAGTTAACAGATGCACGAAATGGACCAGTTAACAGATCCACGAAATGGATCTGTTAACTGGCCACCTCGTTCGTGCGATTTGACGCCATTAGATTATTTTCTTTGGAAATATGTAAAGTCGCCATTTTCTGCGATATTCATAGCGCTTGTTTCAAACCGATCGTTTCTAGTTCAAATACACCTGGGCTCTATCTCATCCAAACTTTCTTAGAGAGAATCCAGGAGATCAACCTGGCAAAACCGACGTTTATAGTGGGTTGCCGACCGCCAAGTAGCATCGATCCAGACCGTTTACCAGAGGCAATTTTCTGTTATAATTCTATGTACACATAATTACTAATTAAGATTTATTTTGTGCTTAGAAACATTATACGAATTATTTCTAAACTGTTTATTCCTGTATTTATACATTTGAGTGGCAATGAAGCCATGGGCATATGAGCATACCCAAGGCAAAAGTAAAGTAGATTAATTAATAAACATTTCCAGAACAATTCATGTGATCATTAGAGCAAACTATAAACTTCAGCCTCTCTACAACAACAAGAATAACTGCTATTACTAGATTTTGTTTCTTGTCGAACTGTCCCGTTCAAAAAATGTAATATAAAAAAAGAAGGATGGAAGAGACTAAGAGAATATCTAGAATGTAAGGGTGGGTGTGTATTAAGCTGGAATATTTACTAAGCTGCTGAGCTATGGTACCGCATCGAGGGGTCTAGGACATCTCAGCGCCGCCATCTCGGCGCGGGACCAGCTCGGCGCCGGGACAACTCGGCTCGCAGTCATCTCGGTGCCAGCCAATTCAGCGCAGGGCCATCTCGGCGCCGAATTCAAATTCGCAAACTACAGTGTGTATGAAAATCATTATAGACAATGAATAAAACCAGAAAAATAGAGGAATTTTCGAGAATTGGATGCCAGGATTTTGAGATTAGTTACAACAGGAATGATTACATAATTTTTTACGTGGTATAGTTCACAATTGTGAATTACATTAATATGTATTATTATGTGCAATTAAGTTTATTTATAATTTTAAATTTATATGTATTACTTATCTGTATTATACATTTTACATATAGCTTTGAATAAAGTTATTATTTTTTATCTTTTGCTTAATTTATTAGTAAGACCTTATAATTTTCCAATTGATACTGCTACATCAAAAATTTTACATTACACTTAATTAATCCTTAAAAATTTCAATTAATAATAGATTACCATTATTGAACATAATCTGCAGTAGTAAAATAAATAAGGTATGTGTATATTATAATCCATTTTAGGCGAATACAATTAATTTACAAAAAGCAAATACAAACTTATACAGTGATCACAAAAAAAAACTGGCATGAATTGGATTTATTTAATTTAGAGTTTCTTGGAAAATCAAACACTAGCGACCAAAAGTGGTTGAAAAGTGATATCAAATGGGTCAAAACAAAAGTTGTCATGTGACTTCCGTTATCAGTAAAATTCAACATTTTCTAAAAATAATTAGGAAAAATGCATTTAGGCAAGATAGGGACAAATTTTAGGAAAAAAAGTTATTTTTTGGACTTGAAACTAACACACAATAAAAAATCGTATTGAAATCTTACTTAATTTCCGAAAAATAGCACTTTTTTGGATTTACACAACTTCGAAGAACGCCATTTTTTAACTAAGTCAAAATCACTCAATATATCTAATACGGGCTAAATAGGTTTTCGGACAAGCACACATTATTGCCGTAAAAAGCATTTTTGAAAAGCAAAAATAAAAAAGTTTCTCATTTGATGCTGATCTTTTTGTTGTCATTGTATACTTTTCTAAACCAATTTTGCGCCGAGATGGCCCTGCGCTGAATCGTCTGGCGCCGGGACAACTCAGCGTCCCGGGGCGGAGCTGGGATCGCGCCAAGATCGCGGTGCCGAAGTGGCTGCGCCGAGATGGCCTATTGTTGCTTATGCCCTCACAGATGAAGATAAAGACACCTAACACTCCAGTGCTAGTAGCGTAGAAGTCAGAAAAGAAAAGTCCTTTAGGGCAAAGGAAACTAAATAACACACTTAATTTACACACTCAGTATGAAGAACTGTACAAAGAAACGACTTAGCAACTAGCAGAACAGCAACTGACAGAAGAATGCCATCTGGAATACAAGACCATGGTTCATGTCTGCTGCTATTCTGCTTATTCATCATCATAGTTCTTTTTTCTCTCGGTTTTTAACGTAAAGCTGACCCAGGAAGACTGGTTTCACTCACATGTCGCATGTGGACCTTCCATTTTACCGCTGTTCGACCATTTCATTTTATGTTGTTGTCAGTCTGCCATTGCTATTTCATTGCCTATTCTATTTCTATACATATGGAATAATAGATCGGAGAAAAACAATTCGTAAAAGTCACGAAATAGCAACTGAAGGCTTTTTGAGATAATGATTTATACAAACTAGTTTTGTTAGTTTCTTCTTAAATTTAAAGAAGGGTCACACCAAAGAGATTGCTTATAAATGTCGCTAAAACCAAATGTTGCAAAGATACGATAAAGTTGCAAAATAATAGACTAGAATTTACCAATTTTTTTCTAACCAGTTCGTGGAATATAGAGGAAGAAGTTAGTAATCATTTTAGTAAAGTTACAATAGAATCTAGCGCATTAAAATAAATATTATAGTAAAAGAAAAATAGGGGTATACAGAGTAAATGCAAAATATATAATCCTGCACTAAACCAACATTGGCGTACAGAAACAAAGGCGGACCTAAGAAAAAGTACACAGCCATCAAACAAAAAATGTACGTTTGGTATAGTAGTATTGCTTCGAGACGAAAATGAAGAACTATAGAATTGTAAAAATTAGTATGAACAATATTACTCATAGATCAAAGCGAGAAGGAAAGAACCAAAAAAAGTAAATGGGTTTTTAAATCTTTGTATCTCAAGAACAGGTTTACAATTTAAAGTATTACAAATAAAGGATCTTAAAATTATGAAGTTTCTTTTTGCGATTGATGTTCATCAGAAATGCATAATTCAATTATTATTTTTTATTTATGGGACATTATGAGAAAACGGAATAATATATCATTATTCTTATCTACGCAACTAAAGCAATTATAATTGACGTAAAATAGTAGTGCAATAAGTTTCTAATCGTTTCAAGTAAAATTAGAATATAATATGTTTAGGCTGCTAAAGGTTTCCACTGACAAACGTTTTTCTTTAAAAACTTCTACGAAAGACAATTATTTTGAGGTGATATCCAGCTTGCCTCTCGCAAAGGTAAACAAACCTATAGAGTGACGAAGGTATGGTAGCATTTTACTGCGTGTTATGTTGTCATAAGTGACTTTCCTTGTTTAAGTTCAAGTATGCATGCTTATGAGCCTTAATCAGGACGAGTCGAGGACTCAGCGGCGTTAATAAACAAACACTACCCCTTGAGTGAGTCCTAGTTTGCGTATATTGCGCGTATAATTTCAACGTTTTGATCTATTGTTGTCTCCTACAACAAGTTCCTTCTGGGGATCAATTAATCACAGAAAAGTCGCGGTTATTAATGGATCAAGACTCGGTTGAGCCGTTTAAAAACGAACTAATTTGCACCCGCGAGTCGTTTGAGATCCTCCGCTGAATTCTGAAGCGCTGTCTATGAAAGGGCGAAATCTTTTATGCAGCAGCGTCTGGGTGCTCGCAATACCATGATTTCCGACATTTCCGTGTTGCAAGCAGACTAAGAAATGCAGCAAGCGTTTTTAAATTACGGACAGGGTGGCGAGGGTGATTTACATGCAGGAACAGCCGCTATTGCTGCCGTCTGACTGATGTATTCAATATGTATGGACATGTTTGAGGTTCTGGTTCGTGTTGTTCTGGAAATGCTGACCCTTATTGCTTCAAGATGAAAAATTCGAAAAGGTGTTAGTAAGACAAGCCGACGCTCACGCATTTATATAAGGATATTATTTATTGCTTTTCTCTGCTTAAGAATGTGCTACAAAATTTCAAATACTTTAAAGGAACGTGGGGACTGGTGGCGTCGCACTCCGTTTGATATATTCATAGACTCCCGAATAAAATGTGGTTTGGCGATATAATTGTGTTTTCTTCTTTTTAAGTATCTATTTATTTATAGCCACACAAGGGTCTTCCGTTGAAGTTTAAGCAGATGTATTTCTGCCTGGTTTATAAAACTAACATTGTTTAACCCCAGTGTGCACAGACACGTTGAACTAACGTAAAAATAATTATTAAAACTTAACGTCTAACTCATGTTGAGAAAATAACAACTATTGACTAAAATTTAACGCATAATTTTCAACGAATAACGTCTTTTGAACTATGTAAACGCCTTTTCAACGTATTTTAAACGTACGTGTGCCTGCTGGGGTGTATTTTACGTCATTTTTCATATGAAAAGGAGCTCACATATTTGAAAGTACGAGATTAATGACGAAACGAAGTGATCTTACTGAAGAATTCAAGATCATCATGAGATACTACAACTCACTACAACTAAACCAATTGCGACTTGATTGGCCCTAAAGAGAGCTGCGACCTTTCCAACTCAGAAAGGGGCGTCCAAGGCTTTGTGAGTATGTTGAAGTCTGGTTTATTTTAGAAAACACACATGCTCAGTGGATAATTAGTATATTGTATTAAACATACAAAAATACTAATAAAATACTCATCCAGCAGTCAAAACTGGGCCGTTATCATGCTATTTCTATGAGGGAGAATCCCCTAATGGTAACGTCAAGGTATTAATGCTGTGATACGGCATACCTATTAGACTGGCCACAACTCAGCCGATGTGCCCAACTAGCATTCAGCTTCTTTGCCAGGAAAAGGGCTTACCAGGTGTCCGTTAGGTAAGCTTTTCCCAAAACAAACAAATAAACAGTACCTATACATTTCCATTAAAAATTAAAAAGGCTGAAGTATTGTCTCTACGGGGAGAGGTACGATAAATGCAGGAATTACTCACAGTAAGGAGGTAATTATAGCGTAATACAGTTTGTTAACTATACCGATAAGATAAGGCTTGAATCAGCGGCGATGCTTGCAGACCCAGGGAGGTTACCTGAGGCTTTTAAAATGCTGTTCCACGAGGATTTTAACCTGGTCCAGTAGAATGCTTGCCCACAGGAAAGTAACTTGGCCTGATGAAATTCATCCGGAGGTAGGAAGAAACCCAAAGCCAGCAGGAAATTCGAGGCGATGCGGATATTCGGTCCAATCAAGATCACTTTTTGGAGTCCAACGGTAACTCAATTGTTGAAAACGTAACCCCAAGGGTGTAAGCAGCACAAACGTTGTAATGATCCGGTAATAAACCAAAACGTCTTTAGTACAAAAATATTGCTTCTGAAGAGTGAAATCACTTAAATAAACACTTAAACAGGAGCGGTCACAAACACACGATCTCTCAACCTTCTCAAAAAAAAAAAAAAATTACTAGTTGAACTCGCTCCAGCGGGTGTGATCTGAGCGTAAACTCGTTCGTTTAACAAGTCACGACACGGGAATTCTGAGGTAGAACATAAACTCTACCTACCTTCGTAGTCGCGAAAATCATGAAAATGACATAACGAATGGCACCAAAGGAACTGTGGTCATACAAAATAAAATCAATCTAAAAGGAAAACTGGGAGCCAAAAAGGGCTACCTAGAACAGAATTTATGGGGAACAAGAACTTGACGCAGCTGGTGAATTTACAATTACTTACTATCCAATTAAAAAGCAAATTTGGCTTTGTAAAAATGGTAAACGCGCATGCGCTTTCGAAAAAAAAGTGAAAAGTGATCATTATAAATATATAGAAATTTAATCTCAGAAAATACCTAAAAGCGACATATTATTGACCACTGTATTACGAAATTGAGTAGTAAGTAACTAATAAAAATAGGAGGACACTGATAAAATATGCTACGTAAAGAAACTAGAGAATTGTATTTACTTTCTTTATGCATAAGGAATTACACCTGGAAACTTTAAATCACCGGATAGGAATACTAAAGACCAAATTGATTACTAGACAACAAAAGCAAATCATGTTAGTAGCGTTAATATGTACGGTGTTTAAAAGGAGTCGACGCAGATGATGTAACGCTACAGATCAAGGCCCATCGTGCTAGGAGTCAAAGTGTAATTATATTTTAGCGAGCCCTTTCGTTAGAAATCAATTTGTAAGAGAACATCTGCTATGCCGTTACATTCCTATAAATTACTTTTGCCATTTTCTATAGCCAGCTAGCTTAATAGCAATGAGATTTCATTTATTTACTCCCATCGTGGTTTAGGAAAGTCTTTGTTGAAATAAACCTGAAGTTGATCTTACTGGTGCTAAGCTGAAAATATCAGATTTAAGAATTTACTTAAATGGAGAGCAATTCTGTCTACACGAAAAGCAACAATATATAGTTATATGTCGCTGCAAAAAACAAAGCTAAATAATAACAAACCTATATACTATCCCACGAAACTAATAGCTATCTCTACTCCGAATATATTTAAACAATAATTAAATCTACTAGCAAAATTTGTTTTTAGGACTTGTTCATAGTACTAGTATGCTGTCCATAGATCACAAACAATAACATTAAAGTATTTTGCCGCACACCTTTAGGTACTTTGCAGCACAGGTTGTGTTGCAAAGTACTTTGCCGCACACTTTCAGGAACTTTGCAGCACAGTTTTTTTGACATTCCACAACATATTATGAACATTGATATACAACGGCAAATCGTTTTAAAATTTTAAATGATGATTTTCGCACTTTTAAGCTTCCATAGGTTGCAGGAGTAGACAAAATACTGTGTATGACTCATGTTGAAAGACCTTTGTCGAACTTAAACGATTGCAACCTGAGACGAAGTCGTTTTCATTCGACAAAGGTATATTTTCAACACTTATTATACAAATAACTATTGCTTCTGTTTTACTGGATTGGATTTTTAGGTGGGAAAGCTAATCAAGTTCGCGCACATTTGCTACCGCTGCTTAAAAAGTTTTACTTTTAACAAGGAGCTGGCACCTGTTCAGGAGCTACGCCCACAGAACACAAGAGACCACGCTCACTCGACGCTAGATGCGTGTATAGTTATAGTATTGAGTTCATTGGTGCAGATAATTACAGTATAAAAGTTCCCACTTATAGCAATGACTAACAAAAATGGGTTACGCCAAACCTGAGCCTATATTTCAACAGCTCTCCAAGGAGATGCCTTATTCGTTGTCGTTTCCGCTTTCTTTGTCAACCTTGTTTGCGATTTTTCTGCACCGTTCACAGGTTATTTCAACGTTTCCCTGCGCTTGTGGTTTCCTAAGAGATGTAGGCACTCCATCTTCACTTGTCGCTGGGTCGCATTATCAAAAACTAGCACGCCCGGCGACACTTTCGGACCGCGAACAAAAGCTCTTCATACCTCGAGCACAGGGCTTTTCTCTGTTAAGCCTCTGGCAGAGAATGGCTCTTCCTGTCAAAACCAATCCGCTTCCAGCCGGAGGACAAAGTCATTAGCGCGAGTTTAAAACTTACTAAGTCTAATTATAAATATACAAGGCTATAAGCAGCGATACAAGACGGCTGTATATAGAAATCAAGCTGGGATGGCGACGTTGATGCATGAAACACGATAAGCCAAAATAAAGAATGAGGAAAGTAACACAGAACAGGAACCGCTGGGACTAGAAGAAAACCTCCGAGGAAATTCTGCAAAGATTGATAATGAAATTTGGTGGGTACTATGCAAGAAGTTTGAATAGATGGGCAGAGCATTTTGAGCAAGTTTTAAATAGGAAGAAACTAGAAAAAGCAAATAAAATAAATAGAATTTAGGAAAAGCAGTAAAACTGGTGCAAGTGATAGCTTAGCTGACAAACAATAACAGAACATGCCACTGTCGCAGAAAGTTGGGGGAGTAGGTTGAATTACTTAATAAGAGACTAAAGAAGATTTGCCGAAGTAATGGCCGAAATCTAAAATATTGTTTAGGAACTGTAGAGGAATCGCGTTGCTAGACATAGCTTACAAAGTTTTTGCAGCCCTCTTAAATCGTCGTATCAGCGTGCAATTGGTCTTCTTCTATTTCTTCTTCCTGCTCATGGTCTCCAGCGTATAACTGCAGTGTTCCACCTGTTATCCCTTAATCGTGGTACATGACCCGCAAAGCTCAATTTCAATTGTGTGATTCTGTTTATTATGTTTGTAATTATTATTCTTTGTCTTATTCAGCTGTTTCTTTTCCTATCTCTAAGGGGGATACCAATCATCGCCCTCTCCATGGCTCTCTGTGTAACTCCCACCTTTGTGACTGTTTGGTGCGTCCATGTGTGTGAGCCACACGTTAGTATAGGGAGTATGCATTGGTCTAACATTCGTGATTTTATATATTGGGGGATTTTCTTATTCTTTAAGATCTCTTATCGATTACTAAATGCTGCCCAACCTAATCGCTTTCTTCTTTCCACATCTGTGTATTTATTTTCTTTAGTCATTTGTATTATTTGACCAAGGTATATATATTGTTGAATCTATAACCGTGTTGCTTACTGTTATGTGTTTCATGCAAACACATTATCTTGTTTTTGTCCAAATTTATTTTTAGTCCTATATTCCTTGATGCTTGTTCTAATTACGTTATCATCTCTTGTGGGTCTTCTGTAAACCAGAGGTGGTTGAGCCTCTCTCCATTGATATGAATTCCCTTTTTAGAGCACCATTTTCTAGAACACTCCCTCCAGTGCTATTGTAATAAGTTTGGGTGATATGGTATCCCCTTGTCGAATGCCTCTATTGATAGGGGTTGCATTGATATACTCATGTAATTTAATTTTTAATTAGGCTTGATTGTAGATGCTGTGGTGTAACTCTTTGTATCAATGATCAATGCAGGCACAGTACATAATTGCTCAGTACCTACTCGATAGAGTCGAATGCCTTTTCATAGTGAATGAATGCCAAACATAAAGAGAGGTTATATTCAATGCTTTTCTGTATCACTCTATCACAGAATTATCCTCTAATTTGAATTATATAAAGTGAGTGCATCTACATAGCCTTACAATGTTTTTGTGCGTTTATAGTAATCATACTACAGTGTCTGCAAAAGACATGTCTCACGGTTTTACACAAAAAAAATTGATGTTGAAACTTCGTTATAAATAATACACATGATGATATGCTGGTTTGGACATATTAGTTTAGATGATGGTTCTACAAAATAGAAATTATGTTCCAATTGCAGTTCATAAATTAAAATGTTCTCTTAATGCAAGGGTCCACAATGGTCTAGACAGCGACACAAATTTGTACATTTGCTAGTTTTCCCATTGGTGGGTTAGAATAGCGTTAAAAGGAATCCTAACAGCATGCGGCTCGTCCTTTCAAAACGGTCTAACTGCTTTTATTGCAACTGCTTTTTACTGATGTATTCGCATATGTAACGTTTCTATTCTTTGTCTTCCTGGGGAGTTGTGTTTGTAGCCGGCACACGAGCTGTGTATATCAAGTTAATAGCTCTCCCTAGACTGCTATTGTATACTTTCAGTAAGGAACTACAACTTCACACCCGTGCCTTGCAGAATTATCCTTTGTTCATAAACAATTTCGAACGTGGCAAATTACGTCGCCTGAAAAAATCACTCGTTAAAGTAATTGCATTAAGCGAATTATATTTAAAAGCAATGCAATGTACGTAAGTAGTAAAAATTGCGATTTTAATTTTTAAAATCCACTCGTGAATGCTGAAGCGCTGAAAAACGTCTGCCCAGGTGACCTGAAAAGGAATAATGAGCGAGCTACAAGCGGTCTCGTTTATTTCGGCTTCCTTTTACAGTCCGTTTGATGGATTATCTCTGTTTCAAAAAAACTGCCTGCATTTTGCATGATTATGCGCCAGGGATTTCAATTTTTATGGACACAGGCACATTAATTTTTTGTAAGATTGGCAGTTACTCAATCCCGGCGCTTGCAGATACATTAAAATTTCATGCAGGGGCTTTTTGAACGCGGAGCCTCGCAATAATCGTTCCGCGTAGGCAACAAACTCAAAAAGATAATTATACGAAAATTTCATTTCATTTGCTGGAAAGAACGATTGTTTGCAAATTCAGAACAGATCGGAAGCTTAATTTTCCGTGTTTAAATTCTTCCGCAAAGTTTCATTTTGCAGGAACTTATTACGAAGTCTGTTTTGTGTTTGTTTAAGCGTGTTATTTTGTTGGCGGGTAAATATATTTCCTTTATAAGAAATAAGCACTCGTAATCGCCTTTCTAAAATAAAAATCAACGGTTTTCAGTTAGTAAATGTACAGTCTTATATTTCCTGATTGTGATTTGTAACTACGGTTTACTAGGTCCAGATTGATGTTTAATATTATAACGAGTGCAACCGAGGGCTTAGCAAACTTTTTAATTTAAAAAGAATCTAGTAAAAAACTGTTATAGATCACGGCTAGTATGGGTGAGATGGCTTGTCGGTAAAATAGTCTGTAAGTGAAATGACTCGCCGTAGAATGGCTGTGCAGCTCACTGAGCTGTTTGTATGTTATATATAGGTTTCTTTGTCAATGTTAGTGTCTCCATACCCTAAGGTAAAACTTGTGTAACACTGATTGAAAAGTTTTCTTATAGATTCGTATATCGTACTAGCTGACCCGGCAAACGTTGTTTTGGATTATGACATGATGGGGAAAACCCTTCAAACCATTAAGCACAGAATCATAAAAGTATGACTGGAAATAGAAAGTCGTACAGTGTATAGAAAAAGACACTTTCTATATTTTCCAATTTTCCGGCTTTCCCTTTGGATTTTTCCGAATTTTATTTTTTGCTAAACCACCTCGGGAGTAAGACGAACAAAACAAAAAAAAGTTATTCAAATCGGTGAAGTCGTTCTCTAGTTTTTGCATTACTAACACACGGCGATTGATTTTTATATACCATGTGAGTTTTTTAAAGTGTTACAAGGCGATATCTCGCAAACGGTTTACAATATTTTCATGAAATTTTTGTGAGGTAATGAGGGGACATATAATATTTTTGACATTTACTTCTTTTTTGTGTTTTGAGGGGTGGGGGGTAACTTTGCAATTTTGAATAGTATGGTGCACTTTTGTTTAGAAAATTTGAATCTACATAAAAAACTACGTATACGTACAAAAAATTTTTTGATTTGCTCATTCGGTTACGGAATTGTGGTGGCTAAATTTTGATAAAAATTAAAAAACAAATACATTTTACCAATAAATCAAGTTCACTTATTTCAAAATTAGAATTTGTTTCCATAGAAATGCTTTAGTTCTACTTAAGTAAGTTGAGAATTTTGACGTTTTAATAAAAATTTCACATCTTTTGAATTTTATAACCTTATAAATCATAATAAAATATAATAAAATATTTTGTAGACATACGTAGTTTGTTACATAGATTCGAATTTTATAAACAAAAGTACATCATCCTATTTAAAATTCCAAAATTACCCTCGCCCCTTAAAACACAGATAGGAAGTAAATGTCAAAAATATGTTTAAATATGCCCCCCATCTCCCTATTACCTTACAAAAGTTTCCTGAAAATATTGTAAACGGTTTTCGAGATATCGCCTTGTAACAATTTAAAAAACTCACCCGGTATATAGTAGATTTGAAGATGTATCATCGTATGTCAAAAGATTTATCATAAAAAAGATACCTTTAAGATTACTTACAGGGAATCAGTTTGGATTTGTGTAATTATTGTAATTAGTTATATCATCTGCTATGTTATATATCAGTGGAGTAGATGAATACATTTCTCCCCATCAATATAGAGGATGTCCAAGAAATAAGTGCTAAAAATGCCCACAAAAAGAGCCGATGAGAAAACGCAGTTTCTGAAATAACTATGATAATCGTCTTATACATATACATAACAGAATGAAAAATTATTAAAATTGTATATAAAAAGTGCAGGGGTCACTGCTTTTCACTTTACTGTTGTTGTTCTATTAATTATTACTGCCCAAGAAAATTTAATTGTTTTTCGATAACAGATAAAAACAGCTGATTTTTGTTAATTCTAACACGATCATTTCAAAAATTCACCAACACGTAGGGTTTCATATGACTATAGTTATATAATACAGCTGTTACCTTCAAATAGCACATTCTACTCTGATCAGTGTGTTAGTGGTACAGGGTTATTCATTACAAATTACCCACCCCTTATCATCGTTATTATTGACTATAGAAACAAAAGTTTTAAATAAAAGTGCTGTGGTTATGACTGAATTGTGTTAAAATGCTATGAAAAGGTTTTGGAATCATCGTTTTTCTTTTCTGATTTCAAAAATATACCGTATGTATTAAACATCGAATATCTTAGTTAAACTAGTTACTGTAAATATGGAAAAGTTAACATTATTAAAGTAAGCCATTTTGATTCTTTCATTAAAGAAACTTCACTTATCAAACATAATAGTTGTAATTTTCATAGCTTTCTTTAATAATGTTAACTTTTCCATATTTATAGTAACTAGTTTAACTAAGACATTCGACGTTTAATAACTCAAAAACGGTATATGGTATTGGCAACATATGGTATATTTTTGATATCAGGAATAAAAGATAATTCCAAAAATTTAATAATATACAGGGTATCTCATTTAAAATATATATATAATTTTTTTGTATCCCCTGAAATCTGCACGCATAACCACACAACTTTTATTTAAAACTTTTTTTGTCTATAGGTAATAATAACGATGATAAGGGTTGGGTAATTTATAATGAATAACCCTGTACAAGTAACAATTGTAAAATTACTTTTTATTGAAAAATGAATACAGATGTGTAGTGTCTAAAACATTATAAATACATGACAGCATTTAATAAGTAATAACAAGTCCTTGTTAAAGTTATTTTTTTCTTTTATGAACTGTACTGTTCTCCCTTTTAGAAAATCATGACACCAGCGTCTATGGTATCGCTTTTTCGTTGTCCGTATTTTCTTGTAAAACCTTTCCTCTTGTTTATTGTTTACTCCTCTGAGGCTTTCCAGAAAAAAAATCCAGGTGAGAGTAGAAGTAATGTATTTTCAGAGAAATTTTCTGTATCATAGCTTTTTGTAGTTCTTTAACAGTTCCTTTACAAGGATTTTGTAATTTTGTTTCTTGTCAGAACCAAGAAACATTTTAGCAACGGCTTTGAATGAAAGCCAAGCAGCAAGTTTGTTACAAGACGAAAACGTCGTTGCTACATGAATTTGACATTCAAAATACTCAACTGTCAGTTACCCTATAAAACGACATAATTCGGAAAATTCTAGGATCCGTTGCCCCAACTACGTTACCATGGGCTGTAACAAAAGTTTTTGACTAACAATCAGAAAAAGAAGGGGAGGTTTGTTACGACCGTAACTAGAGCATCGATTCGGTACACGAAATAAAGATGTTAATTACCAGACGCCACCACTTTACTAAACCGAGAAAAACACATGTGGGCTCACCGAGAAAGTGGAAGCGATTGTCCAACTTTTACAATCCAACCTTGGCAGTGCTTTAGCGACAATCCCGTACAGCTGCGTTGGACTTACCTTGCTTTCGTCATAAATCCACTAAAGGAAAGCCCAACTAATTCAAAATGAACTTTATTAACGTAGAAATATGTACTTAAACAATGAAAATTAACCCTCGTAGCCCACCTGGGGTCTTTTTCGACCCCACGCGCTGGAGAATGTAATTTTCTTATGTTTATCTTCGGTCTATTGCCTTGAAGCCCTAAATATGCTTCATACGATAGGATCATATTATTTGTTGCTAAGTTGTTATAGAAAAATATTTATACCGCAAAATATGCGCCTGGGGTCAATTCTAACACTAGGTGGGTTACATGTGATAAAATTTTAATTTGTCTAACCTTAGTTTTTATATTCCGAAATACGTTTTAATGTAAGTTAGTATAATGTGCAGCACCAACTCGCAGTAATTCATGTTTCTGGAAGTTGTGACATGTTAGTTGCATGTTAAAATTGCGTATGCCTAGTGTTTATAAATATAGCTCTCTGGGATAAACAAAATTACAGTTTGACTGAGTGATGAGTAGTGTGACAACACATTTATTAGGCCGACCGATGACACCCACGCACAATTTCAATTGATTTCGACGTTGCCCGGCGGAAGCCAAGGTCTCTCTCCGTAGCGGAAAAAACGATCACACGTGTTCCTCTTCCAAATCTGGTGGTAGAATCTTGAAGCCCAAGGACACGCACGCGTGCGCTACTTATCTTGCTCTCTCTGACCCGCATGATAGCGTAATTATTCCGCCATCTGAAGTAACCACAATCCGCGTCTAAACTTCGGCAAAGAAGTCCATGCCTGTGCGAAACAGCCGACCGACGCTCTGGAGCTAAAGAGCAATTAAGACTAAAACGTCATTCATGGGCCAAGTAAGCATATTTAAATTTAAATAGAAGGTTGACCACGATATGATGAAATAAGCCGGGAGACGCCAATATTTGAAATGAACGGAATTGAGTTTTAAAACAAAGATTAACTATTAATTTGGGCCTAAATGAAACGGGAAAAGTACTAACGTTTGAAATACAAATCCGAAACAGCGCTAAATTCAAAAATTGTCCTTACAAGTTCATGTTCGTTGAGTTTGTCATCGAAGCTTTCGTCGAACATCACTTTCTTAATCTGTGGCCCAACAAGGCTGCCCTCTGTAAGTTTTGCATTATTAATTTTTTATTTAAATACAAAAACCATTACCTTCACCAAAGACTTTCACAAAATTTTTACTCAGACCTAGCTTTATATGGCACCGAGGACGAAGAACGCTATTTGAATTTACCAAGAGACCGTGTTTCACATTGCTTGTCTTTGGCACAAACTATTTTCTCAACTACTATTTTCTGGTACTGTAATGCTGATCTTTTGCTCTGCTATCCCAAATACACAAAAAGATTCGTTTTTTCATCTATTATACAGACCCACATAACAAGCTATCCAGTCTACGTCTTATTCTGCTCTCCCACAAAAATATAATACTTGCTTCAGAGCCCTTATCATTGATTTGCTTTGAGATTCCACAATAAACTTTCCACCTACATAACAAAACCTGTCCGCTAGGTGAGTACAGCTCCGACGACAAGTGTTGTCCATTTTAGCATTGAGAAGCTCACGAAAAAGACAAAAATAGCTACCACACTGATTTCAAATTATACTAACGAGCATAAAAGCTCGACTGATAAGGAATAGTCTAGATCCCTCTTGTAACACCTCTCCCAACGTATGGAAACTACACTAGTATACCGTGCTAAGAGGAGTATTGGAATTCTCACATGTAATTGCTTTTCAACTTATAGCTCTCTTGGTTTTGCTTTCTACGTGCTTTCTGTATTAGTTGCTTGTGACCTGGTTTGCTGAAACGTTTGATATTTTCCTAGGCTTTGTTGCGTCG
Source organism: Agriotes lineatus (assembly GCA_940337035.1). Classification (NCBI taxonomy): domain Eukaryota; kingdom Metazoa; phylum Arthropoda; class Insecta; order Coleoptera; family Elateridae; genus Agriotes; species Agriotes lineatus. The sequence continues at coordinate 99,072,128 of OW679196.1, read as the reverse complement.
TTTAACAGCTTTCTGGTCATTTCCCATGCTTTTCTACTGCTGTAGATAATATTCAGTGTTATTATGGTGTTGATCCATTGCCTTTGTCCGTTGTCGTGTAGCTTCTTCATGGGGTTTTCTCCGGATTTAATGGATCTTCTGAAAAGGGATTATTCTCGAATAAACGGTTGTAGTTGCTGTACCGTTGGGTTAGCTCTTTGTTGAATCCTGGAATATGAAGTACGGCAGCTTCATGGTATATACATGCATGAGACCCTTTGTATTAGTTTTATCAGTGTGTCATAGTTTGCGATGATAGGGTTAATTTAGTTAATTTTGCTGTCTAATTTGATGGTGTATTTGTTCCAGTCGGCTTTTTCGAAATTGTATCGTTTTCTACTTGGCATAGTTCTTGGTTTTACCACTCGTTTTATCTATAGTGGTCTATGTTGAGTGCGGGAAATTCGAATTTCATAATGCTCAGAATAAAAAAAAATGTTGGGGAAATTCCCGCCTTTAGAATGCTGCAGTTTTTCTTTGTAAATTTATTTCTGGGACGCCAGCAACGCTACTTCCAACAGGGTTGCCCACACCACTGAAGAGACCATTAATTACCTTCGCGAATTTTTTAACGATCGAATAATTAGCTTACGTTCAAATCCAGAATTTCCACCTAGATCACCAGACTTGACTATTTTAGATTACTTTAGATTCCCGTATCTGAAAAGTAATGTAGGTATATAAGACCCCTATCAATAATACAGAAAAGATGCAAAACAGAATTATTGGACTCTGTGCCAAAATAATTCTTCAAATGCTTATAAATGCTTGTAATAGTATGAAAAGGCGAGTAAATTTGCGTCTTTAAGAAAACGGGAATCAGTTTCAACAGCTTGGTTAGTTTTATTTTAATTTTTTGTATCTGTGAAATAAAAAATTATAATTTCCAATTTTAATGATTACCTACTTGTTATGATTTGTTTAACAATTTGGTAATTTAGTTGTTACTGTTATCGTCTAAATTGAAATAAAAGAGCTGATTTCTTTAAAAATTGGTTTATTTACAATGCAACTTAACCTCCATGAATACAACTGCACACAACTACTTAGTCGGCTTACATAACTACAGTTAACTCATTAAATTTGGTACTAATCAGAATATAAATGATTTAAGGAATTTACTTACTCATTACGTCAGCGGAAAATCTAACCTAAACATTATAAACGGAAATCGTGACTGCAAATTCTCAAAAGCTTGCTATTGACATTACTTTTAGTTTCCATGGCCAACCCTTATGTAATTTCTTTTTGAACACACGGTATTAATCATAACAGTCAATAAAAATGGTGTTTATTAACTGTTTTGAATATTTTTAAGAAAATAGTTCAAGATCAAGATGTAATTTACTTCTCGCTGACTGATGGTAGTTCATTTGCTACAATGGGTAAGTGTGTATCAAGTTACGGCATACCTCAATTTGATCATGGTATGCTGCGAATGAGTATTTTTTTAAACACACGATAGATTCACAATGAATCGATAATTTGCATATAATTAATATTCCATGAATTGTTAGTTAAGATCACTCGAACGTTACTTGAAGAATTATCAAAGGCAAGTGGAAGGAGCACTTGAAGATAACTTGCAGGGTATAATAATAATAATAATAATAATAACCATACAATAATACTTAATAGCTAATCTACTAAACGCTAATGCGTAAAAAATTACAAAACATACCGACATGGCATACTAACTAAAGCAGTTATGAAAAATGGAAGAGATATACATCTTACCTATTATTATATCTGCCACCGAAATTACTCTCCGTACACTTGGCCAATCTCTGAATAGTTTGGCACTTCAATAAAACCTGCAAAGGCTTTTGATATTAAGTACGTGTAACATCGTCAGAAAGTTCCTAAATAATAATATCGATTAACTTACCATATCAGTATACTACTTACCGCTGCATTGAGTCTGGACTCGTGCATACATGGCAGTTTCCCTGTTCGAGTGGTAATCCGAACAGTCTTTCTATGTTTCGTTTCGGATCTATGTTATGGACAAGTTAATTTTAGTCTAAGGTAATGTGGAAGTAGTTAATCTTATAAATAATTTTTCTTTCATTACAAAAATATAATTGGGATACATCCATTCAGTGTATTAAACTTAGCATAACTTGAAAATAATGTAAAAGTAACCTGAATAGTAGACATAAATTCGATAACATGTCAAACAAAGTGCAAGGGGAGCAAAATGGTTTCGTACGATAGTTACATTACAGTATATCGCAAAATCATCACAAAAATGCTAAACCCGATTACGGACGATCTTTAGGGATAAGTCCGCTTCCAAAGCGTGTAACAAAAAAAATTGGGCGAGCAATCTGAACAAGATGAAAGTAGGAAATCCCTGTAAAGTGGAAATTGTCAAAACGACAATAGCAATTATTATAAACCGAAAATTACCAAAATTATATGCTGTCGATCTCTAAAATTTCTGAATTTGAAATGTAAGCAAACCAGCATAATCAATAACTATCAAAATTTCCAGAAATAGTATAAAAGATAAAGGCCTTATCTAGAACTTTTCTTTACAAATTGTGACACTAAATAATTTTAAAAAACAAATTAAGTTAGGAGTAAAAATATCTTCACGTTTTTAATAAATTATTAAAATTTTCAAATAAAACAAACGTTACCGGTTGGCGAATTCAAAACGCAGGCGGACCGCGTATGCAGCCCCAACGTTTTGTGGGACATTGCAAGGGAACAGGCTATTTCTACCTGAGCTACGGAGCACCGACCCTTCGAATTCCTGCGTTGCAACTGTATTAAGTAACGCACTGCTTTGTTCTTCCTTGTTGTATCGTTTAACATTTATTCTGTATCTATTGGGGCCATTTTTGGTAAGAATAAATCCTGCGCTATGTACAAATTATTACTTGTATTTATTGCTAAGTTAAATAAAAAATAAACAAAATTTTATTTGTTAAAGGTGTTCACCCTGTATATACGTATATTTTCTTGGTTTCATGCCAGGTAGGTGTATAATGTGCGTACAATATATTTTCTTCCTCCGACAAATAGTTTTTGAGTTATACCGCCAACAGGCAGACAGACAGACAGACGGAATTAAGAAAACTTCTTTTTCGTTATCTAGGGACCCTGAAATGTGAAGATATGGAGAAATCTCGAAAGGTGTTTTTTTCGCGATTGCAATACTTCCTTCGTCTTTTAGACGACGGAAGTAAAAACAAAAGACAGGAAATTAGCGATCATTCTCAGAACCAAGAATTATGCACTGTTTATTGTTTAATTACAATTAAAAACCAATTAATTTAGTTGTTGCTTTTACATTTATAATAAATTTTACTGTTATTTATATATTTTTAGTTCGCGTATTATACTTTTAGCAGTTGTTTAACGTTTAAAGAAACGCTTCCAACGTAGTTCATTGCCTTGTTGCATTTCCTTCAAACCACTAGAAAAGTAATTAAAAATGTACTCTACTTGTCCTTAAATAACGAAAGATTCGGACAAGATATGACTGCGGTTGGCAAGCGCTGCCTTCTTTATTTCCTAGTTCACCCTCCAAAGGCAACGTCCATTGTTGTAACTTAGCAAATGCTTAGTCAGAAGTACGTCATAAAATGATACCTACGTACATAAAGGAAACTTTACTTGTCAGTCCTGGTGACTCGTGTTATTACTGCCAAGGATTTCTGCTCTCATCTGCAGTGAAATGGGGTGGTTTTGTTTGCTCCCACATCCGTGCTATATTTTGTTGCAAAACTATTATGTTTGAGTAGATCCAAAGCAAGTTTCGCGGATGGAGATTAATTCCGCTGCACAAATGAGATTTTCCGTGCCCGCAGCAGTCAATCAACTCATTTTATTGTGTCCGGAAAACACCTTAAACGTTGTTAGTTCAAAATTCTGCAGTTTTATAGCTTCGTCATGATTTAGCTGGCTGTACCAATGTCGGAGCAAAACAAGTTAATGCTTTGAATTTTCGATTTCACTACAGTCGCATCAGTCATAGCTAATAACTTTATTGGATTTTCTCAAAAATTAAGATCAGTGTCGAACTGGCAATCACTTTATCCACTAAACAAGACGCATTTGGCCTTTTATAAAACATAAATGGCTGTATCGGCGTACTTTTAGCGGACAGTAAGTAAAAATTAATAATTTGAGTGAATAAAAGGCAACCAGCTTAACTGAACTGTTTCATTTGTCAAAAACAGTAGCTGTTAGCATATCCGGAAATTGTAAACGTACATTGGATAACTGTGAAAAATCCGGAATGCTTCAATGATATTTTTAGATTGCAACCCCAATCAATACATTAAAATTAAAATAACCCAAGGTGCCCACGCATTGAGTAATATTTTATAACGACAAGGTTATTACGCGCCTGCCCTCCTACAAACTTATTTCGAAATTTTAAAAGCAAATGCTTTTCTGGGTTATTTTAGCCAAAACTGGATTTTAGGTATTATATCAACTTTATAGTTCCTATTCTAAAACATCAATTCAAAAGCTAAGAGCAAATCGTAATCTAAAAATATATTAATCGTTACTAGAATGCGAAACGTTTCATACGGGTTATTACCCAGGAATTGAGATCGTGTACTTGTAAATAACAATGGCTATTTTCCTCAAAAATGTTTGACTAGTCTGAGAGATAGAATTTAAGCGTTTCAATTTTGTAATAGTGCAAATTGCCAATACAGTTTACAATTTAAAAATTATTTAATTTTGTGTGTAGGTTAACAATAAATTAATTTTTCGAATCTCAAAGTATATGTTGCTGTGATATCCTCTTGCTAGATGCACAAGTAGAGAATTTTTCACAATTATGAATTTTTAAGAAATACTTGGTTTAAGCATGTGCAAATCAGAGTTTATAAAAAAATAACTAAAAATTGTTAATTCGTGGGTTCATGGAAGCACGTTAATAAAATTAAATAAGTATCGACGGAAAAAAGCTTTGTATTATTTACTGACCTTTTCAAACTCCAATTTTGCCAGCTTAACTATTATTAATGTAAAGTTCCACATTACAAAAAACATCGGCGGGCTTAAAGAACAAGTGACAGTATACATTTTTCTAAACTATTTGTTCGTACGCCACTGTCTAGTTAATCTGTTCTGCAAAATGAAATTGCGCGCCACTGCTCAAATATCTCCGCTGCTCGAACCTCGTTCAAAGACCAATTCCGTTGAAAAAACTGTGTAAATTGCGCCAAAACAGAATACAATAGCACTAAACTTGGATAGAAACCACCGTACACGATTGACTATTTATTTGCACATAAGTGACTGTTTCACAAAATAAAATTGCAAAATACGTCAGAAAAACAATTAAGTTAACCTCTAAATGAACGAGGGACGAACGAGAGGTCCCTGTCAAGAAAGTTAGCAAAAAGCTCAGAAAGTTTCATGTCGCATCTATTTCTACCCTTGCAAAAGATACAACAAATCTGTATTGGTCGAAATTGTCGAAATTTTAATAACAATTGCAAAAAGACACCTGTAATAAATTGACCAATTGAATATCGTTGATTTCAAAAGATGCATTGATTCACTACACAAAACTCTTAAGTCTAAACCTAAAACTAATTGCACCATTGTCTTTAACGTATTCCGAAGCACGCATGTAACAAAAATCTAACCTGTCCGCAACCGAGCCATGTCGAAGCGATTTTAGTATGTATAGGGCTATGTGCCGTACCAGCCTTGCCATATGTGTGTGAATGTTACGTATCTAACAAGGGGCAATTTTTATTTACAAATATTCGTACACGTAACTAAATGTGACACTGCCACCTGCATCTCGCCTTATGTCACGGAGTCCAACAGCTCTGCCAGTGGATGAATGCTTCAAAATGTCCAAGAACAGCTTCTCCAAGCATATGCCTGCCTTGTAATTTGAATCTTTGGCACATACATGTTCCGTATCAGCTCTAACTTTACTAGTACGCAAATTCGTAGTTTTCAAGTGTACAGTATTCAGTTTTCTGTGCTTGCAGAGCTCCCCAATCTGGAATATACACCTTCTCCTTAGCTAAGGGCCTAGAGCTTCCAGTGTACAGCAACAACCTCATCTAATCTCTAGTGCTCCGAGTGTATCATTTCTGGTGTGATGACCAGGTTTTACACACTTTTTAACAATAATTATGCCGCATGTTTAGATTGCATTATCAGATTTCGATGCACTGTGTACCGCACTAAGCTTTGTCGAAAATGTCTTATTATGTGCTCACTAAATCTTACATGAAGCCCTAATAGTTTGCTGGCCCTTTGTGCGGCTAAAGAAATTAGATTCTCAAGTGTATTTTAGCTTGGTTTTGCCAAAACGTCACTGCACATTTTTCCAGAAGCCTTGAACACACCTTGAACGTGCTTGATATTGTTTGAAATGCACTTAGCATACGTGCTTAACTTAAATTATTATGAATTATTTTGCTACTATTTACTAGAATCTCCTGAATCTTACTTTCGAATCAACTTTAGCCCTTACGGTGACTATTTACAATTAATCAATAAATTCTACGGCAAGCAAATCCGCTTGTGTTGTCGATTTTCCTCTAGGAAATGAACCTTGTTAGTTAATTGTAAAAATGTTCAACGTAGAAGCTAATATCATAGCAGTATTAACGTTAAGGTAGCTTTATAGCAAATAGTCTGCCGAATATTCTTTATGCAATTAAATTGCTTAAAAATTTTTGGATGTTACTATTGACAATTAACCTCATTTATTGTGGACCAATCATCTTTGAAGAAAAGGGTCACATAAAAGAAACACAAGTTATAAAATAATTCTTACACTGAAAAGAAAGGCACGGTACTTGTTTTGCCACTACTTCATTGTTTGGCATTTTAACAAATGCAAAATTTGAAGTATAGTTTGACGTCTCTCTATAATTTATTCGTATAATTCTCCAAACGAATATCATACGTACATAACTCTTGTCTAACAGGATTTTTATTTTTTTTACTTGCATTGATTGCTAAACGGTAGTAATCTCAACCTCTCCCGCTACTCGCTCTTATTTTGTAGTATTTTTTCTAGTTTAGTTTCTAAGCAACCATTACGCATAAAATTTAAAATTGATCGGACAAAAGTTTATCATTAATCATCTTTCTGTTGATAAAGGTAAGTGTAAAGCTTGAGGCAGTCCAATCCAAGAAACCTACCGATGAAATCGTAAACTTCAAACCACATGAAATTCCAAAATAATAATAGCTTGAGCGCACAATATTTCTTATCATCCAACATTTTTAAGTCTATAAAAAATGAGACTGTGGAAGCCCCTTATCGATGCTTCGGCACACCGTTAGCAGGAAGCGGTTTTTGCCATGCTTTCTTTTGGACGCCCACACCGAAACATTCAATTTTCGTTATCTGCAGACACGGTGCTTTCAATGTGGCATGGCCATTATCATGTTATGTTATATAGATGATCGTGTCATATGGGCGACGACTTCGGCTAAAAAGAGTTTCCAAGGGAATAATTTGACAGTTTAGCTGATAGGTTCTGTCGTTCTCGACTTATATTTACATCCAACCTGCGCGCACATACTCGACATTCATCAATTTTTCAAATGTTTAATGGCCAAAGCGGCTGCTCTCTTCATAAAGGTCATGCAGTATCGTGAGACTTTTCGTACAGTTTAAGTTGGTTGCAATTGGTTTAGCGGTTGTGACAAAAATCATAGATTTATAAAAATGGTCCAGGAGAAAGAAATACGTTTAATGCATTGAAATCTGCGTAGGAGCCGGTTTTATTTTAATTTTAAACATTCACGTTTTCCAAACAAACTATTTATCTAAGGACTGCTTGGATAGCTTTTTATTTACAAATCCTAGAAAGGAGGAACGGAAAAAAGTAAAAAATAAGAAAAGCCAGCGAATGTCGAACATTAAAAAAGATTTCCCCCGCGACCGCGGAGTGTGCGGGTATGAAGTTACGCCAGTGTAATAAATTCGAACCAGAGGACGATTTACCCTTATAAGTAATGGCTGAACCGTATAGAAGTATCCCAGAAATCGAAGACGTCGACACTGACGAATTTATAAACATTGATAAGGAAATAAGCGAGGAAGATGATGTAACCGAAATTTCAGGTGAATCAGCTGCCGTTGATGTGCAGTTGGCAGAATTAGAAAACGATGGCGACTTAGAAATTTGTGAGAATGTAATCAAGACCCACACGGAAGCATTAACAGTGAAAATTTTTAAATGCTTTGCTGAAGAAAGTAATGACTTTAAAGTATTCAAATGTCAAAATATTTAGAAATACATGCGGAAAGTATAATAAACAGTCAGAAAAACCCTTACACAAATGAGTATTTTAGATTTTGTAACAACTATTACATAACTTTGTTTCAATTATTTTATATTCTTGTCTGTATTGTTAGCGCGTATACCTTTGCATAATACAACTTTTTTAAACATAAAAATGTATTTTTCTCTTAAGCGGACGCCTCTAATAACCGGACAAAAACGTTGGCACCGTGCGTGTCCGCTTAAGGGAGATTTCACTGTATACAAATTTCGAACATGTTAATGTTTCAACCCAACGACAAATTAATTATAATTAAATACAACTAAAATAGGTAAACCATCATGAGGTTCTACTAAATAAATTAAAATAAGGGAAATTTGTAAAAAACACCAAATTTATGATATCCCAAACGAACGCGGGACTGTTTGTCTTCGAGTTATTATTATAGGAATAACACCATGTTCATTTTATTTACAGGAACCCCAGCATTAAAATAAATAATGTATATCATATTATAAATATTTAAAAAAGAGCTGTCAGATGAATATCATGTCTGCTATTATAGTATGCACAAAATAATTCATTTTATTAAAGGCGCCCGAAGTCGAGCAGGCGAAGTAGGTAAAACTTTAATTAAAATTAAAATCACCTGGCATTCAAAAGAAACTATCTAAGAAAATTAAACTCAGGTTTCCTTACGTGGCGAGGCCTCACTGGGTACACAAATACAGAATAATGTAATATTTATCGTATTCAAAAAGAACCACTTGCCTCAACTGCCAGATAGCGCATATACATCAGCGAGACCATTCGTCTTAATTAATAGAAAACAGCATAAATTCGAAAGATATACCAAACAAGTAAAATAGGTAAACAACTGATGGTTTTTTTAGTACTCAGCCAACAGCCGTTAAGCCAATTATAGGCGTCGCAGTACATTGTTTACTATTTACAGATTATAACAGATTAAAATATACCGGGTGCTGACTTGCGCGAAGCACCATAGGAATTTGCATAGTAAATTCTTTATGTTCAATTATTTGCTCCCCTAATTATTTTAGAGTTAAAGTGTACATACATTTTTTGTAGAGAAAAAAATACTGCATCCATTCATACTGTTGCTAACAATTTTTCATTTTCCGGAACCGAAGGAATGCAAAAAACAAACTAGCATTTTCACAAAAATCAGTGATGCCATGGAATTATTGAAACAAGCCAATGCCGCAAATGCGTGCGGCGCGAAAATATGTGCTGCTTGTTTGTTTGTCATTGATGTTTGACGTTTATAATAATTCATTATTAATTATGTTCTGCTTAATGTCTCTAAGGTACCTAGACCTTGTCCATAACAAAAATGGTTTTACGAGTATGGTGGACGTTCGTTAAGTAAGCTCCTTGTTTATTGTAAAATATCCGCAAATTCCAAACAGTACAACCATTAATAGACTGATTCATTTTAAGTTTAAGACTACAGGCAGGTTATTAAATAATTGTAGGTGCAATAATGAGGTTCAGAACTTACACCAAAACGACAAAAACGACAATACGTGTAATCTTTTGACGACAGTGACTGGATGATCGCCCCGCACGCACTTGCGTTGGCATTGGCTTGTTTCAATAATTCCATGGCATCACTGATTTTTGTAAAAATGCTAGTTTAATTTTTTGCATTCCTTCGGTTCTGGAAAATGAAAAATTGTTAGCAACAGTATGAATGGATGCAGTATTTTTTTCTCTACAAAAAATGTATTTACACTTTAGCTCTAAAATAATTAGCGGAGCAAATAATTGAACATAAAGAATTTACTATGCAAATTCCTATGGTGCGTCGCGCAAGTCAGCACCCGGTATAATAAGTAATATTCATAAAAACGTAATGCAAAAAGATATGCGGATTTTGTATAAGCACGAAGCGCAAGGGCGACGGTTATGGGTACAGAAATTAAAGGAAACACCCTGAGCTGCATTCGTTGACCGCCGCGTATGTGGGAAGACAAATGAAATCGCTCCCGAACCAAATCGAATCCGCGCTACAGGATGGCTTAACAGACGGGACGGGGGCAATATTCACCATTGGAAGATTTGCGACAGATTATCGAAGGTAACGTGAATAATTTCGGAGGTAACGTGAAGAATGTCGGGGTGTACACGGAAAGTGCCTAAAATAAATTCGACAAAAAGCAAACCACATTAGGTAGAGCAATAACGGTTCTGTACCTGTGAGTTTGGATGGCCAACAGGTAGATTTGCTTCCAAAATACCATGAAATAGAAATAGATAGGGGTACCAATTCGCCGTACCAATTTTGTACAGTTGAAGATTACAAAAAATGATAATCAGAAATGGTTCTACTTGTAACACGACGTGAACTTGCCCTTCAAGTGGAAACGTTAAATTTAAATAAAACGTTTCGTACGCCTTGGAATTTGAACAATTATTTGCCCTCTTTGTCCAACTAGTTATCTCAGTGAACATGAAGCTAATTAGCCTAGTTCGTGGCTACGAAGTGTCAATATCTGCTAACCCAGGAAGCTGGTTTACCCCTGCTATGTTCTAGAACTGAAACTGACTTCAGGCAACATCCATATAAAAAGCAAATTTGTTTAAACAAGTATATGGACTTCAAAACACATATAAACACAAAGAAAAGCAAACGAAAATAAGATTAAATTCGAAAACAACTTACGTGCACAATAGCCTACATGAAACAACATTAAAAATTACTGTGAACTAATTATCTTTAAAATTGCAACTTCAAAAATATCTAAAAACGCTTCTGCCAGAAGCCAATGCTGTTTACATTCGTATGCATCGGACATGGCGCAATTCGCATTCGTGTTATTCGTTTATGAAGTACATTCTTCCGGGCTTCGAACACTTATCGCGTATATGCCACCGCTCTCTGTATTGGCATTTTCTGCCTCCTGGCTGCTGTGTACACTTCATTTGCACATGTCTTAGATTAGGCCGTTAACCCTAGACGACGCGACTCGTGGAAAATTTCCACTCTCTTATCTCTAGCTTGGACGATAATCGGCCGGCGGACTTAACGAACTCCTCAAAACGCTTCCAAGCACACCCTTTGGGTGTTGCGCAATTTTGTACATGCACACGCTGAAAATGTATTCCCTGTCTTAAAGTACTCAAAACTTTTAAGCAGCAAATTATTTACTGCAGGCTTTACGTCGCTTCTATATATGTCATCTTAGGGCGAACTGGCACAATACACCCAGGAGTCACAGGAAAGTGCAATTGAGCCCCGACTTACCTAAACTCAAAAATTCCAGCGAAATATGCTTCGAAGTTGAATATCCCATCGTTCCGCGAGCAGCATTGGACGTGCGTTTATTGCTGCACGTGCGAATAGGCTCACCACTTGTTCACAGCAGGGCTCGGCTCCGCTCACTTTTGCACTGGTTAAATATCAATAGCAATAAAAACCATGGCAAGATATAAGTTGACTATATCTTTAAACATAAAAATTAACAATTCATGCAATGACCCCAAAGGTTCGTTTCATACTCTGAAATTGTACATATATGAAAAATTTTCAGAAAAGATGTAACATTTAATTGCAACTATAAAATCAATGTAAATCCTGACAATGAAATGTGTTAGGATTTGTACAGTGGATTTTAGAAAGCATTGCGGGTAATGCAAAGAATTAAATGTAGAGAGTAACTGTAAAATGATGATTGGAACTGCATTAATTAGTTCCTTATATATTTTTACTCTGAATTAAATGCAAAAGTGTTGATATGATTACATTTTTTAGTTCTTAAAATGTAATTTTTATTTTTTTTATTAAATGAGGTGCATAATATTTATTCTTTAATAAGACCTCCACAAGCACATGTAATTGCCAAAAACAAAGTTTAAATATTCAACTAGGAAGGAGAAGGTGGCAACTGTATAAAGACTACTTACAGTGAGTGTTTTGATCTAAATTTTTACCTCAACTTTTAACATTTTTGTTTTCATAAGCATGAAAGTGAAAGGTAAATTTTTAAAACTATAACGGGTGTTTTTAAAATTTTACTTCGAAATTGGCTGAAGACGTTCATTTGTAAATATGTTGCAAAACATACCTTACCTTATCGTTTTATTTTCTTAATTAAATTCAAAAGCATTCAAATCCAAACGTTCAAGAGTAATTTTAATAAACAATACATGTGCACGAAATCATAATAAACAAAGAGACTTACTAAATAGTAATTAGTAATTAACGGATTTAATTACAAAGGTAGGGTTAGGTATGCTTTGCTGTACGTTCTCAATAAACGTTCTCAGCCAACTGGAATGTCAAATTTTGAAAAACCATTATAAATTTTACTTTAAAAAATGAGTAGTTGGAAATATGATCTTAAATTAGTAAGCATTTATCATTTTTTGTTACAGTTAAATCTATAAATTGAAGTGATATAAAGCCCACGACTTGGGTCTGACTGCAGTGCAGGATAATCGACTGATTCGAATAAGCACAGAGTTGAGGTATTTTAAATAACTGCAATATTAAACAAGAGTAAAATAGTAAATGCATTGATAATGAGATGCGAGAACCAATAATTAGTAGAGAAAGGCACGCTAAGACAAGACATGTTCAGGGGGTTTTGAATTGGCTCGTGAATTAATAATTTAAAATGAAAGATTTGTGCACATGCAAACCCAAACCGCATAAAATTTATTTAACCTAAATGGTTTGTTGGATGCAATTTTAACATAGCATAAGTTTATTAAGTCAAAGCATAAGATGGTAAAAATTGTGAACATAACAGATAGGTAAACCGATATAAAGCAGAATAAAAAGAATTTGCAAGAGAGCAATTGCTAAATATTGGCAACAGATTGTGGAGAGAGACATGAAAGTGTGGAGCTCAATAATTAGTGCATTTAAAAATAAAGTGAAACAGAGCAGAGCGGCGACTTTTACGTAAGATAACGTTTGTGTGTACAATCGCAAAGAGACAATGTTAATTATAAGGGTAATAACAATAAATTACATTTAAGAAACGTTAATTTTAAATTTATGTATCAAACTTTATTCCTTTTGTAACCTTTTTGTATCAAAACTTATTTCTGTAACTTAGCAACCTAATGCTGATTTGTTTGAAAAAGAGAACAATTAAAATTAATTTGTCTTGAAGTTTGTAAGAAATTTGCTCCACCTTTAATTGCAAATTTATCATAATAAACGAGCATATTAACAAGTAGAAAGTATCGCATTTCATTGCCTATATGTCAGTGTTCATATGAGCGTGTTTGTAAAGCTTTACACCATAAACAAATTTGAAAATTCTATAATCTCAAGTCGAAGCCATCGGCAGCCGTTTCAACTGGGATTTTCCAGCTTCGTTCCCGGTAAAAGGAAGCATCCCGAGCCAGAGGCCTGTACTCCAAGACGTCGGCAGAATCTGCAAGAGGACCACCGTCAACGTTTGCAGCGAGGGGACCGCCTCCAGCATGAAATCCGTGCAGCATTACCTACGGGCATCTACGTTTGCAGAGCGAGCCGAAGTTTTATAAGATAAAGTGCCTGCAATTTAAGTCTTAGAGCCGGGAAACGCAGTATAACGCGAGAACAAACCTTGGCGAGGAAGTTCAGGGCGCTCCCAGGGCTCCAGCGACGTTCTTAATGTCGAAAAATCGAGTGGCGTTACCAAAATTTGCATATCCAGCGAGAAGCCATGCGTCCATAAAAGAATTTCTAGAAGTAGCGTCGTTTCATCTTCTGAACAATCGAAGAAGCAGTCGTGACGTCATTCTAAAACAAAGACGAGTTTAGTTGCCAAACGGGAAAAATTTAAATGACTTACCTAACGCATTTTTCACGATATTTCCACGAGTTTTAAAACGTTCAGAAACGCAGTTGGCACATCAACAAATTTGTGTCATCTGTCAGTTGGACAATTATTTGACCTACCTACTAACAACCGCACATTTGAACTACCGACTTTGAATTGAGATAGTTAAATTCAGATCAAACTTGAAAATATAGTACAATTTTGATCCCACCTGAGCGAGTTTCATGTTTTGCTGATGAGTTAGTGCATTGAGTTTTGCAGTTGACTGAAATATTAAAAAGGGCATACAATCATTTATTTGTGCATTAAAATATTACATCTCATTTTAAACAGCCGTAATTCATAAAAAGGCGATAATTGATTAACTGGCAAAATAAATTAAATATTATCACATTTAATAAAACAAATCAGAGGTCGAGCCCTATTCATTGCAATATAGTCCACTTCAATTTGTTTTAGAAAAGCATCTTTTTTCAGGAAGATCTAGAACTCTAGTAGGCTGTTCCTTTGATTAAAATGTGTATAGAACCCTTCGGGGTCATTTGTTTGACATATTGCTAAGAAAAATCATAATTATTAACTTAATGCCAGATATTGTAGTTTACATTTAATTTCACAAAAAGATGAAGTATTCTCTGACAATAAAATTTCACACATTCACATACGACGATTTTGTAAGGGAAGATAGACGGTCGGTCTTACCTTTTGGCGAAAGTTATATTAGTTATTTTGCCGGCTGGTAACTATCGGCCTAATTGGGCTAACTCGCCGCGAGGGTCGTAGGGTTCCAACTATGCTGAAAAGAACACTATACGAAATACGAAGAGAATAGGCGCCAGGTCCTAGACTCAGATCCAATTCCTTGTGCCGGACCTTACACAAGGTCGAGGATAAAAACCAGCAAGTCAAAAATAAACAAACCAACAACCAAAGAATAGATCACAGCTTTATTTTAAATAAATCGGTGCGTACTATAGTGCCAGAAATACCCACACACAAAAGCAAGTACAACAATAAATATATATCAAGGCAAGCTACGACAAAACAAACACTTTAAAATAATTAGTTGGGTGCGGCATGAGTAAATAAAATTTTATCACCCTGTAACGGCGTTTCGCGAATAGAAAAAAAAAGCATTAACAATAATCTAGCTAAATAAATAAATAGTCTGCACGCATCCCGTAAGGCAGGGCGTGGCAGAAGAGAGCTATCCAAGCAATCAGCTGACGTCTAACCCCGAGTGCCAGCTCAAAATGACTATATTAGTACTCAAAATTTCTACGAAGCGAAAACACTGACGAGTATATATGGCCATATAAAATTCTAGGTAGTTTTCTATTGCAAAGACATCAAGTAAGTCAATGAACGCTCCAAAATCTACTTGAATATGCCCCTTTACATTGTTAAACATATTAAAATCGCGCAAACAAATCACGGAAGCTTGAAATTGAACAAAAGGGTACCGCGTTCGGTTCCCTAGACACAGCCGTTAATTTAATACTAATAAGATTAAGTTTACGTACAAGCAAATGGCAGATACTAAACTACGTAATTTAAGGGTGAGTTTACCGCAGCCCCGGCCGGCTAACACGTCAAGAACGTACTACCGGGTAAGTAAATCAATCTAAACAAATAGCTAATTACGCAAATAAAGCACACAGAGCATAATACACAAAATACCACAATCGAAATTCTAAAAAGGCATATCTACAAACCAAATCGACAAACAATACATAAGTAACTAAATTGCTCTAAAAACCTCTCAGGTACCCACGGCACGTGGTGCAGAGCTGGTGGACGAAGCAACCAGGAGGTGGCCTCTCAACGGGCAGCAGACGAGCTTCGATAGTTGCAATGAGGCGACCGCAGGGGATGAGCGGCACGCCGGTTCGGCGTGGCTCCAGCAGTCCCAGGTAGAATGAACCACACCAAAACTCCAAGCGATAACACCCAGTTCGCAGGACGCAGAGGTAAAATTCAATTTCCATGGCGTACAATTAAAGCCCATTTTCATGGCATAGAATAGTTAACGCATTTCCTTGGCATAGAATAGTTAACGCATTTCCAAGGCGTAGAATAGTTAACGCATTTCTTGGCATAGGATAGTTGGCTAAAAATTACAAATTTCCAGGTAAGCAACCACGCTGACGAAAAGAAATCGTAACAAACCTGCGAATGGTGACGAACAGCCTAACGCTCCATTTGATCAAGAAGAGCCCATCCCAAAACCGCAACAAAAGCGAACGAACGCTGACAGCAACTCCCAACGGCTTCCAGAACGTTCCAAAGGGCGCCTTGCCTCCAAAAATCCCTCAAAACGACGAGGACGGCTATAACCAAAGCCAGAGAAACAAAAGGTTCCCAGGGCACAAACTTCAACGATCGAAGCGGTGGAAAAGAATCGAATGCAAATTGGCCAGAGCAATTCACGATCCCAGGTTATCAATGTCAAAGTCAAATTCGAAAAAAGAAAGAAAAACTATAAGAGTGCAGATTGTATGTGCAGAACTGATAACAAAGTGTTCCTTTTAATTCAAAATTGAGGCTGAAGGTATTTGGGTTGCCTAACTATAGATGAAGTACTGTATATTTAGAGAATAAAAGTAAATTGCCAAATCTGACTAATTATTTCAATTAACAAGTAGGAAAATGTCAAAATGAGCGTAACAATTTGCCCCTACCTTGTTCTTTAAAAAAGTTTTTAAAATACACTTAACTCTTTATATATTTTAAACAAGCAAAGTGAATATGAACTTAACATGATTTGCCAAGAATTTTATCATTTTCCGAGCCAGTTCGATGGTAATTGAAGGTATGCAAGCCGAAGGAACAATTTTTCATGAATTTCTGCATATTGCAATTTCTTCCATTTCAGATCTAGAAATTATAAGACGGTAAGTACATCTCCGCTGAAAGCCTGTCTGCCTAGCCTCTGTCAATAGGACAACTACTTCGACTTGTTTAAAATTCCACACAGCCGAGCAGAAGATCATAGCAAATAAAGCACAAATAAAAGTACTAATTCCTTCCTGAAGCAACTGTAACGATTTTCTGTCCTGGATCGAAATGCGACATGCCCAAGAAAGATGATGTAGGGGAATCACACAGGAAGCAACGAACTATCACAATGACCGAGTGGTTCCTGCAGGAACGATTCGGAATTTGCTTAGAATCCAAGTCGGGAGTAAGATAATTGTAGCTGCACCAGCTCCAGACTTACTCAAAGTGGCCTTTGACAAATCCACGGCAGCTTAAGTTTCTAACGCAATTGCCGACATGTAATTCTATTCTGTGGCGAGAAATTGTTAGCAACTCCGAGACAGCGTCCTTTGAGGGTGGCGATAGTAATCTGATATGGTGACATCGACCGGAAGCGGCTTAGCGCAGAGCTGGAAGACCCCGAATATAACGAGTTCGTAAAAAAAGAATTAGTCCGTTTATGTGCGCCTTATGCGCCTAATCTGCGAGTCCGACTCGTGCAAGCAGTCATAAAAATGCAACAAGTTCGGGCAAAGGCTATAAACTAGCACAAGAAGGTATACTAAGTGCCATAAAACGTTTTAACGATGCATAATGTTCCGTAAAACGTAGTTGTATTGCATTTAAAAACGCCCTGAAAGGCGCTCCCTTGTCTGAACGTTTATGGTGGCGACCTCTATGGGTCAATAGCTTAAACTGTGGTTAGAATTTCTGTAAAGACAGATATCATTACTTCATATTGCCAAACGTTGTCGAAGTAAAATGCAATTGCATCAAGGATTCCCTCCATTTAAAGCTGGAATTAGCAAAATGCAAGTAATGAGCACAACAGTCAACTCTTATCCACTCAAGCGTATATTGAATTCTTCCCGCTTGCTATGATAACGAATCTAGTTTAATAGTATTCCGCTAGATGGCACAGCCGAAGCTTTGCTATCTACGGTTAGATTATTTGTGTCAAGCCCAGTAAATTAAGTAGTAATATTTACCAACAAAACTTACTTTACTAACTGTGGAGTCGAACTTAGATATCAAAATGCTTTTTAATATTGCATTTTTTTTATGATCAAGAAATATAGCTGTTTACGTAATAAACAAAAGCAGCAACCGAAACAGCTTCAACGCGCTTTTTCTTGATGGGATGTGTGAGAAGGATTTCACTTTTTCATGGTTAGTGTACAAAATGTAATAAATATAATCATGTAGTTAATTAAATACATGCAGTTTTACTACCAACTACCACAGATTAAATTGACATCGACTGAGAATTTTAAGGTAAATTTCTTGTAACAGTGAATCAATTTTAACAATGAAAAAAGCTCAAATGAATCGGCTGGATTTAGTTATGTGCTATAAGAAAGTGCCCAAAGGAACCGTCACGCATCTAATACATTGTAATTCACATTTTATACTAATGTTTTATGCAATCACTCGCTCATATTTATAATTTTTATCATACGCAAAAACACAATACGAACATACGTTCACTGAAACGGAGAATATTGTAGAATCTTTTGAATAATTGAACTTACTACGACTTGTCTAATTAAGTATTGGAGAGTTCATAGTCCTGTCTAGGACCTTCTAACGCCCCGTTCAATTTCTTTTCAATAGTGCGTTCTAACAATTAGCATCTTCTATCGGATCACCTCATATTTAAATAATGTACTAGTTTTGTTTTTTATGTTGTGAGTAACGACAAGGCTCCAAAATTTTCATAATTGTACTGTTAAATTTTAAAACACAAAGCATTTCTTGCCTAGTCCTTACACACACCATAAGTTAAAAGAGCTAGCCGAGACCGTGACCATCGTTCGTCTAAGGGAGCGGTACAACCTTGTAAAAACAGCTCAATCCCGCAAAGACTGGCGACATACGTGACTGCTCATTGTCTGAGAAGTCTAGGAAACCAAACAGTTACAAGATTATCAGCACTGCATAAAATTCTTTGTGGAATGGGGATCTCTTTCAATTCATTGCAGATCGCATTAACGATTGAAGATGTTCTTTCCGTGTAAGTGAAGCGACAAGCTAAACTTACTTTAATAAGTTATTGTATTCTAAAATATAATGAAAAATTAAGTTTTAGGGAACATATTTAAACACCAAATAAAATCTATTTCTAGAGGAGGTACTGAAGATGATCGTCTAACTTTAAATAATGTCAGACGCTTTTCTAGTGAACTTGTTTACATACGTCGCGAATTTGAATATTAAAATTTCTAGTCACTTTTGCTGGTATTAGCACAAACAATACTCTTTTTTTATTACCAATTAAATCTTGCACCAATGTGCATGGAAAATAATATTATTAATTTAAAGTTGCATTTGTATGGAATCCTTCTATAGATGGCAATGGTCAAGGGATAAGTACTTTATCAAATCATTTTTTTTAGAAATTGAAGCGTCAGCGGCTGTATAGTGTATGTAGCAAAGCTCTATTAATTAGTTGGCTTTGATGACAAGTAAAAGTAAAGATGAATGTTTTCCCCATACGTCAAGTAATAAAAAATAATAGAAATAATTTTACGAACCTAGGTATATTCAAGACAAAATAATATAACACCTTATTATTAGATATTTCAAGGACAGCTGTAACATTAATTAATTAATGATACATTCTTTAACACTTCCTAACTTATATTCTCTTCTGTAGTTGACGGCCTAGAACGGCTTCTGGTTGGAAAAGATTTTGTGTTTGCAGGAAGTTACATCTTCGCATTTTACAGTTTTTACATTTGTACATAGAGTAAATATAGTAAAAAGAGGTTCAGCTTTATCGCATAATGCGTAACGACTGATAAATGGGTTGGCTATGCTTCGGAAACTAATATTAAATGAATAATAATATTAAAAGATAAAGACGGCACCCTTGCTGATACCTGCTAGATCAATAATAAGATATTAAATTAGTGTGGTATTATTAGGACTATGATAATTAAATAAAACTAACACTTTAAACCTTAATCTAGGATGAGACTAAAATTACGCAGTTTTTTTTCTTTATAAGGTGACAATAAGCCCACTTTACTTTATGTTATTGTCATAACGATAGGTAGTTTTTAATGAAGCAGCCAAGGAATGTAGCAACAGCTGGATGACCTGCAATAGAACAATATGAATAAAGTACAAAAACGTAATAAAAGTAAATGTTAAGGTGGAATTTCGTTGGACAAAGTTTTAACGGAAATGAAAAGGAGCACATCTGTGGCATATGAACTTGTGAATGCAGAGATGAGAGGGAAAGTGTGGAATTGTGGGTGTTATGAGAAGGTACTACGTTTGGGGTTGAAAGTGGTAGATAGATAAACTGAGAAAGGAACTTGTGAAGATATTTATAAGTAGGATCTATATTTTAATATTTAAGAAGATAATTTAATATTTGCAATTTTTATTGTACATTTTTACCATAATTAATATTATAATAGTAACTAAGCTAAATTCTAAAAGAAAATAGTTTGCATTCAATCACAGCAGATTGAATAAATTTCTTGTTACTATGATAGTTTAAAAATAACGGGTTGTTAATCGGCACATAAATAATAATGGAGTGTCAGCATCCTAGCATGTGGTGTACATGATAGAAAAATGTGCTGTGAAGACCCGACAACGTTCTAAAAAGGTTAGACTAATATTGTACATATTTAAATTGCATTGACATTTCTCTGAAAAACAACATTTACAATAAATAAATTAAATGATATAATGCCTAATCAATAATTACTTGATA
The DNA here is from genome assembly GCA_940337035.1 of Agriotes lineatus. Taxonomy (NCBI): domain Eukaryota; kingdom Metazoa; phylum Arthropoda; class Insecta; order Coleoptera; family Elateridae; genus Agriotes; species Agriotes lineatus. Next base: position 99,051,338 of record OW679196.1, on the reverse strand, counting down.
TAAGCTGAGAAACTGTATTCACAATAGCTGTTGAGTTGAAAGGTTGAGTGAACCGGCAACGTAGACTTTATATTAAAAATTCTGCATAACCGATACCCTTTCAAATATACTAGAGAGATCATTACAATATATTATTGTAAAATTATTCCATTATCAATTAAACGAGAGCAGAGAGCGCTGCAGATGCATCTATTCATCTCATTTGAGGTCAATGTGCACCAAAGATTTTTGTCCTTGTCAAATTGTAAGATCATAACTGGGCTGTTGCATGCTATAAGTATGCTACGAGATAGGTGGACAAGTTTACCGCCGATTTTACAATGCCGATATAAAGTAAACGGTTTATACACGTATGCTAGTGCTTACAATTTGCCTAGGTCATTTAGATTTGCTGAACCGCCAACACTGTTAAATCAGCAAGAGCTGGAATTCTGTAAAATGGGTCTGGTTCCCAACAGGTGTAATTTGTCGGCCGTTGGATAGGTGGCCAGAACTATCTAGATACGGCCAAGCATTGTCATTATTTACTCTATGGTGTGATGTTCAACATCAACTTGTATATATGACCTGATTAATAAAATGCCACCGTGTCTCGTTATTTTAGTTAAACTAAAGACAAAAGTTGTTTTGAAAAATAATAAATATTCACTCAACTTGAGAACCAATGTATTTAATAGCTGCATTCTGCCCATCCTAACCTATGGCGCATATGCATGGCCCCAATGTAACATGGAGCATAGAATACTTTCAGACCATAAGCGAAACGAATAGATTAGAAGTAAAACAAAGGTCATCGCCGTAGTACAACAAACAGCCAAACTCAAATTGAAATAGAGCACTCATAACGAAAGACACCAGGACGGCAGGAGGAACTATGAAATTCAAAGATGGATACTGCGGATACAGGAACAGGGAAAAGCCACCAATGTGTTGGAGAGATGATTTGAAGCGTCATGGTGGCTTAATGTTGAAGAAAACGGCCCTGAACAGAAAATTATGAAAGGAGTTAGAAGAGATCTATATTCAAAACTGAACTGGATGTCAATAGGTTATTGATGATGATGATGAAGGGCAAAAGATAGGGTAAGATACGACATCAGTGATATAGCCAATCAAGTAATAAAAAGTACCAACTTTATAAAAACAACCATACATGTTTTCGGTAAATACATAATACGATCAAAGTAAGAAATTTTCAATAAATTGTTAAAAATACAGTTTATCTCCGGCAGTGTGTAAAAATTGACTTTTAGTTGGCAGTTTTAAGTTTGTAAAACAACTGTTTAATAACATGTTTTCATTAGTTCACGTCGTCAGTAGCAACGTGTTTAAAAGATTTTATTGGGCACGTCGTCAGTAGCAACGTGTTTTAAAATGTTTAACCGTTCAAAATTATAACAGTTTGCTAGTAATCCTAATTTATTCTTCCTAACATAGAATTTCGGCTCAGACCGTGTAATATTTGTAGATGAACACCCAGCATTTCTGGCTTAATGTGCCTTGCGCCTTGTGAAGTCAAGCAAAAACTTGAGCGATGGCCATGCTCTTTGGTGGCTCGTGTTGATTTGACAAGGTGCAAGGCACATTAAGCCAGAGAATGCTGGGTGTTCATCTACAAATACTACTCGGTCTAAGCCGAAATTCTATGTTAAGAGGAATCATTCGAGTATCCGCGAAAGCCTCAAACAGTATATAATCCTAATTTACATTTAAATATTTTTGTCGACACCTGTCATTGAAATTTCACTTTTCTACATGGTTTTTAATGTTGAAAGCACTTGTTTTACGTATGTGTGCTACAAAAAGTAAAAGTATGTTGCAAAGTACTTTCCTGCACACTTTTAGACACTTTGCAGCACATACTGTGTTATAAAGTACTTTGCGGCACACTTTCAGGCACATGGCAGCAGTTTTTTTGACATTCCACAACATATTATGACAATTGATATAAAACGTCAAATTGTTTTAAGAATTTAAATTATTATTTTCACATTTTTAAGCTTTCATATGTTGCAGAAGTAGACAAAATAGTGTGTATGACTAGCGTTGGAAAACCTTTGTCGAACTTAAACGATTGCAGCCTTCGACTTCGTCTCAGGCTGCAACTGTCGGTTTCGTTCGACAAAGGTATACTTTCAACACTTGTTACACAAATATTTATTTTTATATTTACCGTGTTTTCTAGATTCTATCGTTGATAAGATATTGTACGATACACATTCGGAAAGCATCTTTAGTCACTCGAGGGGCTTAAAACTCTACCCCACTAGTAACTAAAGACTATCTTTACACACTTGTAACTTGTATCGTAAATTACTATTTTCTTGACTTATACTTACATTTTCCAGGCACCAGTAGGTCGTAAAGTTATAATCAATTTAGTATGTACGGTTTGTGTATTGGCTTGCTTTCACTACGTTTACATGTCGATCATATCATCGAGCTTAAATTTAACCTCACTTTTTGTTTGTCATGTACAACGATGGGCGCCCGCAAGGGGGGGCCAGAAGGGGCCGTGGCCTACACTGAGAATTTAGAAATTCTCTTTTTTTCAAAATATATACACGGCAACCGCGTAACAAATTAAGATCATGTAAAAAAGATGATATAATATCCCAAATTGGTGAAGGAAAAAAGAAAAGTATTATGGAAAATTGACAGAGAATTCTTCCAATAATAAAAACAGTGATTTTTGTGGTACCCATGATATGCCTTTAAGGGAAAGCAGCAAAAATTGTAAATTTCACAGATTTTTTAAATTTTAGAGTAGGCGCTGGTGATACTACTTTGAAAAACCACTTAGTTAACGCATCTGGTAATTCTAAATACAAGTCTCATATGATCCAAAATTAAATCGTTTCATCAGCAGGTGAAGTTATATCAAAAAACATAGAACAAGAGGCAAATTGATTCAAATATTTTAGTGTAATGGCTGATGAGACTGCCGATATTTCCGGATATGAGCAATTATCTATAGGTATACGATACACTGAAAGAAGAGTTCCTTGGATTTTGGAATATTTTGAAAAATCAAGTTTAAATATGGACAAACTTGTACAGCAGGGTTATGATGGATGCTGAACAATGTCTGGTGAAATTCATGGAGTTACAAGAGATAAGTATAAAAAAGCCTAGCATAGTTTATATTTAGCCATCAACGATATCAGATCACTGAAATTCCATTTTCACATGTTATTTTATGAAAAAGATTATATTTAGTTTGTAATTTAGTTTTTATTATAATTTAATATTTGAAGTTGAAGCTAAAGAAGATATTGTTGTATGTATGTATGTATGTATTATTGCTAACCTCGTTTTACCTTGCGGTGTAGAGGCTGGTGCTTTATGCGCTTGCATCTAGCGGTACAATGCTCAACTTGCCCCGGATTTGGGATACAAAGTTGTAGCGCTCCTTTTGTTCTTGCGCAGCAACCATTATGTAAAGTGTGTGTCATGGTAATGTGTTGACCTTGTTACTCTATCTCTTAGGTCTGTGGTTCTGAGTAGAGCACGGTTAATTTGGTTCCCAACTGTGAATTGTCTCACCGAGCCCGATTCCAATCGCCAAGGCTACGGAAAAATTCCGACCCCCACGGGATTCGAACCTAGAACTTGCTTAATGCAAGCCGAGCGCCTAACCATCTGCGCTACGCGATTTCTGCATATTTTATATATACTAATTCTTAAATAACATACTCGGTAAAGTAATATAATAAATATAATAGAAATATACCATTCACATAAAACGAAATAAAAAATATACCAACCCCAAGAGGTATATAAATAAGTTTTTGAGTTCGGCCCTTCTGAGCAAATCTTCTGCGGGCGCCCATGTGTACAACTAACGACTTCGAAAGTATTTGGTATTATTAGTTGTCTTACCATTATTTCTTTGTCATGTTTTCGGATTACTTGTGTTGGGATATCGATATTTGTTGTCAATTTGGCATATGTTATGCATAAGTATACTTACTGGGTTGTCTATTACAATCTACCGTTGAAGTAGTGTGTAGAAAGTAAATTCCCTAGTTATTTTATGGTATAAATTAGGCGGGGCTTATTGCACCAAATTATTTTGCAACTTTAATTTGCACTTTGCAATTTTCACTCATTTATTTTTTAAAGGAAATATATTTTTGCGATGCTGAAAAGTAAAATTTTATCAAAATTATGCAAAGTGGAAGTTAAGCTAAACACTAGCAAAGTGGATTAATAGTTATTTGTCTACTGAGTGTGGGAATAACCGGGTATCCACACGTAGCAGACACAATATTTTTTCTATAAAGTTAATTTTTACTAAAATAAACGTTTAGTACCTTCATTTTATACTGATTTTGAAAACAGTTAGGAAATATTAATTTCCTCATTATTTAAAAAAGAGTGAAAAGGTATGTCATTGCCTAACTACAAGTTGAAATGGAAGAGCCGAACTTTTCTTAACAGATCTCATACTTCTAGTATATTAATGCTTTTCTACACCATATTTTGCAAGGTTTGAAATATCAGTAAATTGACTTAAATGGTTTGTGAACTTTATGCATTTGGCTTCAGTTTCGATTGGTTGCGCTTTTTTTCCAATTTGATGGCTCATTCTCTCATTATCTTACTTCTCTTTTTTACGTCATCTTCTTGAATGATGAAAAACAATAAAAAGGATTTAGCGAAAACTGTCACTGTTAGTGAGGTTTTTATGTACTTATTTTGCCACACTAATAAATTAGAATTGTTGATAATTTGGACGCCTCCGTTTTTCTCTTGTTCGAAAAAATAATTTTTAGTATAGCGACATACCCAAAAACCATCATAAACAACAATTTAAGAACTCAATATTAGAATTGCTTCGGTTCAAACTTCAAATAATATTTTAATAAAAATCACATCGGACACATTAGGGACCGACAACATTTATAATTAGATATTTAAAATGTAGTCAAGATTTTCCTTAAACCTGACACAGCCAGTACACGTATATTGAACCTAGACTGCAGTAGTGACCACTTGTGTTATTCATTAGCATTAGCATTACTAGTAAGAGTAATTACTATTCCACTGGTTGTTTTAGGAAGAACATTCGTAGGGTGCATGCTACCATGAGAATAAATTTAAATGGAAAAACGGCTGTTATTATAAATTTCTTATCAGCACTTCCTTATCTACGTACCACAATAATTGTGCGCTCACTACTATATAAATTTAGGATGGATAATACAACTCTTGTCAATTCTTCTGTTATCATTTAATGTACTGTCGTTATCAATATTACATGTTTACTTTCTACACCTATAACAGAATATCATTACCCACCAAGAGCAAACATAAAAGTTGATACATTTCTGTTGGATTAACACCTTACGCTATTGCCTACCCTCAACTTCTTTATCAGATTCCGAAAATGTGGTCATACTAAATTCTTTAGAAGATTTAATAGCAATTCAATGAGACAATTTCTTGTAAAAAACTGAGACAAGGTGGCATACATTTTTTTTAAGAATAAAACTTTCGCTGGTAGTTATTAGATACATCAGTGTTATACTGTTATTTAGAGAAAATTATTAGCTTTTCATCCAAATTATATTTTCCGAGTTATGTCCCATTAATTAAGAAATGATCAGGTCATTTTTGTGTGACCAATTAGATTTATTGTTATCGACTCTTGTAAACAAAATATAATATCATATAAAAACTTTTGGAAAATGAAGCCAATTGTTCATCGTCATTTAGCTTGTGGTAAGCTAAGCTGTACAACTGTGTGCTCCCAAAAACAATAACATTGCATAACAATTGAATTAAACCATATTTAGAAAGCTTTTAGGAACAACGGTTACCGTGCTAGTGCTAGGGATATACAATCAGCCATCAATCCCCATCTTCATTCACGGCTACCCAAAACCTCCAAAAACTTCTCTCGAAGCAATAGTCTTTCTTCCCTATATCCACCAAGTCACCGATTGTGGAGGAAAGTTTCTTCGATAACAAAACATTAAAACAGTATTCAAACCTTCACCTAAACATTAGTGAAGCAGCACGTTCCGTAAAAACTCGCATCTCTGAAAACCAACGCTGTCTCAAGTAGGGTTTCGTTTCATCATCACCAATGGCCGAACACCAACGCGATACCGGCCATAAGATCCTTTTTGATGAAACTTCCATTATCTGCAAATCCCCATTCTTCTATAGCAGAAAGATTCGCGAACTCATTAAGTTTTACAAATACCCTAATCTCGCCTTTCTCTTTCCGATCGTTAGAAGAGCTTCGCCTCTGGCGTGGTTTACATGTTGAGTTGCCGTGCTCTTCTATCCCTTCCATTGCAAAAGGGTTTCGCCGGTGGCGTGGTTTACACGTTGAATTACCATGCTCTTTTGCTTTTTCTCCTGATGAAGACGAAAGTGATCATCAGAAAATGTTTTAGATACAGATCTGCATTTCTCATAATTTTGTAAAAATAAGTTCATACAGTAAGTTAGGCCTTTTTACATGGCGTTAAAATATTAAAATGCATATCATAATGTCATAATTCTGATACATTAATTTAATAAGCAACTATTAACAATAAACAACAAATGAATGAACAAAAGATAGGCAGAAAGAATCAGAAAACGAGCCTTGAAATAATGTAATAGGTATTTAACGTTTTGAAATAGAAGAAGAACTTAGAAGATTGGTTCTTGAAGCCTTTCAAAGTATAACGCCAGTAGTGCTGAATAATGTTTTAGATTCTACAGTTAGATGTTATTTATGCATAGAGAATGATGGCAACCTTTTTGAATACCTTCTGTAAATTTAATACCTATTAAATTGTTTCGATGTTCGTTTTGTTTTTCTTTCTGTCTATCTTTTGTTCATTTATTTTTTGTTTATTGTTAATAGTTATTGGTTGGTTATTAAATTAATGTCTCAGAATTATGACATTATGATGTGCATTTTAATATTTTAACGGCATGTAAAAAAGCCTAACTTACTGTATGAACTTATCTTTACAAAATTATGAGAAATGCAGGTCCGTATCTAAAAAATTTTCTGATAATGATCAGAAAAAAGCTTGAAACGTAATTAAACCATAATATGTGGCACATTGTTGAATTCAGAGTAACAAGGGCTTTGCAAATTTGGCATCAAAAACCAGGATCGTATTTAAAAAAAAATGAAGTTGATGATGGTTTCTCGAAGACGAAACGTCGGATAAAAAAATTGATAACCTCATCATTAAGTCCACTAAAAGTTGCTATAAAGAAGTTTAATCGGTTTCGTTCTAACTTTAGTATTAACGCCAGAAAAAAATTAAATAGAAAATCCAAAAATTCGGTTTTTTGAGATAATTCAAAAACGAAAAATCATATCAAGAATTTCTAAACGTAATTTTTTTAGTCCTTTAATTGCGCAACTTTCTTTCCATTTAACCAAATTTGTATCTCTTACCATTACTGAGATCCCCATACTGGCCCTCCTTATCTTGGACACACTGTATAGTGTGTAAAGCGATGGGGATTCAAGACTTCTAAGTGACATTGTTTTTAATGGGGAAAAATTGTGTTGTCCATGTTGCCCTGCCCTTCAGTAAAAGTAGTTACTGTCTTACTAATAAAAGTGACAGTGTCAGTCACCATCTGTCAAAAGTTAGATTAGATTAGATTAGATTTAGATTCCACGACTGCCTTTTGCTGGCATGCGCACGTCAGCCCTTTGGGCTTTTTGTACTGTCGGAAGTTTTCAAGTTAGCAGGCCGACATCTGTATCGTTTACTAGATTTGCAATGTCCCCTACTAGCTTGCGGTTGTCAATAGAGTTAAGGCTCCAATCGAGTTGGTGTCTTTTACGCTCTAATGCTGGGCATTCAAAGAGGATATGATAGGCTGTTTCATCATCCTCTTGGCATAGTCTGCAAACAGGTTCATCTCTATAGATATTGATCCTGTGCATAAATTCTCTGAATGCTCCAGTGCCTGTTAGTAGACTGACTACTTGCTTGATTCGAGTTCTGTTCAGTCTCAACAGGGTTTTGGTGGCTTGTGGATTCGGAGTTTTTAGCAACCTTTTGCAGGTCAAAAGTTAATAAATAATAATTTTGATATAGTAACCGCATTAATATAGTGACATGGTGGCTAGGTTCATAGTAATGACTGATGACATATAAAATAATCGCTAAGTTAGTCTTAATGCTGAACAACATCAAAACAATTATTTATGTACCAAGTGCGTAAAAAGGCATTTATGACCCGCGGTGTGAAAGTTAGAGTCCAAGCCATAACCGTGGGTTCTAACACGGCCAGGACCAAGGACCATTAAAACGTAGTTACGCACGAGGTGTATACCATACACCTCGTGCATGTACATATCGGAATGTTTACAATTAAAACCAGATTTCTAATTTTGGTCAATTTTGTCAATCTACGATGTCATTGCTTGTGAAACTAACAAAACTACCCTGCGTGGTGTACGGTATACACCTCGTGCATGTACAAACCGGAATATCCACAATTAAAACCAGATTTTTAATTTTAGTCAATTTTGTGAATCTACGATGTTATTGCTTGTCAAACTAACAAACAATACCTTGCAGATCATAAAGTACTTTATGGCCTTTGGGATGTAAAGTGACACATTACGCCCTCAAACATAGAGTATAAAGTGACCAATTCCGAGCTGTCTTACCCGTGGCTCCGAAGAGTTTTCCGAATATGATTCAGTTCAGCGTGGATATTATCGGGTTGGGATATGGAAATAGAGCGATGCACAGGCGAATTAATGACGGAAAGTTTTTGGGTTGCATGATGATGAGAATCGTCATGTAGATAGCGATCAGTGTGAGTAGGTTTGCCATATACAGAATGGCCAAGTATTCCACTGGATTGGCGAGAAACGTCTTTTTAAAATTATATGATAACTAAATTTTCTTTCTTCGATATTTCAGGCTACGAATAAGATATCGAGATACGGTTTTCACTAGCCTATTTAGGTATCATTTCACTACATTTTTATGAAAAAAAGTCATATTATTGCATTTAATTTTTTAGAGAATTTTGCAATTTTCTGTTATTATATCAAAAAACGCACTCTAGCGGCATCACTAAGAATTAGACATATCACAGATAAGATGGGTTTCATGGAACAATAAATGCTTTTTCCAACGAGACTAAGTTTGTTAAAATCCGTTCAGTGGTTTAGGAGTTACAGCTGTTTATTTAAAAAAAACATTGAATTACCCCCCACCACTTTATTTTAATAGATAAGTCAAAAAGTGTTAAACAAAAATTACTCGAGTAAAGCTTAGCTTTAATAAGCATATATCTTTTGGTAACATTTACTAGGTGGATTTTAGTGAAAAATCACTTTAAAGGTTTAAGATGGCGGTTACGCCCTCTGGTGACCATTTTGGAAATCTGAAAATATTTTCCACGGTCTTCTTTTGGCCACTTTAGTCATAAAATTTTTTACGGAAAGTCTCTACGACGAATAGTTTCGATACAGCACTTTGCATTCTTATCTGGCCACCCTGTACAGATTAGAAACCACTTGACATATAAATCACCAGGAAGTAGGAGCAATCAGACTAACTAGTAAGCTAGTAATTAAAAATTTTACTAGTATAGACGTAGAAAATACTTGAAAAACCTAATAAGATGTACAACGGAAGCAGCTGAAGATTCAATAATAGAAAAAATCAACATTAACTTTCAGGACAACCAAAAACCATGGTTTGCAATACAAGTAAAAGAAATAGCAGAAGAAAAGAAGAAAGTGTATCTGGAATATAAAAGCACACAATCGCAAGAGAAAACACCATCCATACATTAAAGTAACAAGTGGCGAAAGTACAACAGTAGAATTAAGGCAGAATACTCGGCGTACTACTTCAGTACCTACTTCAAGAGCGATATAGACCTGATTTCCATAGTGAAAAGGCAAAAGGGTATAAGTCAAAATCGTCTGGAATTCTGGATTGGGAGCGTTTTAATCTTTAAAATGCCACAATAAAATTTGTTCTACGATCTCGTGTAAACTATTTCTGATTTTATTACCTGCAGTATTTTTAATTTGAAATGTTGTGCACCTCAAACTACAGTTTTGTAAATTGACTAGGTGAATTTTAGAAAATAAGACATTCAACTGTACATTTATTTTTATATTATTAAGTATTTTACGAAATAAGAACAATATATTTGTTTATTACAAAGTATTTGCGTTTTTTATTTCCACCTTGTTTTTGTTTTTTCAGAATCTACAATAATAAACAATCTAAAAGCTAAAATATTAGTATTTGAAGTTATTTTACAGATACAAAGTGACGAAAATCCAAATAAATCAAACTACGATTTCATAATAGCGTGATGTAATTTAAAAAATTGCGATTTATTTGAATTTTAATCGATGCAATTTTCGTTATCAATGCACAACGACCCTACGTAACTGAAATTTTGGTTCTAGAAATGATGGTGTCAGAACATTTTCCAACGAAACTGTGTGTTTTTATTCAAATTTATGTTAATTTGTGGTCAACATACATATATTTTCATCAAAAGTACAAGAACTTTTGTAATAACAATTCGAAATTGTAGCATTATATCGATCAATCTACTGTGAATCTAAAATTTTTAAATAGTTTCGATAATATTTATGATAAAATTTAATGGGATGTTGCATAGAAATATCGTTTTTGTATAATTTTATGTGACATGATGGCGTTTTTGTAAAATTTCAAGTGAGGTGATGTGTAATTGCGTGATTTTTATTCAAATTTATGTTATTTTGTCGCCAGCACATACATATTTTGATAAATTGTTCAAGAACTTTTGTAATAAAAAATGAACAACGAGCCTACGTAACTGAAATTTTGTTTATCGAAATGATGGTGGTAGAAGATTTTTCAATAAGAGTTGAATAAAAATATTGTTTTTGTAGAATTTTATGTGACGTGATGCGGAAATTGTAACATTATATCGACCAATCTAACTTAAATGTAAAATTTTTAAATAGTTTCGATAATATTTACGATAAAACGTTGTAATAAAAATACACACCGTCTGCTTAACTGAAATTTTTGCTTCTCGAAATGCTGTTAGATTTGAATTCACATGTTAGCTTCGGTTTTTTTTAAATACTTACAATTTTTTCTTTGCATAATTAAAGAAGCATGTACATAAAATTATAGCTGCAGAGCTGCCGTGAGTAAACTAACTTAAAAAATGAGTGTCGTATGTTTTAAGATAGAAGGTTTTGCACCAAGAGTTATAATAATTTTATAGAAATAACTCTACATAAATACAATTTATCAAAATATCTCGGCCACCTATTATAAAATGGCTGTTCATAAAAACCGACCTACCATATAAGTCTAAAGAGTAGCAAAGTTTTAAGCTGGTCCCGTTTATTTCAACATAGAAGTAACTTTTTGCTCACCTTAGCCGCCAAACATCAAGAACAAATGGCTTTTAAGCAAGCCACCGATTTATCTGAATATCAAATGCAATTTTATTGTAAAACCTCAGAGTTTTGTGGCATATAATGATATAATCCGATTCTTTTTCAACAGCAACCCTTTACCCTCTAGGAGGTCGGAGCAGCCCTGTCACTTAGAAAAGACACATGCTACCTTTTTTATCAGCAATGTACACATGATTAAATGCAAAATCGTCTACCATGCATTTTAAAACTGTACAAACGTGTTCTAATCTAAAACATTTTCGTAAATTGACTTGAAGTAATTTTTTAGAAATAAGAGTCGAGTATTGTGAACACATTTATTTGAATAACAATATATTCTCGTTATCTGCAAAGTGTTTGTGTTTTTATTTTCGTCCGTTTGCATGTATACCTGAATTTTTAAAACTAAAATACAGTTTTGGTTGATATAATGACACAATTTCAGACGTTTACTTATAAAATAAAAGCCAAACATGTCAATCTCGGTGTTACAAATTAAAAAGACCGTCGTGCCATCAAACCTGTGTTGGAGAAGATGCAGTTTTCTTATAAAAATCCAGTTTTGTGCGGTGTCGTGTTTTTCGAGAGGGTTGAATACACCCGTTCCCGCTCAAGTTACCTCTACAGCAAATATGAATACCGACGACGAATTTCATTTAACTTTATTGAGTAATAGCAACATGAACCAGTTTTGATCGATATAATGACACAATTTCAGACGCTTTACTTATAAAATAAAAGCCAAACATGACAATCTCGTGACAAGTAGGTTTGAAATCCGACTTGGGGCCGGCGCAAAACGCTTTTTTAATTAAATAAATGCGAGCGAGCAAGAACAGCTGCGATGAGTGAGACGGAAGACTTCGGCGTGACGTAATCAAATCCAAAAATAACCGCCGCGGATTTCGCGATTTAAAATAATTATTCACTATGTGGTTAATTATCATATGTGTAAAATGAATTTTCTGTAATTAAAAGTAGCTAATTGTTACGGACCAAATTTTAAAATCGCGGCCCGTCAAATTTTTAATAGAATAAAAGCTATCTGAACAGAGATATTTCAGGAATATATTAAAACTCAAATTTGTAACTGGTTTTATATTTACGATCTGAATTTGCCTCTTGTCGCCGACAAGTCAGGGACTGTTGGGTCGAAGGATAAAAATAAAATAGTTAATTCTATCAAGACCACTTACGAAACCAGTTTTTTTTAATTATTATCAAACTTTTAAAACTATAGACTATGCAATTCCGCTCTTATAGATTATAATTAAAAAGAAATATTTAGTTTAAAACATGGAAGCGTGACTACAGAACAGTGAAATGGCCTTCTGTTCAAAACCTTTAAATCCGTGGCGCTTCGTTGGTCTAGAGGCGTACACGGATGCAACCCAAATATAAATACGAACGTAGAGAGTTCAAATCCGGGTCGCCCAGAGATTATTTTAAATATAAACATCCATCCTGTGAATGCAAGAGAGACAGCCAATACCCAATGAGTACAAGAGAGACAGATTTACCAATTTGAAATTCAAAACGGGCGCTAAATTAAAATTAAAACTGGCAGCCGAGAGAATTGAGCGCGCAGAAAACCAAGATAGCCGACCCCCGGGAAGTTTAAATTTAAAAAATCTGGAAAATTTCAAATTCAAATATTCGCGCGAAAATTGAAATTAAAATGGCCGCCGCGTAATTCCGGAAGCAAATTAAAAATGGCCGCCGCGTAATTTAATCAGTAGCTAATGCGTAATTTAATCAGTAGCACATATCAAAATTAATAGGGCAATCCGCTAAATTAATTAGGTCATTTAATTAGATCAATTTAATTAAGTCAATCAATTTAATCGGATGATTGACAGGTTGCTCCAAATTTAGGTGCCCGATTACTACTCCTTTCCTTTTGTTCATTTTATGAAATCGCAAAAGGCTATAGTTGACATATACCTTTTTGCAATTTCCCGGAATATGTATTTTCTGATAAATAATTACTATGACATAAACAGCATATGTAGACATAAACTAAACAAGAATATGTGGTTTCGACTTTGAATAATGTGAGTTTATGTGTACACTTACCGGTTAAGTTCTTGTTACAGCACTTCTGCCAAAACTTTGTACGCACGACAGCGTGTGTTCATTTTGGCACTTATTCGTTAAACTACACTATAATAACTAATACTAACACTGGAAAACTGAACCGCTAAAACACGCTATTACACCTGCATGGAAAGGCACTCGTAGTATAAGTGTACATAAGTTATTTGTTTCCAACAAAAACGGGAAGTTATGAAATGGCAAAAAGGTATAAGTTAACATATGCTGTTCTGGCGTTGCAGATAATTTTACGAAAAGCTTTGACTCGGGGTATTAGTACTCATGTATCTATTTGCCAAAGACTAAATTTGTTTTTTATTAATTTTTAGTGAATTTTCAGGGAATAAGTCTACATATCCCATTTAGAAAACTTGTTGTAACACTGCGGTTATGGTGGGTAGACTTATATAATTTTGCATTTAGATGCCCGATATTGCACGGGGCATCAATAAAATCAAAAATGAGATAAGTCGACTACATACCCTTATGCCTTTCTGCCACAGATTTATATGGGACACCAAGAAAGATACGGAAATGCTGAAAAACAGTGAATAAATGTATACAGACAAAATGCATTTCGGTAAATGACGGAATGGGAAATGGGAAGATTACTTTAAGGACCTATATGACACAGATGAAAATTGCTGAAATGCAAGAGCGGGATGAAAAACTACAAAAATAAAGGTTCAAACAAATTACATCAGAAAAGAAATAAAGAAGATAAAAAATAAAAAACACCGGGCAACATTGCTAAACGTACTTCTAAAATACGATGCCAGCAAGCTAACTAAAGCCGGGCAATGTTTTAATGAAATTATAAAATCAACCATCCCTTCCGGATGATTATCACAGAAGTATAAATACAGAAGTATGAGTGTACTCTGCACAACTGTGAAACTCTTTACAAATTTAATAAAAACTTAAACTAGACCAACGCCATCAAAACAGAGATGTGCAGCAAGTATTTATTGAGAATAGGCTTTCTACATTGTCCAACTAAGATATTTAATTTTACATACTGCTATGATCTTTTTGTGGGTATATGTATGTATGTATTATCTGTAACCTAATTTACCTTGAGGTGTAGAGGCTGCTGCTTTATGCGCTGGCATCTGGCGGTACAATGCTCAACTTGCCCCCGAAATCGGAATACATAGTTGGAGCGCGCTTTTGGTGCTTGCGCAGACAACCATTGTGTGAGGTGTGTGTCTTGGTGATGTGTTAACCTTGTTACTTCTAGTCTCTTAGGTCTGGGGTTCTGAGTAGAGCACATTTAATTTGGTGGCCAACTGTCAATGATCTCACCGAGTCCGATTCCAATCGCCAAGGCTACGGAAAAATTCCGACCCCCGCGGGATTCGAACAGAGGACTTGCTTAATGCAAGCCTGGCTCTTACCCAGCTGCGCCAGTCGGCTCTTCTCTTATGTGGGTATAAGAGTGAATTTAATTTACTCTCAATTTTGTTTGTTAACAAAATTACCTTGCTTCTTTTCCTCTAAATGTCAAAAGGACTTAACCTCAAATATTGATGATTAAATACTCCTCTCATTTTTTTTAAAGAACCTCGGTGCGCCAATTACATTTGTGTTATGTAATTTTATATATTAGCTCAGTAATTAATTTTGAAACATAAAGCTATCTCTCAGGGTTCAGATATGCATTTTATAATAATAATAATAATAATATGCCTTTATTCAACCAAAAATAAAAAATAGAAAAGGAATACAACAATTGAATGCAGGCGAAGTTCAGCCAGACAACATAAGGTTGTTTGCTGCTCTTCCACTGTTATAATTGTAATAAATGTGTAGCAATCTTCCATTTAAACTTAATACTGGTTATGTATATGTCTTTATTTCATATCACTTGTGGATATCATTTTTCACCTTATTTCAAGTAATTAATTATTATGCATTACAGCGTTCAATTTCGTTATCTTAAACCTTACCTTTCAGAAACATTTTAATCCAGTCTCTAATATTTAATATTGGTCCAACCTTACGACTGCTCTGAAATTCTCAAAGGCAGCTAAGAGATAAACTTCTACAGGGCCACAGCCATTATTTCCATTATCTGCGCCATAGTCGAAGATGCCAGCACTCCCATTATAAAGTACATGCCGTGTACGTTAATTATTGGATATCACTTTAATGGGCAAATATTCAGTTGCTTATGCTCTTGCACACTTTAATTTATTAGAGTATAACGAAAGTGGCTGCCTATTCATTAATTATGGAAAATACTCGGTTTATTACATTTAAATTATAAATTTCGACAAGTAACGAGTCTAGTTACCCAAAATATTCTTAGTAACTGTAAAACTTAGACATTTCTTATAGTAATTTGACATATTAAATACTTAACACTAAATTAGCTTTTAACACAATAAAATACACATTTTCTTTACAATCACAGCTTCTATACTCTGTACTCTGTCCAAAATCAGTCTACATATCACTTCCAGTTCCAAACTTAGCACCTCGTAAAAACATTTACAAATCACTTCTACACATTAAAACTTCATATGCCAGAGCTGCAACATTTTTCATGTTCGTTACCAACTTATCCATCCAAATTCTCACCTTAACATATTTTTTCTTAATTGCGTTGTACCTTATTAATGTTCTTTTCATTCAGGTCATCCAGCTACTTATACATGCCTTGCTGAATCATTGAACTACACACTACCTGATAATGAACAGAAACAAAGTAGCTCATTGTCACTTTCCATACAAAAGAAATTGTGTAATTTTAGTCCCATTCTGAATGAAGATTCCTAGTTTTACCTTTATTTAGTAATTATTAGTCACATAATCTTGTGGTATTATTAAGATAGCAAATTAATAAGAATGGCTGTCTTCTTTTAATATAATTAGCACAACCAGTGGTGTATTGGTAAAAACTTAGGTACCTGGCTCGCACCATGTGACGACCCCCCCCCCCCTCCGATAATTTTAATAAACGTTTTAAATATATTTATATACTTTCAAGTCGTACATTTATGCTTCCATTTTTTTTATTTTTGCTGACAATCCACGGGTAAGTACGTTTCTTGCTCTCTCACATTAGTCATCCATATATTGGGCAAGAAGGTTTAGCAGCATTTTCTTTGATTTCCGTAGATGTCTTCACATAATTCGAAACTTCCACAAAAGAGTCAAACTTTGTAGCTGGCGGTGCTGCACTTTCAGAAACTTCGATTGGCCTATGGTCCATTTCATTGTTATCTTCCAGCTTCACTCGTTTTAAAAAGTAAGACTTCAACGACGTTTGCTTTCTTTCGCAACTCATTACAAAGGGATCTTCTTTAATAGTTACCTATAAAAAAATCTGTAAAAGATTTTACCCAGAACTTCCCTAGTCGACATTGTGACACTAAATAATTTTAAAAATGATATTATAAGTTAGGAGTAAAAATATCTTAACGTTTCTAATAAATTAAATAAATTTTCAAATAAAAAAATTCGTTACCGTAGGGATTTGAATCGCGGCGCATGCGACTGCAAACAAATGCTACTGACCAATTCCTTACTGATCTACGGAGAACTGTTGGTATCGTCGGGTTTCAGCTGGCTTAACCTTCACACCGGGCATGTTTTAAGAAAATTAATTATATTTTTTACATCAATAAACCATGCAGATAATTCTTTCACTAAACATTTTTTTATTCATTTTTAAACATATACGCAAAATGTATATATTTATGTGCGATAGCTTTTACGATATACGTCGATGCCTTGCCCAAATATACGTTTCCCGTCTATTTCAAGGTTTGGAATTTACGCATTTATGCGGCTCACGGCCTAAAAATCAAAGGAAAATAGAGGTAACAATATCTTAACACTTGCTTATGCAAATTAAAGCAATTATCAAATTTAAAAAATTACAGGGAAGGGATTCGATCAACATTATCTGCGGATACAATCGTCGATAGTCAAATAAATTTAACTGCTCCATGAAGGCTCGCTGATGTGTGCGACGTGCGGGTGTATTTAAGCGAAGGGTGTTATTGTGGAAACTTTTTGAATTATTTTGCGACCTTATCTTGTATTTGTTGGGTTCTATTTTCGTCAAGTGTAAAGCCTGGTCTATGTGAAAACTACTACTGACCCTGTATATATTTGTATGAAATTGTACCGGTTTTATTCCAGGTACATATATAATATGTATGCAAAATATCGTCTTCCTCCGACAAATACTTTTTGAGCTATACTGCCAAAAGACAGACAAACGGACAGACAGATAGACAGACGGAATTGAGAAAACATGTTTTTCGTCACCTAGGCACTCTGAAACGTGAAGATCTGAAGGAATCTCGGAAGGTGATTTTTTCGTGATTACAATACTTTCTTCGTGAATGCCTATATTGACCAACCGGCCCGGCTACAAAACGGTCAATCAACCTCAAGCAGGTAGTTAGGCAATAACGTGCAAATCACCTGCTGAGAGCTGTTTACAGTTGCTCAGATTGTTATTTCTTCGAATTTAATGAAGAGTAGTGGTGTCCTTGCAGATAAAACTGTGCATATAAAAACGAATCTCCTGCAATTTACGAATTCTGAAATCACTCTAAAGCCGGCTCGCGAGCCGTCTGGGAAAAACAGGTACCGGCTCATCGAGCCGTGTGCGAGCCGGCTCCAATACACCACTACACAAAACCATTGCAATGCTAAAAGAAAAACGTGTATCTTCAGAAAATGCCAGATTAATACACAGATACAATACTAATGCCACAATGGCAATCGTGGTGAATAATCGGACAACTGGAAACATATCAACACTAGACGATATTAGACCAGATGACAGCTCAACCCATTTATATTTAGTTTAATAATGGATTAGATTATATAGAAGAAGAAATCTTTCTAAATTTGAGCTACATACTAAAAAACAATCAACATGGTCTGTTACGTTTACAATGCAATAATTTTGACAGAAACGGATGACGCTTTGCAGAGATAAGTACCAAGTTTTTACCAAAGAACTCAGCTGGAGCCTGTGGTTTGAAAATATAACAAATTCGGTAAAACCCCTCACCACACAAATATTTAACAACTGCTAAATACGTATTTCGACAGCCACGCCGTCATCATCAGTAGCTACGAAAAACTTACACAGCAAAAAGGCAACAATATATCGTGACCAAATCGCAAATGGAAGTG
>OW679196.1:98806536-99032562 GCA_940337035.1 Agriotes lineatus | reverse complement strand
GTTCAACAGTCATTTTGACATTTTAATTGCAAATATTATTTTCGTATTTAAGCATAATTATGCGTGTATTAAATACATTAGCAATAAATGATAATTTAAATAATAAGACTGTGTTTATTACTTCCGAAAATGCTAAAAGAACTCCCTAGAAAAGGTATTGTACTCCTCACTTACATATTCAATGGAATACTCCGTCTACACTATTGGCCCCTTCAGCTAAAGCTGGCTGAAGTAATTTTAACCTGGTAAAAACCCACACCATGTTTCTCATACAGACCTATATCTTCTATCTACCATTTCCAAACTTCTACTTCCCAGAATCAGTCCACTTCTGGATGTTATTCCAGACCACCAGTTCGGATTTCGTCAGTCCATTCCACAGTGCATCGGTCGTACAAACCATAATAAATCCATGGAAGACAAATAATATTGCACATCTGTACTTCTAGATATAAGCCAGGTGTTTGACAAAGGTGTGACATGTTGGTGGCCTAATGGTAAAGGTGACAGGCTAGCAATTCACAGCGATCAGCGCTCCTGGTTCAAACCCCGGGCAGGCACGAATGAACGTATAAAGACGTACAATATCAGTTTTTCTCAGGACTAACTAGAAACACCTGAAGACCGGGGTAGATCAAAAACTCCAAAACGTCATGTGATATACACCCCTCTCTCTCTTCAATTCAATCCGCAGATTGGTTGCAGCGCTCCATCTGCCTCTATCGCTGGTTAATTTCTTCATTTCGTAATAAGTATTGCTGCCAGCGTATTTCACTGCTTGTTTTATGTAGTCAAGGCGCGGTCTTCCTCTTCCGGGTTTTCCCTGCCGTTGTCCTTCAATCACATTAACTATAATTGATGGTGTCTGTAAACATGGCCTAACCATCTATGTCGTCTTTCTTGAATCATTTTCCATATTTGTCTTCCTTCGTCAATTCTTTCCAACACTTCCACATTAGTAACCCGGTCTGTCCATCTTATTTCAGAACCCGTCGCCAGCACCACATTTCAAAAGCTTCTATAGCTTTTTTGTCGGTTTGGTTTATGGTCCATGTCTCCGAACTGTAGAGAGCTATGCTCCAAATTAGGCTTTTTATTAGTCTTTTCTTGAGGCTTTAGACATATATTGTTCAAGCAAAAGAGGTTTTTCTTTTTATTAAATATGGCTTTAGCTTCTACACCCTAGGCAGTGAAAAAAGTACTTTACCAAATAAACGAGCCCTTCCATCCTATTTTCAACTTCTTAAGTCCTACTTGGCTGATTGTCAAATTCCAAACTAAAGTGAATGGCGAATATTCAAACACTTACAATCCAGGCTGGGGTACCACAGGGCAGTGTGTTGGGCCCCTGTGCTTTATCTATTGTATATATATATATATTGCCGTTACAAGCCATTATGGCCCAGGGCTTTTTGTACAATTAATTTCCATTCTGTTCTATTTTGTGATTTTGTTGTCCAGTCTGTTACACCTATTGTATGTAAGTCTCTTTTAACACTGTCCAGCCACCTTTGCCTTGGTCGTCCGCGTCTTTTATCCTCCATTAGCCTTCCATGTAACACTTTTTTTGTTGTTCTTTCCCCGTCTGATCTTTCCACGTGGCCTAAACCATCTTAACCTTTGCGCCTTCACCACGTTGGTTATGTTTGGTTGACCATACAAAAGTAGTACTTCCTCGTTGTTTCTTCTTTCCCACCCTTCCGCTGTTCTTTTCCCCCAAAAATCCTACGTAATATTTTTCGTTCCCAAATCTCTATTTGATTTTGATCTGCTTTATTTAAAACCCAGGACTCACTAGCGTACGTAACCGTTGGGCGTATTACCGTTTTATAAATTCTGAGCTTAGTGTTCCTCGATATATTTCTTGCACTTAACACCTCATTTAAAGCACCCGCACATCTATTTCCCTTTTGTTACCCTATGCTTATCTCCGCACTGTTATCGCCATTTTCTGTGATTAGCGCTCCAAAAACACAAAACTTTTAACTTTTTCACACTTTAATACACGGGGTTTGTTTTCTAGTTTAATAGATATTTTCTCCACTTCTTCGGTTTCTTCCTTCTCTTTTTTTCCCCATTTTTATTGTACTCATCAGATATACCTACTACCATCTAATACTACAATCACAACCTTTGCGAACGATGCAATAATTCTTGCAAGCCATGAAGATTCAATAACTGCATCTTCATATGCACAAAGATACCTAAATCTTATACAAGATTGGATTAATAGATGGAACAAAAAATCAAGAAAGCAAGCCAACTCAAATAACATTTACACTAAAAAAGGGCCACTGTCCACCAGTAGCGTCAATAACATAGAGAGAAAAACTGGTAAATCAAGCAGAGAAAAGAAATTAAAAGGTAATAAAAAGAGTAGGACAGCAGAAGCCCGAATAAAACTAAAAGTGGACATACTACTCACGCAAGCGAAGGCTGTGCGCCCAGCTGAAGTGAAGTGATAACCAGGGATAACGGATAAGTACAATCGACGAAGCTACAGCGACCAGACAAAGGCTGTCAAATGGGAAGTAACGGCGATTTTGAGGAAATTAAAGGAATGTTTATCATAATAAACAACAGACTGGCAGGTATTGAGGGTTTGCTGGAGAAAAATGACAAAAAAATAACGATTTGAGGCAGAAGAATGAACAACCGAAGCGAGTAGTTAAAAAACAAGAAGAGGAACTACGCAAATAAAATGTAAATGATACACGGAGTAAAGAAGAAAGAGGAGGAAAGGGAAGGTGAGCTGAGAAAAATGGCTAAAGAACTAGTATTTGAAAAAATGGACCTAAAAACAGAAATAAATGTAATAAGAAGAATCGGGAAGTACAATAAAGACAGAAGCAGACCAATCCTGATAAAGCTCACAACCGGTAGTAAAAAAATGGAAATCCTCAGGCAGTCAAGCAAATTGAAAGGTACAAATGTATGGGTGAACGAGGATTTTACAAAAAAGATACAAAATGAAAGAAAAACCCTGATCAACCATATGTGTGAAGCTAGAGCGAGAGGGCATAAAGCGTATCTGAAGTATAACAAGCTAGTAGTGAACGACTCGATCTATGGGATAGAAGAACTAGAACCAGAACCAGAAGATGAGCCAAACGCAGGCTAACAAGAAAACAAGCAAAAGGGCAATTAGGAGTGGGATTTATGATAAGCGAAAAATACAGAGAAGCCATAGTTAAATTCACACCAATTGATGAAAGAATGGCAATAGTGAAACTGAAAACAACATTCAACAATATAGTGCTGGTAAATGTATACGCACCGGACAGAGGAGGGAGAAGACGAAGTTAAGGAAAACATCTACCTATGCAAAATTAGAAAATGAAATAGTAAGATAGGAAACTACGATACAAAAATATTAGTAGAGGACCTAAATGCAAAAATTGGGAAGGAAGATATATATGTTCCAATCATTGGGAGACACAGTTTGCATACCTACAGTAATGATAATGGGAGAAGATTAATCGATTTCGTTAGCGAAAAAACATGATAATATCTAGTACAAAGTTCCCACACAAGCAAATACATAAACAAACATGGATATCACCGGACCAAAAAAACCAAAAATCAAATAGACCACCTTTTGATAGATGCAAGACACGAAAATAGCATACTAGATGTAAGGAGCTTCAGAGGGGCAGACTGTAATACAGACCATTTCCTGGTAAAGGTTAAATTAAGACAAAGAATAGCCAGCGGGAAAGAAGGAAGAGCAATACGAAGAAACAATACGATATAGAACGACTGATAAAGAGTGAGGAACTACAAGACCAATACAGTAGCAGAATAAAGGAGAAGTTTGAACAATGAAGAAATACAAAAAATGAAGAGAGTATAAATGCAGAGGAAATAGAAAGTAACTGGATAGAACTGAAAAGAGTAATTGTGGAAACTATAGAGGAAGTAGTAGGTCAAAACAGAAAGAAAAAGGAAATCACTGTTTGATGAAGAACGTGAACGCACATTAGAGAAAAGAAACAATGCAAGAATAGAAATGCTAAAAAATATGTCTGACGAAAATATAGAAAGGTTTAAAGACAAAAGAAGAATAGCAAATGCAAAATGTAGAGAGAAAAAGAGAAAGTACGAACGGAATAAACTAGAAGAGATGGGAAGAAATGGGAAACACAGCGAATACCAGAATGTTCTACCAAGATGTAAAAGAACAAAAGAAAGGCTTCCAACCTAGAACACAAGTGTGATTGGAAACAAGGGAGAAATAATGAGAAGATGGAAAGAGTATTTTGAAACTCTACTGAACCCAGATAATTGAGAAACACAACTAGACGAAGAGAAATGGGAAGACCAAGGAGAGGATGACAAAGTAGATCCTCCGACACATGATGAAGTACAGCAGGTGATAAAATCGCTAAAAAATCATAAAGCACCAGGCGAAGACTGCATCACGGGGGAAATGCTAAAGTATGGCGGACCAATTATAGTAAATGCAATATACACGACGTAATCGTAATGTTTGGGAGAAGGAAAACATGTCAAAGGAATGGAGTATGGCAATCATATGCCCAATCCCACAAGAAAGGCGATAAGACCAACTGTGATAACTATAGGTTTTAAGTAAATTAATAAATAAATAGTGTGGCAGCTCGATAACCGTGTAAACACGGCTCCGCTACACGGAAAGTTGAACGAGTTTTACGCGGATTGAAAACGCGAATAAAAGATAGCGATAACGTAAACTGAAGTGATACAAGGGAAAAACAAACTGTAAGTAAAAACAAAGGGCAAACCGGGCCATAAAATACTTAGATTCAAAACTCAACAACACCAGATATAACGAATCCCGCAGACACGATAACGCGTAAACAAGGCCATGATAAATAGAGGTGGGCGCGTGACGTAGTACTAGAGATGGGAGCACGGTGCATTAAACCCCAAAAATAACTAGCGCGTATTTAGCTTATAGGTTAATTAAAATAATAATAAAGAGATTAGAAGAAAAGGCCCAAAGTAATGGAGACTGACAAGGTCAAGGAACTAATGCTTTTAATCAAATCAAATCAAATCAAATCAAATATTTATTGGCATCAATACATAGAAATGCTCATACAGGTCAAAGTACAAATAGCAATTAATTTTACACCAGAAAAACACTAACCATTGAATAAAAAAATACCTACTACACAAACTTAACAATTCTTGTCATTAATTAAAATTTATAATATTCAATAAAATTACAATCTAGACAACACAGTTTAAAAAAAAATATTGGGTTATCCATTTAAAAAAAAGACAATAAACAATTAAAACAATGACAGATCACATTTGACAGTTTACGATCATGTCAGAAAAGTTATTTTGGAGATAGTCCTCAATTGAGTAAAACACCTTTTTAATTAGGTAACTTTTTACTTTTATTTTAAAATTCTTTAGGATCTAGTTCCTTCACATGTTTGGAAGGAAATTAAAGAACTTTATGCAATAATAATCAGTGCCCCTTCGTGTTCTTGACAACCTATGAAACTCAGGGAGCACACCATTACGGTTACGAGTAAAGTGGTTATGTAGATCACTATGTGACAAAATTGAGAAATATTTTCCCTGATATAGGCAAGACAGTGATAGATGTACAATGATGAAAGGTAAGTATTCCGAGGAGGCAAAGTACTGACGACAGCAGTCACGATACCCCAGGCCCGTCAAGACACGTACACACCTTCTCTGCAATTTGAAGATTTCCTTTGCATGAGAGCTATGTCCCCAATTCAGAATTGCATATGACATATGTGGTGAAAAATAGCCATGGTAAGCTGCCATAAGAGTCGGAAGAGATACAGTATGTGAAAGTGTCCTAATAAGATAAATTATTTTAGATAACCTTTTGCTCAACTGCACAACATGTTCCCTCCAAGTGAGGCCAGGATCAAGTGTTACCCCAAGAAATTTGACATGTGGCTCACATGGCAGGTCAGGATTACATTGACGAAGAGTGAAGTTCAAGTTTTGGGTCTTCGATCTGTTAAGGCTGAGCTGATTTGTGACAAACCAGTCATGAAGATTTGACTGAGTCTCACCCACAATCTCAGCCAATGGTTCTGTGGGATGATACCTAACTATGTTGGTTGTATCATCAGCAAAAAGAATGAGGTGGGAGTTATCCTGAAACTTTGACAGATCATTGATGTAAATTAAAAACAAAAGAGGCCCCATCACCGATCCTGTGGAACCCATGTCCAATTAGCTGTTTTTGGGACTTCTTATTGTCAAAGTAGACATATTGGTAACGATTTGAAAGGTATGATTTCAATTAGACATATACTCTTGGTGTCAAAATTATAGTGCAACAGTTTTTTTAAGCAAAATTGAGTGTGAGACACAGTCAAAAGCTTTTGTGAGGTCATAAAAGGAAGCATACGTATCCAAGCCCTTTTCAAGACCCTCCACAACAAGATCCAATAGATTATTAACTGCCAGTGTTGTTGATTTTTTGTTGCGGAAGCCATATTGCCCTGCCAGAAACAGGCCATTCTGCTCAAAATAAGAGTTGATCTGATCCTTCAAAACCGATTCAAATATTTTAGAAAAAATGCAAAAGTGATATAGGCCGATAATTGGTAACATCATCTACAGATCCCTTATTTTAAATATAGGTACTACTTTAGCATCTTTGAGGACAGTGGGAAAGACTCCAGCCGAGATGCAATGATTTATTAACTTCGTTAGTGGATAGACTATGATGTTTGTTATTGTCTTAACAATTTTCGGTAGTAATATCAAAACAATCCCTACTTTTGCTGTTTTTCAGTTTAGAGATTTTCTCCCTTATCTGATTGAAAGTAATTAAATGAAAAGAAAAGCTATTATTCTGAGGTAAGTATGATAGATAGTCAATAAAAGATTTTTCAGTGGCTGGCAGATCACTTACAATCTCGTCAGCAATATTTACAAAAAAGTTGTTAAAAGTTTGTGCATTTAATGCATCAGTACTTGTATTGTTATTTGAAGAAGAGTTATTTCTTATAATATTCCACATTGTAATTTGGGGTCTGTCAGAATTCTGTATGTAGGAATCATACGCTTTCTTTTTAGTGTTGCATAGTTTAGCTCTATAAACTTTCTTATAACTAATTGACAAGATGCTTGGGCACCAAGTCAGGATATTGCTTATTCATGGCATCCAAAGTACGAAGCCTCTCCCTCGACTCCCTCAGCTCATCGCTGTACCACTCAACCTTCACAGAATGTCTGCCCCCACCGGCTAACCTTGATTTCAAAGGAAAACAGAGTTCCACCGACTCTGTTATGACCTCAACAAACCGACCAAAGCGATCCTCAGGAGTGATAGAACTATCATTGACAAACTGCCACTCTATCCCTTCAACGGTATTATATAAGTGAAAAAGCCCTTCATTTGTTATAGGTCTATAGTTCATTCTAGCAGTAGACTTTTGACCGTACTGATTTTATTGAAATTAAAAACTATCCCTCTGTGATCTGATAGGTGGTGAAGATCAAAAGGCTTAGAACAGCCTGTCGACATATCTACATTTGTAAATATATTATCAAGACAAGCTTCATTTCTTGTTGCAAAACTGACCTGTTAGATGGAGTCCATAGGATTGGAAAAAAATTTCCAGTTTGACCACCCTGATGTCATTAGTTGTGAAATGGAGATTAAAGTCCCCTGTTACAATAATATTCAGAGACAGATTCAAACTATCAAAAACACATGTCAGCACATCTAGAAACCTATCAAAGTCACCATTAGGAGACCTATAAATTGTGATAAGCTGGGTAGACAGATGTTTGAGAAAAACACCTGCCACTTCACAATTAAGTTCATCAGAAAATTTTGAAATATTTAGATCATAATAATCAATGTCAGATTTTACATAGATGGCTACACCTCCATGATTCCTAATAGATCTACAAAAACTAGATGCAGCTTTGTACCCTTCTAGGGTTATTACAGAAAATTGGTCAGCTTTTAACCAGTGCTCATTAATACAAACACAGTCAAATAACTCTTCATTAAGGACTATCTCGAACTCAGGTAATTTATTATATATACTTTGAATATTAACATGAAAAACAGAAACAGTGTCTTTGCGATTAACCTCGCTTACCGAGTTCCACTCTGTAGGGTGGAAACCTTGATGGTCTGCTGGCGTTGTAGGTTCCGAAAATGGTTGATTTTCACTCCTTCTGGCCATATCTCAGGATCCATTACTTTGTTAACTTGTTGTTTAGGCACACCAAGTTTGAAAGAGCTAACTTGTTTGGATTTAGTCTTCATTTTTTCACAGATGATGTCTGTATTACACTGGTGACTTTTTAAAAACTCCAATATTGCCTCAGATTCTGTATTTTTGGACAATCGGTAACAAACACCAGTAACGTTTTTGTGCCACTTCAAGTATGCTTGTGTTTTTGTTAACACCCATTATCGGTTCAGGCCTATTATTAGTATTCTCCGCAACTCCATACACACTTTGTGTTGAGGTCTTTTTCCTTGATGATCGTTTCTTGATTGTGGTAAAGCCATCATCGTTTTCATTGGTTTGCGAGATGTTCGTGTTAGCCAGTTCTATTATTTCTTTCATTTTATGTTTTTGGACTGCTTCCAGAATTTTAAATTATCTGGTTTAGGTGTCTGCGACGGTGGCGGTGCTACAATATTGGACTTTTGCAGCGATGTTCTTTCCGATGATGTATTAGCTTTTTTCTTATTTACCTGCAGTGCCTGCTTGTAGGTGCCTTGGGCAATTACAGATTTGGTATTATTTTGCTGCTGTTTCGTCGGGATACTGGCAGAATTGATCTGCATTGGCTGTGCTTTGGATGTTTTGTCGGTTTTTGGGATCTGCTCTATAATTTCGCTGCGGAGCTGCTCCCAGTTTGACATTAGTTGCAGTTTCATGCTTTCCATCTCTGTTCTGATCATATTTGTCAATAGAGAGGCAAGGCTGGACTTGTCAAGTTCCAGCTGAGAAACTTCCCGTTTTAGTGAAGATCTCTTTTGAGTCAGATCTTCAATTTCCTTTTTCAGATCTGTGATCGTACCTTGGAGTGACTCCTCAGTTTGCGGTTCACTGTGATCTGAAGTATCCCTCGTCTGTGTGTCATCTGGACAAGCGGGTTTTTGCTGCCGATGTAGCACTATTTTTCTTGCAATCGTTGCATATAATTTCACCTCCCACAATTGAGGTTTTCCTGCTTCCACAGCTTGGGTGGTAGGTATTCGAGCAATTTGAGCACAACATGCACGGGTTTTCATCCGGGATGTCTGATTTGCAATAGTTGCAAGTTTTTTTGGAGGTTATGTTTTCACATTAGGGGCAATTCCACTTGTTTAACTGCCAGATGAGCTTAGGTCTGTGTATTTGGCTGGACACAAACCTACACATTCTATGTGATACCTGTTACCACATTTTGAAGTTGTACAATTGATAATATCTTCATATTTTGATAACTTCTGTTTACAGTGAGCACATGTTGGCGCCATCACAGGAGCAAGACAAATGAATAGAAGAATTAGATAAGAATAAATTTGAACTAAGTAAAGACACAGCGGAGATATCAGAGATAAGAAGGTTATTAAGTAAGAGGGAGGAAGAACAGGACAGAGAGAGAAGAAAATTACAACAGACGATAGAGCGATTAAATATAAAATACAAAATTAGAAATGAAATAACAATGCAAGAAAGATTAAGTATACTCCAGAGGAGCTCAACAGATGACAATCTAGGAAAGAAGGGAAAAGAGACACAAAAGTGGGTAAGGAGAATAGACGAACTGGGGATTTGAACGAAAATGAAAAGAAGGAAAAACCTAGACGTAGACCCCCGATTCAAAGAAAATGGTAAAGGAAAAATTTGGAAATTAGCAACATGGAATGTAAATGGTATGAACGGAAAAGATAGGGAACTGAATGAAATAATGGAGAAGACGGGAGTGGACATTCCTACCATAACAGAAACCAAAGGGAAGGAACAAGGCTGTGTAGAAATAGATGGAGGGCACGTATTGATATACAGCGGAGTAGAAAAATCTGAGTGGGCTCAATCTGGAGTGGGATGTATAATTAACAAAAAAAAATAAGTCGGAGATAAGAAGCTGGAAAGGTATAACGGACAGAATACTTAAAGTAGAAATCGAGAAAGAGAAAGAAATCATCACAATCATAGTATATGGACCAAATGAAGGAGCACTTAAAAAGGAGATAGATGAGTTTTAGAACAAACTGCAGGAGGAAGTAGAAGATAGAAGAGGCACTTTAATGATGATGGGAGACTGGAACGGCAGAGTGGGAAACCGCCCAGAAAGCTCAGAAGGATGTATTGGAGAATTCGGAGATAGTACAAAAAATAGAAACGGCCAAAAAATAATTGAATTTTGTACACTGAATGGCATGGTAGTAGGGAATAATTTTTACCTACACAAAAATATCCACAAGTACACAAGAGAAACGCCAAGCAGAAACGAAAGATCAATAATAGATCTACTAATAACAGTGAAGAATACCCTAAAGGATGTTAAAGACATAAAAGTGAAAGAGGATGTGAGATAGTGATGGCATCAATAAAACTAAACCATAAAGAAAAAAAAAAGTGGAATGTGGAGAAAAGAAGAACGAATACAGGAATATAAGGACATTCAAACTGCAAGAAGAATCAACCAAGAAAAACTATCAAAGGAGAATATCGGAAAAAAATAAACTTATGCTACGCCTAGCTAGAAGAAATGGACTTGGACAGACTGTGGGAAACCTTCAAGAACAATTATAATTACAGCAGAAGAAATATGTGGAGTAAACAAAACGACAAATAGGAAGAAACAGACACCCTGGTGGAACAATGAGATAAAACGAGAAGTTACGGAGAAGAAAACCTTATGGAAAAAATACCTGGGAAATAACAAGAATGCAGATGACTACAAAAGGTATACGGCACAAAGAGAAAAAGTTAAAACAATGTAAAGGAAGGTAGAGCACAATCCTGGGAAGAATTAGGGAAAAAGATGGTGAGGGCAATGCAAAGATGCTATACCATACTATAAGAAATCTCAGAAAAGAAAAAAGTACCCCCTAAAATGTGTAAAAGACAAAAAGGGAGAAATCATAAGGGAGGAGGATGAAATTTTGGAGAGATGGAGAGAGTACTACAGAAATCTATTAGCATCAAGCCATGAAGAAGAGGATTATAATAATGCTGAGATAGGTACTTGAGTACAACAGAGAACGAGAAAACGAAGAGCAGGAAGAGTGAATTAGAGCATTGGAAAAAGTCAAGATAGGAAAGGCACCGGGTGTTGATAACATAAAATCGGAGATGTTGAAACATATGGGAGAAGAAGGCATCACCCTGCTACATAAAATAATACAACTAGCTTGGACGACAAACAAAATCCCAGAAGAGTGGAAAATTGCGGTGATAACTCCAATACATAAAAAAGGAGAATATTCAAACTGTAACATATACAGAGGCCTATCATTACTATGCACATCATATAAAATATATGAACGAATAATAGATGAGAGATTAAAAGAAAAAATAGAAACCACACTGAGCGACACACAAGCAGCATTTAGAGCGGACAGATTAACACAAGACTGGATTTTCGTTACAAGACAAATTTCTGAAAAAATAACAGCGACAAATAAGAAATTGTATATATGTGCAATAGATTTAGAGAAAGCATTCGACAGAGTGGAGAGAGATAAAATATGGAAGTATTGAGGCAAAGATCTATAAGTGAGAAGATGATTAATGTAATAAAAAGTATTTATAAAAAACATAAAACAGGGTACGAGTGGAAGGAAAAAATGTCAAGAATCTTTAGCACAAATAGAGGGGTAAGGCAAGGGAGCATCCTAAGCCCGCTACTATTTATCACAATAAGAGACGAAGTATCAAAAGAAGTAAGAGGGATGCACTTGTGGTATTGAAAGCTAAAATCAACAAAAATAAACGAGTTAATATACGCGGACGACCTCATACTACTAGCCGAAAATAAAAAAGAGCTAAAAGAACGACTGAAAAAATGGGCAGAATGCTTCAAGGAATATGGCCTAAAAATAAATATACAAAAAACGGAAATAATGACAATGGAGGACAAGCTGGAAAGATAGAAATACAGCTGCATGAAGAGAAAATAAAAGAAGTAGAGAAACTAAAATACTTAGGAATTATAAAAGAATGACACGGAAAAGTACAAGAAGAAATTTTTAATAGAATTAAAAAAGTGAATATAATATATAGAACACTATATAACCAGTTGTTCAACAAGAGAGAAATATCTAAGGAAACAAAAATCAGGATATTGAAGCAGTTTTGGTACTGACACCGATGTATAGCAGCGAATCATGGGTGTTAACAAACTATCTCAAAAATAAAATATCGGCATGGGAAATGAAAATATTACGTAAGATCGCGGGAGTTATAAAAATGGACAAAATTAGAAGTGAAATAATAAGACAAAACCTGAAAGTGAAAAGTGTACTACAAAAAATTGAGATGCAACAGTTAAGCTGGTTCGGGCACTTAATACGAATGAACAATGAAAAAGTTGTTAATGTGATATGGAAAACACAGACAGGAGAGAAAGGAAAAGGCACAGACCGAGGAAAAAGTGGAATACGGAAATAGTGGAGATATTAAAGAAAAAAGGACTAAGCTGGACCCAAGCAACACAAATTGCTAAAAATAGGAAGGAATGGAGAAAGATCATTACCTGAAGATAAGTAAGTAAGTAAGTAATAAATGAAAAGATGGAAGCCGTGGATGGAGAAAGCAGTAGGAGAATACCAGTGTGGGTTTCGAAGAGAAGAGTGACGATGGACCAAATTTTTCTCAATCAGACAAATGCTCGAAAAATTCGGAGAATACAACACTGAGCTGCACCACCTATTTATAGATTTTTGCCAGGTCTACGACACCGTAATTAGAAAAGAGCTACTCGACAGATTGGACGAGATAAAGGTTCCAAGAAAATTATAAGACTGACAAAATGTGCCTTACTGAAACAAAAGCAAAAGTTAGAGTTCAGGGCCAACTATCGGAAAGCTTTATAATTAATAATGGGCTAAGGCAGGGAGACGTAGTATCAAGTACATTATTTAACTTCCCGTTGGAGAGTATAGTACAATGGATACCAGTCAATCTCGGATGCTCGATATTTAACAGACGATGTCAAATACTAGCATATGCTGACGATATAGACCTTATAACAAGAAAAACAAGAAAAACAAGGGACATGGAAGAAGTAAATATCTAGAACAAGCGACGGATGAACAAGGACTAAAGATAAATACAACTAAAACAAAATATATGATAACAGCCAGAGACCTAAGTAATTACGAAAACGTTAACAGCATCACCTTCAATCAACATAACTACGAAAGAACAAACCAGTTTAAGTATCTAGGGTCGGTAATTAACGCGAAAAACGAAATCGGAGAAGAGATCAAAGCAAGAATAGTAGCAGGTAACAAATGTTACTACGGGCTAAGAGACATGTTAAAATCAAAATCGTTGTCAGTGAAAAGTAAAATAAAAGTGTATAAAACAGTGATAAAAGCAGTAGTGACGTCTGCAGGGGAACCATGGAGCACAACCAAAAGTGAAGCGAAAATGCTGGATACTTGGGAGAGAAAAATTCTAAGGAAAATATTCGGCCCAGTGAATGAGAACGGGATGTGGAGAGTGTCAACAAATCAAGAACTGAAGGCACGGTATGAAGGACCTAATCTATCTACAGAAATCAGAGGGAAAAGGATAAGCTGGCTAGGACATGTGCAGCGTATGCAGCCCACGAGGGGACCTAAAAAGTGCTTAAACAATAAACCAGAAGGCAGTAGAAAGAGAGGGAGACTCAGACTACGGTAGCTAGAAGAAGTAGGAAAGGATCTTACGGAAATTGGTGTGACGAGATGGAAGGAAAAAGCAAAAGACCGTAAGGAATGGAAAAGAATCGTAAACAATGCAAAAAAGTTGGAAGAGAAACAATAAGTAAATGACAACAGCAACAACCAATCTAAAATTCGAGTAACGCAAAGAAGACTCGCTCCTGAATAAACCCCAGGAGGGTTGAGATGCGTGTGATGAACGCGCCCTGTAAAAAAATAAACCCGTTCTGAAACTTCTAAGGAGGTTAAAACCCTTCATGGGTTGTCGCACTAAGGAGTAAGTAAGTAAGTATGGGGATATGCCAGTAAGTCAAACACAGCAACTATCAAACGTTCCCAATCCAAGATTCTTAAAGCGATGACTGACACACCATGGTATGTAACCAATATAGTGTTACACAACAACCTCAATATTCCATTCGTTCAAACTGTTTTACAAGAGCGTAGTGCAAATCCTCATACCCGACTAGAAACTCATGCCAATCCCCTCATGCAATCACTCCTACTACAACAAGACGCCAGAAGACTAAAAAGATGCTAGTTATTGACCTCAAATGAGAAGTATGTGAACTACTCGTTGAAGGAGTTTCCATCCCGCCATCAAGGACTATTTAGTGTTAAGGTCCTATGTTATCATTAGCACATTAGCCCATAGAATGTTAATTCTGATTGCTAATAAATAAATCTAGAAAAAGTTCCAAAGTGGGTAATTCTGTATCTTAGAAAAGCTGTGTATTTGGAGAAGTTGTATAATAAGGTTATTATCTACAAATTTCAAGATGAAAGAAACACTGATTTAGGGACACAAGGTATTAGTGGGGCGGATAACTTGCAGATTTTCTGGGAATCGTGCACTTTCAGGTAGAAACTACCAAATTTGAAATGCAATCTCTACATAAGTAAGAGAACGTCTTCTGAGGTAGTTTCAAAATGGCGGCATAAAACTAGTTTTTGATCCATAACCTGTGAAATCGACCGGTTAGAGAAAAATGTTTAAAATAAACTAATAACAGAGATAATTACGAAATTAAAAATCAATTTTTAAAATTCCATGTTTTTTGTTGGATGAAAATGATTGTTGGTAATGTTATAAAAAATAGGCTTATAATATATTTTAATCTCTGAAACTTCTTTGTGGCGTGATATAATTCATATTCTTATTTGGGTATTTTGCCACTGAAAATTAAAAGTATCGAACATTTCGAGGGACAATCTGCCGTCGTTATCAACGATTAACAATTAAAAATTAAAACTAAAATTCACAAGAAACTTAGCTTTTTCACAGGGACAGAAAAACAACCAACCTCCAATGAATTGCTTGACACTTTTAATTACCTATACTTACTTAATCTGCTCTTTAAGAATTGCTAGCCCACTCTTGTTTAAAAATATGAGAAAGACGACATTTTTCTTCGTTAAGTAAAATATATGCCGTTTCTTTAATGTTACGTCTAGTTGACATCGATTCTTTAGACAAGACCTTTGTGTTATGCATTGCATTTTGTGGTTGTTATCCCAAGCATGTTCGGCCAGCTTGGACTTATTGATAAGTTTTCATCATATTTTTATGTTCTTTAACTTCTAAAGGTCTGGATGTTTCATCGATATAATATTTTATGCATTCACGGGGAATACTATATATACAATTTTTTTAATGTTCTTCATTGAACGGTTTAGTTTTTGTAACTTACTGCAAGGTATTCATCGTTTTGATACTGTCGTAACATTGAATATATTTTCAATTCATCTAATTTTGTCAGATATGCCTGGAATATAAGGTATAGTTAAAAGTATGATATTCAGAAATTTATTGAGTGTGTTTCCGTAAAAATACAAAGTAGTGTACAGTGTGGAAAATAACACTTACGACACTTACGAATATATTACAGCTTGATGATCGTCACTGAGAAATAGAGGATTGCAAAAGTGCATTAGCACTTGTCCGCATCCTAAATATCTATTCTAAAACTTATAACTAAAGCTAAAAACATTTAGCGAAGAGGTTTGGCTTAGTCTTAATTGTTTTATATTTCACACTAAACTTACATATTGCTATCAGATCTAATAAGAAATTTTGAAAATTGAGTCAAGTACATCTATAGGTAAGTTTTTCACAGCTGCTTCTATTAATTTTTTTCGCAATTTAGAGCTCGTTTCAAGTACGGAATCACGACGTTCTGCACTAAAACAATTTATCACTTTTGCAGCAATATATTGTTATGGTACATTAAAAGCAGTTTTGGCTGAAGATTAAATGTAAAAATAGAATTTGGGAGATCACTACAATCAATTTAGAAAATATTAAAAAGAATTAGCTGTTTGAATGAAGTTCATTAAAGGAATTCGAATTTGAGATAATTTAAGTTGAAAGGGATAACATTTGAGTATTCTGTAGGGGTTTTGAAAATTATAAAGTAAATACAGGCTCATATCACACATGACAAATGTAATTTTTATTAAAATAATATGGTGAAGTAGGTAAGACTCGAATAAATTTAATTTATAGATGGCAGGAATAATTAGAACATAGTAGTTTACGGTTATTAGAATAACAACTCATAGAAAAATAGGTCTGAAAAAAAAATAGAAATTACCCTATTTTTAATACGTTAGTGTGTGAAAACATTTAAAAAGGGTTTTTCCTGATAGCAGCCAAGGGTTTGACAAGTTGACAGCTGTTGTCAGTAACCAGTGCATCACGCAGGACTAACTAGGGGTCCGGGCTGTTGACATCAGGAGGAGTATTATCTTGGAGGTGATATTGGAACAGAAAGAGTGAAAGCAGTTCAAGGTGGGTTGTAGTTTTGTCCTATCGACGCTATAGCAAATAAAAGGCAATTTAAAAAGTGCAATTAACTATAATCAAGTACTTGCCGTATAATATTGAGGCAATAGGATGTGAGTAGAATGAACATTTGTCATATTTGATTGAGATTATTAATAGCACATTGTTTGACGTGAAAGGTGATAGTTAATGTTATTACACAATTCAAAGTCATTGCTAAAATAAAATTTAATTAACAAGCAACTAGATAATCGAACCACCCTGAAAGAGTCTCAAGGCGCTATCAATTTTAATAATTATAATTTAGATATTTAAAGATATAATTCAATTTATAAATAAGAGCAGCCAGCACAATATTTATAGCATTTTTGGCCTATACTCTTCTCACATTGAGATACTATCACAGATCTAGCTGTATTGCTTCTGGTATTCCTTCCATGCTCTATAGGTAACCATTGATTATTTTTTATGCTTTGCTCAATCACCGATACACAGCAGTTTTGCCTCAGATTTAGGACAGTGATTTCCGCGTATAATAGTTCGGTGGAGTAACGCTTCTCTTTCTTGAGCATCACTTTTAGAATGCAGTTTTGTATTGTTTGGAGTTTTTTGTAACGTTATCCCGAGCGCCTCCCCAGCTTATTATATTGTATACAGTTGATCTAGGCTTAATACTAATCGAAGTTTGTAAAATACGCATGTCATATATCTTAAATTATGTGCCACATGCTCAATCTGCCAATCCCATTTTAGATGGCTATCAATTACTATTCCTAGATACTTTGCCGAGTTTGCCTTTTCTAGAGCTGGGCAGTCACAATTGTTTTCATTTCCACACTTTCTTTAATGTATTATTATGTCTCCTAAATCTGGTATACTGTCAACGTAGCAGCCGAACGGAAGGAAAAGAGTTTTCCCCATATTTAATGTAAGATAATTAATCGGAACCAATCTCTAAGTACCGTGAAATCTAATTGCACACATCTCATCAGTTCTTCCCAGGATTGACTTTTGATAAATAGCGCAGTATCATCCACGTGACTGAGTATCTGTCTCTGTATATTGATGTTGAAGATGTCATTTATATATAAGATAAATAGGATTGGCCCTAGCACCGATCCTTGTGGAACTCCGTAACTTAATGGCAACGGCGCACTACATTGACCCTTTATTTTAACAACTTGAGATCTACCTGTTAGATAACTTCTTAATAGGTTATGGACCTTACCGCGAAAACCATACCGCTCGAGCTTATGTAATATTTTTTAATATTTTTGAGTGTCATTTCTTTGTATGGGTGCGGCGTTGTTTCGTGTATTGAAAATGTTCCGAACAAGAGTCTCGGGATAGCCATTATCTTGTAAAGCATTAATAATTTCTTTTTTTTTTTGAACATTTCATCATTAGAGTAAACAACTTTGGCTTTGTCGTAGAGACTTTTTACAACACCTGTCTTTATGTTTTTGTGACGGTTGGAGTTAAAATGTAAGTACCTATTAGTGTTGGTTTTCTTACGGTATACTGATGTTTCAAAAGTATCTATTGTGCGTCTGATTGGTGTATCAAGAAAATGTTGTTTTGCTTTATTTCTAATGTGAATTTGGTGGAGGTTTCTTACTGTTAATATGTTCAAGAAATTTGTCCACCTCATCCATATCATGAAACCACATTGCAAAAATATCATCAACATATCTCCACCAAACTACTGGTTTGTTGATGTAGGGGAGAGTCTGGAATAGTGGCCACCTTTTTATAAAGAAATCCATAAACGCCACAATTAACGTTTTTAGCAGAATCTGATACCACTAGACAACAACTACTATATTTACCCTTATAACATTGCATTCTAGAACTGAAAAGATTCATTTGTAACAAAAAGTTGGTAGGTGCAAAAAATTGTTGCAAAGTGGCCGCTGTACCTGCAGGGATGGTACAGTGGCCAGCGCTTGTATGCAGATAAAAATATATAAATAAAGATATAGACATTCACAAAAGTAATAATTTATTTTGGAAAAAAATAATGTCTTACAAAAAAGCAACTCAAATATCCTCAGAAAGCAGCCTAAAATTATTTACTTTTAGTTAATAAACATTATACATTGACAAACTGATGGAAAACGAAAATAAATTTGCTGTTCTAGTAGTACCACCTACTTTTACAGGTTGAGATAAATGAAGTACAATATCACTAAATGGAACTGTAGCTATATCCGAAACATTGGGATACGCAAAGTTGCTTCCATGACGCTTCAAAAATGTAACACTGAACTCATCAGTGCCTTAAAATTTCTATTACGCGCCCAACTTAATATTTAATTTGTTTTTTGTAGAAAACTTTACAAGAAAAAAGGAGTCCACACCAATATCCCCTGTATCATTTGCAATGGATTCATCGTTTTTGTTCGATGCAGAATTCAAACTTATATCATCAAGAGTTGGTCAACTCAACTTCTAGATCACTGTCACTCGAAATTTCTTCAGATTCTTTATATTTGGTTTATTTTTTACTGATGTTTGTATATCAGCTAGGCAGTCTACAATTTTTCTTTTTACATTAAGCTGTTTTTGTGAGCTACTTTCGAGATTCTTTCAATTTTTGTTCTTCCTCAAGCATTTTAAGAATCGGTGTGCTGATTAATATTTCAGTTTTTTTTTTGGCGTCTTTTACCTGGCTCTGAAAATGGTTGCAAAACAGTGGGAGAAATAAACTGCTTTTCCGGAGTTCTGTTTTGTAACGCTGAAGATGTTGATGGTGTGTTTTCAGATAACTGTTGTTCGTGGTTAGGCTTGTCATTCATTGGGTTAATAATTTCCTGTTTGTGTTCTTCACGTACATTCACTATTGTTTCAGTTTTTTCTATTTGGATATCAGTTACAGATGCTGCCATGAAATCTCCATCGTTGAAGATACTGTTGTTAAAACGATATATCCCAGTGGACTGAAAACCAGAAACACAGTTGCGAGGCGTGAAAGCAAGTGGATAAGAGTGTCCTAAAATTTCTGCGATGTCGTAGATACTAATTCTTTTTGTTATTCTCCTTTGCTAATTGTATAATCTCTAGGCAAGTGTGAGTTTCGAGGTTGTCCTTGATTAATAAGACTGGCAATTCAAGCGTTGGTTTATCATGCTTTATTAAGTGATTCAGCCATTGCACAAAAATTTCAGTAGACATGTAACCTGATGGTGATGCTGTACCAACGGTTCCAGGTGGTAGATGGCGCATTTTTTATTATGTAATCTTTTAAGTATTTTCTTGGGAATATTAGGAGTGGCGGTATATTATTATTATTATTAATAGCGTTAATACAGCCGCACATGGTAACTAATGTGCATCGTTCACTTGATGTGATGTGACCAACCTGTTTTTGTCTTTTTCTTGTAAGAACCTTTCCCGTTCGTTGAACTGTAGTGAGGGCTGTTTCGTCGACATTATAGACCTGCTCAGGTCCCAGGTTATACTTTTCATAAATCCGACGAAGATTATTGAAAAACTGCTCCATGACTGGTTTATTAAACCCCATGGCTCTGCACAAAGATGTAGCTTCTGCTGCTCTTATGGACAACTCTTTTCTCCTTTTTATAAAGCCATTGAACCATAAACTTCCCGCATTGCAATTTTCTCTCCAAGAAGCAGGTTTTTTATCATTGGCCACTGCTAATCATAAGCACATTTAGGGTTCATGCTATGATGCAGCTTTGTCATTGTTTGAGAAAATGTTAGATTTTTTAATTTGTGTAATCAAACTCTATTCTATTTGTGGTTAATATTATCAAAACCAATTTCCAATTAATAGTAGAAGAACACCGTATCTTAGAAACCCGATGCCTTTTTGTTATTAACAGGGAGAAAAATTGAAAATAGAAGTTAATGTAGCTTGTCGAATTTGTGCTCCAATTTTAAGTGATGTTTTTCAATAATAAAAAAGTGTTTTACCACATAAAAAGTACCCAGTTTTATTAACAAAGTGTTCATCCAGCTATGGAATTGTTTGTGGCAGTTTCCGCCACGATAGAATTACATTTGCAAATCTGATCTTCCTAGGGCCGTTTCCAGCCAAGTTAAGCATCGGAACCCAGAGGTTAGCAGTCGGGGGCATTAGCGGGGTCTGCAAGAATGTCGCTGTCAACATCTGCGACCAAGAAAGCGGAGCCCGAGGCAGAAAACCGGGAGCGTCATCTGCGACCAGCATAGAACCGAACTTCACGAGGTAGGATAGATCTGTAAATGGAGGGTCAGCTTACGGGAAAGCAATTAAAATCCAAGATTAAACCTTGCCAAAGAGGCCTATCGCTTTTCCAAAAGTCCAACTACGCCATAAGAGTCCGTAAAAGCCTTGGCGTCAGTAAATTTTGCGAAATTGGCTAGAATCAAGCATCATAAACAAATGAATGTTGACGTGGGTTCTACATCTAGTATAATATGAGAATAATGAAGACGGGGGTTTTAGTTGCCAAGCTGAATATTCTAATTAATTACCTGATGATTTCTCTCAAAGTTTCACGATTTTAAACGTTTAAATACACGCAGTACGCACAAACCATGTTTTGTGTTCATCTGTCAATTTATGAGGTTGTGAATTATCTACTAAGAACGAGCAAATGAGCTACGTTGAGACAAATAACCTAAAATTTGAGAATATAGCCCATTTCAGAACTTAACCCCGATAAGCAGTTCTTGTGTTTGCCGTGAGCTAAGCGTATTAGATATTGCAGTTAAATAAAATAGAAAGAGGGGCAAGCAACCATTTTATTTGTGCAATTAATTATTACATTCCATTTTAACCAGCCTTAACTTACTGACAAGCAAAGTGAGCACAGTATAAACAAATTAAACTGAGGATTGTGTATGGATTTGCCCTCATTTTAACTTATATTAAGCAGCAGGGTAGGTTTTAGGGTGATTAACTTTAAAAAAAAACAAAAAGTACATCTAGGTTTTAAAACAACTTTGTTCGTAGCAAATATATATAGGAACCTGGAAAATGCCTGGAGACAGGACAGTAAACCCAAATTGATCATGTTTTAATAAGTAGAAGACGCGCTACCTCAATATATTTTCTAGTTAGAGCCAAGGTGAAACAGAGAATAGCTGTTGTTAATGGGGAGAAGATAAATAATCCAAATAAATGCAATATTAAAGATCTAAGACAGCTAACAAACCAAATAGTATACAACGACGAAATTAAGAAAGAACTAAGAAGGCATGATCAGAAAGAAACGGTAGATGCAGAATGGAAAGTGATAAATCAATCCATACTTACAGTAACAGAACACACAATAGGAACCAGAAATAAACAGGAAAATCAAGACTGGTTTGATGATCATTGCAGAGAAGCAATACAAAAGAAGAATGATGCAAGGAAAAACTACCTACAAGGAATAACAAGAGCATCACTAGAACAATACAATAACAAGCAGCAAAAACAGAAAAGATCTGTAGAAACAAAAAACGAAATCTAATTAAAGAGCAAATAGAAGAACTAGAACGATAAACATCAAATAAGAATCACCGAATATTCTATAAAGATGTCAAAAATATCATGTATAAATAAAAAAGCAGAAGTTATAGCTGACGAACACGGTATATTGAATAGATGGAAAGAATATTTTGAAGGAATTGACGAAAATCAGTATCAGACAGCGGATCAGGAAATATTAGAAACAAGGTACGAGGAGTTTGTGGAGGTAATAATGAAGTTTAAAGATAATAAAGCCCCAGGTATGGACACACTAACATTATAAATGCGATTACGTTACACAGACTAATTATTAGAAAATGGAATGAGAAAAAAATGCCTGACGAATAGAAAGCGGAAGTGATTCACCCGATACTGAAGAAAGAAGATAGAAAGATATGCAGCAACTACAGAGGTATAACGCTGTTGAATGTTTCCTACAAGGTACTGTCAAATATACTGTACAACAGAATTGCATACTTCGCAAAACAGTCACTAGGAGAAGTATTTGAGAAATGCTACGAACACAACATAGAAGTATACAACTTATTCGTAGACTTCGACAGAATACATAGGAACACACTAATGCTCAGACTACCATCTGTAGGCATACTAACGAAACTTATTAAATTGGCTAGAATGACTAAAATGATCAAAAGCAGTAATCGCAATATAAAGCAAATTAACCGAAAGCTTTAATGTGAACAGCGGGGTCCGATAAGGGGATGCTCTATCAGCCTTACTATTTAATCTAGCCCTAGAACTAGAATCAACACTAAGAAAGTTACGCCTGGAGAATAATCTACTTAGCACTAAACAACAACAACAACTGTAAGTGTATGCAGATGATATTGTGATATCCTGTAGTAAAAAGGAAGAACTTCAATCAACATATACTCAAGTAAAAAATGAAGTTAAAGAAATAGGTCTAAAGGTCAATACACAAAAAACTAAGTACATGAGGAACACCAGAAATCAGACAAACTAAGAGAACATAGAAATAGAAGGACAAACTTTCGAAGAGGTATTAGCTTTGTTTATCTAGGCTCCAAATTATACAATAGGAATGATATGAGCGAAGAAATAAAGACAAGATGCATAGCTGGAGCTAAAAGTATATATATAATAATAACAATAATAATAATTTTCTTTATTACCCTTGAGCAAATACACAATAAAAAGAAATGACCGAGGAAAAGCACTATCCACTCAAACGGGTAACCACAAGGCGAGATTCAGCTGGTAGTAGGAAATCCTACCCCTCTGATCTTCCATCCAAACCCTGATTAAAATAAATGAAAGTAGATTTGAAAAACTGCCTAAATTAAATTACACTACTATCTGTAACGATCAAGTCTACAATAGTGTTTAGACAAAATTAAACCTATACAACTATTAATATATTAAACCTAGTACAAACAAAGGAAGTTAACAAACACATTAATCAAATACTTAATTGTCCAAGCTAATTGCATCCTAACTGATTGCGGAATAAGTCGTGACGCATTTTGTATTTAAATTGCGCAAAATTAAGGGATATGTAATCCTTCAATACGTTATTGTAAATATGATATATTTGATAAGAAAAAGATCTTTCAAAACGGACAGTAGAGTGCTGCGGCGGTGAAATTAGGCCTCGGAATCGAGTATTAAGATTATGTACGTCTGTCCTGAAAGTGATTTTGTTGTATAAATACGGCGGACATCTATTAATTAAAATTTGATAAAAGAGAGTTGAACATTGGAGTAGCCTTCGATTATGCATAGTTAACCAGCTGGCATCCGTCAGTTTATGAGATATATGTTCGAATTTTCTTATGCCATAGATGAAACGAAGGCACGCATTTTGAACTTTCTGAATTTTGTCCGCAGTCACCTTGTCGATAGCTGGGTGGTAGACTGGAACACAGTAATTAAATTGGGAAAGCACAAAAGCTTCAGAAAGTATCTTTTTAATTGTGATGTTTAAGTACGACCTGTGAGGGTATAGTTTCCTAAGATGCATATAGCCCTGAGAAATGTATTTGGTTATCTGATCTCTGTAACGGAAAGTGTTGTCTAAAATAAGACCGAGACTTT
Organism: Agriotes lineatus; assembly: GCA_940337035.1. Classification (NCBI taxonomy): domain Eukaryota; kingdom Metazoa; phylum Arthropoda; class Insecta; order Coleoptera; family Elateridae; genus Agriotes; species Agriotes lineatus. Next base: position 99,008,361 of record OW679196.1, on the reverse strand, counting down.
TTACTTTATCTACCACAGGTATTCTTACATGATCAACATAAACATTTACAGAATTAGCCAAAAAACTACAGACATTTTTATTAGCAAACAGTAAGACAGATGATTTGTCTGGATTAATTCTCAGAGAATGTTGTCTGGAAACCTCACAGATATACTGCAAATCTGAATTTATTTTATATATTGCTTCATCAAGATCAGGCATGTTAAAGGAGTAGTATAGTTGAGTGTCATCAGCGTATATATGTGTATTGCAAAACTTTATATTCTTCATGAAAGTTGACGTATATATTGAGTACAACAAAGGCCCTAAAATGGAACCTAGGTATAAGAAACTAATATTATTCCAACCAATAAGCAAAACGACAAAACGCAGACTATATAAGACCCTAATACGACCAATAACTACATATGCTCGTGAAACATAGACCCTTACAAAAATAGATAAAACTCATTTAAGAATTTTTGAAAGAAGAATACTGCGCAATATATTTGGGCCCTGCAAGAGGCAGATGGAACATGGAGATGCACTAATACACGGAGAAGATATACGAGGTTTGTGAAATCCCAAACAGTTAGATGACTGGGTTATAGGTATACAGAGAATGGAGGAAGAAAGACCAACAAGCAAGATAACGGAATGGAAACGAAACGAGACTTGTTGGGGGAGACCCCAGAAAAGGTAGAGGGATGCTATAACGGAGGATCTTCGAAAACTTGAATACAGGAACTGGTGGACTACAGCTGCCGATAGAAATAGATGGTAGACAATTGTAGAGCAGGACGAAACCCACCCTGGGTTGTAGCGTCAATCAAAGAAGAAGAATTAATCGCCAATCTTTCCTCCGACTTAAATGTGCTGTGCGTATGTATAAAGCCATCCTCTGACCAATTCTTACTTATGCATGCCCAGTCTGCTACAACACATCTAGGAAGTCACTAAAAAACTCCAAATAATGCGAAATAAAGTGCTATGACTCGCAATTAAGTGTCTGAGGTTTGTGCGCATACTCGTAGTGTTGTATGAAAGTGCTCCTAAACTAAATCTTATAAGTATAGCATAACAAAGCCGTGTATTGCATTAGATATTAAACTTTAAAAAAAAATATTTATTTATTTACTGGAAAGTCTTTCTCCTCTATGGCCCTTGATCAAGCTCATGAATAATAATAATAATGATAGCCTTTAATCATCCCGTGTTCGGGCAAAAGCCTTCCCCAGTTTTTGTCCATCTTAGTCTGTCTGTATTACATATTTATTAAACACTTGTTTTTTTGATATTTACTGATAAACTTCTTTAGAACCACATGCTTGAGCGCCCAGAATTTCTTTCAGGCTTTAATTATCCTGTGCTAAATTTATTTCTCCTTTGCATTTCTAAATGGTATAATCTGACCTGTTGCTTCCGTTGCATATTCGAGTTTTTACCATTAATTGTTATTGCTGCTTCTGTGCTATTTGTTAATATCTTTGTTTTGGAATAATTGATTTTTAATCCCACTTTTTTACTTTCTATCTCTAGTTGGTTTAGCATTTTTTTTTCTGTCGCATTCCTACTTGTTGCAAATATCACTACTTCGTCTGCCAATTTCAGGTTATTCATCCATTTGCTGTTTACGTTAATTCCAGAATGTTTCCATTTTAGTTTTCTAAATACTTGTTCTAACGTTGCATTAAATACGATTGGCAAGAAAGAATCTCCTTGTCGAACTCCTTTCTCTATTTTTATTGACTTTCCTCTCAAAGCTCGCCATATGTGTTGCTGTTTCAAAGAATTGAAAGCTTGAGTATAATCAACCAAAGCTATAAATATGCTATATAGGTCAGATGACCAAAAATTAAGAAAAGCCATTTTAAAATAGCGAAATATCTCTTACGCGGGTCACCCTGTATGTATAGATTTTATTTGAAAAAATGCGCAAATAAAGATAAAAATCGACGGGTCCCAGCATTGTTTTTCCAAAAGTTATTCCTTAAATTTTTAACGAATTTATCCACTACTTTACGAAAGCACTGTATAATAGATGTAAATAGTTTGTATACAGTGTCCGCCAAAAAATCGGCATAATATGAAAAAAATTGTTATTTTAGATTTAAAAAAAAAACTTTTTACGTCAATAATTTGTGCTTGTCTAAAAACCTATGTAGCCCCTATCATATATACCGAGTGATTTTTATTTATTTAGAAAATGGAGTTTTTCGAAATTGTCAAAATCCAAAAAGTGCCATTTTTCGAAAATTAAGCAATATTTTAATGAGATTTTTTTAGAGTGTGTTATTTCTAGCTAACTTAACAATCTCAAGGCCAGAAAACCCCTAATTTTTTTTAACTTTAGCTAAAAATGATTTTTTCAATTTTTTAAATATTTTTCAAAATTTTACATACAAAGACTTAATATTAAAGTTCAAATTTTTCTATACTTTAAAGAATTATAATTCGTGAATATAATATAAAATGTTAGTTATCGATTTAAATGGCTCCAACAAGCTCTAATCTAGCCCTGTTAATGAATTACTGTTACAAAAACCCTGTAAATGTTCTTTTACAGTTGTCTAAATGAGGAAATTGTTTAGAACATGTAATTAGATAAAAAAAATCTCTTTATGTAGACAACTGTAAAGGAACATTTACAGGATTTTTCTAACAGTAATTCATTAACAGGGTTAGATTAGAGTTCCTTGAAGCAATTTAAATAAATATTAATTAGAATTGAAAAATATTTCTCTTAAAAAGCGTCTTGCATAGAAAACGTAAAAATTATGTAAACATACTACTTTTCGGTAAATAATAAAAAATCTAAAGAAGTAATTAACATTTTATATTATATCCACCAATTATAATTCTTTAAAGTATAAAAAACTTGAACTTTAATATTAAGTCTTTGTATGTGAATTTTTGAAAAATATTTAAAAAATTGAAAAATTTATTCTTAGCTTAGTTAAAAAAATAGGGGTTTTCTGGCCTTGAGATTGTTTAGTTAGCTAAAAATAGCATCTCATTGAAATATTACTTAATTTCCGAAAAATAGCACTTTTTCGATTTTGACAATTTCGAAAAACTCCATTTTCTCAACAAGTAAAAATAACTCGGTATATATGAGATGGGCTAAATAGGTTTTTAGACAAGCACAAATTATTGACGTAAAAAGTTTTTTGAAAATTCAAAAATAAAAATTTTCCCATATTATGCCGACTTTTTGGCGGATACTGTATATTTGAGATAATACTTATAAGCCTGTAATTCGATATTTTACCAGTATCTCCTTTTTTATGCATTAGTATTATCTTCGAATATGTCCAGTGCTTTGGGATGTATTCCAATAGTAGAACAGTGGGCACTATAGCGGCCATTTTGTGTTGGGACATGGCGGCCATCTTGTTTAATCGGATCAATTAAAAGGCAATTAAACCGCGAATTAAACCGCGAATCAGATGCTCTAATTAATGTCGCGGATTGACCTAATTATTTTTGATGTGTGCTACTGATTAAATTACGCATTAGCTTCCGATTAAATTACGCATTAGATTTTTTAATTTGCTTCTGGAATTACGCGGCGGCCATTTTTAATTTTCGCGGGAATATTTGAAATTTGAATTTTTTCCGATTTTTTTCTAATTTCCATTATTTGAATTTTAAACTTCCCGGGTGTCAGCAGCCACCTTGGTTTTCTGCGCGCGCACCTCTCGCTGTAGTCGTTTTTAATTTTGAATTTTTGCGGAAATATTTGAAATTCAAGCTGGTAAATCTATTTCGCTCTTCGAAGCTGTTGTCTCTCTCGTGCATTCACTCGCTGAAATATTTGAATTTAAAAAAAGCTTCCTGCGATGTCCCATGACTGGAATCGAACCAGCGACCGCAGCATTACGAGTACGAAGCCTTAACCAACTGGGCTATCGAAGCGATCGAGGTTTTAAGGAATTAACTATAGTCACTACTTCAACACTTGCGTGCAGTTTCGGTGCCCTGTTTAACTAATGAATTTCAAATTTACATCGCTGTTTATGAACATAGATATTTTTTTAAATTATTTTCACTTTTACTAGAACAATTACATTTCGTCCCTCGAAGAAATTTCAGAGAGGCCAATTTAATACCGTTTAATAGATGTTTTACATAGTTTAATTTCGTTCTGGCATATAGCCTGATTTAATTATGTATTGTTATCAGTCGATAGGCCTTTAAAATAAATATTTGTTGATATCTGTATCGATTTTCATTCAATTACAACAGAACATTCCGTGCTTGTGAGCCGTTACGCTTAAGTTTAGTCGTGTTAATATTTTTAATTAACTCATCGGCGTGTTTATGTATCAATAACTTGTTTTATGTAATTACAATTGGGGCATTTTATATTAGAATTTAAATAAACGATAATATTACGCGGCGTCTTTATGCAGGAGTCGTTTGAATTTTGTAAATGTCTTTTAGCACGAATCGATTCCTGGAAAAACATACTGCATCGTGTAACTGTATTCGCTAATTATTCAAAATGTTTTATTGAGTATGAAAAGGTCTCATAATTTTGATCGCTGTTGGTGTAAAATGCCTGTCAAAAACCTGTCTGGAAAACGCAACGGTTTTTGCAAAGCATGTTGGGACGAACAGCGATGAGTGGAATTTTTAAAATATTGCCCATCGAACAGCGGAATAATTCTAGAACGAATCGGAGTTTTTATTTGTATAAAATGGCGGTCCGAACACGACGCTGCACAAAACCTGGATTTATCGAAATTTTAAAATAATATAGCTCTGATTATTTTAAAAACAATATAAAGTTACATTTTTTAATGTCTCCTTTGTAGCTGTTTGATTTTTGTGTGTTGTTAATATGCGTACAATTTCTAAACAAGGCGTCGATCTGATATTTCACGTCAAAAATTACAGTAAATGTTCAAAGACAGAAATAAATAATTTATAAGATGCTAGACTATTATAGCTTTCTCTTTCAAAGTTTTGACGTCATTGCATAGCGGGCTGTAAATTACCCGAGTCTTATTGTATAAGAATGGCGTTCAGTCGTGCGGGAATTGTACACATTGAAAAAATGTAAAATTAGAAACATGCATCAAATATTTAAATCAAATAATTTAAAAACTCTACAATGAAATTTTATACGGTATTTATAGCAAATGCCCGTTTCTTGGAAAAGTCTGATGCATTGTCGTTGACTAATTGCTAACGGTTTTAGCCTGAGGCCCTTCTCAATGCCTCGTTTTAGAAAGCAAGTTGGTACATGTCCACTTGCACTTCTAAAAGTTGTTAACTTGATTGTTACCACAGACAAAGGAATTTGCTATGATAGCACCGAGTCTGCAGGGGGACCTCTTGTCTACACTCATACTTTACGTAAAATAGAAATTTCCTATCTCACTCACTCTTATTGACTGCTGTAACTTTATCTCTGGCACTCGCTCAAAATGTCTGTAGTTTTAATATGATTGAAGGTATCTCGTCATTCCTTCTAAGTATTTAAATATATATTAGACGTGTTTTAAAAAATATATGCATAAACGTTTTGCGATTTTCTAACGATTTGGTTCATATGATTTTGTCGCTTTTAAAATAAATAGACATTATTTTATTTCGTGTTTGAGTTTTATAATTACGCTGTGCCCTTTGTGGCTTGATTATTTTATAAGTAAGCGTCTGAAATTGTGTCATTATATCGCTCAAAACTGTATTTTAGTTTTAAAAATTTTAGTATAAATGACATCAACCGAAAATAAAAACGCAAATGACCACAAAGTAACATAATTTTGAATAAAAATCACACAATTTCGTTGAAAAATGTTCTGTTTCACTTAAAATTTTACAAAACTGACATCATGTCACTTGAAATTATACAAAAAACGACATTTTTAGCCAATAAGCGATAAAAAATACGACATCCCACATCATTTCACTTAAAAATTATCACGTTTCGTCTTAAAAAACGCTTTATAATAAAGAAAATGATGTAAAAACAGTTGTAAGAGTTATTTCTAAGCATAATTTTGCAAATGTTGTACACTTTTTCTCTAACTTGTGGCAGTTTTAGCAAGATTTGAATAAAAAACAGCCATTTCTGCAGCAATTTTAGTAAGATCTGAATAAAAACATGCAATTTACAAAGCATTTCGTTTAAAATGTTAGAAAATCGACATCATCTCCCATGAAAATTTATAAAAATCGGCATCTTGTCACATTAAATTCTGTAAAAACGACAAAAACAATATTTTTTTCACAACTTTCATTGAAAAATAGTAAAATTTTACGAAAATACGTCTGTGCTGACGACAAATGAAAATAAATTTGAATAGAAACACGCAAAAATTACGAAAAGACGTATGTGTTGACCCCCAAAGTAACAAAAATTTGAATAAAATCACGCAATCATACAGCATCTCACATAAATTTTCGCAAATATCGACATCATGTCACATAAATTATACAAAAACTGTCATCACGTCACTTGAAATTATACAAAAAACGATATTTTATTCAACACACGATGAAAATTGAACAAAAATCACGCAATTACAAGCCATCTCACATAAATTTTCACAAAAATCGACATCATGTTACATAAACTATGCATAATTTTGCAAATGTTTTACACTTTTTATAAAATGCATCGCTCAAAATTAAAAGAAATAGCAATTTCGTTGAAAAAATCTACTACCACAATCATTTCGATAAACAAAATTCAAAAAATCTTATACTTTTGACGGAAATATATGTATGTTGACCACAAATTAACATAATTTTTAAATAAAAACGCGCAATTCGTTGAAAAAAATATTCTGACACCACCAAAACACGCAATTTCATTGAAAAATATATATATGTTGTCCACAAATTAACATAAATTTGAATAAAAACACGTAATTTTGTTGAAAAAAATGTTCTGGCCCCTTCATTTCACTTAAAATTTTACAAAACTGCCATCATAACACTTGAAATTATACAAAATATATGTATGTTGATCACAAATTAACATAAACCTGAATAAAACACACAATTTCGTTGAAAAATTTACAAATGTTTTACACTTTTTTATAAAATGTATCGCACAAAATTAAAAGAAATCACAATTTTCTAAATTATATCACGCTATTATGAAATCGTAGATTGATTTTTTGAAATTTTACACTTTGTAACTGTAAAATAACTGCAAATACTAATATTTTAGCTTTAGACTTTGTAATTATTGCAGATTCGAGAAAAACAAAAGCAGAGTAGAAATAAAAAAACACAAACACTTTGTAATAAACAAATATATTGTTCTTATTTCGTATAATACTTGATAATATAAATATAATTGTACAGCAGAATGTCTTATTTCTAAAAATTCGCTAGCAATTTACAAAACTGTAGTTTGAGGTGCACGACATTTCAAATTAAAAAGACTGCAAGTAATAAAATCAGAATTTCATTGTGTAATTTTAAAGTTTAAGGCGCTCCCAGTCCATAATTCCATTCGTATTTGATGTTGATGACATCTGTCTTAGAGGCATTTTTCTAACGGCCCTTTTTTGGAGGCGTTTCCTTATCGGTGTTCTTCTGACTGAACCTTTTTGATGTGGACTTGGATGAGTAGCTGGTGTTTTTAATTTATATTCTAAATCGGACTCGCAGTTATCAGTTTCCATTTCGGTTTTTCTTGTAGTACCAGTCGGGGTTGGCTTCTTTTGCTGTTTAGGTTTAGCTAGCAGCACATTAGGAACGTTAAGGTCTTTGATGTAATCAGCAAACTGTAGGCGTCCGGGTGGATTAATAGTTTTTAGAGGCCGCAGAGTGTCGTGAATTAAATCGACTATGTTAGACGCAGGTAAAATTTCACCCTTTATAGTAACGGTACCCTTGTGATCCCAGCTCACATCGCTTGAGGTACTCAAAATGCGTAGGAAAACTTCAGCTTTTTTCTTAAAAGTTTTGGGAAGTGTAGATAAAATAACGGCATTTGATAGGCTGTCACTGGTTGTTTCAATAGGTATTTTGATTGGCTGCCGCGCCTGGTTTGTGAAATGAAGGAATCGTTGTAACACTTGATTGTACTGGATCCATTTATCGTGATCAGTTAATTTGGACTTTAAAACTTTTTGCATTTCGTCATCAAGCTGTGATAATATATTTTTCTCCGCATCATCGCCAGACTTAAGACGTTGGACAAATTCCGGCGATACAATCAACATCTTCTGCTCTTTGTCCATTTTAGTCGAAAAGGAGCTCAGTCGTTTGTTCTGGTAGAGCCGTCGTGAATAAACTAGCTTAAAATCAAGACTTTCATAATAAATATATAAAAAATATGACAGGTACGGGAATCGAATCCAGCAATTTTCGAAACCGGTTTGATATATATTTATTGAAGGACTTGACCATCAGTTGACGTTTTATTAATATTTGTCGTGATTCGTCAACGCTGAAATTTTACAAGAGTCAACCTGTCTGCTATGCGGCGCACGCAATGGTCCCACCTCTTTTATTTTAAAATTTGTAAAACCAGATGTCCAAGCCGATACCGCACTACTCGTTTTAAGTGATTGTGCTCTGTTACCTGGTGCATCTGAAGATGGGCCCCAGACGAAACGTCGGTATGGACACTGCCTTCGTAGATCTACAAGGATTCCGTGGCGAGCAGAAGCAGAGTATTCCGAAAGAAGTGGCTGTTATTTCAGCAGATGGTAATCAGCTAGCAATTTTCGTTTTAAAACCTCCTGCAAATTATGTCACTCTGCCCTATTTCGTTAAAAAAGGCATAAACTATCTGGAGCCGAGTCACCACGGTCTAGCATGGGATACTGGTTCTATACATTTTGATGAATTTGAAACCGAGCTAGCAAGAGTTCTCAAAAAATTCGAAAAAGTGTACGTTAAGAGTCAAGAAAAAAAGGAGGTTCTAAGTTTTCTGAATAAAATCGTCGTGAATCTGGAAGATCTCGAGTGCCCATCTTTAAAAGTTCTGCGAAAAACTGCTACTGCCGTACGCTGCCTTAATCACAAATAACCCTCGTATGCTTTGGAAAAATTTTGCATCTTGGAATGTTCATAATAAACCACATTTGGAGATAGCCGAAAATATAAAAGACGCCGATTTAATTAACGACCACTTGGTCAACACCGTGCAAAATATAGTGATTGATAGCGACCTTATAAAATTTTTTCAACATAATAAATATGATAAGTTAAGTCACCAGCAAGATCAAATGCAAATGGTGACCGTTGATGAGATAGAAAAAATTATCAATGGATTGAAATCAAATGCAACTGGCTGCGATAACATAAATTTAAACATGTTAAAGTTGATATTGCCATTTTGTAAAGAAACTATTGGTAATATAGTAAATTTCTCTCTTAATAGTGGCACTCTTCCCAAATTATGGAAAAAGGCAATCATCAATCCTTTGCCAAAAACCAACACTGCTAAAGAATTAAAAGACATACGCCCCATTAGTGTGCTACCAACTTTATCGAAGGTAATAGAAAAAATTGTTAACAACTCTTTAGTTCAATACATATATTCTAATAATTTATTACCTAATACACAGTCGGGATTCCGTCCTAAACATAGTACCACTTCGGCAATGATAAAGATAACAACCGACATAACAAGAAATATGGACAAATCTGAAGTTACTTACCTTGTGCTACTCGACTACAGCAAAGCATTCGATGTAATTGATAGGGATTTACTGCTAGCCAAATTACGTTATTATGGTGTTAATGAACAAATGCTTCGCTGGCTTTCTAACTACTTAACCAACAGATCTCAACAAGTAAAACTAGATGGTGCCATGTCAAAAGAACTACAAGTTATGTATGGTGTTCCACAGGGAAGCATATTGGGCCCTACCTTATTTACAATTTTTACTGCTGATTTACCTGAAGTTCTTGTAAATCAATGGAATGTCCACTTATATGCCGATGACACGCAAGTGTATAAATCCTGCTTACCCGAAAATGTTAACAATTTAATTGGTGAACTCAACTTAAATTTGAAACATATACTCAACTGGTCAACAAAAAATGGTCTACGCTTAAATGCTGGAAAAACATCAGTTTTATGCATTGGTTCAAGATCCGCAGTAAATAAAGCTACCTTGATGTTGAATGATCCGATAGTGTTAAGTGATACAGTGATAAAAGTCAATGAGAGTGCCCGTGATCTTGGTTTCTTAATTGACAAGAACCTAAACTTTGAAGAGCATATTCTGAAGAAATGTAGTGAATGCTATCCCAAGTTAAAAGCATTGTGGAAGTTTAAATACGTTCTTCCACAACATACTAAATGGACATTGGTGAATACCCTAATTCTTAGTCATCTTGATTATGGAAGTAGTGTATATTATAACTTTCTTACACATAACATGCAGGTAAAATTGCAAGTATTGCAAAATTGTTGTTTGCGTTTTTCATTTCTAATTTCTATTAGAGATCATGTGACACCGCATTACAATAGACTAGGTATATTGAAAATAAATTATAGGTTTTTATTTTTATATGGTACATTCTTGTATAAAATCTTAAATTCAGAAGAACCTTCATACTTATACAGTCTTTTAGTTAAACGTTCACAAATATTATTAAGTGATATTAACTTAAGAGGGGGTGATCCGTATATTATTCCTAAACATCGAACCAGTAGGTTAAAAGATTGTTTTGAATATACAGCACCGAAGATAATTAATTCTTTTCAACATGTCTTCTTGCAACCTACTCTGAATAGGTTTAGGAAATATTTTAGAGAATGTGTGGCAAATGCTCAGAGTGGTTTGTTAGTTTAAATTTATTATTATTAATATTTGTCATTAATAGCTTATGCCACCATAACCGATTTTGTTTTGTTTATTTTTTAAGGGAACAGTGAAAAACGGCCTTGCCGATCTTTTCCCTTTTGGGCATGTAATATTATTTTCTTGGTTTTCTCTTTTATGTCTTGTTCTTATTATACTATGTACTTTTTACTTTTTTTATGTAATTTAAATTACTATCATGCTCAATAAACATTATTATTATTATTATTATTATTATTATTCCGGGTTTCACAAAACCTATAGGCAAATAAAGGAAAATTATAAATGGCCCAATATGAAGAACCATATCAAAAGACTAATAAAGCCATGTGTTTCGTGTCAAACAAATAAAAGAGCTAAAAATAACAAAACACCAATGGAAATAACTACAACCAGTGAAAGATATTTCCCAAGACTATCTCTAGATACTGTTGGTTCCTTGTCAATGACAGAAAATGCTAACAGATTCATTTAAAATTTTGACCATGCAAGATGATTTGATAAAATATTTGCTTGCTGCTTCTATTCCAAATCATGAAACCGAAACTATAGCTTCAAGATGTCTTCATTTTATCACATTATTTGGAATATCCATGGGCGTAGCCAGGGAGGGGCAGGGGTGGGCAGTTGCCCACCCCTAAACATTTATAAAGAGCAAAAGGCAGTTGATTTACAATCATTATTGCAATTCACATTCTACATTTAAAAAAAAGGAGCCACGATCTGCAGCAGATTTGCAGAAACTGATGATATTTCAACTTATAATTTTTGTAATTTGTAAAAAATGGCAAAGCAATGCCTTAATTTTTGGTGAAACGTATTGTCTATGTGGATAAAGTAATTTTAAACAGGCGTATGCTTGTTTAACACATCGAGTTATGTGAGCATGATATCTAAAACTATTATCTAGAATCAAACCAAGATTTTTTGCTTCTAGCCGAATAGGTATAAGTTTGTTATGGATGCATAAATGTACTTGAGACCTTAATTCTGCCACCCTCTGTTTATTGCCAAACATCATTATCACAGATTTTAGAGGATTTATTATCAAATGGTTGGACTACCCGAGATCCACCACAACAGAACCACTTTGCTGAGTATATTTTCCACAAACGATTGCCTAATCCGTTATTTAATCCCTAACCACGGAGAGGGGAAACAATTTCAGCACTTGACTCATTTGTGATATAATGTAAACAACATGAGATCCGTGATAAATTATATACAAGTAGAGGTCCGGCGGTGTATATGGTGATGTACGTAGCATAAGATGAGATCCTGCAAGGTTGCCATACCTCTTGGATAAGAAAGCAATCATAAAAGAGGAATGCTTGCGAAAAGTTTTGCTTATGCACGTAACAATTTTAGCAGTGGAACGACCATTTATTATGTTGTAGTCTTTTGAAACTCAAAATCGAAATAAAATTTCCCATAAAAAACAGAATGCCTGAAAATCATTTAAATGTTTTTAAGTAATAGACCTGGATATAAATTAAAGTATTCGTATACAGCACTTATAAAAACAAGTAGCTGTAAGAACTTTATCTTATATCAATATGTAGACTACAGTACAGCTGTATTTTCATAGTTTCGGTTCATTAAAGACATAATACTATGTTTGAAGGTCATCCGTGCAAAACCGGCCATATCCATTTGTTTTTCGAGTTTTCGTTTTTTTTTTTCGATTTTGCATCTTTAGCTTCAGCTCTATCGACAACTAAAGTGATTCTGTCAAAACCGGCTATATCAATGTTACAATTACATTTGAAAAGCAGGTTTTAGAGCAAAACCGGCCAAATCCACGTTTTTTCAGCAAACCTGGCTATATCCGATTGCCATTATGAAGAGCCTGCCGTATTAATATAAGTTATCTTTTTTATTTTGTTTAATTTTTTTAACTAAGAATGTGCGTTATTTTGTAGTTTATAGATATATTTTGTCATTATTTTTGAAAAATAAAGTTTTCTTCCACATTTGTTAACGGATTTTGAAGCAAACCTATTTGAAAATGAAAATATGTCCCATCAATCAAGTACATTAATGCCCACAACCTTGTTTACTGGCCCTCGACAGCCGACGGAATATGGCTTTTATGGGCCGAAAGTCTATAAAATTGGTAATCAGTAAAACAGATATCAACAATCCAACAATCTAATATAGCAATATCAACAACCTACAAAGAAATCACAGCACACCAAAAATGCACAGCACCAGCCTGTGCCCAAAAAACCGAATTCTTAATTTTTGTCCATTTCGATAACCAAACTAAAATAAAACGTTGTATGTACCGTGTCTATAATCTGGCCATTATGCTCTTAATATATAAATAACTATTATTTTTTATTTTGTCCAAATGGAAATGCTAGTTATGAGCAGCCTCGAAAGCTTCACTTTGAAAAATGTTCATTTGGAAGGTTTCCGGTAAAGAAATATTCACTTCCAATAAGAAAGTTTCTTATTATTCTTATTATTTCTTCAAATAGGGCCCATACATTGTTATCTTCTTATATCCAACTTTGATTTGTTTTCCTTTTGCTTTTCTCTTTCTATTTTTCTGATTTACGCTTGCATGTTTCTTTCTACTAAAGTCATTTCATGATCAATGTATTCTTCTTTCCCTTGGGATCATTTTTATCTTATATAACCTGTTGTTCTTTGTCTTAGGATTTCGTCTCTATACTAATTATTTCCCCCTGTTTTTCTCTTGCCTATGATGTTCACATTTTTTACATTTGTTTGTATTCCTACTTCCCTGCTTAGGAACTGGTTTATTACTGCCTCTAACTTTTCTATCCTTTCTGCTAATTGCAATTTTAATTTTTTCCGTCTCAGCTCCTTTTTCCTGATTTCATCTCTTAATTTTTTATTTTTTTACGTATTTTTTATATTTGTTCCATAATTTCCTTCATCATATTTTTACAACTTCTCAATCGCCCATGTTTACTTCATTTTCCTGGTTTGGTTGTCTATTTTGGTCTGGGTACCTGATTATTTTTTTTCTCCTTCCGAAAATTTTCTTTACCGTGTTGCTATCTAGCTCCCTGACCTTTTTCTTTTTTGTTCATCTCCTAAACATCTTTATGTGGTTACTTCAGATTCTTTAAATTCGATAAGGTCGCCTCTCAGCGTGGCTTACGCTGCAATACACTTACACGTACTCACGTCCATTTATTTCGTATTGTTATAACTGAGATTTCCGATTTTTTTTTGTTGCTTACTTTCTCTTTTACTATGTTATACTACCACTTTGCAAAAATCAGGTGAGATCGTCCTGTTTATGAGATTTTACCGGTACGATTTCACTGCGCATCCGTTCCGCCTTTATTGTTTGGGAATACCCCAATGCTGCGTTAATGGCCGTTTGCTTGCAAACAATGGGCCTGTGGAATTGCTTCCAAGATCACCTGATCTCACACCTTCGGATTTTTTCTATTTTAATCTAGATTATTTAGAAAATAAAATCAGATGTGCCCAGTTATCATCCCATGAGAAAGGCAAAGAAACCACCAAGAACGCCGAAAGAAATCAGAGGCGTGTGTTTTACAAAACTGTGAACATGTTGAGCAATTTATTGGATCGACGGTGCTTGCTGTCTGTATAACTGAATAAAATTACCAATCCTTATACGCGATTTTGGGCAAAACTTTTTATAGAATCCCACTGAAATTCTATACATACAAGAGAAAAAGATGAAGAATTTAAAAATATAACCAAAAAATGCGTAATGTACATTCGGTTTAACCAAAAGCAAAAAAAATATTTGAAATTGCTACCAAATAGCAATGATGATCTCCAACAGCCAACTATTAATTTTGTTTAAATCGTATAGTAATAAAAAGGTTATCGAGTGTACTCTTTGATTAAAGGCACTCTGGAACAAAATCGCCTCAATGCACATTTTTAAGCTTTCGATTTCATTTGAAAAGTTCCCAAAAATGGTTGAATCTACTAAAAATAATCTGAAATTCAAATTTTCCGTTGTATCTTATATTATAAGAGCCGATGCCGGCCGCCGGCCGTCCAGACCGTAAGCAGGCGTGCGCACATGCCGATCGTACATGCCGATCGCGCCGCAACACGCAGCATGAAGGGCCCGCATACTGGGCCGGACGTAGGCTGGCTACCAGATTAAGCAAGCATTTTTTTGTTAACCGTTTCTTTACGCTGGCAGGGCCAGACGTGGGCTGGCCAACGCGTTCTAGTAGGTACATATAACATAATATTAATAGTAATCGTGCTATTTTTAATATATTTCGCCATACCACAAAATAAAAATATCAGAACATGAACGTTTCAGTAGACAAATCTACTTCCATTTACAACAATTAACTGTTAAATTAACTATGAGAGCTTAGCTTATTTTATTGGAAATCTAGCAGAGTGCGACTAACCTCCCCAATAAAACAGTGTGACACTGACAGCCGTCTACTTGATTACTTCTTTAAGAATGGATAGGCAACTAGTATTTAAATCAACTAAATGTGTGGACACGCATTCGTCTTTGTTTAGTAAAATATACGCAGCTTCTTTAATTTCACGTCTAGTTAATATCGATTCTATAAATAACATTTTTGGGTTATGCCAATGTATTTCGTGGTTGTTGTTCCAAGCATGTTCTGCTATTTTAGATTGGTCAATCTGGTATTTCTTAATTAAATTTTGGTATTCTTCAACCCTAATTTCTAAAGGCCTTGATGTTTCACCGATATAGTTTTTCCGCATTCACACGGAATACTGAAATTTTCGAGAACATCGCTTTAAATATTAAAACAAAAATCGAATAAAAATCAAGTAGTATGAAACAATGAGTTAGCCCTAAAAGTATGACAGTTCTTCATAGTTTGTTTATCTGTTTTTGTTGTGTGCTCTTAATAAAATAAATAATTTTGCGATATTTCAGTGAAAAAGAACGAATTAAAATTTTAGCATTGAGAGAATGTGGTGACGGTACGATGTTCTCGAAAATTTCAAAATACAGTATCATACTTTTTTTAGCGTCCTAGAATTTCATGCTTTGTCCAAATTCATAATAAAAAGTTAGGGTTTGAATTTAAAAAGATATCGCTAACGTCATAAGTCAAAAACAAAAGACAATCTAACAGTGACAATTACAGCAAAATATATCTTATGTAAAATACATGCGTGTTATTGTTTCGTACATCAAAAATGTTCTGAACAAGAGTCTCGGAATAACCGTTATCATTTAAAACATTTATAATAAATCCTTTCTTTATTTTGAAGATTTCATTATTAGTTCAATTAACCTTGGCTGTATCGTAAATACTTTTTACAACATCTGTCTTTATGTTTTTGTGATGATTGGAGTTAAAATGTAAGAACCTATTGGCGTTGGTTTTCTTGCGGTATGCTGATGTTTAAAAAGTATTTGTTCTTCGCGTCATTAGTATATCAGAAAAAAGTAATTGAACGTATTGTTATGCTTCTAATGTGAATTTGATATTTTTTTTATTGTTAATATGTTCAAGAAATATATCGTCAATACTATATGGCCAAATTGCAAAAACATCATCAACATACCTCCACCAAACTATTGGTTTGTTTGTGTATATGTAGACATGTTGTTACTCTAAAAGTCTCCCATAAAAATAAATTGAAACAACAAACATTAATAAAATGCAACTTATATATTTTAAAGATCCCGTATTTGCCCATTACTACGAAATACTCGCCTTGGCTCATGTGTAAGATCTAATTACCGACGCGACGTTGCCGAATATGCAGGATCTCAGGTTGTGCATAAAATGTCAAATACTGTATAACTTGTGGAGCGCCTCTTTAGCGCGTTTAGTGTAACTATTTCTGTATAAAAATTGATAAAAATGGACAAAATGAGATCCGGACTAAAATTTAGAGGCGCACTACCCTCACTTGCATTAATTGGAAAAACACGAGATACACATAGAAACAAGGCGAGATCCAATTTGGATCTCGACTTGTTCAAACGGATCTCCACTTGTATACTATTTATCACTAAAAGATCTCGACTTGTGCAGAAAACATATCTATATATATATATATATATATATATATAGATTGTAAATAGAAGTGGACCTAGAATAGACCCTTGTGGAACGCCCCTAGTTACTGATCTGTATGCTGACGACTCCAACTGCAGCCTGACGCTCTGTTCCCTGCCTGTCAAATAATCTCTAAATAAAGCAACAGCACTATATGAGAGAGCAATGTTTTTTAAAATTGTTAACAAAATGTTGTGATCGATGGTATCAAAAGCTTTGCTGAAATCTAAAAGAACTGACACAGACATTTTATTTGATCAGTTGCTGTAATTAAGTCATCAGTGACATTGAGCAGGGTGGTAGTGCAGCTGTAACCAGATCTAAATCCAGATTGGTGTGTTAGTAAAATATTATTATCTGCCAAATAAGAACGAAATTGAAAATGTAATACTTTCTCCAAAATTTTTGGCAGGACAGGAAGAATACTAATTGGCCGCAAATCCCCAAATTCCTTCGGGGCAGATATCATCAGAATGAGCACAACTACGGCCTTTTTCCACGGCTTTGGAAAATTACTAGTAGATAGGCAACTATTAATAATATGAGTTATATAAGGAATAATTTTAGAACAAAAAAGTTTAACAATTTTAATATTCAAACCGTCCCAGCCATATACGTTACTTTTAATACCATCGATAATTTTTAATACAATGTCTAACTACTGAGTAAAATTTAAAGTTATTAGAGCTTTGGTTGTGAACATAATAGTTACCAATATCGTTATTAACACTGTTAACACTAGTATACTTCTGGAATATTCTGTCAACAACTGGGAGTCGCTAAAGTCTCCAATGGTCGATTTACGTTACTTAAGTTTCTTTAATATAAGCTCTGGAATCAGAACTCAAATGTATTAAGGCGATATTAGATAGATGGATTAATCTATGTAAATATCCTCAAAAGCTCGCAGAAAATAATTCTCGAAAATTTAAAACACAAAGTTATAATCGTCATGAAACATTCGAATTGTTACATATTCGTGCTGAACGATTAGATGATAAATTTGAATCAGTATATCATTCAACTGGTTATAAATTTGCATATTTAATGCTAAAACTCGAAATATTTGACGGAGTGTCATATGTATTTAATTGGCTTTTTGGAATCCCTGATGCTGATAATGCACAATACTACTGAGATGCCATAAACACAATTGCTCAACAAAACGATGATGTTCAAATTCTTAAGAAGCAACGAATTCACATAATTTCAGAAGCAATCAAAAGTCAGAATAAATCTGCTCTAGAAGAAACTTAATAAAATATTCAAAAATTCAACACATTTGCAACTCAAACTTTAAAATCAGTTAATACGGGTACTCTAAAGTATTTTTTCTACTCCTGTAACTAAAATGCCATTTAACATACTAACACACACGTCGCTACGTGACCTTTTAATCATGCCTTCATAACATATGACTAAAGAGCCTCTTAGTCATGAGCTGAAGTTGGCAACGATGTTTTAGTCATGGGGTGAAGTTAGGTTCAAATAGTATTTGCTTTATAGCCACAGCCAAAACTAAAATCAAGTTAGTTTTCAACCGTCAACGTTTGTCAAGCATAATTTAACCTAATATAATAACCTAGCAACCAGTGAGACAAATGTCTCATTTAATAACTTTTTTCTCTATCTCTTACGGTTTGGCTGCTGAAACAGTGTCCCGGACGGACCAGCGTCTCGGACGGACGGAAATCACGTGATTTCTCGAAAACCGGAAGTGTAACGTGACTGAAATTCGGTTCCTGACCTAACATGACCATTCCAAACATATAACTTTAATAACTTTTTTTTCTATCTCTTACGGTTTGGCTGCTGAAACAGCGTCCCGGACGGACCAGCGTCCCGGACGGACGGAAATCACTTGATTTCTCGAAAACCGGAAGTGTCACGTGACTGAAATTCGGTTCCTGACCTGACATGACCATTTCAAACATATAACTTTCATAACTTTTTTCTCTATCTCTTACGGTTTGGCTGCTGAAACAGCGTCCCGGACAGACAAAACAGCGTCCCGGACAGACAAGTCTATTAGATAAAGGATGTCACAATTTTAATGAAATCATATGATGTTATATTCTCTAAACTTGTGGTCGTAGAAAAAGTATAGTATGCAACTCGTTTTATAAACTTATTAGTCACTCATTTATTAAACACTCGCTCCGCTGCGCTTCGCTCGTGATTAATAAAACTCCTGACTAAAATGACGTTTATAAAACTTGATACATAATATACTAATTGAACAAGTAACTAACCACTTAAGTTTATTATCTCAACTAGTGAACAATTTAAGTGAACGACATCTCACATTCTCTTTTCTAAGCTAAACGTTTTGCATCCTGCAGCAATTGCCCCAAACCATTTAACAGAAGAATTATTAAAGATTAAACTTAGTTCAGTTGTCGAATTTCCAGTCAGCCATAATACTTATCAATACTCTACAATTAGTCAATTGTCTACGGAAGCGCTGAAGGGCCAGAGTAGCGTGATGTTTTTAAGACGATTAGTAGTTGCAATGCAACGCGACTAACAGACGCGCAATCGTTAGTCGTGTTGTATCGCGACTAGCAGACGCGCAACTGTTAGTCGTGTTGTATTGCAACTAACAGACGCGCAACTGACAGTTGACAGATGACAGATGACAGTTCACAGATGACAGGTGACAGATGACAAATAATAGATGACAGTTGACAGGTGACAGATGACAGATTGCAGGTGACAGATGGCAAGAGACATATGGCAGTTGACAGACGACAGATGACAGTTGACAGATGCCAGGTGACAGATGACAAATAATAGATGACAGTTGCCAGACAACAGGAGGCAGACGACAGGTGACAGATGACAGATTGCAGTAGACAGATGACAGAAGGCAAATGGAAGTTGACAGATGACAGATGACAGTTGACAGATGCCAGGTGACAGATGACAAATAATAGATGACAGTTGACAGATAACAGGAGGCAGACGACAGGTGACAGATGACAATCTACAGATGACAGTTGACAGGTGACAGATGACAGTTGACAGATGACAAGTAACAAATGGCAGTTGACAGATAACAGATGACAAATAACAAATGACAATTGACAGGCGACAGATGAAAATTGACAGTTGACAATTGACAGATAACGGTTGACAAATAACAGTTGACAGATGACAGTTGAAAGCTGATAGATAACAGTAATACCCCATAACAAACAGGTTTTTCATCTGTGTGAGATTTCAAATGTGTAACTAAACAGCGGATGACAGATGACAGATGACAGTTGAAAGATGATGGTTGAGTTGACAGATTACAGTTGACATCTGTCAACTGTCTTCTGCCATCTGTCACGTGTCGTCTGTCACCTGTCATCTGTCAACTGTCAGTTGCGCGTCTGTTAGTCGCGATACAACACGATTAACAGTTGCGCGTCTGCTAGTCGCGATACAACACGACTAACGATCGCGCGTCTGTTAGTCGCGTTGCATTGCAACTACTAATCGTCATAAAAACATCACGCTACTCTGGCCCTTCAGCGCTTCCGTAATTGTCAGTTATTTATATAAACAGCGTTCTCATATATGCAAAAATACCTCTAGTAGCAAAAGAGTTTTATCAATTATTCCATCTCACACCTCTTCCAGTTTCTATTGATCATCATTCTTCTATTTACTCTTATTTGAATCCTCCCTACCCTTACTTATATCTAAGCTCATTCAGAACTTATTATGGACGACTACACAATTTAAACAAATGTCAAAAGATCCTCAAAGACGATTGCGTCTGTCAATATCCAACTATTCATCTCGTAGAGAAACAACCAGTTAAAACGCAGAAAACTACAAGTTCTGCCTAAGGTATGTTCAGCACGAACTGTCAAATCAAACATGGAAATATGGCATCCGCTCTCTTCTAATCAATGGCTTTATGTACCAAGCAAACCAGTCACAGCTACAATCAACTGTGATACTTCCACAACACCTGTCCCTATGTTAAACTACAAGAGATAGGAATCTTTCAAATAAAAAATAAGTGCAAGTGCTACACCTACACAACCTTGTTAGCAGCATCTTCAAATTTAACCTCAAATTATACCAATTACATCCCAAACATCGACCTTAGAAACGAAGACTGCTGTGTTCAAGAACAAGAATACGTTCAAAGTACCCAAATGAAAGAAATTAAATTAACTAATCTTAATCTACAAGACCTCCATCATGCCCAGCACAAACTCCAACATGCCGATGGTACAGCATTCTATTAGGAATTATCACATCCAGCATCCTCCTTATATGTTATTATTGTTGTTGCAAATGTTGGAAATTTTCCTTAATATCAAAATGTTCAAAATAATTTCCTAAACGAAAATGTTGTCGAACTTCTATTTCTATTAATAGGTCCAGTCGTTGAAGGTTTTCCACTCCGAATTCTTTGAACCTTGACCGATTGACGTGAAATTTGGTGAGTGGTTAGGGCATGGATCAAGGAGCAAAAGTGACATAGCGCCGAGGTGCGCTTTTACCCTGAGGGTGGATGCCACCTCATCTCGTGGGTGGAAATGTGTTCACTCAAAATAACCCTGGAAATGGATAGACGGACAAATTCTAAGTAAAAAATGTTCTATATAGTTTTCTCGATAGATCGATAGTTTTCGAGCTATTCCCGATTGAAAATTTAAATTTTTCGTGATAAAAATGTATGTTGTTGGACGGTTTTTCGCGAATAAGTCGAAAACTTTGCGTTCTATCAAATAAGTTGTAATAACCAAAAATGAAGCTTACAAAACAGGAAAGAGATTGGTTTTTTATGAATGCTCTAGGTCCAAACTAAAAGAAGTTATGGCTCGTTGAAGAAGATTTTTTTTACAACTTGGTTCGAAGTAATCAACGAAGTAATTAACGAAAAACCGATGCATTTTTCGGGAAAAACTTATAGAACATTTTTTGTAGTGATTGAAAAGACCTTTAAAATGAGCACTGTTAAAAGTCGATTGCATTATAACTAAGCGAGTTACGATGCAAAAACGGTGGGCCACTCAAATTTTTGAAAAAAAAATGAGCGATAAAACCCCAGCCATTCCACTAGAATTGATATTGACCATTATCCCTTTACAAATTACTTTATTTTAGTATTACTTACGTAATCCAAAAGTTTGGGCGGGTTAGAATGCGTATTTTTCGAAAAAAATATGATGAAAATGGAAAACGTACTTTTCAAATTTCTTAAAAAAATACCTTATTTTAAAAATACCTAAAACCAAAGAAAAAAACATAAAAAATAATATAGTACAAAAATGTGGATTTTTTCTTAACGAACATTTTAGTTTTTGTTTTATTTCTTTAGGAAAAAGAATAACGGAGATATAAATGTTAACAGTTTAGCAGTTTGCATTATAGTGCGCGGACCACCCCTCCCGAGCCCTTCAACCCTTTACTTTTTGAATATGCAAAGTCTGAGCATGTCGAAAAACTTTTGGATTACATGAGTAATACTAAAGTAAAGTAATTTGTAAAGGGATAATGGTCAATATCACTTCTGGTGGAATAGCTGGGGTTTTAGCGCTCATTTTTTTTCAAAAATTCGAGTGACCCACCGTTTTTGCATCGTAACTCGCTTAGTTATAATTCAATTGACTTTTAACAGTGCTCATCTTAAAGGTCTTTTTAATCACTACAAAAAATGTTCTATAAGTTTTTCCCGAATAATGCATCGGTTTTTCGTTAATTATCGTTGATTACTTCGAACAAAGTTGTTGCAAAAAAAAATCTTCTTCAACGAGCCATAACTTCTTTGATTTTGGACCTACAGCATTCATAGAAAAACCAATCTCTTTGTTGTTTTCTAAGCTTCATTTTTGGTTATTGAAACTTATTTGATAGAATGCGAAGTTTTCGACTTATTCGCGAAAAACCGTCCGAAAACATGCATTTTTATCACGAAAAATCTAAGTTTTCAATCGCGAATAGCTCGAAAAATATCAATCTATCGAAAAAGCTATATAGAATATTTTTTACTTAGAATTTGTCCCTCTATCCATTTCCGGGGTTATTTTGAGTGAACAATTTCTACCCCCGAGAAGGGGTGGCATCCACCCTCAGGGTAAAAGCGCACATCGGCGCTATGTCACTTTTGCTCCTTGATCCATCCCCTAACCACTCACCAAATTTCACGTCAATCGGTCAAGGTTCAAAGAATTCTGAGGTAATAGCATATTTTTACCTTCAACGACTGGACTATATAGTAAATTACTGGGAAAGGATGAATAATATCTGAAAAGAATGGGTGATCGTCTATCTATTGCATCTATGAGATCAGTATTCCAATTAGAAGGAGATTCTCACATCCATCAAATGGCAAAATCAAGACACCGTTTCAAAATTTATCAAGAGTCTAATGTTGAACAGGTTATAATTCATATACATAATGCTTGTAATCTGTTAGTTTATAATTATTGTGTTTATCAATTATTATTTATTATTAACTTGCCCTATTTTTCAGTTTAACATAGTCATTCGCTTAAATGGTACTTTTGGTATTTTGATAATTTATTCAAAATGTACACAAAACACTAAAAGGGCGGGGGTGTTAGGGACTCTATTAATGCTGTTTACCTAACCGCCTCATTTAGAATAATAATAACACATTAGCTATAAGTGACTTTGTAAATCGCAGAAATCTCTTATCAATATTCTTAATTATGTTTAGCGACTTATAATGCCTATCACTTTCGATAATTCCTTAGAAATACGATCCAATTCTTCCAGAATAGCAAATGGCCACGCGTTTGTACTCTGCACGGATAAACATAATGAGGGAAGCATGATCTTATTTCTCCTCTTTCATCAATATCCATAATTATGTTTACCAATTTATACTGCTTAACACTTTTCAATAATTCCTTCGAAATATGATCAAATTTTTCCAGAATAATAAACTGCCACACACTTACACCCTGCACGGGTAAACATGATGACGGATGGTATAAAAGCTAAACTCTCGTAAATTCCAATACAGTAACAGATAGAGAATAGCAGTAGTAACAGATAGGAAGTAGCAATAGTAATAGACAGTTAGAAGCTGAAGCCTGAGTGATCATCATTGCTTGTGTTTGTGTGTTAGGTAATCATGAGAATTAATAAATTAATTCTAAAACCGTTTTCGCCACTCACTAAAAAAAATATATGTGGTAAAAATCAACTTCAAGAAGAACTCAACCTCTATGCCGCTTGTTATTTGATTAGTATCGCCGTTATATTTTTCTCGAATACTAACAATAATAGAAATTTATATTGAAAATATGTTTAACGGTATTAGCTGTAAAGTATTGATGGTCAATACAGCTGTGTATTAAGTTCGATTCTACTCTCAAAATTAATATGATAAGTATACCTGCTGAAGAATACTAAATAGAAGAAATTAAAAAAAAACAATGACAAAAAACCGAATACCTTCTGTAGATTCATCATTTGAAAGTCAAACTAATTTTCTGTGTTTATTTATTAGGTGGATGCCTCGGTAAATAACCGACCTAAAGTAGTTTAACCCTCAATCACCGAACATAAATCAGCAAAAATTAGAACTTTTGATATCTAACAAATTCGAGCCTGTCGTGATATATTCTATTATTCCCCTAACTCGGGCGATAATTAAAAAGCGTTTTAAAGTTTTTATCGCGATTGCGGCGATAATAGAGCGAAAAACCTACAAAAACCAACGTTGCCGTTACTAGCAGCAGATACTAGATAGCTGAGCAAACACTCGAGAAGCTAGAACGGAATTCCTTTTAACGGCTCTGCGCTAAACAGATCCAAACGCTTAATCATCACCGATGAATCAGAGTAAATTACATGTTGGTTTGACGCACTTCGCTTGTAGTCGCTTTACTATAATACTCACTGTTCTCGTGGAAAACAAAGTTTAATTGAATGCTAGGCCGCGGACGCCACTGGCTCAAAGGTCTGCGTCTCTCCAGACGGCAGTTTTTTTTTGCAATAGCCTATAGGTGTATAAAACTAAAATTAGTCATCCGATTTGAACTTGACATGTAGTAATTAATAACACGTTTAATACAATGACGCAGCAAGTAAAGGTTAAAAGTTGAACTGATGAGGAACAGGGAAGCCGTGCCTAACATTATTTTGTGTAATTATTCATTGTAGCTGTTGCTGTAAGCAATTGGTCCAATTCAATTCCATTGTCAAATCTGCTACTTAGATGTACTTGTACTAGTACACATACGGGATTGTTCAAATGCCTTACTATAGTATAAAAATCAATTTTAAAATATGATCAAGGAATTACAGTAGTTGGATATTATAGGGATCAATGTGAATATGAATTGGGTATGCAATTAGAAAAGAAAATAGAATTTATAATTGAATATGAGACTAATTGAAAAACAGAAGGATTCGAATTTAATGTAATATCTAAATATGAAGTTGGAAAATAATAACAAATACTTAACTGAGATAGAGTATTGTACATAGTGGGTAGAAATCAAAATAGAGCCTATATAGTGTGTTGGAAGGAGAAAATATGATATCGTCAAGGACTTTGTTTTGATTATTAAGATAACAAATTTGAAAATAAAAAGCTGTAATTAATTTTTGTAACTTGAAATTATGAAATAAACCCTATTTAAAAAGTAATGTTTGAAAAATTAAAGGGTTACAATAGAGAAGGAGTTCCCGTGGTAAAATAAAAATAAAATTTTGTAATAATAATATGAGCATACAAAATGAAGGAAGACTAAGTATATGGTGAGAAACTAAACTTAAAGCAGGACTAACCTACAAAACAAAATAAATAGAAATCAATACTGAATTAAGTTTATTGTGGAATTACATTTGACATTGTGCTTCAATTGAGTTGGATTACAACGAGCTATTGACATGAAAGGAGAGTTGCAGGGAAGTAGTTGGCGATGTGGACATGTTTATGGAGCTTAGCAATTGAGTTCTGGTATCTTGTCTTTGTTCGTGATCCTTGATGCTGAGCTGTGGTGTGCTTCATGAGGGTGGTTTGGATTCAGTGTTGAAGTGAGACAACTACGACTGAAGTTTGTTCGGATCCATGCTGTGAGGGAGCTTCTATTCCTGATTCTAGGCAGTTTTGACATTTTTAGTTGTCAGTAGAGGCCTTTACCGTGTTTATTAGATGTAGCAGTTGTGATCGGTAGCAGAGTGGGACGAGTTGGTTACTGCCGAGGACATTGATAAATTTAAATAAAAGGTAAATGAGTTTAGATATTTAACTAAACACTGAAAGAAAATAAAGATTAAAGGTGAATTAATTATTAAAGAATTACTTACTGTTTGATATTGTTATATAACAAATGTGACGATCAGGTATTTGTCATTGAATTTTCAAAGTTGTTTTGACGTAACAATGGCAGAAGTTATTTTGTAATGTCATAATTAAAATTGGAACATCAAATTTCAGAATAATCAATCTAGATAAAAAGGAATCCACACCTGATTTTCAGGAGCTAGCCAAAAGAATAATTTTTAATATTCAAATAAAATAAACAGGGCAATTTAAATTGATTAAAATACAATTATAAACATATACTTATACATAAAACAAAGTAAGAGCCTGAATCATTTCAATATATTATTTGCATTTCAGAAGATTTATTTAGTCGTTCTTCGTTTATTTGTTCTCATTGATCTAATGTTTAGGGTGATATAGGACATTTATTTATTAACCAAACAAAAGTGCAATTGTCTTTTTTCCTTAAATATATTTTCACTTACTTCTAGTAGCAGAAATATTAAGTTCTGTACCCCTCATTTTTTTCTATTGCGCTTATAAGATTCTAGTCAAAAGCTCTCAGGTATGTTTAGTTTTAGGTAAGTAAGGTAATCATTCTGCAATTTCTACAATCTCTTACGTCTCCTGTTTTATGTATTACCATGATGATTTCTATTTGCCAACCGTTTCGTATCTGTTTATCTGACAGCACGTGTTTTAATGTTTTCATGCATTTCATGGTGGCTAGTTCTCCCTTTGTTCTATGATTTCTTTACCGTCCTTGCCATTAGGTACCTGATGCCTTTCCCATTTTTACTTTCTGTATCGTATTTGATTTCTTTCTTCCTTTGTATTTGGATTTTCTCGAGGTTTATCCTTTCCGTCGTGTCAAATTTTATTAACAGTGACTACATTGTTTTTTAGCCGCCCCTCGAATTACTTTACCGACATTTATAGTGTCTCTTCTTCTATTGTTAACAAGTTTCCTTTTCCATCATTTAGGCTTTTAGACACTTTCCGAAACCTAATCAATCTGGCACAACGTTAACAGAGTACTGGGTGATATGGTTAGCATCACGCCTTCGAGGACTACCTTACTTTCCCTACTTCCACAACTGTGGTTTACCTGCCCAATTTCTAAAGCGACTGGGTGAGCCGCCAGCCTGTTGCCAGACGTGGGGATTGAACCCCATACTGTGGCACCGCACCCTGAGCTCCCTAACCGCTTGGCCACGCTGGCGATGTCTTGTTACCTAGTAATTGTTTTAAAGTTTCAAGAATTATTTCTTTTATATGTTCTGTAATTTTGTTCTCAAACCTTATCCAGTATATTTTCTTTGCTTCCTTCCTGCGTTTTTCATGTTTCTTCTTCATATTTGGTATATTTTGCAATTTTATTGTCTTTTTGTTTGCAAATATCTTCTCCAGATGTGTTTTTTATATTACTTTATTTCTATTTCTTAAGACCATCTTTCTGTGTGTTTTAGTGGTATTAGCTTAACATAAGACAGAACCTTCAGTCTTTCTTTCTCTACCATCTTTAGCTTTTTCCTTTTACTATTTTAACCCTTTCCTTTAGGTTGGATGGTGCACCTACTTTTCTAATCCTTTCAAGCGAAACACTTAGTGATGTCAATTATATTAAGTCGAAAAGACAAAAAATATGGCAGACAGTAAGATTCGAAGCTACGCTCATAAAGGGCGGGCATCTGGTACCTAGTCAGAAGCTTTAATCGCTTGGCCAGAAAAGCTACGTAGTATACAGGCTTAGCGCGGCACTATGAACGGGAGGGTGACGACATAATAAAGCAAGCCCGATCACGGCTGGAGCAGGTCCGATTGGTGACGATCAAGTATGACACAAGCACATAGTTAGCTTTGTTGTGCCGCACACTTCCTTTGCAGCTCGTTTTATATTGCTTCATTTGTTTTTCAATCTCATTTTCCCAACTTTTTCCAGTAGTTTGTTTAGAGTTTCCTAATATTTTTCTCTTACACTTTCATCCTTAATTGGTGACTACTGTTTCTTCCATTAATTATTTTCCTTTTTTACTGTACTGTACCTCCCTATTTCTGTTTCTCTTTTAAGCTTCGCATGATTTATATATTTACCAGTCCATTGCACATATTGTATCCTTAGCTGGCTCTTCATCTGTAGAGAATTTATTACTACTGGATTGCTTGTTATACATAAATTTGACATTCTCCATAAATTTGGGTTTATTACCTTTATTTCTGTGCTTCTCTAAATGCTCTCGATGCGCTCGTTGTTATTTGCAACCCTCCCATTTCAATATCGTTATCTGTTGCATCCAGTTCATGTTATAAACAGTCACAAAAATTCGACTTTGGCATCGTCTGTGGGTCCAAATGCTATTGTTATTTTAAATGTTCATTCATTTGTGCCCAAGTTTATGTCTATCGACATTCGTTTGGTCGTTGGCAAATATTTCGTTTAAAAATCGATTATTTTGCTTGATAATTTTGTTACTCATACTCCGGCTTTCGCAATTTTCATAAAGTCTAAATTTAAGTTTTCACTTTTATCATTACGTAGTTCCTCCTTTTTATCGTTAATGGTCCTTATATTTCAAATGACTATTTTTAGCAAGCATTGTTTCTATTTGTTTACTTTACACGTTTATAACATTTAGTTGAGACAAAGGTTGTAAACAGTGTAGCTATAACAGAAGAGAGAGCAATTTTTGAAAATAAAAGTACTCACATTTTAGTTTCATGATGTATTCTATACGAATATTTCCAGGTGCCACCACTATTCCTGATATAGACTATCAATATGGCATAACTTCAACGATCTCTAGTACTGTTTGTTATTAGTATTTCGCTCTTTACTGCTGTCCAAGTACTTGAACCTCAGACGTTCTTCTTCTACTATAGTCTCGTTTTTCTTCAGTCTTTATACAATAAATATAGAGTTTCAACAGTTGTGCCCAATTCTGTGTACTTTCTCAGTAGCCGAAAAGCTATTCGATGCTGCATGTCTAGGAAAACCTCAACATTTTTCTATAGGTCGACAATTCAAATCCGTTTGAACTTCCTTTTTTTACTGTTCACGTCTGGCAACCATACAACAGTTTCGGCCATGTTAGAAATCCTAAATTTATATTAAGCCAACGATTACAGAACCTTTTCTTAAGGTTCATAAACCTTTGATATTTTTATTCCTCTTTTTATCCCAATGTTCCATTCTATTTGCTTTCAAATTATTCTTTCCGAATTTTTTGCAAGTAATTGTATCTGCATGTTTATTTAATTTTTTAGTGGTTACCACCATGACTTTTGCTTTTTTTGTGTTTAAGTTATTCAAGCAAAATTGCCAAACTGCGAAAATGTCCGCGATATGTAGTGCAAATAGATCTTAAGAGATGGAAAGGCAATGTTTCACACCAAAATAAACAGAAAGTTAAAGACTTCACCAACTTGCCCATGCTGAGCTGTGAAACTTTTACAGTTTTGTATTCGCCCACTATTAAAAGACTATTACAAGAAGCAAGTGTAAAGGTGATTTTTGAGGCTTTCACGGCCATTGTCATTAAGTAACAAACGACTTCCGGGATTGGACGTGTCATAATTGAGATCGAAGAACTCAACGTTTCGAAAAAACCGTTACTTTTTATCTCCATGGTAAAGTTAATGTCTGGATGTTCACTATTGAGATGATTTAAGAAGACGGGTAACGTGTCTTTACCATGTGGCCAAATAATAAAGGTATCGTCAACGTATCGCAACCAAACCTTAGGTTTCAATTCTGAAGATTCCAGAGCTACGGTTTCGAAAGCTTCCATGAAGATATTGGCAACGACAGGTGAAAGAGGAGAACCCATGGCCGCACCAGAAATTTGTTTAAAGAACCTCTTCGCCTCTGACGTGGTTCACACGTTGAGTTACCGTGCTCTTCTCTCCCTTCCTTGCAAAGAGTTTCGCCTCTGGCGTGGTTAACATGTTGAGTTAACGTGCTCTTTTGCTTTTTCCTCCTGATGAAGCCCCTTACGAAAGTGGGCGAAACGTTGAGTTCTTGGATCTCTATTATGACACGGTCCAATCCCGGAAGTCGTTTGTTACTTATCCAAGTGTAAAGGGTTGTAAAATAGAAGCAAAATTGTGGTTTGATACAGCAATTACAAAAAGATAGACTTTCTGGGGTCCAAAATTGTAAACGGTAGAGCACTGGAGCTTGACCTAAGATGATTTCATTTGATAATTCCAATAGTGCCTGGCTTATATTTTGGGTTACCTTAATTTGTTCACAATTTGCTAGATAAACTGATTCCGGGAAGCAATTTGGAAGTTACAACTTCTTTTATTTCTCAGAAGATTTTATGCTAATCTGATACACAATTTGAGTGAAGAAGAATGGGAAGGAGACTTCTTACGAAATTGGAAAAGCTTCAAACAATTTTTTAGTAGGGCAAATCAAATCATATTTCTGAACAAAGTAAGTGACCAAATTATGATATTAACGTGTAGGTGTAGAATTGACTAACAAAGATTTCAGATAACGATAATCCAGAAATGTCACACTCCTTCAAAAGTCCTTGCGCGAAAAACAAAGAAAGAACAAAGAATGTTGTAAATATTATATTGTAGTAGGTTGACATAGATGACCTATGTCAACCTACTACAGATATAATAAGAGCAAATCACTGCATTTTAGTCATTGAGTGTCCGGGCTCAAACTGTTTGAAAAATTCCATATTTTTTTATTTGCTAATTGTAATACATTGCTGTGATAGGCGGTAATATAAAAAATATATTTATAAAGTAATAAACGACTTCCGGGATTGGACCGTATCATGATTGACATCGAAGAACTCAACGTTTCGCCCACTTTCGTAAGGGGCTTCATCAGGAGGAAAAAGCAAAGAGCACGGTAACTCAACGTGTTAACCACGCCAGAGGTGAAACTCTATGCAAGGGAAGGGACAGAAGAGCACGGTAACTCAACGTGTGAACCACGTCAGAGGTGAAACTCGACTGACTATCGGAAGAAGAAAGGCGAAAATTTATAGGCAAGCGCCGTCGCGATTCAGCAAATGCCGTCGCGGTGCACCAAGCGTATAAAGTTTTGGTGTTATAACCCGGTTTTATACGCACTTTTACCTTAAACACTGCATGT
This sequence comes from Agriotes lineatus, assembly GCA_940337035.1. Classification (NCBI taxonomy): domain Eukaryota; kingdom Metazoa; phylum Arthropoda; class Insecta; order Coleoptera; family Elateridae; genus Agriotes; species Agriotes lineatus. The sequence continues at coordinate 98,977,181 of OW679196.1, read as the reverse complement.
TTAGTTTTCTTTTAAAGCGCACTTGGAAACTAGCACTATGTCACACGAAACTCATCCAAAACGTTTTATATTATGCCGAGTTATGTCAACACGTGGCCCTATGCGTTTGCTAGCTATTTGTGTGGCTAAAATAGGATCTCCAGGTGTATTTTAGCTTGGTTTTGTCAAAATAGAACCCCACATTTTGCTGTAGACAATGAAAACATCTCGATCACACTTGGTGCTGTGTGAAATGCACTTTGCATGTGTGCTTAACTTACATTATCTATGAGTTAAGGGACTACTATATGCAAGAATCTCCTAAACTTTACTTTTGCTTTAAATATGACTAATTACAAAGGTCGAACAAATTCTAACGCAAGGAAATCTGTTTGTGCCAGTAATTTTCTTTTTGCAAATGAAACTTTGTTAGTTACCCATTACATCAACTTGTAAAATCTCCAACGTACAAACGAATTTCACAGCAATATTAATTTAGATAGTTATGCTTTCCGAAAACGCTGGCATACCAATCAAGAATAGTTTCCTTCTAAAACTTTAAAAGCAAAAACTCTTCAATTTTTGACTGAACTTTAATATTGCAAACAAATTGTTACGAAAAAAGTTTGAAGGGAAGTAAATCAAATTCAGTTGAATATCGTCGATCGTCGACTGAAAAAGTATGAGAATATGCAAGGAGGTAACTTTCGATTTTTCATATTTCCGAACGAATTCTGCATAAGTAAAAAACCATGAACTATTTTTAAGTAAGTAGTAGTAAGCGTGTCATGTAAAAGGCGCATTCTAGAAAAAGTATTTAAAGGGTTCTAAACATAGTTTACCATATACTGGTAAACTAGATAATGGTTGCAAACTGTTATTTATACTTATTCATGGTCCAGTCATATTTTATGTAAATCGAAATGTGTGTAATAACAAAAATTACGCTGTTGCCATGGCAGTTAAAAATGTCTTTAGTTAATCACAGCTTTAATTATGTGTCGAAAATACAGCCCATTGTCTTTTTGGTGTTAAAATTGGCGTAACTTTACGATTTGGACGTTGGCTAATAACCAATAACGATATTTCACGACATTTCTAGATAAAAGTATTCTTCGAGTGCTAATTGAATTTAAAACTTAGAACAGTATCAACATTACAAAATTTATCTTTTTTAGAAAATATTTGTTCCAAGACTGTTCTACCTAACTTCCCAAATATGCTATTCCTGTTAGATGTGTGTTTAGTCTAATTTTATATTAGCACCGCTGAATAGGTGTGTAATAGAAGAGTAGGATTTCATAATTTACTTGCTGTTAATTTTTGTGTGTGTTACTTTATGCGTATTATTACGACTGACCCCAACAGACGTTGAATACAAACATATAAATAAAACTGCCCTATAACCTATAATTAATAAACGTTTCATCAAAAGTAATTGGTTGAATAGACAAATCAAGAAGTACAAGTAGGTACTCAACATATTAAGCCCCTGTCCTACTGTAAACATGTTTATAAACAGAATTTTGATAGTGTAACACCCTACAGTTTTATAAAAATTGCGTCACCGAATTATCTGTTTACGGCTTGTGTATTTTGATGGCGTCGCGTGAAGGGTTTTTATCAAAACTTTTGGTATAAAGCGATTTCTATATTTTTTATAAAAGCAGGCATTTCATTGGATGTTGATGGCTAAACCCAACCTACTGGGAATTTGAAACAGAGCGCGTAAGGGCTGTTTTACGTTTGAACGCTTCACACTTAACCTCACTTTTAGCGTGTATCTTGGATTAACGCTTGTATTGTGGATAGCATCTAATTTTCGTTTCACTTTGATTTTACTTACTTAAAAATAGGAGGTATGTCACCTAACGAACAAGCAACCACATTGATGGAGTTATACCAGGGTGGATCCACCTTATATACGACTTCGAATGTAAATCTAACCAAACATTTACGTGTATATTTGTTATATTTTAAGAAAAGCATACTTATTGCAGAAAATTTATTGCAGGTCCTGTACTCGTAAATAGTAATGTTTGGTTTACATCTATGTTTTCTATTGGCAACCGCAATCCAAAACACTGCAATCCAACCTCACTTTTCAGTTTGGTCAAACAGCTGATTACGTTGTTATAAAAACTTTGTTCCAGATTTTGGCAATGGGCCATGCCTTATAGTTATTTATGTGTCAAGGGCGTAAAACCGGTGTTTTGACTCCCAGCGTGATAGGTATCGCATGAAGTGTGGAACACCGAGGGCTATAACACGATAAGGGCCAAAGACGCTGATTACACCTGTGGTGCAACAAAACTTTATATATACGAGCAAAATTTTAAAAAGACAGATTCAGGTTATATTAAATGTTGTGAAATGAAAACATGGCAATTCTTAAACTTATCTTAGCTGAATAGTACCTTTATAACTAGGTACGATTTTCATTAATACGTGTTTGTAAATAATAACCACAATGACGTCAGGGGGCGGTAAAATTCTTTTTGGTCCACTGACATCAAATCAGCGGGCGATAAAATTCTTTTACTCCCGCTAACTTCATTTAGCGGCCGAAATAGTTATTCATGCATTAAGGGAGATATAAATATTATTTCCCTGAGGTGGACATGGTTACCCACTGAGGACCTCTGGCTCGAGGTCGATAAGTTAACCGTAGGTAAAAAACATGAATATCTTCCGTGATGCATATAATATTTGATTTACTAGCATATTAGTAAAAATAGTATGAAATTTCAAAATACCATAAGTCCCTACATTTAAAATAAGAATATGTAAGTAACATCAAGGATTGCCTGAATGTATGGTTGCTAACACGTTATATGTAGTTGCATGGTTACAATGAGATTGAGGGAGAAATAATTTGAAAAACATATAGGGAGTTATGAATAGCCTTTTATATTTTGTATCTATGACGAAAATGAATAATATCACTTTGCTGGTAAATGATAGTTATTTATGTATTAAGGGCATAATCAATAGATTATAGCGCGAGGGAATGTTTAAAGGGCGACTCGAAGCGCAGTGCTTTAAATTTCCCGCGAAGCACGTGGTTCTCAAAATGGACACGATTACGGTTCCATAATGAAATAAAAGATATTTATCGCCCGAAGGCGAAAAAAGCTAGCTTTACGCATGGCAATAAGGTCCAAAAAGCCTATTATTGATCGATCGTACATAATAGTAGATTATGCAATGAGGGAGAGAAATGCGTTACTTTGCTGAGCACTGCATAGCACTGAAGCAAAATAGCAGTATCTCCGAATTCCATATACTATTTTTTCACGTTGCAGGGAGATTTAAAACTACAAACCTGTTTTTCTTTTTTAATAATTTATTGACATTTTTAAATTTTAAAGTTGGTGGCACTGTAAGTCTATGCCTAATTTGAGGTTATCAAGTTAGGTTTTTCATCAGTTTTGACACAGACCGACGCAAAACCTAACCTGCTAACCTCGCTAGGAAAATTTCTCTCCTCTAGGGAATAATGCATTATTTTTGTCACGATTTTGGTATCGTAGAAACCGTGTTTTTTCCCAGGCGTGAAAAAAATATGTTGATGAAATGTGACGTCACCATGTTTTAATTAAAAATCTGTAAAAGGATTTATGCAGAACTTCACTCGTCGACATTGTGACAATAATAAATTTTAAAAATCAAATTAAGTTAGAAGTAAAAATATCTTCACGTTTCTAATAAATTAAATACATTTTCAAATAAAAAAAATCCCGCTCGGGTTTGTACCCGCCGCATCTGCAGAGCGCCCTAACATAGAGACCCCATCTGCATCGATATAACCATCTACGCTACCAAGCCGCTTTCAAAGAAAACGCTGTTATTGTTGAAATGTTTTTACTCTTTTGTGACATTATTCTCTATCGGTTGAGTCTTATTTTCGGCAAATGTAAAGCCTGACCTATGTGAAAGTTATTACTTCCTTTTATTTCAAAATTAACACAAAAATAAACAAAAAAGTTTTTTAAGGGGCTCACCCTGTATATATTTGTATGAAATTGTACCGGATTCATGCGAGGTAGATATACAGGGTGTTAATTAAGTACGTAGACAAACTTTAAGGGGTGATTTCTTGATCAATTCTAAGATAAAAAATTTATACAAACATGGGGCCTAAACGGCTTCGTTTTAAAAATACAGGGTGTTAAAGTTTAATAAAAAACTTTTTTCAAAAATTTCGAAAACGGCTGGAGGTATTCTAATGAAACTTGTTGTAGGTTAGTATTTCATAAAGTGGCATTGTTCGGTCAAAATAAATTTACAGTTACTTTATTTTGCAAAAATCTGGTACGCCACTGTTTTTCAGCCAAACGTTTTGTAGCTGTTGTAAGATTGTTTGTTATTAAATAATATTTTTTTTAAACTTCCTTAAGCTGTATTTTGAAAACAAAGCCGTGTAGATCCCATTAAAGTCCAATGACCGAAATTGATGTTACAGATTTTTTCATTTTTCTCGAAAAAGGTTTATTTTATAAAAAAAATAAAAGATACATCTTTTGTATAGTTTCGTATTGACTGAAAAACAGTGGCGTACAAGAAGTCCAATGACGGAAATTGCTGTTACAGATTTTTTCATTTTTCTCGAAAAAAGTTTATTTTATAAAAAAAAATATAAGATACATCTTTTGTATAGTTTCAATGGATGAAGGTTAAAAAACTTGTCGTATTGACTGAAAAACAGTGACGTACAAGATTTTTATAAAATAAGGTAACTGTGGTGGCCCCGATGCACGCCACTGGTGGAAAAAAATTAAATATATTTTGACCAAACAATGCCATTTTATGAAATATTATCATACACCAAGTTTCATTAGAGTATCTCTAGGCGTTTTCCAGATTTTTGAAAAAACTATATTTTTTTGTATAAACTTCAACAGCCTGTATCTTGAAAACGAAGTCGTTTAGGTGGCATGTTTGTATGAACTTTTTATCTTAAAATTGATCAGGGAATCACCCCTTAAAGTTTGTCTACGTACTTAATTAACACCCTGTATAATATGTATGCAAAATATCGTCTTCCTCCGACAAATAGTTTTTAAGCTATACTGCCAACAGGCAGACAGACAGACAGACTGACAGACAGACGGACAGACGGACAGACAGACAGACAGACAGACAGACAAACAGACAGACAGACAGACAGACAGACTGACTGACTGAATTGAGAAAACCTATTTTTCGTCATCTAGGGACCTTGAGACGTGAAGATCTGAAAAAATCTCGGAAGGTGATTTTTTCGTGATTACAATACTTCCTTCGTCTTTCAAACGAGGGAAGTAAAAAAAGGTATGGGATAAGAACGTCTAAACATTTACCGAACACTTATTTACGTATCCTGATTTCGCCTGCCAGATGTCTAGCGTGGTTCAGCTACGTTCTTCTTATTCGTACCGTAGAGTATGTTGTACTTCGTCATTCTAGATTTTTCTCTGTCTATCTCTTCCTTTAATCACTGGTGGTCTTGAAATTCCGTATCTTCTTAGGTAATCCATAATTTTCCATTATTAAAAGTCACCAAAACATCAAGGTTGACTTCAGTTCTGTTCAAATATCAGTATTGCTAACCCGATTCCACCTGGTTAGGTACTTCTTAAACTTTCTCATTTTCGTCGCATGAAGTCTCCGTCTACGTTGAGCTGCTCTGCGTTGTATACTTTTATCTTTGTCTGTTTGGTCGCATCTCTTCTCGCAGGAATGACTTGTTTAACCTGTACTGCATCGTTTCATTTAAAATAAATTTTCTGAGAAGTTTCTAGAAATATTCACAGTATTTAAAACTATCCACTTTCTGCAGTAATTGTATTTGACCAGTACTTAGTCCTCAACATACTTTGCTATTCGTATAACCGCGCTGAGTGCTGCAATAAAGCTCTTAATAATACCCAAATTAATTTTGTAAATATTCTATAGCCGCACAGATGAAGATAATAGATATTAACGATACAAGTTTGATCATGAGCATCTTAACGAAACGAGTTTGATTGCCAAACCAAGGTGGCGAGCCGAGCTTTGCGGCAATCAAACGTGTCTCGTTAAGTGCCATATGCAAACATGTATTGTTCAATACTTTATCTTCATCAATGAATCCTGGTTCAATGTATTCTTTGTTTTGTAAAATAGAGTGCGGTAATGTCTCTTGCCGTGTGGTAATATCTACTTATAACCGCGCTGAGTGCTGCAATAAAGCTCTTAATCATGCCCAAATTAATTTGGTAAATATTCTATAGCCGCACAGATGAAGATAATAGATATTAACGATACAAGTTTGATTATGAGCATCTTAACGAAACGAGTTTGATTTCCAAAACAAGGTGGCGAGCCGAGCCTTGCGGCAATCAAACGAGTCTCGTTAAGTGCCATATGCAAACATGTATTGTTCAATATTTTATCTTCATCAATGAATCCTGGTTCAATGTATTCTTTGTTTTGTAAAATAGAGTGCGGTAATGTCTTTTGCCGTGTGGTAATATCTACCTATAACCGCGCTGAGTGCTGCAATAAATCTCTTAATCATGCTCAAATTAATTTGGTAAATATTCTATAGCCGCACAGATGAAGATAATAGATATTAACGATACCAGTTTGATTATGAGCATCTTAACGAAACGAGTTTGATTGCCAAAACCAGGTGGCGAGCCGAGCCTTGCGGCAATCAAACGAGTCTCGTTAAGTGCCATATGCAAACATGTATTGTTCAATATTTTATCTTCATCAATGAATCCTGGTTCAATGTATTTTTTGTTTTGTAAAATAGAGTGCGCTAATGTCTCTTGCCGTGTGGTAATATCTACCTATAACCGCGCTGAGTGCTGCAATAAAGCTCTTAATCATGCCCAAATTAATTTGGTAAATATTCTATAGCCGCACAGATGAAGATAATAGATATTAACGATACAAGTTTGATTATGAGCATCTTAACGAAACGAGTTTGATTGCCAAAACAAGGTGGCGAGCCGAGCCTTGCGGCAATCAAACGAGTCTCGTTAAGTGCCATATGCAAACATGTATTGTTCAATATTTTATCTTCATCAATGAATCCTGGTTCAATGTATTCTTTGTTTTGTAAAATAGAGTGCGGTAATGTCTCTTGCCGTGTGGTAATATCTACCTATAACCGCGCTGAGTGCTGCAATAAATCTCTTAATCATGCTCAAATTAATATGGTAAATATTCTATAGCCGCACAGATGAAGATAATAGATATTAACGATACAAGTATTATTATGAGCATCTTAACGTCACGAGTTTGATTGCCAAACCAAGGTGGCGAGCCGAGCCTTGCGGCAATCAAACGAGTCTCGTTAAGTGGCATATGCAAACGTGTATTGTTCAATATTTTATTTTCATCAATGAATCCTGGTTCAATGTATTCTTTGTTTTGTAAAATAGAATGCGGTACTATCTCTTGGCGTGTGGTAATATCTACCTATAACCACGCTGAGTGCTGCAATAAAGCTCTTAACCATGCTCAAATTAATTTGGTAAGTATTCTATAGCCGCACAGATGAAGATAATAGATATTAACGATACAAGTTTGATTATGAGCATCTTAACGAAACGAGTTTGATTGCCAAAACAAGGTGGCGACCCGAGCCTTGCGGCAATCAAACGAGTCTCGTTAAGTGCTATAAGCAAAGGTGTATTGTTCAATATTTTATCTTCATCAATAAATTTTGGTTCAATGTATTCTTTATTTTGTAAAAATGTGCAGTAATGAATCTCTTAACGATACTAACATTAATTTGATTAATAGTCTATAACAACACCGATGAAGATAAAATTATTTACGTAACCGGTCTAGTAAATAGCAATGTTGTTTGATAATATTAATCTCATAATAATGGTAAACTAACCAAAAATTATTCTGTTATTGCGTACTCTTCTCGCTTTAATTTTTTTATAATTTTATTGAACCCATTAAAGAATATCTACGCTATAGTTAATGCAGTACTAATGGCAATTTTGTCTTGAAACTTTATATATTTAGGATGATTGCCCTTTTAAATGTTTGTTTTATAAGGTAACAATCTAATCACAAACTGGATAGTATGATAAATACAGTTGAAATGTTCAATGTACCGATTTCCTTAACTCTGTAGTGTAGTTATTCCGATGCAAGTGATTAATGATCGCGTTACTGACTGATTGGAAATAATTAAAAATATTAGAAAATTGCTTATAAAATTCTCATTTAGTTTATAATATAATCTGCTACTTTTTGTAATATTTAGTAAAGTGAAAACTAGCAATACGATATATTTTTTCAACAAAACAGTTATACTATTCTTTTATGATAGTCTTAGCTTATAGCTCACCACTAACTTTTACTTTCCTATCCAAACATTTCCGCATATGATTTATTTTCAAGAATTTCCTAACGTTAGAATGTACTGCGAAAGTAATATCAGATATCGAACGACATTAAGTTAGTTTAAAGCAAATATAAAACCAGATTTATAGTTGTCAGAAATGTAATGCTGCAAGACAGAATATGTATCGAATCTAAAAAAAAATATTATGGCTTTATATTCCCTATAAAATAAAATTTGTTTTTAAAGACAACTTTAATTTTGTAGTTATAATTGTAAATTATTATAACTTACAAATAATTATAATCACAACCATATTAATCTCTAGTTTTCCTGTAACATGAACAGTTTCATTCTTTCGGTAATAATATCTACAGAGTGTTGCGTAATAGGACTTCTATAGCTTACTTAAAACAAAACCAAGAATTCCGGGGTGGTTAATAGTCCATTTACATTAGGCGGAAAACGCAGAATCTACCGAAAAAATCCAATTGAGCAGAAATTTTACATCCATCTTTATTTTAACTTACAAATAATGCCTCAAAAGTCTCCAGTGATAATGCGCTTGCATTTTCAGTTATTCAAGGTAAAAGGTCACAGAAACAGTTTTTCGCGAATATCTCGCTTCTTATGGGTCGTATAACTTTTTTAGTTATTACAAAAAATGAAGGCTAGGAAATTCGCTACAAAAAAGGTAATAAGGTTTTTTAGGTACAACCAACCATTCAGTAAATAACATACTGCTAAGTTTTGCAGCAAGGCTCACAACCCATTATTATATATTCAGTACCTGAACCATTATTTTTACAAGCATCAAAAAGTTATAACTAATCAAAAATGTAGTTAGTAGAGAGGGTATGCAATATTCTAGACATGGCGTATTTCTGTGACCTTTGACCTTGAATAACTGAAAACGCAAGAGAGATATCGATACGGACGTTTGAGACATTATTCGTAATGTCAAAATACAGGTGTATGCAAAATTTCAGCTCAGTTGGACTTTTTGGGTAGACGGATCCTAATGCGCCTATATAAAACTAAAAATAATTGTAGTTTATATTTTTAGCTATTTTAAAGCATAAAAGCTATTCATTCTGAACTATATATTGTTAGATATTATTAATACTCCAAACTGTTAGCTAATTTGTAGTTTCTAGAACTCGTGTCTATCGTATTAAGATTATATGCCTTCTATGCTGCATTCTTTTAGCAATTGTAGTTTTGCAAGATTTTCAGTTAGGTTTATTATCTGATGATCTACTAAAGATCAGTTTTTAATTTTCCGAAGAGGTTTAAACGCAATTCATAACAAGTACAGTTCGGCTATCGTAAAATATTCTTAATGCCAACTTTTTAAGCCGTTTGTTCATTTTTGTATTGAGAACTGCTAACGAGAGGTAAACCAATTAAGGCCATTTTCTTCCTTTTTTGAAATTTGGTTTTTGTTCTTTCTGAGGCATTCTAAAATTTTTCAGCTGCTTTTTCGATGATCTGACAAAATCAATTTTTTTTATTTTTCGTGCGGTTTCATCACAACTCGTTCTAAATACATTTTTTCCAATCGTTGCCTTTTATTAATTCTTCAGTTTCCAGATTTAAAAGTTACTGAACAGAATGGAACATGCCATGGTCATATTCTGTTTCTACATCTAATTTGCAATTGATTTTTGTTATTTTTGAGGTATTTCATACATAAGATTTTTTTTATGAAATATTGAATATTAGTTTATAATTCTTTAAAGGGCTGCATCTCAATTGATTCTAAATAAGAGGTGTTCAAATAAATTTCTGCCCAAAATAGAGATGCATGGAGAGAACTTGAAGAGGCCTTTTATCCATATACCAAGACTGATGATGATGATGATGAAATACATTTCACTTCTAGTGTGCTGTGGATCTATATAAACTTCTGAATATTCTTGTTGAAATGCATTCTTTGCTAGTTTAGCTAGATTTATGACAATTTACTGAATGCCAGTTCTTAATAATTCGGGTAAATTTATCTCAATTTATGCCGAATGGTATTTTCATATGTTATCGATGGTTACTGTTAATACTTCTAACTCTTGTCTAAATCCATTTTTTATAGTGGTTGAACCTGATGGAATTCATCCTGCATATTCTTTAATTTCTTAGTTTTGTTATAATGGCAATTAATTGATTCTGTTTTAGCTGAAGAACATTTTTAAGATTTTCAGTTATCTTTTTTGATGATCTATTGAAAATCATTTTCTGTTTGTTATACTAATAAGTCACTTTACCTTCTCAATCGGTATTTTTAATTTAAATATATAAGAGGTCCACACCTTTTCTGTATGAAAGTTGGCCTTGGATTTTTTTTAATTAAGTTGCACATGAACAAAACTGTAAACTTTTATTTTTCTGGTAACCTATATAACTTGCAATAAATTTAATCGTTTGACAAAATAGAATATTGTTGCCAGATCGGCTGCTTATTTTAATAGTGCATGCGGAGAAATATTTAAAATCTGTATTGTACTTTACTGAAACTGGATACACGCAGAAATAGTATCTTACAGAACAAGTTTAAAAAAGTGAACTTTTACTGAACAAATATGGCTTAAACAGCCATATGAGTTCCGTGAAACCACCTTTTTCTAATGCGTTTCATATACTATTTTATCGCATTTCAAATAGAAATGTCAAATATTTACATTTTGATATAAAAGCAACATTAAATGTCAAAACATAGCTAAGCTGAGCAGAACTCGTTTCTATGTACTGAAACACAATAAACAGCTCCAGTTGATATTATAAGGTTTACAGGTTAGGTTTTAAGACAGTCTCGACACAGACTGACGCAAAACCTAGCCTGCTAAATTCGAATATGACAGACTGACAGTGCCACCAACAATATACTCCAGTATTACCAAACGTACAACATATCGCCGTTGATATGCTGCAATGGCATCTATGGAGCAAAATTCCACTTTACTCAACGATTTTGATTGTAATATTGTAGTACATTAGCATATGAAATACGATAAAAGTTATTAAAGTTCTATTTTTTTTTTCTTTTTAAGTATGACAACTTTGCATTTGAAGCTATTTTGACATGAATGTTAACTTGAATGTATTTGAAAACCATATTCTTAAATGTAAACCTCGATTAAACATAACTAAGTAATTTTACAAAGGGTGCAGTAAAGTTTTGACGGATTGTTTAATTAGAAAAGAAATGTGTCACTGATTTAGACCAATGTAACTATTTAAGAGTTAAGATCTAAGATTTTTTATGGGTAGTTCAAAAGTTACTTTTGCAGCCATTTTTTAAAATGATATATTTAATGAAAATTTTCATTTCTTCTGAAAGCTGTAATTGTGTATCATCGGTAGTATGACGCAGATGAATTTGCATGTTTAGTTAGTATTTCAGCAATGATAGAAACACACCTAGAGTGAAAATTATAGCGTATCAGTGGCTATAATTGCTAAGTCATTAATTACAAAGTCTTTTTTTCAATAAATTGATCCATGTGTTAAATGATTTGGTCATGTTCCCACTTTGATTGCTTAGAACCTAGTAGTTACAGCATATTTGCAAGAAAAAATTTATAAAATATGAAGCTGAAAATAATAAAATCAATCATTTATTCTGTAACGTTACGTTAAAAATTACCTTAAATTATTATAACTATAGTTAATAATAAAACATGCAATAAACCATGATCAACCATTTTATATTTGTAAATTAAGACAAAGCAGAATAGCCAATACAAAATATTTGGTACCTTCTTCTTTCAAAGGTCGCCAATCATTTTGCATATTTGAAATTGGCAGCTATTGCAAATAGTTGTTTAGAATTGTAATTATATAAGTCGTTCGAGTAGTTGAGCAGCTACAATACTGTTATCCTTCTTGTTCTGAATTCTTTCTATTTTACCTTGTATAATTATAATTGGAACAGTTGGTAGTTTTACTGCTCCATATCTGGTTTATCTATTTTAATTTGCTTCTCTAAGGGCTGGTTCTACAAACCAAGGATAAAGTTATGCGTGGGATAAATACCCTAGAAACGATTGCTGTAACAAACGAAGCTATGACAATTATACCTCGAATAGCTTATTCTAGGTATATCCTTTCATTGTAGAATTGGCCCTTAACAGTGAAAAAAACTTCAAATTAGTTTACCATTTTTTCAAACCGTTTTAATGGCTGGTTCTCATTTATCTATTCAGCTACAGATCAATCTATTTTCGTATTCCCAAATACTTATACCTATTATTTTTTTCTGTATTCTCATTTCAGCATTGATTTTCAAGTTTTTGATATTAATAATAAACTTGCTTTTCATCCAATTCTTGCTTAAACATATTTTTCCCTCACTCGACAATCGACAGTTGAGAGTCCCACTATCATTCTCTGCAGATTGTGTCCTGTGTCGTGTCTTAAACTATTCATGGATTTTCCATTTAGTTACTGTAATATCAATCACTTCTTTTATTATTTCTTTAGAGTACATATTGTCCAAAGCTCTAATTTTATTACAATTTTTTCTTTGGAATATACTATTTTGATATGATATATTATTTCGTTTTAGTTAAGACATCTAGAAATTCTCGAATATGAATTTCTACTAACAAGTTCTACATTATATACATTTCTTTAGACGAGATAAATGGAATGGTGGAATTACGCTTACCATGGATTATTCTTTCATATTCTTTCATATTAATTCATTTTAAGTTGATCTCATTCCTGTTCTATTTATTTATATTTTTGTGGCTTCTTGCATGCAATCTTATTTTGAGAACGGCTAATATTAGGATTATGGTAGAATAAAAAATGTGGATACATTTTTACTGATTCACTATTGTTTCTCTGTCTCCTTCTAAGCTATGGAATTATATGATTTCTGATAATATTACATGCTATTTGATTGAAGAACTATCTGTGACTACCAGTTCCTACTCTTCAGTGGTACCAACCACTGTTCACGTTCAATCTCGAATTAAATCGTCAGTGTAGCTTCCAAGAAATTTTAAATCCTTAGTGCTAGGAGTATATCTTTTTTTAATATTATAATATTAAGGTTTCTTAAAGTTATAGCAGCTTGATACATACAATAAAACTGCTTATATAATTGCTGATATTTGATATACTAAAACTGCTGTTCCATGACGGTGATAAGACTCTGTAGTTCCTAAGCAAAATGTAATATGTTTCTTCAAAGATAAAAAGTAAAAAACATACCTTTTTTATCCAATCTAAATACTATAGAATTAATAGGACAAATGTTGGAAATTTCTAATACAATTTTCTTAAATACTCAAAATTTAGCAGTGGATTATCTATTCGGGACCTACTCAATTGCTTTAACAGTTTTTAAGAACAGGATTGACAAGTCAAATTGGTTGCTTTATTAAGAGGGTGCGGCTGACATCCCTCTGTCTTATGAAGATGCTAAACCATTCCCCTAGTTAATAAAATCGCAATGGTTTCGCGTGTGTGAATATTAAAATTTCATTATCGTATAGCTATAAATTTTAATTCGCCCTCCTTTTATGATGATTAAATTAATTTTCATTCTAGGAAAAAATTCAGGGTTATAATCAACAACTCGCTTCTTCGCGTTCAAAACTGTTCGCTTCGATTGTACAGATTATTTATACAATTAGGCAATTTTGGCTGCTTCATAAATGTCCGATAAGGGCTCGGCGGCCGGCTTTAAAGCATGTAAAGGGTTCGGATTTGGCTCTCCTAAACGTGGACGTTTGAAAGTCACGAAATGGTTCTGAATAGGCGATTCCCACCCCTGGCTATACAAGCTCCGTTATTAAGGCTGAGATATACCTAAGATACGCTCAACAAGTAGATAAGGCTGTGGGAGCGATTTCCCAAGTACTTTCATTTTCATTTCCGAAGGTGCAGGAGTAATTCCGAAAAGCTGGTTAATAGGACATTCTTAAAAAGGGAGATCGAAGTTTATCAAACAATTATAGAGCATAAATATCTTAAACGAGAAATATAGTACATACACTAGTGACTAGAGTGTGAAGTACATGACTAAAAATAATAACTGACCCTTCAACATTACAAAAGAGATTGGTTTTCATAAAAAACGATCTTGCATCGACAATGTTTCTACAATTGAATACATTAATCCTTCATTGATTTTCTTACAATTTTGGGCAACGTGACTTTCGAAAACTTCGGGGAAATGGTGCAACACCTTATTAAATGTTTGCGGTCCTCTTTGTAACAAATCAAGAGCTGTAGTGGATCTTTAATATGGTTGCAGTAACAAATTTATAATCAATAAAGGCGTACCACAATGATGTATAGTGTATCACATATACTTTTTAGCATAGACGACATTATGCGCAAATGAAAAATCAGCAGGAAGCCATATAAAAAGACGTAAATACCGATGATACTAAAATTATACAGATAGTCTCTAGGTACTAGGTACACACGGCAACTAGATACATAGACGGTTTGTTTGTCTGACAGTTTGACTGCCTCTGTATCTAGTTACCGTGTGTAGCTAGTACCCTCAGACTATCTGTATATAACAGCGATGAGATGACATGCACAAGAAAATAATACATATTGCTTGAATAAGAAAGAGACAAACATAGTAGCAAATATTTGAGTAGGCTTGACGCTCATTTTAATTATGACATATGTCAATCAAACATGACTACTAAAATATGTTTGTAAAGTCATCTCTTTCTTACTCCAGCATTCTATTTTGTTGTGCATGTTATCTCATTGCGGTTATACAGACTGTCTGCAGGCACTAGGTATACACGGTAACTAGTTACAGAGACTGTTTAAAATTTTACCTAGTACCTGCAGACAATCTGTATATAATTACGGCCCCATCCGTATATTACTAGCAATTACTTGCGAACGATTTTACAATTCTACAAAAAAAGAGAATGATTTCCAGATTCACCAGCTTCCTTGGTATTACTTAGCAAAATCTGTTAAACTTGTGACCTAGTTATTCCTCAACAAAAGATCAAAATTACAGCCCTCCACAGACAAAAAAACCGATACTATCAAAAATTTACACCGATGGTCAAAATATAATATAGTAATTATAAACTGCTTTGGATGCCATAGCAGGTATAGCAACAAAATACTATTATTTTAATACGCGTGTGGCACTATTAAAAGAACGTTACACATTAAAGTGCGAACAGAGACCAAGATTATATTTGTAAGGCTATAGTATTGCCTTCAAGTTTAATTTTAACAGTTGAATTTCATATACACGCAATCATATAAATGTTAAAACAGATATAAACCAGCTATTCTTCGCATGCGTGGGAGATATATTTCAAGGTTGTTGCTGGAACTACAAGAAAGCTAACATAAAGAGCATCCGGTTAAACCACCTACGCAGACGACATATTAGTGATTGCGGATAATATCGAAGATTTGCAAGAAATGATAAATAATCTACATCAGAAATCAATAGAGGTAGGTTAAAAGTGGATGCCGCTGAAGCAAGAATTATAAACAGTGAAGGTGTGCCGAAAGAAATGGCATCTACTTAGGGCAGTTAATTAGTATTGTCCTCCACTATCCTTCTTAAGGATATGGTGATGTCATGATGCTTCGTTTATCATTGCGCATTTTTCTCTGTGTTGGGGCTGAGATATGACTTTGGAAAAGTGTATCCAGTAAACACCTTTATCTGATCTGTCAATCTCGAAGGTGATTGAGTTCTAGATCTTCGACTTTCCACATAGCCTTCTACTAGCAACCTCCTCATGCCGTCTCTTCTTCTTACCAAATGAGTAATTTCTTGTTTATCTTCATCTCCTGGAAGTCGTATTTATTTGTAAGATGGGCTGTCCAAGTATTCGGAGCATCATATACACCCACATTTCAAATGCGCTGATCCAGTTGTTTAACAGTTCATGTTTAGGAGAGCTAAATCGCAATTGGAAAGATCAACATGTTTAGAAGATGTAATTTAGTGGTTTTGTTATATCTGCTTCTTTCCAAATTCTTTGTAGTTTGGCTGTAGTGGACCTGGTCAAGGAAAGATGGCGACGTATAGGTACCATTTTTACAATTTTGCTCAGTTGTTCTCATATTACTCTACTTTCATATCCGGCGACATATATTACTTCGGGCTGCTTGTTCGCTTTGTTCGTGTTTCAAAACGTATTGTTTATCCATAAATGTAGAAGTGTTAATTATGACCTCTAGTTCGTTCGTTAAAATGGCAATAATGAAGATATGATCAACAAAGCTTCGTCCTCCCATTTCCACTTCTATCTGTCACGCATCAACTACCCTTAGCATAATGTTCACTATATCCATTGAATACTTGAGGTGACTATACAATACTATAATAATTAAGCCAATCATATTGCAGAAATTTGGTGTTTCAACTAACAGGAACAGTATATCACTGAATATCGGGCACCATGCAATATACTTATTCAAAAACCAATGTAGGTACTCATAATATAATTAAGGCTGCCAAATATTGTTTAGCAACAATATTTATCTTAATGGTATCGCTAAGTTACTTGAAAATAAACATAAACAAACTGTGGGAACAAAATTTGGCTTGCGTTAACAATTTTAAAATGTCGAATTACTACTTTAATAACCAAAAATTTTATTTTTATAACTAATTATATTAATTATTGGATTTTTTTTTTCAGGTAAGTTATGTACTAATATTGTTAAATAGTCTTCTCAAATACAACTCGAAGTGGATATATATTTTTTAAGTATTTTGCCGTTTCCATGAAAGATATTGCATATTTCACTCAACAAAATCACATTTAAATGTCATTCGTCCTCGGCCTTCGGCTTTGATGCGATTTTATTTCGTAAACTTTAAACGTAATAATTTAGATTGAGACGCAAAATATTTGTCAAAAATATATCCACTGATTGTGGACAATATATTTTCTTGACGCACTTCTGCGTTCATTTTGAACTGACGGACTAAGCGTTACAGACTACCATTTTGCTGTTTTATTTTGTACATCTTTCTCAGAACCTATTTCAAATGATATGAAATACCCGTTTTCTTATATAATTTTACACTTCACACTGTCAAATGACTTAGAATAATTAGAATAATCAATAATAATCGAGAAGAGGAGGCGAATTGCACTGGCGTGGAAAGCAGAAACTAAAAACCAAACTCTTGAATCAAAAAATTCTTCCAATCTGTCCTTACTCTGCTAAAACATGGAAATTATAGTTATTTATATGGCAAGGCCATTATGAAGACGTTTATGTCAGCATCGAGGTATGTGATTGGTCAGAAATTTGACGCTTGTCATTTTTGACCGTTCACGCACCATTGTAACTCATAATGCCGGCCAGGATATTATGTAGCCCATATTATGCCTTACATAACAGTCATTAAGAAACAATAATGTACTGGTAAGACATATGTTAACAAACAGTTGTTAGTAACTGCACAGAAAGCTATCGAGAAAACGATGTTGGGGATAAGTTTCAAGAATCTAAAACCCAACGCGTGGATAAGAAGTAAAAAGGTGGAAAATGTAATAGAAAGAATACCGAAACAAAAATGGAAATGGACGACAGTTGTAGTAAGATGGAGACTGAGAAAAAAAATTAAGGGGAAAACCCGTCGAATGAAAAGCTGATATAAAAAGAGTGGTTGCAGAAGGTGAGAGTCCGACAAGGATCCAGAGTATTGGGAGAAGCCTCTTCATCTTCATCCAAGCCTGATCGATATAGACAAATATATAAGTAGATGGCATTGCCTACAATGTTATATGGTGATGAAACATACATTCTTATATTCTGAGAAAAAAGGAGATACATCTCCCGGCCATATAAGAGAAATTATATTTATAAGAGCAGTAGAAAGCTATACTAAAGCAGACAGAGTTCGAAATAATGCTTTAAAACTAGCACTACTGAATGATATCATCGATGGAAGGATTGAAAAGTAGAGAGCGCATGGGAGACCATCGCTTACCACGAATGGGTTTCAACTATGGACCACGCAGAGGAAGAGAATCCTGTAAACCAAAGCAAAGATGGAGTTAAAGGCAATATGGATTAGAATAGGTTAGGTAGCCTAATCTTTGTCGAGAGAGAAGAAAGTATATCGCTAAGATACTCTCAACAACTAGATGAAGCTGCAAAAGCGATTTTTCAGATACAATCAGCACTGTAACCACCGACAACAAAGTGGTTGAAAAAAAACTATTAAACCAACGGAATCATTTACACTACCGAGACACATTCGATGTGCCAGTAATATACTGAATTTAATAGGAACTGTAGATTATAAATTAATAAATATTTATAATTATAAAAACCAACAGACCTAAATCGAACTAAATTTTTTAGAAGATTTTAGGACATACACTTCAGGTGTTACTAGGTGAAGTTCTACCTACGACTCCGTGAGCCATATAATAAAGGAAAACGTTAAGCTAACTACTTTATCAGAGAGTCTTGTACTAGAACCATTGAAAGAAACCGAAGTTCTGAATCTTGAAGAGGACTGCTCTGTAATGAAGCGCCTGACAGACATTCCAGATTTTTTGCATACGCTTTCGGATTTTTGTTATCAAATTTGAATAAAATTTTATTTCCGCAGTTCACACTCAGATAGTATAGAATCGTCAAATGTCCTTCTTTAACTGCTCAAGATATTAAAAGAATAATACAAGCAGCCAAAGAACTTATCGACTTATCAATTTAAGATGAATTTAACGAAAAAGTTCGATTTTTTTTTTATTTCAGCGAGGACAAGTTAGTTTTAAAACATGAATACAACTAACACAAAATGGAGAATTCTGAAAATTGAGATAGAATTGTATATTTTTGAAGATCGAAAGATCATTCGATAAGAACACATACGAATTTATACAAAATGCAGCAATAAAACATAGCATTGAGGCGCCCATAGTAGGTTGTATCAAAACCATGATTTAAAGTAGAAAGATAGCCTTGGGTAGGCCTCTACAGTTTTTCAAGTGCGACTATTATAATATGTATAGAGATATAGAAATAATCGACCTTAATGGCAGAATTTACATTTCATCAGATGATATTGGTGGACTCAAAAAAATCAGAGGGGTAGAATAAGGCTTACACGAACATGGTCGAAGATCAAACGCCGCGGAAAGCCCCTACAGTTTTTCAAGCTGAAGTAGCCACTATTGAAACATGTACAAAGGTAAACATCAAAATAACCTACCTTAATGTTGGAACCTGCATTTTAATAGATGATATTGGTGAAGTCAAAAACAGAGAAAGGCCTAGGAATAAGGCTACATGGATGTGATCGAAGGACCTCAAAGACCTTGGAAAGAGCACTATAGTTTGCTAAGCTAAAGTAGCGGATGTTAAAATCGTTCTTCAGAGTATAAGTGGCAGAAGTAGGAATAGGCTAATTGAAGGACCTCAATGGCCGTGGAAAGACCCTACAGTTTACGAAGTTAAGTAGCGGATATTGAAATATGTATAGAGGTAAACATAGAAATAGACTACCTTAATTGCAGAATCTGCATCTCATCAGATGATAAAGGGGGGGGGGGTCTCGAAAACAGAGAAAGGATTAGGTATGGGTTTACACGGACTTAGTCGAAAGGACTCCTAGGCCTTGGTATACCCCTACAGGTTTCAAAGCTGAAGTAGCAACTATTAAAACATGGAAATAATCTCCCTAAATGGCAGAATTTGCATTTTATCAGATGATATGGGTAGACTCAAAAAGATCGAGAACGGTAGAATTAGACTTACACGCACATAGTCGACGGATCAAAAGCCGTGGGAAAACCCCTACATTTTTCAAGCCACTATTGAAACATGTACAAAGATAAACAAAAATAATCTACCTTAATGGCGAAACCTCCATTTTAACGTATGATGTTAGAGGAGCCGAAAACTAAGAAAGGGCTAGGAATAAGCCTACATGAATATAATCGAAGGACCTCAAAGTTTTCTAAGCTAAAGTAGCGGATGTTAAAAATCCAAATGCCGTCCTTCGGAGTCCAAGTGGCAGAATCGGGATTGTAAAGAATGATATTGATGAACTCGAAGACAGAGAAAGGGGTAGAAATAGGATTATACGGCTCTAATTGAAGGACCTCAAGGGAACTCCTAGGCTTTGGGGCAACTTACACATGTTTCAAAGCTGAAGTAGCAACTATCAAAACATGTATAGAGATAAACATAGAAGTAATCTACCTTTATAGTAGAATTTGCATTTTATCAGATGTTATAGGTGGACTCAAAAACATAAAAGAGGGTAGAAGTAAGCCTACATGGACTTGGTTGAAGGATCTCAAACGTCTTGAAAAGACGTTTACAGTCTGCCAAGCTAAAGTAGCGGATGTTACAAATCCTAATTCCGCCCTTCGAATTATTATTATGAATCTGTATTTTAGCAGATAATACTGTTTGCACCCGAAAACAGAGAAAGTAATACGAATAGGCTTCACGGACCTAACTGAAGGATCTCAATGGTCGTGGAAAGATCCCTACAGTTTACGAAGCTGAAGTTGCAGATATTGAAATCTGTATAGAAGTAAAAATTGAAATAGACTAGTTTAATGGCGGAATCTGCATTTTATCACATGATAAAGGGGGGCTCAAAAACAGAGACAAGGTTATGAATGCGTTTACACGGACCCAGTTGTAGGAACTCCTAGGCTTTGAGACAACCTCTACAGGTTTCAAAGCTGAAGTAGCAACTATCAAAACATGTATACAGGTAAACATAGAAGTAATCTACTTTTATGGAAGAATTTGCATTTTATCAGATGATATCGGTGGATTCAAAAACAGAGAAAGGGGTAGAAATAAGTCTACATAGACCTGGTCGAAGGATCTTAAACGCATTGAAAAGACCTTTACAGTCTGCCAAGTTAAAGTAGCGAATGTTAAAAATCCTAATTCCGTTCTTCGAATTATTATTATGAATCTGCATTTTAACAGATAATATTGTTGCACACGAAAACAGAGAAAGTAGTACGAATAGGCTTAAACGGACCTAATGAAGAATCTCAATGGTCATGGAAAGATCCCAACAGTTTACGAAGCTGAAGTTGAGGATATTAAAATATGTACCTATAGAAGTAAGAATAGAAAGAATCTAGGTACCTTAGTGGCGGAATTTGCATTTTATCAGATGATAAAGAGGGGCTCAAGCACAGAGAACGGTTTAAGAATAAGTTTACACGGACCTAGTTGAGGGAACTCCTAGGCTTTGGGACAACTTATACAGGTTTCAAAGCTGAAGTAGCAACTATCAAAACATGTATAGAGATAAACATAGAAGTAATCTACCTTTATAGAAGAATTTGCATTTTATCAGATGATATAGGTGGACTCAAAAACATAAAAGAGGGTAGAAATAAGCCTACATGGACCTGGTCGAAGGATCTCAAACGCCTTGAAAAGACGTCTGCCAAGCTAAAGTAGCGGATGTTACAAATCCTAATTCCGTCCTTCGAATTATTATTATGAATCTGCATTTTAACAGATGATATTGATGCACCTGAAAACAGAGAAAGTAGTATGAATAGGCTTACACGGACCTAATTGAAGAATCTCAATGGTCGTGGAAATATCCCTACAGTTTATGAAGCTGAAGTTGAAGATATTAAAATATATCGAAGTAAAAATAGAAATAAATTAGGTACCTTAATAGCGGAATCTGAATTTTATCAGATGAAAAAGGGCTAGAAATAAGTTTACACGAACCTAGTTGAAGGAACTCCTAGGCTTTGGGACAACCTCTACAGGTTTCAAAGCAGAAGTACCGACTATCAAAACATGTATAGAGGTAAACATAGAAGGAATCTACTTTTATGGTAGAATTTGCATTTTATCAGATGTTATAGGTGGTCTCAAAAACATAAAAGAGGGTAGAAGTAAGCTACATGGACTTGGTTGAAGGATCTCAAACGTCTTGAAAAGACGTTTACAGTCTGCCAAGCTAAAGTAGCGGATGTTACAAATCCTAATTCCGTCCTTCGAATTATTATTATGAATCTGCATTTTAACAGATGATATTGTTGCACCTGAAAACAGAGGAAGTAGTACGAATAGGCTTACACGGACCTAATTGAAGAATCTCAATGGTCGTGGAAAGATCCCTACAGTTTACGAAGCTGATTTAGCCGGTATTACAGTATATAAGGTGATTTTATTATAATGGGCAATGCGGAATTCCTGTTTCCATAAGGACTTAGTTGTTACTATTGGTTTCTAAGGGTACGCCACGCCATTTGTAAATGCGTTTATTTTAAATGCAATATATGAATCGTAATTTTATTGAAAAAGAAGTATCAGAAAGAACAACAGGGCATGTAATAAACCACATAGTTGCTGAAATTGAAGTCCTTATACTACTTGATCAACAGAATTCCTTCCCCCGTACAATAACGGCTGGACCAAGTAGAAGTTTCTTTTTAAAAATGCAATAAAATGAACAACAATATTTTTTCCATATATTATGGCTTTATTGGAAAGAGTAAACATTCCCATTATTTATGGAATACGATTTAATTCATGTGGCTGCCTCGTTATCGCTTCTCAGTTTGGGCCTTAGAGCAGCTCG
Source organism: Agriotes lineatus (assembly GCA_940337035.1). Taxonomy (NCBI): domain Eukaryota; kingdom Metazoa; phylum Arthropoda; class Insecta; order Coleoptera; family Elateridae; genus Agriotes; species Agriotes lineatus. The sequence continues at coordinate 98,954,307 of OW679196.1, read as the reverse complement.
AAATGGACGACGATTTTGGCCGAAAAATCATCTTTTCTGATGAGGCGCATTTTTATCTCGGCTGTTATGTTAACTAACAAAACTGCAGAATCTGGAGCTCTGAAACCCGCATATGATTGTCGAGAAGGCAATGCAAACTACGAGAGTGACAGTTTGGTGCGGATTGTGGAGTGGTGGCATGATTGGCCCATTTTTTTAAAATGCTGTAAACGCCGTTTCGATCAATGGTCAGCGGTAATGAAGCGCGATAACCCACTTTTTGTGGCCAGAAATTGAGGACATAGACTTGGATGACCTTCGGTTTCAACAGGAAGGCGAAACATGCCATACCACCCATCAAACAATCGATCTTTTGTGCCAAGTTCGGTAATCGTGTAATGAGCCGTTTTGGTTATTCAATTGGCCGGTTCGGAGCTGCGATTTGACGCCGTTGGACTTCCTTTTGTGGGGTTTCGTAAAATATCGATGTTATGCGGACCATCCACAAACGATCCAGGCCCTTAAGTTGAATATTGGCCAAGCCATTCGTCAGATAGAGCCCGAAACCATCAACAACGTCTTGAAAAATTGGGCTGACAGGATGCGTTACTGCACAGCCGTCGAGGCAGCCACATGAATGAAATTGTATTCCGTAAATAATGCGAATGTTTGCTCTTTCCAATTAAGCCATAATATATGGAAAAAATTATTTTTGTTCGTTTTATTGCATTTTCAAAAAGAAACTTCTAGTTGGCCCACGCGTTATATTATGTTTTTACATACTCAGTAACGTTTCCATATTGCATTTTAAAATAAACTCCCTGTATAGAGGTGAACATACAAATAGACTACCTTGATAGCAGAATCTGTATTTTATCAGCTGATGAAGGGTGAATGGGGCTCAAAAATAGGGAAAGGGTTAGGAATGGGTTTACACGGACGTGGTAGAAGAAACTCCTACGCCGCGCCGTAGGACAACTCCTACAGGTTTCAAAGCTAAAGTAGCAACTATCAAAATATGTATAGAGATAAAGATAGAAGTAATCTACATTAATATCAGCATTTGCGTTTTATCAGATGATATAGGTGGCGTCATAACAGAGAAAGGGTAGAAATAAGCCTACGTGGACCTGGTCGAAGGATTTCAGCCTTGGACAGTTTTCTAAGCAAAAGTAGCCGATGTTAAAAATCGAAGTCATTAACCCGGGAGTTGCTACGTCGGGTTACAGGAGATGAGATCCCCATAAACGTAAAATTCTGGAGTACCTCTCTGTTTGTCTAGCTATAGTGCTGCCACTCTCAGTAGCTGCTTATTATAGTTATATCTGGTATTACCATTAAGACCATTCTGTAAAAATAGCCTAGTATTGTTGATATCCTTTATAAAGTGTTGCAGGGGTGCTAGAGGATTCCTACGTGACATTGTGTTACTATATTTAGACTTCTATTATTTTTGTAATAAATGCAATAGGTCAATATACCTAAATCACATGATTAAAACTATTATATTTGTCAGAACCACTTTGTGGTTAAAACAAGTCACTGGCCTATAATAAGAGGAAGAAGAAGAAGAAGATATTTGTCAGTTTATACTTTTTTGTATTATGCCATATTTATTTGTTATACCATGAGATAAAAAAATGATTCTGAGCAGGCCTTGATATGTGTTATACGTTTGGCAGTAGTGAAGTGTATTGTCAGTCTATGTCAAATTCGAGATTAAAAGGTTAAGTTCTGTTGTTGTTTGACACAGGCTAACGTAAAACTTAACCTGCAAATCTCGAATTTGACATATACTGACAATACACTTCAGTACTGCCAAACGTATCACATATCAAGACCTGCTCAGAATAATTTTTTTATCTCATGGTATTTTTTATAAATAGATATTTACGTCATTTGCAAACTTTATGAAGTAAATAAATTCGCGTAAAGAAATTTCTCTTTATCTTGTAAAAAACAAAAAAAATTTTTTGGGGATCTGTCAGCACTCCACATGGGTACTGATGTGACAGGGATTCACGTAGCAACTCCCGGGTTAAGGCAGTATTTTGGTTCTCAAGAATGCCAAATTCAGAGATCTGGAAGCTGTAAGAAATCGGAAGGAAAGGAAAGCGATGCGTTTCCGAAACCGAACACTTCCCAACTACAGATGAACGGCCAGCCATGGAAGTCTTCAGAAGTCTACGTCCTATATCAAGAACTAAAAAGCTCCGAATCAAGTTTAAATTTTGAATGTTCGAGAGCAACGTGAAAATTGTGTTGGTCGTATGGTTGTGAAACCTGAAAGGGGATAAAGCATCTGTCACGCATATCCAGACATTGTAAACATATGTTTCGAAAGAATATTGGCCATATCTGGCCAGAGGTCATATCTTTTAGGGAGAAGGATGGGTTGAGGATACGAGCTACCCATGCCCGACGGTAGTATATGAAAACAGAGAAAGAGAGGAAGACTCATGATGCCATAAAGGAGATAAGTGGAAAAAGGTGGTCATCAGCTCAGCCACTAGAGTCACGAGACGGTTATGAATAGGCGATTCCCATCCCTGGCTGTCCAAGTTCCTTCGAGATGTGCCTAAGATACGCTCAACAAGTAGATAAGGCGGTGGGAGCGATTTCCCAAGAACTTTCATTTTCATTCCTTGCAGTTCAGGAGCCGCCCTGTGCCCAAGAAAACTTTTGCAATTAGGGGCGCGTCACGTGAAATCTGCGGGGAGCATTGTCCGAACTTGGGATTTCTTGCGCCAATTAAAAAAAGGTTTATTATCGCAGCAGTCGTTTGGGGAGCTCGTACGGTCATGCGATTTTAACCGGCGATCCCAATTTCGCAGCGCAACGCAATTATCTCAAAATCTACATTAACTATAAGAAGCCCGATTTAGAAATTATAGCCCTAATTCCGCCCCCCGAAGTATAAATCATTAAGGCACTATAAACTAACTCTCAACATCCATGGCGGCGTCCTTGTCGCGCCGCGGCCCCCCGTAGGCCGTCTCCCTCTCGCACCTCCACTCAAACTCCAGAATAACGAACTGGACATTACGAAATCTAATTACAATCTTTTTGCTCATGCGTGGCCGAGCGGGCACGGATGGGGTTTACTCATAGGGGCGCCGATAGGGCCCGGGCGCCCCGACGCAGGGGCAAGTGAGAGACCGCGACAGGGTTGGTAGGGGTAAAATGGGGCCGCGCATCGCAGCGCCAAGCTCTTATTTTGAATGCCAGTAGCCGCTCTGCCGCTACTTCCACGATCGCGCGCCAGTTCTTGGGACTCCCCCGCATGGAGAGGGCCCCCACAGCTCCACATGGTTCTTACAACTTGTTCTGCTCGGCGAGCGCCAGCATCGCGTGCGCGGACAAATTAAAACTTACATTTGTTTTCGTGTAATTGTCGCATTCCACTTTCAAACGCGTTGCGTGCTTGATTTGCAAGGGTGGATTTGGACTTTGTAAAACCGCCACCCTGCGTGTTGACACTTCGGACTCGAAGCTGCCGTACTTCCAAGTGCAAGCTGCAACCCTGCGTGTTGACAAAACTGCCCCTGCGTACTTCCAAGTGCAGCAAATTCCCAAAGTGCATCACAGCCCAGCGGCAGTGGAGGCGGACACGAAAATAGAACTAAATTTTAGTATAAGTGTAAGTTAGATCCAACGGAACCTTCGAAACAACAGAATTAAAATTACGCTCCGCTGTGAAATGGTTCATAAACACTTTAATTAATGTGTTTGTGTATCGATTTAGCTACTTAGACGATCGAGTGAACTTTTCTGAACTGTTAAAATATTCCATCCAAGACGGCTACGAAGCTTAGAGATCTGTACTCGACCACGTCCAGCACTTCGACCTCAGGTAGGGAATTTTAAACTTTAGCGCTTCTTTGGTGTTTTTGCGCATCCTTCTGCTGTTTTGGCGCCAAAACTGCCCTGGCCTATTATTTGCTGTAGGAAATTGCCCCGACGCAGACTCCCTGCATTCTTTAATATTTGCCAAGATTGTGTGAATGCTTTATATTTTGCGACGTCAAGCATGTGCTTTCTAACTAAATTCATTTCAGACTTAAGTTAGCTATAAACGCTATGCATTTTGAAAGTCCAATATGTTCACTGTTTACATTGTTTTGTTATAATTATATTGTTCTAATTATATATCTCAAATATGTATTATAATTAGAAAGAAATATTGCGTATTGCCGCCTGTAATATCATTTAAATTTATACGTTGTCAGATTCAATATACCGCAAAAATGTGAATCGTTGAAAAGAGCAACGATTATACATGTGATGAATTATTTTTATTTCAGCTTATAGTCTCAATTTATGTTCTGCACAAAACATGCACCTAGTATATAATCATGCAAATTATTATTTTAATTATCTATTTAGTAAAATTCCAATAATTGCAGAAAATTCATACAAGAACATACCTACCTATATCGGCAATTATTGCATTTAACTAGCGATGCTGTTTGAATAAATCGGCAATAAATTAAATGCATGCAATTGTTTTTTTAAGTTTGTTTTTCTTCTTCTATATTTTAGTGAAAGCCATACTTTTTTCAATTGGCGCCCAAATAAACAATAACAGTTGCGTCTCTATATTCAAATAAACTTTGCTCTTTAGTTGAAAATTCAGAAAGTACAAATAAAATAAGATATAGCAAAAAGTCACTAAATTCAAGAAAAGTGGTCAATAGTATAAACGGTTTAATAACGCCAATAACTATTCTTGCATTTTTGCACATAGCATGTTTTTTATATATTTCTTGTTTCTTCTCTTTTATTTTAGTGTAAGTCATAGTCAAGTACAAAATAAACATTGTAATCAGTTATTTTAAAATATAAGGCCTAGAAACTATTCGAATCTTGATTACTGCAAAATTGGTATCATTTGCTGTTATTCAGATGTTTTAACAAAAGGGTTGTACAAGCACTTTTGTCACTATTACTGATTTGACGAAGCTTCCCGAGAATAAACGAAAGCATCAATGTTTCTATTGTTACTACTATTATCTAAGGTAGTATTGCACCATGTGTTTTTCAATATTTACTCGTATGGAAAATTTATGTACAGTGAAAGTCGGATATAACGACATTTAAGGGACTACTAAAACGTGGTCGTTATAACCGAGTTGTCGCTATTACAGAAGATGTATCCAATTGTTATTTATTGCTTAAAATATCTGAAACCTTAAGTATTCAATTCAAAATTTAAGCATTATTACGTACATAAATGTTGTTATAAAGTAACGAAACAGAATTTTTAAATAAATATTTACTCAATAGTTACAGGTTTGTTGTAGTAAACGCTTCCAATAGAGTATTTTCAAGGTTTTTCTTTTAGAGCAGATTCTGCAAAAATCCTTCTTATGTGAGAATTAAAATCTTAACATTCAAAATTATTGACTGTTGTCTAGCTGCTGAGTTGAAATGTTAGAAATATTACATTGTGAACATATATAATCATTATAAGCCAACAAATATTGTTTTTATACTCGAAAAAGTGTTGCTATAACCCAGTTAAATTATTGAGTTTTATAGAATACTGCAGGAACCTGTCAAACATTGTCGTAATAACCGATGTCGTTATATCCGAGTTTCATATATGAAATGGTACAGCATTTTTATGTAATTATTTATTAATTTCTTATTGCTAATTTTGTATATAAAGAATTTAGAAAAAAAAATTTACTAGCGGAAGGTTTTCATGTTGAATATTTTTTAACTTTGAATTTTTCTACGGTTTATGTTTCTTCTTCTTTTTTGGAATAACCATGCTTAAAGACAATAATTAAAAATACAAGATCAGTTTCATATATTTTTCTGTCAAAAATAAGGAAGTTGGCAAGAGTTCTGTACCTAAAAAATATTATTTTCTTAGTGAAAAGTTATTTTGTTATTTTTTAACGACATTAACGTTTCTCCAGTTTTGAAAATCGTTATTAAACAACATTTCTCGCAAAAATTCAGTGTAAGGATACTCTGTTTAAAGTCGTTTTTAAATTTGTTAGACTTTATGTATACCCTTTATCATAATTTTGATCAATCTCTGTGACTTTCCAAGACAAGCAAGAATAACTTGCTTTGAAGAATAAAAAATGCGAAAGTTTGCAAAAGTACAGTACCCCATCCGGGAATACACTATATGTGTATACATTGTGAAATATATAGAGAACATTTCAGTACTTACCAACTTCTATAATTTTTGCATGGTCATTTCCTGAAGTAGAAACCATTTAAACCTTATATCTAAATCAGGAATGAGTTTATTGTTCTTATAATAAGCACCTAGTCTGTCATAAAACTAGATTTATTAGTTGCGACTTTTTTACCTCTATCCTTATAAATAGATTTTTAAAATTTCCAAAATACATCTTTCAGGGGAATAAAATAGAAATTTATTTTTTTACAACGGCGTTTAGCCATTCGCAGTTGAAAACCAGGACTAAGCGTTCCGACGTGATGTCACTACAATGATTGGCCAATTATTGAATTTATCAAGTTTCCCATCTCCATGCTCCAGGCGGAGCAAGAGGCGGAGTAAATTCAATCATTGGCCAATTCGACCTATTTGTGCTGACGTCAGGCAGGAGCCCTTAGGTCTTGTTCTCTAGCTGGTATTTGTTTAGCACCTCGTTTTTTTAAATTTTTTGTGTCTTATAAAAAACATTACTCTGTATTCCATTTGCTCACAACAGAATAGGATTTTTTTAGCTTGATACTAAATTAGCGAGTATTGCATATTGGCTGACTGGCACAGGCTTTATCAACGCTATATGTGTACCTTTTACCGAATAGAAAGACATCGAAGAGCTTCTGGAATGAAACGTTGGAAAAGATAGTAATCCTTTATCTATTAATACACTTTAACATTTACATTTTGTTTTAAAATGCAAACATCGCTATCAGGAATCATAAAAACGGTGTATTATAGCTGAAAACATTATAATAATAAACGTTATATACGGGTTTGTTATAACCGAGTCATTTCACTTTTTATAATTTGACAGAATCGATTTATTTTAATAAATTAATATTGTCTAATGTACTTTTTAACAATCATTATATGCAACACTTTTTTCCTTGTCTTGGAAAAACTTTAAATTCGCCTTGAATTACAAATTTATACGGCTTCGTGTTTTTCGATCGTAAACTATGGAATTCTATAACTAAAATATGAAAAATGTCGGCGGCGTTATCTTAAAAACTATACATATGTAGGTATGTGGTAAAAACAACTGTGGTATTTGCTGAACCTCCGTATTCTGCATAAAAAACCGTGTTCACAGTAATAAACAAATCTATTACGCCAGTACCAATTTGTATAATAGGTCTTGCTGTGATATAAATCTTAAATTACATTTTCGCTACTGGTAAGTATTGTTAATGAAACTGCAACTTTTACCATCACTGTGTGAAAATTCTCAGTATAATCCGAGGCAGAGTAAACATTTACGGCTTTAAATGCCTTTCCAGAATTAATTGTTTGGGCAATAAAATTATTTTCAGTCCAAGATTAATGCGGTCGATTGTGAAACTGGAATTTCCTAATTATAAGTTTTTTGTAATAATTATTTTGGTTGCATGAGTCAGTTATGATTTGTCGTATTAAGCGAAATTACTCTGGAAGTATAAAATCTTATTTATATCCCATGAATCATGCATATTTCTGAAATTAACATATGTATAATGCCGGTATAATTAAGTATGTTTATGGGTGTGTTAATGTTCCTAATGTATGCGCGTTTCTAAATTTGCCCGCAAAAATAAATCAATTAGTTTCGTTTAGCAATGCGTGCAATTAGATCCTTCGTTTTTGCTCGGGGACCAGCAACGCGCATACTTTAATTAAACGTTCGATATTATCGATCTATTAATGCGCTGCGAGATTGCTTGTTTTTGTTGCTGCATTATTCACACGCGAATTAATATTGCATTAGGAATTTCCTATTAGCGCGGTTCTTAAATTTGCAGAGTAAATTGCTCAGCTTATTTTACGTCGTTGCAGGGAAAAGGTTCCAAGAATGTTATAAATTGATATTAATGAACTGATTGCTCAATTTGCGTCATTAAAGTAATTTTGGAATTCTCTTAATTAGTACAATGATTAATTAGATAGCACAATGTTAATAAAACTAGCCGTTATGCAATCGCAAGGTTGCAAGCGTCGAAACCGTTGGTAGGAAAATTTATCCTAGGATTATAAATTAATAAAAAAGTAATTTCCCCCCAATCATGATTCTCGCCCTAGACCATAGCGAAATTTCCCCAATTATCCCCAATTATTAAACCTTCCTGGTCACCGGGACGGTGTTTGCTCTCCAGGATAATGTTATCCTGTTTGCCAGAGCACGTGTTGTGCGTGTCACAATGTTCACGTGGTCGCGTCCTCTCACTTTCCGCGAGTAGACGGAGCTTTCAAAGGCGTCGCGAGCGCCAAGGTCGTCTGTGGAAACTCGCGATTTCCTACACGGTCGCATCCGCTAGTCTTTCAGCAAACTTAGTCAATATTTGTGTACGCGGCTAAGCCCGATCCCCAGTATAAGCCGACAACTTGCTGTGGATTTATTAGTTTCTTAGTGGAAAATTCTGCAGGTCGATAGGGAAAATACGTCTGTTTCTAGGTTTTTACAAATATATTAATTACAAGTCCTACTACTGCCCTATCTTCAACCTTTTTAAGTGAGATTTTCGCATCTAAAACGTATGACAAAGTGCGAAACCCAAGTTTTATTTTAGCAATTTTCCAAGTTTATTGAAATATTTAGCTTTTAACTAATGAAACCCGCAACTCGAATAACTAAAGTTTGCAACGTGCCCTATATACAGAGTGTTTATAATATCAAAAACTAAAGTTTGTAAGTAATAACCCGCCACAGTAATTAATCAAAGGTATATTAATTAAAGACGAGTTTTTCCACAACTTTCCGCGTCCGATTTTTCACTGAAAAGACGTGGAGGAAAATGCGGACGCCCATAGCGCCGGCTGTAGCGTTTCTTTATACAGTGGGTCAAAGCGCACGCTCAAACAGACCTTAAACTTTATTTTACACGACTTTTATTTCAAAACTTTCTCGAGACTTTTATACAAAGGGGACGCTGGAATAGAAATGCGGCTTTCGCGAAGTATTTGAAGAGAGGCGAAGTTTATAATAAGCGTTAATGTATAATTACTTTATGTAATCAAACGCGACTTTAAGTGTTTGTTCGGGACTTTGTTGTCGATTCGGTATTTAATTTAATGTTTTCTTTAGTTTTATTGCGACGGCTTCGTAACTAATAAACATGGACGCTGAATAGGTGGGCGGATGCGTTGTCGGCCGTAATTGAAGTGCTTTTTCAACGTTTGCCACCTTAAGCTTTTGGGAACGTGGTAAAGCTGCACGACCATCCAGAAGCTCCCGTTCGATAAGATGCAGAAGTGCGAAGTGAGTTTAAAATTCTGCGGAATTTCAAATCAAATCCCTGAATTAAAAATTGGAGGATTTGGGGATTACTTATACAACTTTTTATACAGCAAAGATAACTTATTCATTTCTGCTTATCGCAAGAACGTTTTCTTACAAGAATTTCTCTTCCTTGTAAAGGCTTCGCATAAAACGACTTTGGTCATACGGTTATTTAAATAGTTAATTGTTAATAATGACAATTTTTTTGGTAAAAGTAAACCGTTGACTCTGACCTTCGCAGCAGAATTTAGAAACATATAAGGTACTTAGGTGATCAGCTACATACACGTTCTATTAACCGCAAACTTCAACAATCAATCTCATTATAACTTCTGTAGGTTGAACTTTGCAACTTCTCTTTTGTTTTGTAATATATTGAAGCAAAAATAAATTTAGATTTTAGTTTTATTAAATTTTCTTGTTTGCTATTATAAAACTTCTTGTAAGCAAACTCTGTAACATTGGCTAATGAAATGAGTTTCACTATTGCAAATAAAAAACTATATTTTAATTTTATATTGCCAATGACTAGCTAGACTAGTTAGAAGTGTTTTAATGAAAGAAACTGAAAAATTAAAGGGTTGTTAGAAAAGTTTTGTGAAATATTTACAAGAACTTAAACAAAATACAATGAGAAATACTATTATTATACGCGAGGAAATTCAAGAAATTATTCTGTGGATTCTGAATTGGTGTAGTTCATTTCCAATAATGCCTATGTTTATTCTGATTTCACATCCATATCTTCTAGCCAGATTGTGTTGTCACAAAAATAAAATTTTACAGAAGAGCCCTTTGAAGTTTTAAAGATACATTAGTTCTGTTTCATTAAAAACAAATTGGGTTCCTACTAATGCTCTCAATTTATTTTTAATATTCTGAAATAGTAATTTACGATACAAGTGCGTAAAGTTACTCTTTAAACACGAGTGGGGTAGAGTTAAAACCCGAGTGAGGAAACGTTTTAAGCCCCGCAAGTGACTAAAGATGCTTTACGCATGTGTATCGTACAATATTTTTTTTACGATAGAATCTAAAAAACACGGTAAATATTAAAAAAAATTCAATGTAAATTAAGATTACCAGCAACCGGTCGTAATTTTGAGAGTTTTAAAAATTTTAAAACACGTTGCTACTCACAACGTGCCTAATGAAATCTTTTAAATACATTACTACTGACGACGTAAACTAATGAAAACATGTTATTAAACAGTCGTTTTACAAACTTAAAACTGCCAACTAAAAAGCAATTTTACACACTGTCGTTGATAAAATATTTTTTTGCATAGTGATCATGAAAGTCGTCTTATTTTAACAATAAGTCGTGAAGAAAGTATACTTTTATTAACTATTTTATTAAAATTGTGAATTGTCAATTTGACGGTTGTAAATTCCAAAGTATTTTTCGACTGAATTCGAGTTCCAAGAGATCGCTATAAAAAAACTGCGTGCACAACACGTTTTCAAAGTCTCTTTTTTCATTCATTTGCTTGATTAAGGAGGGCGAGGCCTGCAAATTCATGAAAAAATTATGACATTCGAAACTAGTTGTACAAATAACTATTAAACCCTTTTTTCAATGCTAATTTCTGAAAACGTTGATGTAATATTTACTGGATCTCTAATTTTATATTGATTTTATGTCCAATTTTGATAATACATATGATTGCACTGAAAAAACTAAAATGTAATGTTTAACGATAACAAAAGTGTATACATTATTTACCGCACCCTGAAAAAATATACATAGTTATTTGTACTAGTTATGAAAGTCATACTTTTTTATGACTGCAGTTTGATTAACGAGGGCGAAGTAACTGAATAAAAAAAGGGACTTTTAAAACAGGTTGCACACGTAGTTTTTTTGCATAGTGATCTATTGTAACTCGAAATGTAGTCGAAAACGACTTCGGAATTTACAACTTTCAAATTGACAATTCAATTTTAATAAAATAGTTTTAAAAAATGTACATTTTGTCACGATTTTGTGGTAAAAAGGTGTACCTTCAATTAGAGATGGGCGCGTGAGTGAGTTTTCGCTCACGTCACGCACGTTTCACGCTTGCTTTAAACACTCACGTTCACGCACGTTCACGCTCACGTTCACTCACGTTCACGGCGTGACACGCAGCTCACGACGTGACACGCCGCTCACGACGTGACACGCAGTTTTTATTTCAAAATTTAAATTCAGATCGACAGAATGTTCAAATTTAAAACCAATGAAAAAACCCTAAACAGAACTAAATATATGTTTTGCACGTGACATAATTTACGTGATATGTTGCAATCAGAATAGTTGATATAAAAAGAAACAAATGAAAATTGACTACAATAACTGACGACAAGGGATAAATACTGATTTCTCGCAAATACATTTCTTGCAGCTGTCTTCAAAGACATTACTTTTAATATTAAACGCTGTCATTGGATTTGACGTTTCCCTTATCGGTATAAGCATGGTGTAAAGAATACAAGGTGTAACGTTCCGCAGAATGTGGGCGGACCTCAAATTCAACCAATAGGACATGGTCCGACAAATGGCACGATTGGTAGTACTGAAGTGTATTGTTGAAGACGCTGTCAATGTCAAATTCGAGGTTAGGTTTTGCGTCAGTTGGTGTCAGATTGACGCAAAATGTAACCTGCTAACCCAGAATTTGATATCGACTGACAGTGCCAGCAACATATACGATCGCAACCATGGTTACACCATGATCGCGGCCGTGATGGATTTCCTGAGCAGGACCATCGGGGATTGGTTGACATCTCCCCTCTATTTTCTGAATGACTGCCCATCCCGGGAGCGTTTCACCTTGTATTCTTTACACCATGGGTATAAGTACAGAAGGTATATGTTGCTAGGCAACACTTAATTCGTAGGTTTAAAAGTACTTTTACGTACAAAGATCAACATTTTCAGCGTTAAGGCGAGTATACAAAGCAAAATATTACTTTTATTAGAATAATAAGTTCATCTACACATGTACACAATAATTTGGTTTAAAAATAAAACGTAACCAACATTTTCAGTGTTAAGTCGAGTATACAAAACAAAACATTACTTTTCTAAAAATAGGTTCATCTACACATCTACACATCTATACAATACATTTTTACTTCCTTTTACAATAAAGGAAGTATTGGATTCACCCCAAAAATTCGAAATTGAGTTTTCAACAGATCTTCACGTTTTAGAGTCCCCTGATCCCAAAAAACATATTTTTTTCATTGGTCTGTCTGTGTGTGTGTCTGTGTGTCTGTCTGTCTGTGAACAGAAATCTCAAAAACGGAAAGAGGTATGGCGTTGAAACTTCATATATAAGTTTTGTATACTATGTTGATGCGACAGCAAGCTTTTGAAGAAAATCGCATAACCGGAAGTGGGTGATTTTCCAGTTGAATACTTCTAAAATGGGTTTATTTTGTTTTTTTTTCTATTTTTTTTATTAACTCCTATTTTAAATAGAACACCCGGTATATTATTACATTTTTGAATTCAGCTTAAAAATCTAGAGAAAATTTGTCTCTTCACCTAACGTTCTATTTTGCACCGTTTTTGTAGAATTTGTAATTTTTTTAAATTTTTGACAAATGGTTAAAAATTAAAAATGAAATTTTTTACTAATTATAAGATCACTGTAAAAGGAAGTTATGTGAGTGTATCACATCAGATTTTTGGTTTAATAATAAAACGTAATTAACATTTTTAGCGTTAAGCCGAGTTTACAAAACAAAACATTACTTTTATTAGAATAATAAGTTTATCTACACAATAAATTGGTTAAAAAATAAATCGTAATCAACGTTTTCAGCGTTAAGCCGAGTATAAAAAACAAAACATTACTTTTATTACAATAATAAGTTCATCTACGCATCTAAATTTTGATTTAAAAATAATATGTACGCAGCACCCGGGGCAGCCTGTAGTTTTTTTATTTCTTTATTAAATATTTAACGTGAAATTAACGTGAAACGTGAATCACGCCTTGGAAATTTTTCACTCACGTTCACTCACGTTCACGTCACGATTTTCAAATATTAGTCACGTTCACGACGTGACACGCCGTGACACGACGTGACACGGCTGTTTTCACGTCACGCGCTAGAGATGGGCGCGTGAGTGATTTTTCGCTCACGTCACGCACGTTTCACGCTGGCTTTAAACAGTCACGTTCACGCATGTTCACGCTCACGTTCACTCACGTTCACGGCGTGACACGCCACTCACGACGTGACACGCAGCTTTTATTTCAAAATTTAAATTCAGATAAAACAGAATGTTCAAATTTAAAACCAACGAAAAAACCCTAAAGAGAACTAAAAATATGTTTTGCACCTGACATAATTTACGTGATATGTTGCAATCAGAATTAATAATTGACATAAAAAGAAAAAAATTAAAATTTACTACAATAACTTCGACAAGGGATAAATACCGATTTCTCGCAAATATATTTCTTGCAGCTGTCTTCAAAGACATTACTTTTAATACTAAAAGCTGTCATTGGAATTGACGTTTCCTTTATTGGTATGAGTACAGAAGGTATATGGCAACACTTTTAATTCGTAGGTTTGAAAGTACTTTTACGTACAAGGATCAACATTTTCAGCGTTAAGGCGAGTATAGAAAAAAACATTACTTTTATTAGAATAATAAGTTCATCTACACAAGTACACAATAAATTGGTTTAAAAATAAAACGTAATCAACATTTTCAGTGTTAAGTCGAGTAAACAAAACAAAACATTACGTACTTTTCTAAAAATAGGTTCATCTACACATCTACACAATATATTTTTGGGTTAATAATAAAACGTAATTAACATTTTCAGCGTTAGCCGAGTATAAAAAACAAACCATTACTTTTATTAGAATAATAAGTTCATCTACACATCTAAACATTAAAATGTTGATTTAAAAATAATATGTAATCAACATTTTCAGCGTTAAGTCGAATTTTGCGCTCTTCTAAAATTCGCCCAGCTGTAGAAAATACTCTTTCGCTTGTAGCGGAACTTGCCGGTATGTTTAAAATTTCGCATGTTTTTTTAACAATGGCGTATTTACACTGTTTTTCCAAAATCCTAAAATGTCATCTACATTTCCGAATTTTAATTTAACATACTAATTTAGTTCTGTTTCGACATCATCCTAATTACATGTGTCATCGTCAGAGCTATCTCTAAGTGTAGAAAGATAAGAATCTGATGCTGATGTACCAGTTTTGAGTCGTTTGCTATGTATTTCATCATTATCATCTATAGTTTTATTTGCATTATAATCTTCTCTTTTATGTGAAGGTATGAACTTTAAGGATTTATAATTAGGGTCCAAAAATAAAACCACATAATGTAACTTGTTTGGCACAATTTGTGATTTAATGAATTTAAAAGTTGCTGGACCCTGCAGTTTTTTATTCGTTACTAAATATTTAACGTGAAATTAACGTGAAACGTGAATCACGCCTTGAAAATTTTCACTCACGTTCACTCACGTTCACGTCACGATTTTCAAATATTAGTCACGTTCACGACGTGACACGCCGTGACACGACGTGACACGACTGTTTTCACGTCACGCGCCCATCCCTATCACGGGCCCATCCCTACCTTCAATACGATTTTTCGTTAAAAAAGACGATTTTTAAGATCACTATGCAAAAAAAAACAGTAGCACTTCACAAACGAAAAGTTCGAGTTGACATAATATTTTGTGGCTCTCATCGACTGGCGAGTTAGTACTAACCTATTTTGGATTCCATACTTTTATTTCACCACTATAGCAAAGCCAAAAGGTGTTAAGTAGACGTAATTCCAGCTGGTCCTAAGCTGAATTGGATTTAGGTTTTTTAACATAGCATTGCGCTTAACGTTCATGGATCAGGGAAATGGACATTGCCAGGAGCAGGATCGAAAACACTAATATGCAAAATTTGGACTGAATACACTCCAGGCCTAGGGTTCAGAATAGATCCTCGTCGGATAGTTATTAAGATTAATAGTAGAACCACCTTAACGAAAAGTGTCAAATGAAATATTAGGTTTTTTATGTTAATTAATTATATTTTCCTCTATTTCTTTATTACTAAATAGTGTATAATAATATTGTAAACAATTCCGATATGCTGTGTATTTTAATATAAAGCACAAGTACGTAGAGCTATATACGGTAAATATTAAAAAAAAAACTTGAAATGTAATTAGCATTGCTATATGACATAACAAATTTGCCTAGATAAGGAGAAACAATAATATACTGCGCTTTAAAAATTAAAAAAAAATACGTTGCTTAGAAATCTCTATTTTCCACAGATCTAGTACTCGTATTTTTGTTTATGTCTATGATAGGAGGTATATAAAGCACTCTATAACGCCCTAGGGCA
Source organism: Agriotes lineatus (assembly GCA_940337035.1). Classification (NCBI taxonomy): domain Eukaryota; kingdom Metazoa; phylum Arthropoda; class Insecta; order Coleoptera; family Elateridae; genus Agriotes; species Agriotes lineatus. Next base: position 98,938,494 of record OW679196.1, on the reverse strand, counting down.
TATGGACACTGCTTTTCATGCCCATGTTTTCATTTTATTTGCGTATTCAAAGTAGAGAATAAAACTTTGCATACACATAAATAGGAAAGTGATCCATCATGCTAATAGTGAAGGTGTGTTGATACGAAGCAAACCAAAGTGGTTTCATCTTCGGGCCATAATGATCATTGGTGGTAGAAAGCAAGTGTTACCTTTGTAGGTTAAAATGAGGTTAGGTTAAAATGTTGAAGACGAGGTAGGAATAAAATTCAAAAACACACCACATTGGAGAAGAAAAATTAATTAACCAGCAAACTTCGTTATAAAGATTGTTATACTGATTAATACTTTACAATATAAAAAAATATAAAAAATTAGAGCAATTTAAATAGATGCTGACATTGAAGATGTAGTGTGCTGGTTAATTAATTCTTCTCCAATGTGGTGTGTTTTTTTAATGTTATTCCTACCTCCTCTTCAACTTTTTAACGTAACATCATTTTAACCTACAAATGTAACACGTGCTTTCTACCACCAATGATCATTATGGCCCGAAGATGAAACCAGTTTGGTTTCGAAACATGTGGTCAATTTAAATAAATGTACGTGAAGAAGACTAGTGCGTTTTATTGCTTCGTACGTTGCATTACTTGATTTTTATACCCCTCGGTCATACAGATCTTTAGAATTCCCTTGGTACATAATAGTTATTTATGCACCATTGACATTATAAAGATGTTGCTGCTCGTCCTCGGCTTGTTGCCCGAGCATAAATATCAGGTAATGCCCGTGTTGCATACAAAACTTTGTCTTACCTAAATACAGTAATAGATCAGAAACTGGACGATCAATCATTGCTGTGTAGACATCGACGCATTGAGATACGTGATTGGTCGCTAAATATGAGCTAAATATGACCTCCAGAAGGTGACTAGCTCGCCTTCGGCTCGCCAGTCATATCCTTCTATTCGCCAGTAAAAACCCTCTTACCAAGTTAGTAATGTTAAATACTATTGTTGTGGATAAACGAGGTTTTCATTTGAAGTTATGGTTTTCATAGGCATTTAGGACAAAACACCTTAAATGCAAAGTTGCAATATTTAATCAAAAGAGAAAATAGCTCTTTAGTCATTTTTATGTATGTATCCAGTTTCCTTAATTGTGTAATTGAAGATATTTTTAATTAAGTACATGGAAGGTCGTACAATACTTTAGATTTTAAATAGCTTCCCACATATACTATCAAAATAAGCAGTCCATCTGGCAACCTTGTTCTATTCTGACAAAGGGCAGTACATTTTTTGGGGGTTATGCAGGTTATACTACAAAATAAAAATTACAGTTCTGTTTATGTGCAACTTAACAATAAAAAGGAGCGAATGGATTATAGTAACTTTTACAAGTATAGCTATCGAAGTAATGTGAATATTCGGTAACTTACTTTTTATGTTTATTGCCGTGCACATAGTATATGATTGGTTAAGATAATAGTAATTAACGTATTTAGAGGGGTAACGCAGTCTTAATTGAGCGAGGGCAGCGAAGCGAGAGTGGCAATTTATGTGAGAAATGTTAAGACAGTTATCCCTCGAAATGCGTTCATTACTTTATTGTTCATTGAGGCAATAATTTTGAATCAATAATAATTACCAAAAACTGCTAAATCGAAATCGGACTATGATGAATACGTGTGATGTTGCTATAGTGCATGCATGTTAAATGAGTGGATGCCTGTTAAATGTATCTTAACATTCGAGGACCGGAGTGCATGTATGTTAAATGAGTGGATGCATGATAAATGTATCTTAACATTCGAGGAGGCGATCATGTTAAACACTGTTTAACATCTCAATGAACAATAAAAAAATTACACAGTTGCATTCTGGGTACGTTAGACATATCCATTCGTTTTTTCACAAAATTGCAGAAAAACACTAAAAAAGTAACAGAGGCATCAACTGGAAAATTGCGAAGCCATTTGTGTGAGAATATGTATTGGGTAATTTTTTATGTAGCAATACTGTTTCTTGCATGAAATATTCTCACTTAGTATGGGGTACACTCAGCGTCCGTTTATTTGAAGAATTAAGTAACAGGTAACAAGTAACAGAATATTCCAACAGAAATGTATTTAAAAAATTACAAATAGTAAAGGCTGCAAGCAGTAAAAATACAAAAAAAAAAACAGCTGCCGTAGCCGATAATTATTATATGGGATATAGTGAGAGAAATACTTTAATACAGACATTGTTTAAAAGTCACTATAATCCCGTAATCAGTGATATGCTAAAACGTGAAAGTAAACACTTGGAGGCCAAAATTATATTTTTTTGTGGATCGGCAACATGGACTTTTGGAAAATAATTATTAAAATGAATAAAAAGGATGAAACCACAATTGAGAATAGTACCGATAACAACTATCTCTATTTGGTAAGATAAGGTCCTCATAAATATTGTCTTTTTCTCATTCTTTGCCCGAATGGATTATTTTATATTTATGACAATATTGGCAGTAGCTCTTATAAACATGAACAATCGTAAGCGTGAAGACTGATATTTTATTTTGTATAGAATGTCGGGCATCTGTTATATAATAATAACAATAATATTCATTTATTCCATATTCCACAAGAAAAATAGCAAAATAATATCAAAATTTGATGTTATTTTACATAAATGGAATAATCAACTAAAATGAAATATGAAGCAAACAAATAAAGATAAACATAAAAAATATAAAATACGAATTCAAAATAGTATAGTAAGGAACGCCAGATTGTTCAGTGAAGAACTGTTTATTCACTAACCCCATGAAAAGAAAACGTATATAAAGAAGCAATAGAACTTTCTAAGATATCAATTTACTAATTTACTTAAACTACCGTCAAATAACAAAACAAAATTATGCCGTAACATTCGTTTTGTTAGGTACAATTGTATGAAATAAAAGTACGAATTGTAAATACAGCCTGTTGCTTATGCTGAGCCCTATCTTGATATACAGGGTATTTTAGGAAGAAAGGGAAATATTTAAGGGGGCAATAGTTTGGGTCATCACAAGTAAAAAAGTTCATATGAACATGTATCCAATTCTCAGCGGTTAATGAGATATTCAAGTTGCTAAGGTGATTATTAAATGATTTACCAACATTTTTAGAGGATGTTCCATTGAACATTCGGTATGATTTGCTTTACCAACACGACGGAGCTTCACCGCACTGTGCTCGTTACGTGTCAGAATTCTTGAATCAAACATTCCCAAATCGATGGATCGGCGTGCTGGTCCGATTCATTGGCCAGCAAGATCCCCGCTGGATTATTGCTTATGGGGATGGACGGATGGATGAAAGGCGAGGTGTACAAGATAAAAGTGGATACACAGGAAGCATTGATGGATCGAATCTTCGTAATTATCAAAATTAGCAGTTTGTGTAGCATTTTTCAAACAGATTTTAATTAACTATGCAAAATTGCATACATGTTTATATGAACTTTTTTGCTTGTGATGACCCAAACTATTGCCCCCTTAAATATTTTCCCTTCCCTCTGAAACACCCTGTATATAATTCTTCTGTACGTGTGTATGTGTCTGAACCCCTCTTAAACGGCTGGAGCGATTTTGATGAAATTTTGTGTGTGTATTTGAGTGGGTTCCTGGATGGTTTAGATTCACAATTGGACCCGGTAGGTGGTGCTGCAATCGGGTTCTAGGATTTTTTTTAAACATTCTTTTACAATAAAAAAAATTTTTTTAAAGATTTCTTTCATATCAGTACATATAACCCCAAAATTTTACCCCCCACCACTCCCCAATATTTTTAAAAATGAAAAAAATCGAAAATTCGAATATCGAAAAAACGCGTGCTGGACCCGCTAATACCAGGCAGCGGGCAGGACAACGTTTGTCGGGTCCACTAGTTAATATATAGGTAATTATTAAATCTTACTATGTTTCTATCTGTATGCAGTTAGTTGTAAGTGATAAAGGATACCTAGTAAACAACATGATTCTTAGCATGGGAATTGTTAAAATTTGTTTGTGTTAAAAGAATACGAGGTTTTATTACAATATTATATTAGTAATTATATACCAAGGTTGAGAAGACAGTTTTTATAGCATCGAGGGAAATAGGAGTGGAAGGCTAAAAACGTCTTCTTAGTCGTAGTTTTGATATATTTTTTTCACACTAGTATATTTATGAGTTCACCATTTCTACATTGATAATAAAGTAGACAGTTTGATATAAATGCTTGTCTTTAAACAATTGTCATTTTATGTATTTACTAATAAGGGAGAAAAAATAATTATAGCGTTATGTGAAGAAAATTAATTTCTCGTATTAAATATAACATAAATAATGGTATGTTCTAAAGCTAGTAGTGAAATACAGTTTTTTGAGTTAAGAAAACGGTAAGTTACACTAGAAACGTATTACTTAAAACACTTTATTAATGAGGGCCTAGAGAGATTTCTTAAAATGTTAGTATTATTCCAATGCTTCAAAATTAAAAATCATGATCAATAATAACAGCACTTGGAAAAAAATATTTGCAATTAGTGGAATAATTAGCAAATGTACATGTTTTACAGTGAAGTAACCAAAATATAATAAATATAATAGAGACGCAGTTTTTTAAATTTATTTATGTACGACTGCATTATAAAGTAGTGTTTATGGCAAATTTTTGCGACAATAAAGTAGCTCTTTATAGTAGTAGTAAAATAACGTTTACTTTATTTTACCATTAATGTAAAGTGCGTTACTTTTACTAATACTATAAATAACTATTACGTCAGCTGTCAATGTCAAAATAAATCCGTGTCAGTATCCGTCAAAGCACTCTAATTCCAATTTTTTTCTGTCACATAATAAACGTCAAATTGTAAACTCGATTTTGTTCGATTTTAGCAGTCGAGCATAAAGCTTTGTATACAACTGGTACATAATCTGACTTTATTGACTCTTTTTCTTTATTGGCCTCGCTCGCAAAATGGGCTCGGACATAAAATAGACTCGTCAACTAAAGTCCTACATTATGAACTTGTTCTATAGCTATTGTACAGGAGATACATTATCTGCCATTAAGCCACAACTTAATAAGATTTGAAGGAATGTATGAACATTTATAATAATTTAATATGAGGTAATTCTATTGTAATATTAATATACCATTGAAAGAACGTTTATGTTCATTAAAGCTTTTAAAATAATTATAATTGTTATATTATTGTCTAGTTAGTTCGTAGTAACTGCTCGACAGCGTTCAAAAAATAACCATGATTCTACGTCTCGGCTACTACACATTAAATTACTTCGAGTAGAAGAGAATTTCGTGCATTTGCGTGCGATTGTATGCAACCGCCATAAACCGAGTTTTATAAAATTACACTTCGTCTGCAGTTATTACGCAGTTGTGGCGTGGCACGCACAATTAAATTTAAACACGGTTTATTTTGTTGCTAGCCTTTATAACCATTCAAAAGCGTCCGAAGCGTAATAGCTGTTTCTGTAAATTATCAGCTTGCATGGCTAAATCTTGATTTCTCCCCACACCGGTTTTAATAGTATACCTAATCTGGTATATTGCTCTCCATAATTAAACAATCGGTAAGAGTAATATCACAACAGGAAGCAATATGGGCTTGATTTATAAATTGCATGTAGAAATAACAATTATGCAGCAGGTAATGGATGTGGTGCACCATTGCTGAAACAATTCTATGTATTTCTAAATGAATATTAATTGCTTAGTTGACGAAGTTGCAAATGTATTTTTTACACTTATAAAGATTTGAAAGAATGTGAGTCAGAAAAGGAAAAAGGCTCTTATTAATAATTTAAAAATATGTAAATTATTGTGAAATCATTATATTGATAGACGAGGGTTACTCCTGATGTTCTAAATTGAATGAAATAACCTTTAGATCTCATACCATAGAGAACGATGTAACAGTTGAATTATTTTCATTTACAAAAATAACTTTTGAAGTGAAGTTGTTTTGCTTGCGTAGGTATAATATATTTTTTTAAATTATAGTTAATCATGAAAAGCTATAAAAATCCTATTGATTTTTATAAGTAAATCAACAAAATCATTAAGAGCAGATTGAAACCCCCTGAAAAAAATATCAATATATTAAATCATTCGTTCTGCCATTCATCAATAATGCATTACAAACCAGTCCTGTCATTATATGAATAAAAAATATGTAATATTCAATTAAATGATGGAAAACCAAAGTTGCTGTGAAATTAACAGATAATATCGAACAACCGCCAATGTCAGCAGAAACTAATTCTGGTAAGTATTGCTTTTTAGTAGAACGATATTATATAATCTAATCCAAGACCATTCGACTTCTGGCCTTCCCGAGCAAATTTAATGTTACTTTTAGGTGAAACCCATTCATCTTTATATATTTCCAATCAACACTGATGTTGTGACGCTGGGAAACTATTTTCGACAATGCAAAAGAAGTCTTGCTACATAATCGATAATAATGTCAGTAAAATGAATTTAAAATTTTTTTCCTATAGCTGATAGCAACTGCCCCTTTGCTCTTTGATGTAGAAAGAGTAAGATATGGGCTGTTACACCACTTGAAAGAATTTGTCTTAAAATCTTTGCTTTGTCTTTTGTATCACGATTAGAGAGAGCTGCTCAAAAACCAGCCATCCATGTTTGGTTACATATGTCATGCAGTATATATGGAGTATGCTATTTCTTCTTTAAAAATTAAGATGTTTTTTTTTAAATAGTCTTTTTAAGTAATTCTTATTTTTCGTTGTGTATCTTGGAATAGCTTCTCGTAATGCTGCTTCCATACATCTGTGATTTGCTTCAATTCGGTTAAAGCATGACCGTTCTCCCCTTCTACAATCTTGGTCTTCTACAATTCTGCTCCCTCACATATTTCTGAGATTACCTTAGAAGACATTTATAGAGCTTTGTCATCTTGGTACTATATTTTGGATGTTGAGGTGAGGCGTCGGCTCTATATCGCTATCCTATCGCGCTTTTACTTACCTAGTACGGTTTTTTTGTTATATAGAGACTTTTATAGCATTTTTCGTGTTTGGCCACTATTTCAATCTATTGATTCTTCTAACTTTAATTTTCTATATCTAGTTTTTGGTCTAAGATACGTAGTGTGATGAAGTAGAAATTGACAACTAGTTTGTCGTAGATTGTATTTATTTTCGCTAACTCTGCAGTTGTCATTCGCTTTGGGTAAACATATTCGTTTTATATACAAATAAGATAAAAATATATGTATGAGAAAAAAATGAATTATCTACTCAATCACATTCTGTTGTAGCGTTTGGTGTCGAGGATGTTAGGATGTTGTTCTCCATTGTCTTGCCTATTTCCTGTTTGCAAATGCTATCCTCACTGTCTCCTATTATTCTCTTCTTTTCTCTAACGCTTCTTTGACGTTCTCCTCCAGAATTCTCCTAGGTCTGTCCCTACGTCTCTTCCTCCCTTGTCTTTCTTTGTGGGCTCTTCATGCTACTTTTCGTCTATAATTCTACACAGATGCCCAAGCCATATCAGTTGTGCTTTTTCCACCATTACTTGAAGTAGCTTAATATTTAGCGGTTCTCTTATGTCCTGGATCCTGCATCTATCCAATCCATTCGTGTCATACTTTGCATCCTGTTGGTTAAATGTGTGGTCATTATCACCTTTGCTTCGCTTGGTACTACTGCTTTACCTTACAAACTGTTCTAAGTGCGTGAAACCGTCTGCCACTTGCTGCCATTCTTTCAGTTATTTTCGTCTTCAATTTGACATTTCACTCATAGTTATCCGTAAGTACTAGAAAACTGGGACTTGTTCTCGAACTTTAGTTCTACAGCTATCTTCTGACGCCTTCTGGCTTGACTTGTCATCATTGAGTTCAATTTCTTCCTGCGTATTTTCATATTTCTGCTTTGATATTATTTTCGACGCCTTTATTTGTTCTCCTAAAAATTAGCATATTATCCCCACACCATAATGTCGTGTACTTGATCTCGGCCATTCACAGTTACCAATAACTAATAATTTTATTTTTTTCTAACATAGTTTCCATATGTTTTGTATAAAATTCTTATTGTTTCTAATAGTTCCTCTCCTACACTTATCTCCTTCAAGTTTTCCAATACCTTGTCTCTCTCAATTCTATCGAGTGCTTTTACCTACCACTTCTGGAAAAGCCAAGTATATCACTTTGTGGTACTTTAGGTCCTTTTCTGATATAACTATGTCTGAACCCGAATATTAATTCCTGCGTGCTTCTATATGTCTTAAATCGATACTGTCCTTCGACGAACTGTTGGTCGACTTTGCTTCTTAAACTATTCTGTAGAAATCTGCTCATCAACAACGATATAACTTTGCCCCTTTCTAACATATCGGTACTGTGATAACTGTCTTCCAGCTTCTAGGCGCTTCTTTTCTCTTAAAACCTTTATGAAGAACTTTCAGGAAGACTTTTTCCATTATCCTTTTCGTATCCTAACCTCTAATCTCTGTCGCCCCACGCTACATCTCTGCACTTTATTGTTGCTGATGCTTGGTTGAGTTCTTCTAGTGCTATAACGTTATAAGTATTCTTCCTCTTGCTGTTTATCTGTCCTGAATTTTTACCAATATATCTTCATCTTCAGTTAGTATAATTACTTACTATATAACTAAATAATTTTGACCGTTGATTGGTTAGAACTGACTGGAATTTTATTTATTATTTAGCTTTCAATAAAAAAAAAGGTTTATTGGCGTTTTGACAATATAACTGTTCGCTCTTATCAAAATATTTTCTATTTTAATAAAATGTCAGTATCTATACTTGTTTGTAACAGACACTTAACAGTAAATTTAATCAATTGTAATACTGTTCCTGATTTATATTCTGAAATAATTTTTGGGACATCTTTACAGTTTGATTAATTTATATATTTAATTTAAAAGATGTTTAATTGCATTTTCTACATCTCTAACGTGTGTATAGGTTAAAATATGTTTTCTTGTAATAATAAATTCATATGTATTAGTTAGTATTGTTAAAATATAGCTAGCTATGGAGTTATTTAAAGTAGACACAAATTAGGTATTTAAGTAATAAGTTACCTACCAACTGGTCATGTTTTTCGCATTGAACTTGAAATTGGCCACCAAGACCGCCAGGTTACAAGTTAATTGATGAGGAAATATTGCAGACAATAGTTCCAAATGGAAGCAACCGTTTCTTCTGTTTTCAACCAATGACATATTGTAAATTGTAACATAAATCAAGCTAACTGAACTGAATTAGTGCTATTAACTGAATTAAAAACTCATGCATCTAAATAGATCACCAATCTAATATAGAGAAATATTTTGTAACAGTAGGTTACTGTTGCCTGTCTTATTAGTCCTTAATTCTGGTTTCATAAAATAGCAAAATAACATCTGCCCTTCTCAAGCACTCTTCGGAGCACTTTCAACGTTTATTGCTTCAAGATCTCCTGCTTTGATCGCTTAATTTTATTGAAAATTAATTAGCGATAGCCCAAGTAGAACGCATCATCTGTTCTGCACTGAGTGTAAGTAGGCAAACACTCCTTTACTTGTAGCAGCGCAAGTATTCGATAAATTTCTAGAAAATGCGGAAAGTATTGCAGATAAACAGTAAATTTATTAATAAGCTTGACTCGTAGGAGCAATTAAAAGCAGCAATTAGTTTCCTAGCGGGACCAGGTAAAAATTGTATATGTAAGTTTTACGGAAATTGTGGAGTAACATTATCATATTTGGCAATTAAAAGATAATGCTGCGTCGAAAAGACAATACTGTTAGACGAAAATATCGATTGATTATACGTTAATTGTTGAGAAATGTTAAATACATTTCCATAAGAATTTTCCCATGATATGTATTTTATCTCCAATTAAATTTATGGACGTATAGAAATTCCAATTTCAATTAATCATTATGATTAATGTTAAAGTTTTAAGCTATCCTGCAATTTCTAGTAGAAATTTGATATTGAGAACTTGATATTTGTTAGCAAATTTAAATCTGTAAAAATTGATGGCAAAATTAAAACAACTTTTTGGCCCCCAGGACCAAGACGACTGACACTCCTCGTTCCCATTATATTAAATAGCTAATTTCTGGTTTGAACCTTAGTTGTGTATCTAAGACATTTTACTAAATTCAAATTGTCCAGATGACTTTCACTGTGTGTACCATAACCATTTGGATAGGTGTTGTGATAAATTAATAATTTTATTCCTATCTATATAAAAGTGGTACAGTTTGATTTAGAATTCTAGCTAAAGGTTTGAAAACAATGGACATTCTGAAATGTACATGATAGGAAAGGGTAGGGCAGTTCCGTTATGGGAATTCGAATTGGCATGGAGGTCTTCGTGGCACTTTTCTTCATTCATCGACGCTAATGAAGTTAGCTGCGGCTGCGCGCTGGGCAACTGTCAGTTCTGCCCTTAATGCAGCCGCGGTTTATTACAACAGGATGTAGAAGTGACTGCATAATGAGACTTTTCTTATTCAGCGCAATTGTAAATTAAGTTACACCCAGGTAATTAATTCAAGGTGTGAGTTACGAGGCATGTCAATCAGGTACGCGACATATATTTGACAACAGTATATGTCTACCGTCGGAGGCATAAACGCTAAGTAGCGTAATGTTTTTAAGACCAGCAATGTGTGTCGGTCAGTGCCCTGGCTCTTAATTGCATTAGCATGACCCCACCCACCGATGCATATTAATAAAACACGTTCCTAGTGATTTATAGACAAAGCACAAGGCAGTAAAATTCAAACGTGCCTTTTTAATTTGTAAGAATTAGCGTCACACACGGATATTCTCGATGTGGGCACATGCGTGAATTATGGCCCTATTTTGGGCCAGCCTCGATCGCTCACTTGGGGAAATTATCTCACTGACTTCTATTGGATTTTTGCCTCCAGAATTTTCCCATCTGGCGTTGGCGTCTCCGTTGCTAACACTGAACTTGGGAATCGGTCAAGGATAATAGTCAAAGGAAGATGTTTAGTGTTTAGAGTAAACTGCGAACAGTTTTGGGGAAACCAGTTGTTGGAATTTATGAAAAACCCACAGCTCATATCGTGATATAATGTAGTAAATTATATTATATCAAAGTACATCACTAAACTTGTCTAAAAGCGAAATATATATCTGAGGGACTGAGTGCCAACGAATATCAGTATATGTTCCTTCTGGAAATTTTCAATAGTACAATCAAAATTTTGGAAGTTATTAAATAGCCAAGTGATACTAATTGGTCAACATTTAGTGATATCCTTTAAGATGTTACTTTACAAGATATTGTAAAATTGTGAAAATTTCATCAAGGAATTGAATTAAGTATATTCTGAAAAATGGACCCTTGCTGAGTTGTACGTTCCAAAAAAGCCAAACATGTATACGAAAGATATAATATAACACTTAGCATTCAATTTTACAGAGCATGAAGTACAACAAAGTGCAAGTTTCGGAGAATAAACTAAGTAAATATTGATATAGACATTGCAATAGCCAAAAGAACAGTTGTTTTTGAGGAAGTAAATAATACAGCGCATAGATAACCAAAGACAGCTTTCAGAACTGCTGAAAAAATTATTTAAACTACAAAAAAACTTTGTGTAAAGAATAGTCCAAAAAGATCTGAAAAAGTAGAATAGATTTCATAGAAAAGCATATTAAAGGACAATAATAGACACAGATGGAAGGAGTGCATCACACAGAAAAAGGGAATGTCTTTAAAATATGTAAAATGACAACTAGGTTCTTTATTGTCAGAAAAATAGAACTGGAGCGAGTAAAACAAGCGAAAATAATAATAATAATAATAATAATAATAAAACAATAACATTGTAGTAAAAAGGATGGGGGCCAAAGTTCCTTGAACAAGAAGATGGTAGAATAGATAAAAGCGATATAGAGGTTAATGTTGAAGTTGAAAATGCGTATAGAGTTAGAAAAATCTGGTGTAATACACGCACACAACTTCCTTTTACAGTGATCTTATAATTAGCCAAAAATTTTATTTAAAATTTTTAAGCATTTGTCAAAAATTTTAAAAATTACAAATTCTACAAACACGGTACAAAATAGAGCGTTAGGTAAAGAGACAAATTTTCTCTAGAATTTCAAGTTGAATTCAAAAATGTAATAATATACCGGGTGTTCTATTTAAAATAGGAGTTCATAAAAAAAATTGAAAAAAAAACAAAGGAACCCATTTTAAAAGTATTGAACTGGAAAATCACTTATCTCACTTCAATACACATTAAAAATGTAATAAAAATGTGAAGTTTGAAAAAAATCGTTGGAGCCGTTTTTGAAAAAATCGAAAAAAGTGAAAAATAACAAGAATAAACATCTACTTCGGGTTATGCGATTTTCTTCAAAAGCTTGGTGTCGGATCTACATAGTACACAGAACTTATATATGAAGTTTCAACGCCATACCTCTTTTCGTTTTTGAGATATTCTGTTCACAGACAGACACACAGTCAGACAGCCAGACAGACAGACAGACAGACCAATGAAAAAAAATGTGTTTTTTGGGTTCAGGGGACTCTAAAACGTGAAGATCTGTTGAAAACTCAATTTCGAATTTTTGGGGTGAATCCAATACTTCCTTTATTGTAAAAGGAAGTAAAAAAAGGGATAAAAATAATAATCGTTAAATTAAAGGTTTTAAACCGAAATTCAAGACTCGAAGCAGAAATACAAATTGCTAAGAAAAGAACTTAGACCGTGACCTTAGAAGAGAAACGATTTTAAGAAGAAATATGAAAGAAAGCCAAAGAATACGAACTACATGGAAATATTGAAAAAGTGGGATATTAGATAATCGAAGTAGATGGGTTAAAGTATGAATGGTGTGACAGGGTAGAGATTAACAAAGAGCCAGGAAACCACAGTAAGAAACACTAATTTTAAAAATACCAGGATACCTAATGACAATCCGACAACGAAAATGAAGCAAGCATAAAATGGAAAAGTAAATTAGATGTAGTACAAATTAAAAAAAAGTGAGATATGATGTTTTGAAAATCAAAACATGGAATGTTTGAAGACAATATAAAGAAGGAGGTATTTGCAGGGTAAGTGAAAGAGCAGATGCTATTTCAAATTGTAATTTGAACGTGCACTTTTGGTAGCCTCAATTGAGTATTTCCAAGTAACGTCACAAGCTCCGCACCAACAGCTGATCGTGGACAAATAACTTTAACTTTCTTATAGAAGCTATCCATAAATTCTAATTTTATAAGTTGTTGTTACGACCACTACTAAAAGTAGGCCTTTTAGCACTAGCTTGTTTCACTAAAAATGACGTTTTATAAATCAGCTTGTTAAAAGTAAAATCAGCTGTTTACTTTTAGCCCATGTGTTATAAATAAAGCTGATAATTATATGCACTCAAATTTACGAAAATATGCGCATATATAATCATACATTTTGTGGAGTATATGCACCCAAAGTTATAATATATGCACGTATAGGTTCTAATTTTTTTTTAAATAAGGAGAGGAGTATTCTAAATAATGTAAAAAAATTTATTATTTTGTGTGAGTATATTTATTTTTCTAATTTTCATTCAAAGACGTCATTCATTTTAACATTTGACTATATAAACATGGACTGCCAACGCCAACTTCGCGTTGAAAGCAACATAAAAATGAGATTTGTTGGCTGATTCCTTATACATTGCTTCTATGGGAAAAGTGGAGGTTGCCGGTAGTCTATGTTTATATAGTCAAAGATTTTAACAGAGACTTTACCTTTCCTCTGCTTATTTCGATACGCGCCCTGCACTCCAGCGGCAAAAAGTGAAAGTATGTATATCAGTTGCACGCAAAAATGTTATTAATAAATTTAATGAAATAGTAAATTTTACAAAAAAATCTCAAATAGTAGTTCATACATTACAAATTATTGCCAAATATAACCAAATATGCAAAATCCAGAAAGTATGCTCAAGTGAGGTTATAAAGTTACTCTAGTTACTTCTTTCGTTAGAGGTAAAGTGTTTTTTAAATAATTAAAGCATTATGTAATAAATAAAGTAAAATGTGTAGTATTATAATTACCTTTGATAACTAACTTTGACAGCTACCGGCTGCAGAAACAGTCACCTCTGCCGTCAAGGCCATCTCTTTACTATGATACAAATTATAACTGTCATAAATACAAAACCTTGTTAAATCGACATTTATGGATTAATAACAGTAAATTTAAGGCCGTAGAAAAAATATTGCGCGCAAACTCGTGCTAAAAGTGTTTATGCACGAGACATAAAATTCAGCCTTCCGCTTCGTTTCATAATTTTCATGTCTCGTGCATGACATCTACTTTTAGCACTTGTTGCAAAAATAGCTATTTAATACAGCAGTGTAGTTTATGTGTTGTTTATTAATTGTGTAAATAGGTAAAGACAACACTTGATTTGTAGTAAAAATTTTAATGGTGATGTGGGTATGTATCAATGACCACCGACAAATTGTTAAAATTTTCGTATTCTGGGTTAAAATACTGTTTTCAGTTGAAAATTGAAGGAAGTTATGGACTTGTAAAATAGTTTAATCCAAAAGCTGGTTAAGTAACATTTTTGACAGTGTATAAAGAACATAATCTTGAAACCGACAAAAATTCGAAGATTTTGTGCTGTGTTTGGGTGTTCAAATAGGAGTAACTGAGAGACTCACAGAAGGTAGTTACTGCCCACCCACGAATCACGATAGTCGTAAATAACACAACAAATCCATACAATCACTCACTTAATTACTTATAAACTGAACTACACTTATAACGTCTAAAAAAGTATAGATTTTTGCCTTCAAAATTGAAAAATCACCACTGCCCTCCCAACAAACCATACAAAGGTTGTCCTCGATCAGCTGTCGTTGGGCGGAGCTATGACGTCACTGTGACGTACTTAGAAAAGGCTAATAGCTTTGTTATACTTTTAATTGGCTCCAAGTAAATGTAATTATTACCATTATTCAAAATATTATAAGGAAACTAAGTGAAAACGAGATAAATTATTGATCCAGAACGGAACAAGAGGAAAAATCTGCAGCGTAAAGTTTGGCTGCATGGCTGAATTGTATTCATGCACCAACCGAGGAAGCAGAGAGGAAA
Organism: Agriotes lineatus; assembly: GCA_940337035.1. Classification (NCBI taxonomy): domain Eukaryota; kingdom Metazoa; phylum Arthropoda; class Insecta; order Coleoptera; family Elateridae; genus Agriotes; species Agriotes lineatus. The sequence goes on along the minus strand of OW679196.1, from coordinate 98,923,351 downwards.
TAGACGTCAGTTTTATAATAAACTGGATTAAACCTACGAACAAATCCCAAAATTCGACATTAAATGCAGTTAAGGTAGGAAAGGAAGCGAGAAATGTAAAGAGAAACGTAAAGAGAAATGTAAATAGAACATGCAGATACAGCCTTCACGAAGAAGCAAATAATAATGTTCAGAAGAGCTTATACTGCCCGACGGAGAGAAAAATTATTGTAAAAACAACATTTCTAAAACAAAAGAATGTACATTATCTGTTAATTGAGAAACAACATCAGGCAGTGGCGCTAATATTGTTTCTGTCCACTTCTTGATCAAAGCGCAAGTCAAACAACAGGTTTTAAGAATAAAGTCGAAGGAAATGCGATGTGGAGGTGCTGAAAAGAGAAGAGATAAGAAGTGCATACTCTCAAATACTAACGGGGATTTAGAAACATGCCAAAAGAAGATGTTATTGAAAGAAAAAAGACGATGCAGATGATAATGAAACAAACAGCAAATCTTAAATTAAATACAGAACAACAGGAAACATTGCGGCGAATTAAAGAAAGAATGATTTTGGCGAAGAAGAAGATTTGTAGAAATATCCGAAAATTATAAAGAACCAAATATAGGAAGCAAGAAGAAATAGATTAAGATTATTGGTACACATTATACGATTGAAGGGGGACAAAATAACCAAAATAATGTTTTAGTCTAAACTAGAGGGAAGAGAAGACCTGCAAGAGTTGGTAGTAATAAAATGTGTCAAAAAAATTAAACCAAACGTGGGCCAATAAGGCCTGAAGTGCTAAAATATATATATATATATATATATATATATATATATATATATATATATTCTGAAAAATAGAAGCTCCATGAGTTGTATGTTAAAAACAAGAAACAGTTTATATGAAGACTATAATTCAAAACTTAATATTAAACACTGATGGAAAGTTCAGCATGGTTTACTATTATCATTGAGACAAAAGAAGAGACAACTCTTTAATTAAAGAACGAATCGGTTCTGAACCTGTTGAACTGCAGTACTTCCTTAATTTATTTATTTTCTGTGAAATTTTTATTAAAAATCTGTAGTAATAATCACCAAAAACCATTGGGTCTGGAATCTTTGCACCTCATATTGCATTCTACTTTTAAGATATTATTGTTATTAATCAAATACGCCAAATTTTAATATATAATAGTCAGTTTCGCTTAATGGAACAAATTAATGTATTAATGTTGTACAGAGTGAGCATTAAACCGTGAGGAAAGAGCGAGAAATTTTGAATTAAATTCTAGCAATTTTTTGCTTTTAGGTTTTTGCAGGTGTATCACCCCAACTTTCTGTTTACATGTCATTGGTGGCGCTGTAAATCGATGTCAAAGTCGAGGTTTTAGTATTACTAGGAACGTTAAGATATTTTTACCCCTAGTTTCCTGTGATTTTTAAAATTGTTTAGTGTCTCATCGTCCACTTGCGAGGGAAGTTCTGAGTAAAATAGATTTTGCCACTCTATGCTCACGTATTAAATAACTTTTTGTATTTAAAGTTGTTTGCCGAAGATCATGATTCAGCTATTCTTCTTCAATATTTCTCCATATCTGTTTAATAATACTCCGCCTTTCTTCAATTTTCCATTTCACTCAGTTATTCTGCTGTGCAAAATTACTATTTTGATTAAAAATTATTGGTTTCAATTGTGACTCTAAATTATATTAAGACTTACTATTGACTACACTTGTTCAATGGCTCTCTGCTTTAATCTTCGAAAAACTACATTGAAATTTATTTTACATTTGTCAATTTACATTGGCGTAATGTTAAGTACTGTTGTTTACTTGAAAATCGTCTAACCGTCATTCAAGTCATATGCTGTAGATAAGTTCTTTAGAGTTTTATAATTTGCTATTTCTCTTGCTATCATTTTGCGCAGCTGGATATGAAGCCATTTTCTTTTACAAAATAATTATCTTCTTGTTGTAGGCCTGTTTAGAATTTAATGCAGAGTTGTAGGGTATCAGTAAATTATTATATTAAAATACCTCGAAATCGTCATTAAAATACTAGAAATCGCCATTAAAGTAATCCACTGTTTTACGACTTTTTTGTAGGTGGCGAGGCGACAGATAAACGTCAACCGACGTTAACATAACCTATAAATGGTGGTTAAAATGTTGTAATTTCATGATTTCTCGATTTCAAATAAAACGTAATGTACTCCTCGGCACTGAAGTTTCTTTTTATCCCTCGTGTGGTTAATTTGCCTAAACTCACATTCCTGATAAAAAAGTTCTCCAGTGCCTTGGTATACAAACTACTATTTCATTAAAACGTTATTTCAGTTCCCATTAATTTGTGGAACCTTATTCAAACATTGGAAATAACCTGAACTTCTACTTTTTATTAATCGGTTTTCAGATATATTTGTAGGCCATTTTACATATTGCTCTCCATTGCATTCTTCAATTATATGTTGTGGTATTATTTACATGAGGGTTGTTTATTTACTTATTGGTTAAATTTGTCGTTTTAAATTATTTAAATTTCAACTGTGCAGCCTTTTTCTTCAATAGCCCGTCTGTAAGTCGTTAATATATTTTGTCAGCTGCTTTGCATATTTAATTTTATTTTATTCTTCGCATTCAAACTGTATCTCAGATGGCATAGGATCTGAATTGTATGGTTTTTAATATAAATTGTCGATCTCACTCAGGAAACGTTTCACTGGTAATTCATTCAAAAATGATGTAATGTTTACTTACTGTCTATTATTAAAATTAAATAGAAGTTGGTATTAAAATATGATCTTGCATAGCTCTACAAATGATCTTCCTGTTACACAGAATTACCCAACAAAGAGCTCGATTTGATGTGTTTGAGCTGTTTACTCTTATTTTAGACCAGACGGACAGTTCATGAGAAGTAATGGAGCTAACATTGGGTAATAGAATACAGTTCCTCTGTTACTGACTAATTTAATTCTGTGGACTGCAAACATAGTGGTAGGAACTTTGCCACAATGGCAATAAATTGCAGTTTATTAATGTCACTAACTCATTTGTAACGTAATTTTTAAATTAATTCTATATAAAAAGATTTTAACTAACGTTAATGGTAGACTGCTACTCCATCTGGAAATATTTGTAATAAGATAAAATTAATTGAAGAGCGAATAGAATTCGTCCAATTATAGATCCCTGTGGTAACCCCTCCCATAAAATTAGTAATAGTGTAAGTAATAATCATTTACATTTTTTGAGAAATATTTGACAGAAGATTTTTATATTCTAGAAGTAATGATCGAAACAATATTAGTACGTATCTAGATAATAGTAAAAATCACAGTCGGTAGCATATTTTAGTTGGTTGTGCACCTAACCGAAGATATTTTATTGATGAAGAAATCGCCGACAGAGTTACCTAATTCAGCAAATTATTTCTCGTAATTGTTTCCTGTGAAATACATAATAACGTTTAATACAGGTACGGTGCTGTATAATGATTCAGATAATGAAAACTGGAACGGAAACTTTAAATTAATCAATTCTTGTTAGAATACGAACTGAATATTTTATCAGCAATTCAATTTGTAATAGACTTTTCCTCAACAATTGGAAACTACAGATTAATCAGTTTCATTAAACGGTTTTTATTGAATCTGCAAATCAAAACATATCAAATAGACATAAATTAATTTTGTGTACATTTCCACATTGCACTATCTCAAGTTATTGTAGTCAAGTGTAAAAATTAAGGATAATTTCTGTTTCTGTACTGTGGCGAAAGCTCATGACTCAACTGGTTTGTTATTTAATTATATAATTTTAAGACAACTGAAAGTTGAAATAAAATCGTAAGATATACAGTAACCCTAAATGTTTCAATAATAGGGTTATTGCTGTATAAGTGTTTGCCTAAATCGTTTACTATTGTTAATACAAAATGAAATGCCCTGACACAAATTTACATTGTTGGCCAGCCGTAATATTAGCCGCGAATAAAATTATCGACACCTTCGCTCATTAATTATGTATTTAATTTAAATGTAATTTATAAAACAGGATTCCTCTCCCATTTATTTCATCCCTCATCACAATTGTCCAATTACCGCTCGTTTGACTTTTATACAATAGCTACTTAATAAATGTTTAATGCTTCTCAGTTATGTTTTTCAATTTTGAATATCCTGGTGTTGACACGTTTTTCTGATCTTTCAATCCGAAAAATCTATCAAATTAATTTATGCTACGTAAGTTCTACAAAAGTGTTTATTTACTAAGCAAATATTGCTTTTTAGATGTTTTGTTTTGCTAATTACTGTTCAGTATTCTTTATCTTGCAGTTATAGATTGTGGTCAAAAATTCTATAAAATATTGCATGGAATGGTTTATTACGTTAGGGTCAATAATTGGTGCAGCTTGTTGGTAATATTAGGAATAGCATAGTCTGAGTAACCCAGTGCAGTCGAAAACTTTTAAATGATGTTGACTTACTTTGAGCTTGTCTTGATTTCAAGAAAAATCTAAAGCGAAAATTTTATTTCTTAAATATCTTTTAGATTTGGTATGGTATTGCTTTCAGCTATTCACGATCCTCTATAGCAATTGCAAAACCAAACTTCCTCTTGGTTAAAAAACACATGTCATGTATTGACTGAAAAGGTATAGTTCATAACTAAAAATAACCGATTGCGGGGTATATTCTTAGCTTTGTAAATCGGGAACCACCACGAAATATCATATTTATTTATTTAAGACAAGAGAAGCTTCAGCACAAAATTTCTTAGACGGAAGTATGTTTATTTTATGTGTTGACAATCAAAGCAAGCCAATAAATCGTCATCAAAATAGGAAACCTACAAATGTAGGAGAAGGGTTCTATAGTACCGCTATTAGACATTCATAGACTTAACATTTACAGATTTTTTAGGTTTTCTTATCAAATCGTAGGTACTCCGATAGATTTTCATAAAATTCAATCAAGGAAGAAAAGATGAAAATGGAACGTTGTGTTTTTCAACTCTAGTGCAACTCATTTATTACAGTTTTTTCAACAAGGCAATCCCGTCGAAAATGTCGATGGTTACTTTTAGCTTCTCACACTATAATAGCATAGTGTTTTATTAGGATTAAAATTGTTTGACAAACAATTATGTTTGCATTTGCGAGGCGAAGCGTAGCGTAACCGAGCGAACGCCAAAATTGCAAGTTGCTGCAATTGCTTTCGTCTGCCTTTAAGAGCTTTAAGTTTGTATTTGATTTCTTTAAAATATTGAATCGTTCCGTAATGCTAAAGTTTTCTTTCTACGATGTCTCATGTTCCTATATTTTTTCATTGATACGCTTTATACCGAGTTTTTCCCGTATCTCATTATTTTGTTTAACATCTAATAACAATCTAAACCCCATCACTGAAATGAGAAATTTCATTTTATGACTTTCTATCTTTTTTGTTATAGTGCAAAGTTAACTCCCTTACAGCAATGTTGGAGAGTGTTGCTTTAAAAAACTTCGGTATAATACTGTTGTGCACTATTCTTATATAGTAGTTCTTCTACTTTTGTCGTTAATAATCGTAGTTATATTTTTTATTTTTGTTATTGGTGTCTTCGCACATAAAGATGTTGCAACCCAGGAACTTAAAATTATTTATTTGCGCTATATATAACATTGTGAAAATATATGTAAGCTATATCGAGGATGTCTGTATAGTTCTTCATTTCGTTCATCGACTTTCTTAAAGCATGGTTAACATAGATATTGAACAAAGATGACCGATAGACTAAAACTTTCTCGTAGACATATGTTTGTGTTTTTCATCAGTTTTCATTTTCTGAGATAAATATTTGTGTTTTTAGGGAGGTGAATTGGAATACTTTCTTTGAACATGATTTTTCATGTGTGAGTACTCGATCAAATGCTTTTATATATTCTACGAAAGGTATATGTACTTTATCGTTTCCCTTAGGGTTGGAGTTTTAAAGTGAATACATTATCGATACAAAATCTTCCCCTTGAAAACCGTTTTATTCCTCAAATAGTACTACATCGACTATAGATTTTAGTCTGATTTTTACTATGTTAGAGTAGACCTTAGCTCTCTGGAATTATGTATTTGGATTGATTGTGTCTGCGTTCTTGATCATTGTGGCAGCCATTTTCTATTCGTGCAGTTTGTCCTTGTGACGAAAAATTATTAATAAATCGAAGGAAGCTTTCTAACGGGTGGTAACAAACAGGTCAAGAGTTCTTTAAAAAATATTGCTAGCGCATGTCTTGCATTATATATTGTGTTTAGCTGAGCAACGACGCACAGTTAAACATGAAAAGATGGTTTTATTTTCACTAGAAAGGGAATAAACAGAACCTCACAATAATCAAATTATAAAACTTATAACACTTGATCACAAATCGGATGTTAAACTTGACATCTCGACAGCTCCAAGTGTCACAAACTACGCCTTTCGGAACGCAAACAAACTTTTACGTTACAATATTTTGTAACAAATTTTTGCCGACTAGTCTCGCCGGGCGGGCGTGGTTCACTTCAATAATTGTTAATTAAGGCAAGGACCTGCTAGATTGAATCAAAGGGTTTACCTAGGCGCCACCGACTTTTAATTGGAGACGGCTGTCGGAAATGGGGAAGCAGTCGTCTTGAGTTATTGACAGTGCTCGTGTGCTACGGCCAGCGTGCAGTTACGTCGTACTTACTCAATTAAATCCCTTACAGCCGGTAAGCTCCCTTACACACATAAACAAATGTTATGATATAAATCGCATGAAAAATTTCGAATGAATTTAAAAGCACGGCTTATTCAATTTAAGTATATTGAATGTGAATATACACATATATGTAATTAACACAAACTGAGCGGTACGAAAAAGTTAGTACTGCTACCCAGATAAATAAAATGGTTACAAACTGCTAAGCTTAATTGTTGACTGTATCAAATACTTAGGTTATTAATTACTTAACGTAGCTAATGTTTATGGCTGATTTTACAGTGCCAAATAGGTTTTTTAAAGAATGCCACTTGTCAATTAGCTGACCACGTCGCTGTCCACTATTAGCGCTAAAAGTTAGAAAAGCACAGTACCTATAGGAGCGTAGAAGCTGCTACATGACATCCGTCTGCTGTTGTTGGGGCTGCCGCACATTTGACTGCCTGTGGGGTGCTTATAAGAATAGAGAGAAGAATTCCTTGACTAAGGGTGTGTTTTGCTAAGGGTGACGCTACTATATCCCCAAAAGAAAAAATGGAAGGCGTACTTTCCGGCAACCGCGCTTCCTCAACTAAAACGCTGGCACATTGGGAGTCCTTTTATTAAATAAATAAATAGATAAATACATTCTTTATTGTTTATAGCCCACACAAAAAGCATAAAAAGAGAATACAGCAAAACAATTCACAGCAAGTAAGCTAAAACAATCACGAGGCGAAGTTCAGGAGGTGTCCTGTTCTTCCACTTAACCTACGATGTAAAGAAATCAGGGTTGTGGAATGCCAAAAGATATATTAAACTAGAAGGCACTTATAATTAAGTAACCTGACGCTACATATATAAGTACGAAACTCTCGCAAATTAGGAATAGTTAATGCAAGCCCAACTGTTTATCGGATAGAGCAACACTGAGCCCCTGTTTGAATTTTTGAAAGTTATCGGATTTAAGCTTAGGGGGAAGTGAATTGTAGAATTTAGAAATCTGATAAGAGTATGACCTTTGAAATAGAGAACTGGAATGTAAGGGTATAGTTAATAATCCCCTATGCCTCAAGTTGAGATGATGTACATCTGTTCTAAAGCTAATCCTGTTGTATAAATACTTAGGGCATTTATGCTTAAGGATTTTAAAAAATAGTATTCCCGAATGTAGCAAACGGCGACTGTGCATACTCAACCAGTTAAGCCTAAGGAGTCTGTGCGATATATGTTATCTTCTACTGATACATAATATAAACCTCATACACGCATTTTGCAATTTTTGAATTCGTTTAGCTGCGACTGCTGTTAAGTTCGGAATAGCGATTGGGAGATTAAATCCCCCGATATTGTAATTAATTTTAGTTACTGGAAATAAAATCATTTATTATTATTGATATATTGAACGTCTCGGATGCGGTAAACAACTTACCATCCCCAAAAGGGTGAAAATCTCTGCACAGAGTAACATGAATGTTCAAAATACAAGAAACTATTAGATCTTAACATTGCGGGCCCCCGGCGATTTACAATAAATCGCCAGGGTGCCGCGATCACACAACAACTCTAGACTCGTCGACTGTACTCGAAGAATCCTCAGAGGTGACTGGTTACAAAAACTCGGTAAATAACGGACCCGTATTTCCGTCGCCATCTCTTCCCTACACACGTACGCTGCATTTTTTGCAACAAGATTGTACGATATTTGGCAAGAAGACGACGCTTAAAACGGCACGTAGCTTCAAGAACAGTTGAGGGAGCGACGGTCTGGCGCTGAGGAAAGTGACGTCATAAATAATTAATTCCGATACGTGATACGAAACAACTTCTATAGTTGCGGCCAAAACAACTAAGTACTGCTTAAGCAGAATAGAACCGATAAGGTAGAGCTCGCATTTACAAAGAGTGTTGAAATTTAAAAAACAGTATAGCACGTTAATCAAAGAAAATTAAATAATTCACAATTTCAGTACAATTTGAAGTAAACAAGTATTTATTGACATATACCAAGCAATGGAATGTCAGCATCGTAGAATGTAAGGTATGTGAGGGACATAGCTGTGAGCTGGTTGGAGTTCATCAATTGGCTGTAGCTGAGATCTGCCTAATTGCTATGAACTAGTAACACAGAGCTTTAAACAGGTTAGACTAGTTATTTGAACGAAACGTATCTGAAAAAAAAGGATTTATTTCAAATAAAGTAAACCATTTAATGCCCGATCAATTATTACTTGAAATAAACTGAGAAAATAAATTCATAAGAGCTGTTGAAGTAGAAAGTTGGATGAACTGTCAACGTACACTTTAGCTAAAAGAAATATAAATAACCAATACAGTTTGATCGTAAAAAAATTAAATTAAGTATAATTAAAAGTGCATGTCTCAACTAGTACACTTTCATGTTTTAACAAACTATGAAATGAGCTAGTTTTGAGGGTTAGTTAACATTAATTGGTACAACGGGTAAATAATTAATATGATAAAGTACATGACCATAACTATCTTAGGTTAAGTTGATCTGACATTTGAAGGAATAAAGAGTTGTGCAAGCTTAGGTAGAAAGTAATTTTGATAACAAATAACTGTAATAGAAAGAATATTATATATATTGCCCATCACTTTTTGAGTGTATTGTGTTGCCACATGTTATCATGAATTGTGCTGTTATATTTACCGTTCCACTTGCCAAAGAGTGATTCGAGTGCGCGTCCGCTCCTCGGTGTACGTTCACATATCTAAATTCAATTACACATTTTTCGTTGGCTAGTAGGGGTTTTATTACTCGCGTTTGTTCCCATGCACTTCAAGTATATTGATTTGAAGCTTTGGATTTATAGAATGCATTTATAAATAATAATTCTATTTAGGTGCCATTTACAAATTTAAAAAACTGTCATTATCATTGAATTATTACGGATAGTGTTAATAATGACGGAATTTTCAACACAATTGTCTGAAATACGTTTGGCATAAAAGCCATGGGAGAAAAGTCTGATGTTTAGCAGGCCAAATTCTCGATGAAGCATTAAGTAGTTCCATTAATGGTACAGCAGCGCGTGGCAGTCGGTGAAGAGGGCCATGCGTGACCCTCAACAATAGCAGCCAGATTTGCGAATAGGCTTTTAAACGAGTACCCCTCGGGGTTCTTTTACGGTCCTTGTTCTATCATAATTGATCCCAGTCAATGCCTGTATAATTAATCCGCCTGTCTTACAGCTGTCGCGAGGCGTATTTTTAACGGGCACTCGGCGAGCTTTATTTTTGTTTAAAATACGATTGTACTGCATGTGCGATATTTCAAAATATTTAAAGTAATGAAATATATGCTTGGTACGCCGCCAAATCTGAGATAGATGAAATACGGCGCGGCCGAAAATACGGCTTAGTTTTCTTGCACTCCCGGCGATTATGACGTGTAAATATTGCCGCGAATTACGATGCGAAATGGTGCACTTATTTGACGTTTTTAGCTCGTAATTAACCGATCGCAGGATCTGCAGGACGAGATTCTCGAGATTCCTGTTTTTCAACATTACACCTTCGTCGGCGATTAGTCTCGTCAGGCCTGATATTTTTTGTTATTATCAACGTATTTATTCTTAGTTCGAACCTGGACGTAATTTCAATTAGACGTGTAGTAGTTGAAGGTGAATTGAGTCATCAAAATATTGGCAAGATAGAAAGTTTGTGCATACTGATACGAAACAGTGTAAATGGGAACCAAGGAAACTAGCCACAGTCAAAATTATATTTTCCCTCGTCCCTTAGAAGACAGCCAGTGGCGTCCACTATAAAGAGCCAGGGAGTCGTGGCTCTACCATAACAAAACATTCATTAATTTTTTTATTGTGAAGAACCATTTTTTGTTTATTTTTCATCATTGTTCTCATTGTAAAGTTCCAAAAAAGCGAATAATTTTTATTTAATTAATATTTCATGGGAGCTAGATCGAGGCGGCATTAAGATTTTCGACGGTTGAAAGACCGCCGCGGAGTTCAGCGGAAAGAGGTAGGTCGAAAGATAAGGATATTTCAACTTTCAATGCGTGCTATGTCCGCATAAGCTCAAGCCTCAATCAAGCTCAGTCTGCTCTGATCGCTGCGATACTGATGCTTATAAATTTTGCATGTCGAGTGCCTGATGAAGAAATGCCGCGCGCCGCCACAGGAATACACGTTTTTTTTTAATTTAAACATTACCATTAATACTAAAAATCCATATTTTCTGGCTTGTGATGTTGATCGATTGTATTTTAACTTTAGATTTATCAGATTTTAGTCACAAGTATAGTTTCATGAGCTGTTGATACCAATGTTCCATTAATTAACAGTATCATGTAGATCGTATTATTTTTCTTGGGCCTATTTTTTATCCAGTGTAGATATGCCTACCCTAGTTGCTTCCAACTTCCTTGATTCTGCCTTCTTCTAGATGGACGTCAATACTATGTGCCTCTTAATATCATTGCTCCATCGCATTTGTGATCTGCTTCGAGATCTTTATCCAGTGTATGGATGCCAGTTTTCTATGTCTTTGTTCCAGGGTTGGCCCTGGTGGCATTCATTGTGATTTTGCAACTTGTTCTACTGAATCATTAATCTTTGTTTTGCCTCTAACTCATTTGCTTCTTTTGCGGCCCCTTAAATTGACTCTTAAGTAGACGTCCACGTTTGAGCTCGTGTTATGATACAAGAAATGAATACCTTCGACGCTGGATGTTCGGATTTCTGCGCTAGTTCTGATATGTTGCCCTAAGTAGACATAACTATTCGGTAGTTTGTCTTATCCTGGTCTCAGTCACTGATATGTCTCGTTCTTCGTTGGTATTAATCATGTTCGTTTTGTAAAGGTTCATTTTAACACCACGTAGGGATGCTTCTTGAAGCTCGTCTATCACAATTTTGAAGTTCTTACCATTCAGAGGTTTTTAAAAACGCGTTATTGCCGAATCTAAGATTGCTGAAACGTTTTCCGTTTTCTAGTTCAGTGACTTGAGTATGTCTTCTAAGGCTACAGTAAATAGTTGGTGAGAAATTATAACTCCTCGCCTCATTCCTCTTTCGATTTAGTCGGGATTAGTTTTAATGTCTTCAACTGACATCACTCTCGTGATTGCATTCTTGTATACTGTGTATCAGGATATTGTGGGTGGATCCTATTCTCCAGTTAACTAAGGTCTCCTCGTCTACTCAGTTATGTACTATAGCCGACAATAGCTGGATGTAGTGACAAGTTGACGATGGCACGTACTAAACCCTCTCCTAAACGCTGCTTGCTGAACTGGTTGATGCTGATGGAATTTATTTGTCAGTCTGTTAGTGATGACTGTAATGAGTGTTTTTTATAGCTACTGGAGGAGAACTGTGGGTCAATAGTTGTCAAGACTTGTTGATGCTTTGTTCTTGTGTATTAATATAGTACGAGTATGAACACCATTTCACTGTGTTAGCAGCTTTTCTTATTGTGGACATTTATTACCAATAATTTTTAGATGTAGAATGATGGTTTTTCCACCTTCTTTGAGAAGTTTTGTTATGATTTCGGCTTCTCCAGCACCTTTGTTTCTCTTTGCTCCTATGATGGCTTTCTCTATCTGTTCTTCCGTTAATTTCCAGTAATTCCTTTGAATTTACGTTTATTATCTTCCTTGACAGATTTTCCATACCACAGCTCTGTAGAGTTGTAAGCATCTTTCTTGAATTTTTGTCACATTGTTCTTGTCTATTTATTTCCTATAATGATTTCTAGTTGTTATTGCTTTCTTATTTACAGTGGCGGCTCGTGATAATTATATTTCCGGGGCTGGCAGTTTTTAACAATAACTACGCAAAAAATAATAATTGATGGCTTATTTACATTCCATCAATGTTTTAATGTAAACGTAGACATGATCTTTAATTTTAATAATCCAAAAGGAAATGTCGTACGTACAGAACAGAAAGTATTCAAACACAACACAAAATGTACATAGGTAAATGTTAAAAACAATACACGGTATTAATTTATTTAGTAATGAAAAACAAAACACAGCATGTAATACATCACATCCACAAATCAATTTGTTTTTTTTTGTAAATATTCACAGAAAAAGGTCTTGTAAAATTGCAAGTACCAACTTTAAATTGCAGGTTGAAATTTAATACCAGTGTAGGCCACCCAAGTGTTTTTTATTTTAACCTTTTCAGCTAACGGTAGGCTTTTAAAACGAATGTTGAGAATATTAATTAGTTGTGCTATTCTTCGCCGTTTTTGTACGATTATATAACTCCACGAAACAACTAAAATCACTCAAGGTTCCAACTGCAACCGATATTATGTCCAAACACAGCCGACAAATTTACAAGAACTTCGCTGCTGCATTTCCATTCATTTTCAATGTCAAGGCTCGCACCACGTTTGAAATAGACGAGGCGACTGCCTTTATCCTTGGGTTTAATTACATTTCGGAGGCACAACATATGTAAATATTAGGATAAGCTCGGAGTCTACAGCTGTGGCGGCTCCAATATGGTGAGCCCTCGCGTCACATTGAAACTGCTATATCGCCGATTCCTCAGGGATAGCATTATCGCCCGTAATTCTCATACAAGCTCCTAGCTTCGTTTCGGAGTCCACAGCAGCTTCCACCTGCTTGTTGAATATGATACGAGTAGGTATGTTGACACATAGCATATGTCATATTGACATACTTTTTTGATATTGTTATAATGTTTTAAGCTCCATGGCATAGCGATCTCCTGATCTCATTACTTAAAACCTGTTATACTGTAACGATAAGATAAAATGTAAGTTCAATTATAGATTATATAATATATAGTTAGGTTTTTCTAATGAGAGATAGGCTTTTGGCGGCTGCGCTGAGCCCCTGAGCTCTGACGGAGCAACCGCCACTGTTTATTTCTAAGATAGGCTGCCATAAATGTACGTTGGCAGAAAATGGCACGACTTTCTTTTTGAATTCTTAGTTCCATATGTTTCAATATTAGGTACATAAATCATTTTTTATCTATTTCAATGATAAGTTGAAAATTCTAACAATACGAGCATTAGAACTTCTACAGAAAGAATGTATACCTAATTATTTTATATTTATGACCTATATACTCGACTAGACCTATATGGATTACATACCTGCTTCGTAGCGAATAACAACGTAAGTATTGCCAAAGAAAAGCCTATAAAATCAATTTACGAGTGTCTCTCTTATGTATTTAAATATAGGACAGAATTAAATAATAAAAATATAGCCTCAAGCTGCACAGCAAGAAATATCACATTAATAAGAACAACTGAGTAGAAAAAGTTCTATTAATTAATTCTATTGCCTGTAACGGATCAGCACCCTTTGCCTTGGCATACGAAAGTATTTCCTGACAGGGTTCATTTGAATATGGTATTATTTTGACGTTTATTTACACATCTACTGTAGTTACTAAATCTAACTTGTATTTATTAATTGACCAGCGATTTGAAAGTTTGTATCTAAAATGTATTTTAAATTAGAATCTTCAGTATGCTTTATTTTAATTAAAATTTCTGATATCCAATTATTAGGTTTTTACAGAAATTGCTTTACTTTTTACAATCGTAAATAAGGCAAACCTTCCATCTTAATTTTAAATTTCTTTCTCTACTCTATAGTTAGCTATGGGATAACTAAGACGGCATTTTTTGGTGACTGCTAAAAGTAAATTTTTTTATTGAGGGTTGAATTTCATAGAAACGTAGTTATATTAATAGTGTTGTATTTTTTCAGTGCAAAGGATATTTGCCGCTGACCCACCAATATTTTGTTAACATATAGCATTTTTCTCAAATAGAATCTATGGAAATAGTAACGTCTGCTATTTATTTTATGCCTACATCAATATTAAGTTCTCAAATCAGTTTTGATGGAATTTCTAAACTCTAGAGAATACAGTTCGAAAAATAGTTAGAGGTTGACCGCAAAAATTAAAGCTTTTATCGGAAACCCATAATTATTCTGTCTGATTAATGCCGAGCAGCAGTTACCAGCAGGAATGTAAAATTAATTTTTATTACTGTTTGCTTTGCGTACCTCGGCATTTACATATTCATATTTATTTTTAAAATTCGTTAGTACTTTTTACATTCATGTAGGTTACTTCCAAAGCGGGCGGCTATATGTTTATAAATACAATCCGTAATTTTAAAAACAAAATTAAAGCATTTATTCAATTTTACCTCCAGACGTAGAAAAAACTCCACTCATGTTTGCTTTTCAACACAAAGGAAGGGTCAATACAGTATTAGAAACCGAGCTAGTTCAAACTGTATTATGCGCCCTGTTTAATTTTCGCTGTTTATTTAATATTGAATTTTTCATTTTACTTTCGTGTTTGCACATTTTTTCCGAAGAGAAAACAAATGCAGCGCTGTAAATTAATAGCCCTTGTTTACCCGGGGATGTTATTTTATGCATACGCATTTTAAATACCCGCATTTTTAAACGAACTAGCAATGTGTGTTTATGCAAAAGTTGCAGTTTCATATGTGCGCTCACATGCAGCAATAAACTGCAAAAAATAGTGTTATTCCCGCTAATGCAGAAGCAGCTCAGTCGAAACGGACTACGTGCTTAGATTAGCAACGAAGATGGATTCTAATAACACACTACTTCTATTTTTATTGTTTTACTTAATATATATTAGCAGTTTACTATTTCCGCTGAACAAGTTTGTGTCAATGGGTGGCAGCTGCACAGATTGTTTATTTGTTTTCAGTCCTAATCAACTTTGCGTTTTTTATTATTTTTTTTTTCAGACGTCTCATAGGACAGAAAGTTCGGAAAAATGTATCCTGTTTGTTTTTGCGATTGAATTACTAAATTTTAAGTCTAACGTCAGACTTGAAATGCATTTTAAATTATTGTCCATGAATGAAATCATACAAAACCATTCAATGTAGTTGTGGAACAACTTAGCATGAAGGTAAGAATCAATGCGCTGTTCTCATGTTCGCCACCGTTATACTACGGTATGATCGAAAACTTTCAAGGTCTATTTTGACAAAAAAATTTGTCGGCAGTCGTGGTAGTAAAAGTCACATTGGAATTTTATATCTTTCAGTATAAGGTTATGTCAGGATTGTCATTTCAACAAATACAAACATTCTTGTTGAATACATAAAAATGTTAGTAACAAAATCTACTACAGCTATTCAAAATGCTTTGCTGCATTTTCCATACCCAGAACCACCTAGTGCTAGGCATTAAACATCTGTAAAAGTTAAGTTTATCTGTCAAAATTGTATAGGTTATATTATTAAGTAGCTTTACTCATCACTGCCAACATAACTTTATTTTCACAGCCCTCTAGACGTTGAACGTTTTCGATCATAAGGTATTTGGCTGAAAGCATCAGCAAAATAAAAGTTCAACGTTGTTTTGATTTTTGTTTAAACTCAAAATACAAGTATGTTGCTTCAAAGCGTATCGCTTAATAGTGTTATGGAAAAATCGTCAAAACTAGCTTTTCTACGAAAATATTTAGCAGCAGAACCTTTACAGCATGCTTTTTTGCATATCATTATCTTCTCTATGCAATTATAATGTTAAAAGATATGTTTTTGACAGTGAATAACTTGCGAGATTATAATAATTATAAACTAAGCTCCTATAAAACATCAAATTTAAGAAAACTGCATATTTTAAAAATGAACTTATTACATCCTTTTAAAAATCATTAATTTGTTTAAGGTGTCTTAAAATGTAGTTTCTCATATTCCCTTTCATTACCTATATTAGTGGTTAATGTAATTTGAACACACAGCACATTTCAACCGAATGTAACAATTTTTTGGTTAAATACGTACTTACCCATGATAGTCTATAATGGGAAATATTATATTATTTTCAGGTTACAAATGCATGTTTGCTGTAGATTTGAACTTTCTAAATAATTTTCTTGCAGATTACCATCACCATCCGTGGATTTATTTATAGTAGCAGAAGCTATCAGACACTATTGATCTTCCTGTTTTTTATTAGTTTTTCTTGAAGAAGTTCCCAGAATTTTAAAAGTGTTGCATTCACATTAAGGACTGGCACTCTTGCGTTCTTACTATATCTATAAGTTTGGATCTTCAGTTGCAAGTAATTTAGACACCTTATTTTGCTTACAGGGTCTTTTAGATCAAACCTTTTCTTATGAGACTGTTAAATAAATTAAATATAGAATACTCCAGTACTTTTACCTTTTCCATAATAGTAACGGCCCAAGAACAGAATCCCATGACACTCCCAAACCATTTAATATTTGATGAAGATAAAACACTGCACAATACGCGTTTGGTTATGGCACTTAACGAGACTCATTTTATTACCGCAAAACTCGGCTCACCGCCTCATTTTGGTAATCAAACTCATTTCGTTAAGATGATCATAATCAAACTTGTATCGTAAATATCCATTATCTAATTTGGTGTTTTAATTTGGTTATTAAGGCACTCAAAACAGTGTTTTAATGGGGTCTATTAAAGCACTCTTTTTACATTGTTCTTTTCATACTAAAACCGTCAAAACAGCCTCCTTTTTGTCAGACAACTACACTTATAAAATGTCAACATTCAAAGTGTTTTTATTATTTTTATTCAAAGTATATAAACTCTTGTATAATACGCTTTGCAAAGAAGTTTTTAGCCACCCAACGCGATGTCAAACTCTACCTTCGGCATCGTCTAACAAAACACGTCGAGTCCCGAAAATACTTCAAGTTTGCGACATATCATAAATAGCTATTATCTCACCTAAACAATCATCCGTAAATCCCCAAAAAAAAAATGCAAGGCATATAGTACAACTCCAAAGTATTTCCTAGCAAGCTATATATATATATATATATATTCCCAACCTCAAACATAAGCTTAAACAGTGAGTACTCAAAACCCTTTAAGGTAAATCAACAAGCAAAAATTAAAAACAGAAAAACACGTAGACAAGGCAACATCCATTTAGAGTTTCTTAAAAATAATGGCCCTGAAACTAGTAGATTTTTATTATGATATCCTGTATCTTGGAAGTCTCTCTAGCATTAAAAAGAACCATAATTATTGCTATACCAAAACCTGGTAAACCTGACATAGCAGCAGCTAACTGTAAAACTGTTAAACTATTAACAAAATAATTTTTATCTACGACAGTGTGTAAAATTGACGTTTAGTTGACAGTTTTAAGTTTGTAATACGACTGTTTAATTACATGTTTTCATTAGTTCACGTCGTCAGTAGCAACGTGTTTAAAATGATATCAATAGCCACGTCATCAGCAGCAACGTGTTTTAAAATTTTTAACCACGCAAAATTACGACCGTTTGCTAGTAATCCTAATTTACATTTAATTTCTTTTATATTTACCGTGTTTTCTAGATTGTATCGTAGATAAAGTATTGTACAATACACATGCGTAAAGCGGGGCTTAAAACGCTTGCTCACTCGCGTTTTAATACTGCCCCACACTAAAGACTAGCTTTACGCACTTGTATCGTAAATAACTATTATAGACCAAGTGGAAAAACTAATTAATGTGATTCCATGCCTTAAAATATACAATCTACTTACACATGTATTAAGACAGAGTATCGCGTGTACACCTAAGTGACCAAAGAAGAAAAGTGCGCCACCTTAATAATGGGCTTTCTCAAGGATCGGTGTTGCCACCCATTCTTTATAATTTGTACATCGTGAGCTACTACAAAAGCACTGGAGAAAGTTTATATACGCCCTTAAAAAGGGGAAGCTACATACATTTATTTAAACATAAAAGAAGCCAACGCTACTACACTACACTAAAATACAACCCTACTTCAAAATTTACTAACCTTTAAAAGGCACCTAGAAACAACAGCAATATAGGAATATAACCTAACAGAAATTGGCGGGCAACACTCAACACCCCCGCACGCGGGGTGCGTGCTAAAACTATAAGAATAGCACACATGTTAGAAATGTCGACGTTTAGCTAAGAAACTTTAGCTAAGAAGGACAATATCTGGAGTGGTCAAATCTACTTCAAACGAATGGCTCCCTTTTCTCAAAAACATGTCTCCACCACCCCTGCGTAGGACTCCAGCTCTTCATGTAATGCAAGGAAAAATGCAGAACGATGACCCGATGCCAACGTATCAATACCCCAGAATATGCAAAACGCATCATGAACCAGAATAAAGTCTAGACTACATCTCCAGTAAATGTGGATATAGTTACAACATGAATAGAAAGAAGAATGGCAAAACCTGGTCTCAGCGGAAACTGCTGGAAAAATTTGCCCAGCAGAAAAACCATTGGGTTAGATTTACCTCGCAATTCTTGCACGAAGCTAAATAGAATCCACACCCACCAATACCACTTGAGGAACAACGTCTAAGCGCTTCTGCCTGAGGTCAGCAGAGGTAGGTCGAATTGGCCAATGATTGAATTTATTTCACCTCGTGTCTCGAGAAGACTCGATAAATTCAATCATTGGCCAATTCGACGTACCTGTACCGACATCACGTTGGAGAGCTAAAGCCTTGTTCTTCAGTTGGTATTGACACAACACGGAAGACTTGGAAGCCTTTTTCATAAATGGGGCTATGCCGACAACCCGAAATGAGCATGCGATGCAGAAAAACAAACCATCTGCACATCGTAAAGAACTGCCCATTATACCGTTATAAAGGAATTCTGATAACTCTACAATATGTTAACGTGGTGGATTCAATTCACGCATGACTAGAAGGCCGCAGCAGGTTGCAAACAGTAGAGTGTGGGTCTTTTCTTAAGCAGTTAAATGTAGAAGAATATAAACTTACCTGTAAATCTCATCTATAACAATAATTGTAGTCAGAGGGAGTGTCTCCCCCCTAGGCCCTCCCGTACTTGAGGTAGTGACATTGCAATACTCAGTTTTGCATCAGTCAGCATCAACCCCTTAGAACCTCATTGCTACCTTCACTGGTTGGGTTAGCTCAATGTACTGTTCGCTAATACTGCGCAATAGTAACCCTCTAGATTAACTATTGGTACAACCCTTACAGAGTCAGTAAGTGCTCGGCTCTTACTGGTCTTACACAGTATCGTCCGCCTGAGTTCTGAACACACGCGAGAACTAATCAATGCGGAACAACATGCCTCCGCGGGGCCACTAAGCGAAACAGCATGCATTCCGCGAAATTCATCCCCAAAATTATCATATAATCATTAGCACGAGCAAAAACTGCTGACGTCTATCGTCTGCTGCAATTGTCAGAAACCTACCAACATTATGCAATTAACCAGTACGTACATTCTACAGTAACTACCATCTAACTCACTAACTAAGGGTACACATGATAGCGCTCGCAGGTTCGCATCACATTGTTGCAGCTTATCACATTATAATTAATTATTGGTTTGTATAATCACAAACGCCAACAAGCTACGCAAAACACCCCACGTCGCACCATTGCAAGTCTCTCCAACGTTCTGCCCCCGATTCTGAATTCTATCTCTAACGCAACACACATTTTTCAATGCGGTGTATTGGTTGCACTTACACCCTGGGACTCTAACACAGAAACTGGTGATTTAACGGGTAATATATTTGTCAAGGTTGTATTGAATTTTGGGGTTGCAAATATTCCAGAAATGGTGAACATGTTAATTAAAACTTAAAAATAATGCACCTTCTAACTATAAAACATTTTAACCATAACACGAGTGTACCGATTTTGGTTTTAGTTATATCTGCATTCCTTGACTCAGCTAGAACTTTTTTCTATTTTTTGTTTTCATCGTATTTTGAAGGTTTTCCTGATAACCCGTTTTTATTATAACGTATTCCTTTTATAATACTTTCCGCGACTCTCTTAAAGCTTCTTATCATAAATTTGTCAATCACGAAAGTCACCATTTGCTACAATCTTCCAAAAGCACGATGAGAATATTTTTTCGAAACAGAATTTAAATAATTAAAAAAGGAAGATCTAAAGATTAACACATTTTTTTTGTATTTCAGACGAGTCGGGATGCGAGGCTGACATGGCAGAGGGTGGTACCGAAGAGGAGAGTGGCGACATGCTGGGGCCCGCCACGGCACCGGCGCACCAACCACCGGCCATCAACATGAAAGCTGAGGTAACTTGATTTTTGATATAGTTTTACATTGCGTTTGTGAATACTTTTATTTCAAAATGTAATCATACCTAAAACACGATTTTTGCAAAAACATTTATTTAACAATAGTTACATTGAGGGACCATAAATCAAACTTTTACTCACCAATTTAAAATTATTAAATGTATTTTCACTTGTAACCTATTTTATTCAAATTTACAACAGTTTGTACGAGTAGTCGTCGCTTATGAATATCAAATAAGTAGCAACACCTATAAAAGTTGTGTTTTGGTCGCTGTCTTGGAAAAACTTTGAAAATCTTGCAATTCATGTTAAGGTAAATACTAAAATTCGAGACTTAGCGTTGTAGACCTAATGGAACGTCATTTTTTTGAGCTTTGTCGGTATCTGCGACACCTGTAGAGCACTATTAAAGGATTTTCCATGTTTAAATATCCCCAAGATGCAATCATTCATAGTTTAGAAATGGTTTCTGCAATTTCGGTATAAAGTGTATATAAGTGTATAAAGTACAGAGGAAGTCAGTTTTGCTTTGAAAAATTACAAGGTAATTACGTGCACTACAAATCGTTCATCTACGTCATCATCTACTGTCATAAATTATGATCCAATTTAGTCGATTACATCTGTCCGTTATTTGCACATTCCCCATAGATGTAAACTTCTTTTGGCTTATAATAAAATAGAAATAGCCGGTTGTTGGATTCTGAGATATGTTTGTCCTAGTTTTATCAAGTACTCCTTCAGAAACACAAGAGTTCAACAAATGTTACGACATGCTTCAAGGCGGTTATAATTATTCAGTACATTTTTTTGGGATAGTAAGTACATAATATAATTTATAAATTGATTGAAGTCTGTTAATGGCAAAAGCTGTTAGAGGTTGTCACTGGCTAAAAATATTTTTTCGAATAATCCGCGTCGTGATTCTCGCTTTGACCGTGCTTTCGCTGGTTGGTGTTAAGATCCTTTGCCTTAAACGAAGTTAAATACTCCCGTGCCTTTTGCTTCCAGATTTTAAAAGCGCAAAGAGATCTCGTATCATTCGACCTATGGACTGTTTTCCTCATAGCCGGTCTCGGGCTTTATAACCTCACTTGTTGGAGCCAGGTGCCTTTTTATCTTTATTTTGGTGCTAGTATGCATCTGAGAATCGCGTTTCAAGACCGTTGAAGCCTCCTCTCTTTAAGCCGTAGCTATTCTACATTAAACCATTGTTGGTGCCTTATGGGCCGGTTCCCCAGTGCTAAGATTCACTATTCTCGACTGAAATTCTTCAAATGTCCTCTAGTTTTGCTCGATTATGTAAACTGAATGCTTACTGTTATGACTAAGCTTTCGAATTTGAGTTCTCGTTTCTATCTAACCACATTTGTTGTATTAAATACATCTCTTTGAAATGATTATTGCGATTCAGATTTTGTAAAGAACCATGCTGTCTCCACTGTAGCTGGTCGGCTGTAGAATGTGCCCATGTAGTAACGAAAATGTGGTATTTTATTTAGCAAATTTCGGTATTATAACACAGAATCCACATCCTTGGTCAAAATTTCGCTCTCTGTGATTCTAGTATTTGCCATTGGTAAAAATCAGACATGGTTAATATTGTTAAATATGGCGCCCAAAACACAGCCATTAAAGGTGCTGATACTTGACATGGTGTTAATTATCTTTCTTCAAATCTCAATTATGTGTTTCTAAACTTTATAGTATTTGCCTTAAGACGTAGAATACTGTTGAAGATTGTAAATATAGTTTAACAGCATTAATTAATGCAAAGGAGAGTCGTGGACTTCTAAAAATGGCTTCAAGCAACATTAATCTTTTCTGCTAACTTGTGGAAAATACGTCAATAATATTTTCTAGGGAATGACTTAATTATTAATTAATGCTGATGATCTGCGAATCATAATATCGCGAATACGATAAGTTAATAATTTGCTTTCAACTACATAAAAACGAAGATGGGGATATTAGTGTTCGTTAAGCATAGAAATCCCCTCTCTTCCTCATAAATAAATAGCATGCCTTGTGTAATATAGCACATAACCATTAAAAAATAATCGTGGAACGGGAATTTACCTTTTTTTATTGCTAATTATGCGGCTATAATTCTTATTTGTTTTAATTGCCGCAGTTGAAATCTAATTCTTTTAAGTTCAATCACGTTCAAGGCTATGGGCGGCAGTTAATGCTTTTCCCATTACTCCATTGTGTATAAGTACGTGGATAATTAATTATGTGTACTAAACAAATTTTAGGAGTTCTATAATTCTCACCCACGGTTTGAGATTATTCATTTCAAATCGATCGTTTTAAAATAAACAGTTGTACAGCGTGGTAAAAATAAGTGGTTTTGGAAATGCTGCTAGAGCTTCCTTGGTAATTTCCTAACAACTGCAACGAAACTATGCTCAAGGTAAGATTTTCCACGTGTCTGACCAATAATTACTGCAGTTACTGGTCTGTAACATGTGCATATGCTGACAATGTATGCTATTAAGTACTTAATGTATAAATTTGTAAGCGTTTTGTAATTAACGAACCCGAAATTATCTATATAACGGATCTCAAATAGTAGCCGCCGGTTCACCAGTTTGGGCATATTGACATCTTGCTTAATTTTGAATTAAATTATTGCAAAAGTGCCCTTGCGTCAGTGCTTCTCTACTGAAGATAATTTGTGAATACCCGGATTATCGGTAATATCGTTCTCCCCATAAATATTTAGAGCTAACGAATTTATTGCCCCTTATTTTTCAAACACATTAGTCCCAATATGTTTTGGTTAATTATATAATAACACCCACATATCGTGTTAGCATAATTTATTGTGTTTACTGAAATTGATACCAGCATTGGGTATCTAAAGGAAGTACGAATTATCATGATTCAACATAATGCGCATCTATTCATTTACATCTGTGACGTAAATAGAATAATGCAGTTTTAATTAGCTTCCGTTATATTAGCGCACTGATCAGGGCCGGACTAAGATTTTTTGCAGCACGCGAAACATACTCGAAGGTTTCGATTTGCCTCCAACGATGCTATAAATCATCGCAACCAAGTTCGATCATCAATAGGTTAAAGTTAAAATTGTATGCTGGTTGGAAATTTAAAACAAAATTTATTTAATGGTAGCCTTAAGGTTTAAGGAGCGTCACAAATGGTTAACAGTAAATTCGTTACCCACAAGGCTGATGAACAAATTCTTTGTGAAGACTTTGCTTGTCCTTCCAAGGATATTAAAAACGCCCCAGTTTTTTTATTGAATTTTCAATATTTCCTAGAAATGTTATACCTGTGGAAAATATGTACAACAAAATAACTATAGATTTAGGATGTCAACAATTACTACTAAGATATGACATAACAAAATATTTATTAAATAAAATTCTCAGGAATTGAAAAAGTACGTGTATATAATCATGCAAAATAATATTTTGTATAAATGTGGAAATAGACAGTTTGTTTAATGTTATTGAATAAAGTTGCACTGTCTAATTGTAGATTTCTTAAACAACTTGCAAAACCATAGAAGCAAGTTTAGTTAGTACAAATAAGTAGCTAAACTGAATTTACCAGCATCTGCAATTGAACACGTTACATCTGCTAAAATTTTCGTTAAGCAAAATAGTAAAAGAAAATAGCGATTGAATATACTGCTATGGCCCTATGACTTTATTTTAGTTTAATTGAATTGAATTATTATGAATTGTTTAATCTTAGGGTTTTATCACGTTATATTCTCCCCTTACCTTTCTTTGTCCACAGCTAGAGCATGCACTTGTAACAAAATTAATTGTTCGACTCTTAATCTCGTTGGGTTACTGTAATTAGAACATACACAATAAAAACTCGTAACACTTTAATATTGTAATATTGATATTTATTTATTATAAATCTGTATTTCCTATATTATTAAGTTATATCAAAATATTGTTAGTTAAAAATTTAGTATTAAATTCAATTTCACGTAATTAATACTGTATGTTAACATGAAACTAATTTTAATGATGCTGTAATTAATGTTTCCTGTTATATCGTTTATTAAACCTTTCTCTTGAATACTATTAACTACCTTAAATTTATTGATATGTGTTTGTTTTTAATCACCTTTATCGTTGTTCAAATTAGCAATTTATTGCTTTCTGCTTTTTACTCAGATCTGGTATTTGTTTATATAATCTTTGTTTTTCACTTACGTTCTGGACCTTTCTTTCTTCGAGCTCAATTTCTTTTTCCTTGATTTGGCAAAACGGACTTTGCTCCTGCTTGCTCGTACCGTCGTCAGCAACCCCTGTTGGTTGTTCTACACCCACACACCATCAACATTTTCATTTTCTTACACCAAATTCGTATGACCACATTTACTATTAAAACACTTCTTCCGGGCACATACCAGTATTTATTATTATTTAAATTTGAATTTGTATATAATTAGCTTTATTTTAAGCTGGTGCCATTCTCGTTAAAAATTTAAAACACATTTTATACACAATTTATTTTTTTATAATGCTCGCGAAAACCTTGGATATGAATACAATTAAAATATCAAAAATACAGATTGCTGGTTATCAACCATTATGACGTTTTAACTAAATGTCATATTTTTAGGTTATCTATGTAAGAAATTATCTTATGTTGTATCTTTTCTGATAATATATCTTTTGCAGATAAAACCTAACTAAGAGAATAAAATGTTATTATCTTTAACCAAATTCAATTACCTTTGCAACCAAAAAAATGAAGAACTAAATGATATCGGTTATAAGTTCACATGTAAAATAAATTAATTACTATGATTCTTTCCAACTTATATTTTTTTTTAGCTAATTGACAGTCAAATTTACTGACGAACTGTCGATACTATTGTAGAAAATAGAAGTTTTAATGACAAAACCTTGATATCCTACTCAATATCCTTTTTATTTGCTTTATAATTGAGCTGCATGTTAATTATAATTTATTTAAAATGTTTTGCCATTCTTAGACCATATCAATTCATTAAACATTTGAGTGTATTCAAAAGTTATTCGGAAAACATTAGGAATAAGGAAGTAGGTTGGATTTGATGACTTCATTGAGTGGAAGGGGTATAAAAATATTAACAAAAAAAAATTCAATAACAACTCTTTCTACATGCTACTATATTATAAGCACGAAATATACACAAATGGAGAAAATTTTTATATGTAAGTAGTAGGTTACCAGTCGATTAGGAGATTCTTCTAAGAATTTATTTTACATTTCTAGCTTTAATAAAAAAATCGCTCAAATATTCGAAAACAAATTCCGAAAGCTTCAGTCAACAATTCTACTAGTTATATTTAGGTAACAAAAGAAAATATTGCTTCTCAGTAACCAACCCGCATTTTCTGAAAAGCACTAAATCTTTATGACACACATAGGTAAAGTAAGTCCTTGAAAAAAAAACAATAAACATATTTTGTTTCTATAGCACA
This sequence comes from Agriotes lineatus, assembly GCA_940337035.1. Taxonomy (NCBI): domain Eukaryota; kingdom Metazoa; phylum Arthropoda; class Insecta; order Coleoptera; family Elateridae; genus Agriotes; species Agriotes lineatus. The sequence goes on along the minus strand of OW679196.1, from coordinate 98,897,083 downwards.
TGCTAAAGTGTGCTTTTATCAACTCCAAACTAAAGGTCAAGTTTAACTTTAACAACAAGGGTAGATAAAGTAGCACTTTAACATCAAGGATAGATTAAGTAATTTAATTTTCTAACTTTTGTTTCAATTAAATATGACAGCTTCGTATTATCATAGCAACCTAATCTAGCTACTGACATTTTGAAATGTGATTGACTGTCCTTATTTTCTCTTGAAATTGTTAAAGATCTTGCTATAAAAAAATATTGTATTAAGTATACACGAAGATAAAGTTATTACTATCCACTCTTGAATCATTAACTTCTCGAAGTTAAACGATTCACTCGTGAATAAATTTAAGTTTATCGTCTTGTATAATAAATTACTATGATATTTTTGACATAAAATCAACAGTTGATATAAGAAAAAATATGTAACATAAGAGATTATTTATTACAAAACCACGTATGTTACTAAAATGTGATCAAACATTATTTTCATCTAGTATGGCTGTGGAATAGTTCCTAATTTATGAATGCAACTATGTTTATATTTAAATGTCAAACTTTACATTTGATTTTTCAGTGACGTATAGTTGCATTTATAAATTAAGAACTATTCGATGGCCATACTAGATGAAAATAATTTTATTCGCAACCATATAGGTATGTAATGTTAACATTCCTGACCTCATTTGAGTGGGGGAAGTCGTACATTTCAGCCCGCTACTTCCAGCACTCACTTCCCGCTCAAGTGCGGGAAGTGAGTGCGAGAAGTACATTCCCGACCGCTGAGTAGGTAGGGACACTGGGGATCTCATTGATCCATTCATGCGCGTCACAACCTGTCGTATCATAATATAATAATTTTTCCAATTATTGTTTAGAATAAAGTGGTTGCGAATAAAATAATATACAAACCTCGACAGGAAGTTTCCTTAGTCTCGAGATAATAGCTGATTTCGACGCTTCGCGTCTCAATCAACTAACTAATCTCTCGACAGTAATGAAACACTTTCCATCTCGGGCTGTAATATACTATTTTATCATGATATGCAAAATACAGGTTTTTCCAATAACATCTGTGTCAAAGATATGTTTTTCTATTAAGCTTGACCATAAACTTTTTGCTAAATAATGGTTGGCATAAATAATTTTATTATTATATATTTATGTACACCTGACCACCTATTCTTTCCAAATACGTGCTTGTTTGTCGTCATGATAAAATTCTAGCAATATCAATGCTTTGGGCTCGAAAATGCTTTGGAATAAACAGTTATTTACCTAATCAGTTATGAAAAGTGGGATATTGTTTGACGAGTCGTATCTAATGTTTCTCAAAACAAGCAGTAGCGTTTTGACAGGTTACACGACCTACATTTCGTTTATAATCTTGATGAGAAAAATGTCCTTTAAACTTATAACCGATGTAATTTTAAATTTTATTAATTATATTTAAAATCAAGTAGGTATGGTTATTTCGCTTTTCGCATGTCAGTTGTGAGACATTTTCATTTCATAACCAGGTACGTAAAGTATGACGTTTCGAAACTTTAGACAAGTGACGCTACACAACAATTAAAAAAAAGTATTGTCGAATTGCAATTGTTGTTATATATTTACCATTCACATTCTAAACTTCATATTTAAAGTATCTTTCAATACATATCTAATTGAATGAGTATCTAAAAAACTGCAATAATCGACAATTATATTCAACTGGAACGATAGTATTTACATTTATATATTTTTACAAGGGGAAGGAAAATATATAGGTTTATTAATAATGTTAGAAAATATATCAACAACAAAATGGAGGCGGGGCATTCCAATGTCGAGAGTGCGGCCGAATGATTTCTTCATATTTCTGTTTTCAGGATTGTTGCATAAAACTCGCAAGCGAGTAACATCCAATGATGATGAATGATGATTAGGTTCGTTCTATGGGTTTTAAAATAATAAATATTTAGGAAAGTTTCTTTATTAAATTAAATATTTGGGCAGATATGTTCATAAATCCAATATTATGTGAAGATTAATTCCGCATCTGGGTCTTCTTAAGCAATGTGTTAGTTTAATCTAAGCGTAGTTGTCAGTTTGAAAAGTAAGGGTCCAATATAAGACGTATTAATTACCTACACCTTCTGTGATTTATGTGTATACATAGAAAGAAATGTTTCCTTCAAGTAGGCATATAATTTATAAGATATATTGCTGCTGTGCTTTTTTAACTTTAGTTTAATTTTATTGATATGAATAATTTTCTCTTAGGGTTTTATCACGTTATATTCTATCTTACCTTTCTTGGTCTACAGATAGCATGCATTTGTAAACAAATCAATTGTTCGACTCTTAATCTCGTTGGGTTACTGCAGAAAATTAATTAGGACATAGACAAATAAAACACAAAACAATATAAATATGAGGCAATTAACATTTATTGGTTATAAATCTGTATTTCTGAATATCTATAGGTTTAATAAAGTTATCGTTAGTAAATTTTGTATTAAATTCCGTTTTAAATAATTTATACTGTATGTTTACGTGCAGTGTAATTTAATGTTTATTTTTAAATTGTTTCATAAACCTTTTTGGCTTAAACACTGTTAACTTTGTTTGTTATGAATGTATTTATAATTTAATTTCTTTAATTTTATTTCAATTAGTAGTTTCATTCATTTAAATATCTTTATTTTCATTGACATCTGGTATTTCTAATATTATCTTTGTTGTTCACTTACAATCTGGCTTTTTTATCTTCCAGCTCAATTGTCTTCATGGACATAATGCACTTGTATCTACTGCATGGACTGCTTTGAACCGTCGTCAGCAAGGCCTGCTAGTTATGCTACATGCAACCACCAACACCTTCATATTTTTTAGTCCAAACTGTTTATGATGACCACATTTATTTAATAAAAAACATTTTTTCTGTGTACATACCAGTATTTATTTTTAATATAATTAAAGATTTATACTTTCAGCTTGATTTTAAAGCTGGTGTTATTTTAATTCAAAATTTTACATACACAATTGTTATTATTATAATTTTTATATTCTCAAAAACCTTGAAAACCAAATAGAAAAAAAATACAGATTCTTACTTTTCAACCAACAAATATGCAAGAAACAAACTTATTTTTTATCCTTTCTAATAATATTTACTTTTGTAGCTAAAAACTGACTAATATAACAACTTAGTTTAAAATTATTGTCATTAACAAAATTGGTTACATTTGCAATCAACGAATGGACAATTATCTGATATCGTTTACAATTTCACATGCAATTGAATTAATAACTGTGATTCTTTCTGACCGATCTTTGTTTCAATAATGGACATTCAAATTTGCTGAAGAAACTGCTGATGCCATTGTATGAAATAGAATTTTTAATAATAAATATTCTTTTTATTTTAATTATAATTAAACTGGATGTTAATGGTATTTTATTTAAAATGCTTTGCCATTTTAAGACCGAGTGAATCTGCTTGCTTACGTAAATCTTGCTAAATTATCACCGATTGGACTTGCTTCTCCTCTTTATTTTACCTATTTGTTACGTAGCGTTCCTTGCCGAACGAATAACCCATTTGACTAGAAATCGACTTCCCTCTGGGAGCGCTAATTTGAATCTTACAGACTGCAATGCTTTTTTGCGAATTAATATAATTTTTCTACGACCACTACTAAAGGTAGGCTTTTTAGGGCTAGCTTTTTTCACTAAAAATGACGTTTTATAATTCAGCGTGTTAAAAGTGAAATCAGCTGTTTACTTTTAGCACATGTGTTATAAAGTAAACAGCTGGTGTTGAATTTAGAATTTCGAACTGGAGGTGAGGTTGTAAAGTTATTCTAGTTGCTTCTTTCCTTAGAAGTAAAGTGTTTTTTAAATAATTAAAGCATTATGTAATGAATAACGTAAAATGTGTACATTTATAATTACCTTTGATAACTAATTTTAACAGCTACCGGCTGCAGAAACAGTCACCTGCGCGTCAAGGCCATCTCTTTACTATGACATAAATTATAACTGGCATAAATGCAAACCTTTGTTAAATCGACATTTATGGATTAATAACAGTAAATTTAAGGCCGTAGAAAAAATATTGTGGGCAAACTCGTGCTAAAAGTGTTTATGCACGGGCCTTTGGCTTCGTTTCATAATTTTCATGTCTCGTGCATAAACATCCACTTTTAGCAATTGTTGCACAAATGGCTATTATAATATAATTCAGAAGTGGTTCGCTTAACTGTTCCAATCTTGTTAGAAAAATATTTTTGCTTATTTTATATATAATTATGAACTCTTCCTCTATGATCGGACTTACTTTGTCGTCGATTGGAGACCATTTAACGGCAATAGCAGAAATTGTAGAGCTACACTGTTACAGGATGCTGTGCCCTTATAGAACGACTATTTATTTCTTTTAGAATATGAATTAGATTGGATGAATGAACTGATCCAAATAATCGAGAAATACAGACTGAGGCATTTATTTAGACTGTTGCTATATCTTGCCTCTAGTTCAATACTATTTTCCAAAATAAAGGTTTCAATTATTGGCAGGATTGATGTATGTTCAATTTAAAATCTAAACTAAATATAAAATAAATCCCATCAAAATACCTACTATGTTCATGTTAGGTCAAATATAAAATTAATTAAAAGGAAATTACTGTTTATAGCTTTTATATGTTACGGTATACAGTAAATGGCATGGAAAATGTAATTTATTAATTTTCTCGGGAGTTCCTTGTGTTATATTATTTAATTTTTCGATAAAATTTAAAATTTCAACAGAAGTTTATTATATTCTAGGATGAATTTAATGATCTTGCTTCAAACGACTTGTAGGTTGAGTATTGAATAAAACTGTTCAGCGCCGTAAATATAATAGATGTAAGTCTAATTTGTAAAAATCAGTCAACAGCCAACACAGGTTGGAAACGATTGCGGTATGTCGACCATTTTTAGTTTTCAACTGATATTGAATCTGCTGCCTTCCTTCTTTCAATTGAAGGGTCGTTCAAAATGTATCGAAGATCTTCCTTATTACAGTTAAAAAAAACAATTTCCCAAACCATTGGAACCCCTCAGCACCTACAGATTTCACTGAATACTTCTCTCTTAATCACAAGAACATAGATATCCGACTGAAAAAGAAAGGCTGCTTCTTAATTAGCTTTGGAACCTGAGTCTAGAAAACGTGAAAACTAAGAATGGCGGACATATCGGAATATCGCTTAAGAAAGGTGTCAATCTTTGACTCTGATTACATTCTGGACTCTTTTCTGGACACCTGAATTACTTCATTTTTTGCTTGTGTAGTCAGTTTTCACAATTCTAGCTGTAGAAATGGCTGAAAGTATTTGTATGGGATTTAATTCGAGTGAATTTTCAGGCTAAACAGGCTCCACTTCTCAATCCCTTCAATTAGTACTGATGGTTCTAGCCCTTTGTACAAACAGTTCTGAAAGACATTTTCTTTATACGTTATTTGAATGTCTAATCAGTTTTTCTTTACCACTTTTTCTTATGCAAAAAGTTCAGCACGCTAAGAATAACACTTTGTTGATTAGTCTGCAGTACTCACTGAGAGTACGCACTATTGAACCACCTAGTGGGCTGCCAGCCTTGGCTAGTTGTAGTAGTATTGTGGGGAGATTCATGCTAAGCAAGTAGGCCTTCAAAGGCCCTTTTTGACAACGCCGTGGACAAGGTCTAGGTGCATGCAGAGTACCAGGTACCTTAGTCCTACTTAGAATTTTGCCGAAGCTAGGGAGTTCCAACCCTACGAAGTGATCTTTTACATGCTATACATCGTAGTAACATGGGACCCGCAGCTTTACATAACTTTCGAATGATAGCATTTGTCATATAACTTTACTCGCAGCCCCACTTGAGGCGCCAAAATTATTATATAACAAATGTTATATGGATATATACCCTCTTGCTTATTAAGAAGAAGTAGCATCAAGAATATTTTCTCAAACACTTACCTTTCTACTTATTGAATTATTTTCAATTGACATTTCTTACTAATGAAAATATGACATTTGAAATTATGTCATTTGGTTCTTATTTAAAAAATACCTCGGCTAGACAGTTATTAAGCAATGAGACTCTCTTTCGTCCTCAGCTGAATGGGTTAATGTTAAACTTATTAATCTTCTTTGTTGTTGACGACTGAATTATTATAAATTATTATCAAATTGGCTTCTTTGGTCAATTACACCCTCTTGTACATTCAATTAAATATTCTTACTCAGTTAGTTAGTATTTGAAGGATTGGTCTGACATTGCAATAAATCAAAATAAAAATGTTGTCAAATTATTTAATCAAATGTTCTAATTTTTTTTAAAATTAATTAAGATGCCCTAAACCAAAATATGTCAACTTCTAATTATAATTTCCGAAAACGTCGAGTCCTCGAATCAATGTAAATTTAGAAAAATAAATATTCTAAATTACTCTCTAAGTATAACTTACAAATATTTCCACTAATTTTGCCGTACCAAACGTCTTATTTATTTCATAATGAAATATAAGAAATACGCACTAACCTTCTTGAAGTATCGCTTGAACCTGAGTGTATTTCCTATCATCTCCTAACTGAATGACAGCTTGTAAACACCTCCTTTGGGTTGTTCACGACCAAAATGGCTAGTTGCAGCTCTATGACCCCTTAAGATCTGGATGTATCGTAGCGGAGCATGCCAACAAACACAAACACTTCCACCTTTTACTGGTTGAAGCAAAAATTGCCACTTCAAATGGCTTCAAACAATCTTGAAGTTCTAATCTGAATAATATTTGTGACCTTTAGTCAAATTTGATCGTAAAGAAGGTTGTCTTGCTATTACATATTAAATATACAATTATTACTTTCACAATTAACTGTTATCACATGATACCCATTAGATATCTTGATATTATTACTGAGTTAATTAGCTTCTACACAGCATACTGCATTACACATTCAGTCGAGGTTTGCATCCGCATTTTTTAATTTTTAAAAACCTCACCGGGATCGAGGATCGAACTCTCGACTGAGCTATGGAGCCCGGCAGCCTTGGTTAAATCTTGTTTCAAGTAAAATCTAGTTGTCCTAGAGTTCACTTTACTATCTTTCATTAAAAAAGTTTCATTTTTAGTGGTACTTTTTCGTTTTTTCGACATTTTTCTTTCAGCTTTGCTTCAACTTATTCAGTTTCCCCTTTTTGTTCTAATTTCCTTGCTGCCACCAGACCAACGCCATATATTTCTTTTTTCGCTTACTTTACGATATTCATAGTAAAAACTGATTGATGCCGAATATTAAAATATCGTCGCAGATTAAACTACAAGTTCTGTGTTTGTAAACATGGTTAAGTTCAAACAACTATCCAATCAGTCCTTAAAATTGCCAACTTGTGGAAACTGACTATGCCTTGTAGAAGCAACTAATACAAACCCGGTTCGATTTACAAGCCGCGAAAGGAGACACCATTTCTTAACCTTCCCGAACTAAGCAAGTCAAGCCGCCGGAGGGCGTACAAAAACATAACCCTCCATCAGGGCAACGCCACCGTCGGATTTTCCGACATTGTCGCACGGCCTCACCGGTTAGTTTCTGAAAATTGGCAGCATTTCTCATTAAGCTCGCGAGTGATGTAGGCAAAATGAGCTAAACTGCTCTTCTGTGTCTGGAGCCGGGGGCATCAAATGTGCTTTACGGCCATCGCCTCGCCATAAATTTAGTGGAAGAGGGAGCCCGACTGCCCACCAACTTATCGCCCGAACTCGAATAAACACAGACTAATCTACATTGTTGCAATCTACCGAACTTTACTGCTAATATTAAATCTACTGGGTAGTGTACAGCATGAGGATACGTATTAATTAATGCGCCGGAGACCACTGCACCATGACGGCGTATTTGTCTGAATTTAAACAGTAAACACTAACCTTTTGGCTGAAATGTTAAGTGGGCTTCTCGGCGGGCAGTTTTGGAAAATAGCGGCAAATGGAAAGCGATTCGAAGTGTGTATCAGTTTGGTGCGCGTTTAACTAATTTAATTCGCAGTTCTGTATATGAATATTTGTGACTGCCCTATTAATTAGTAAAACATTAGGGGCAGCAGTAAACAAAATCAAAGTTGCAAAATAATATGCGTGTAGATTATAAAAGAGGGAAATTTTGAAAAAATATGATTACCCGTGTTTCAAAAACTACATGATATACGTTATAGGAAGTGATTATTAAGGCAGCCGCGAAAAATCTATGCTAAAACGAAAAGCAGCCATAAAGACAATTTTTTATCGAAACGTTCAGAAAGTGAAGCAATACGGGTATATTTGAATATATTTATTAATTTTTTTACCGAATCCGAAATTAGCAAAAGAAAATTTTATTAACATTTTTCAGGTGTTTAAAAAATTGTGTGCTCCATTTTCACTAAGATATAATTAATGGTTACCTTAAGCTATTTTTATTTTTTAAATTGTAAATAATTCAAAGAATATCTTTTGTGTTTCAAATTAAAGTTCTATAGAGATTTATTAGGTCCTATATTATTTTTGTAAAACTATTTGAAACAAGACGTTTGTTTAGCCCCTCCTTTAGGACGTTAAATTTCAATAAGACGTCTGGTACGCCTTAGCATTGTTAAAAACTATTTACCCTGTTTATTTAAACAGTATGCATGAAACACTTTTACATACACAATTTTGGTTACGAACGTATGCTATTGACCAATAACAGGAAGCTAGTTCGCACCTGTATTGTTCTCATATAAAATCATAAAGACAACCAAAGAAAACAGGATAAAAGCCTAGAATAATTGGTGGTAAAACCAAATATAAAATAATAATAGACAACGTACAGGCGATATAGTTTAGGTCTCCTTGCACTACATTTAAATGGTAGTAATTTTTTTGTATTTTTACAAGTACTTTAAACAACATTAAAATAATGCCAAAATAATTGTCATTAAAACCTCGAACGATAAGCTGCATTCAAATTACGGCCCTGTAGGCGATTGCATGTATAAAAATACGGCGCGCTTTTACATTCACAAGCGAACTCTCTTTTAGAGCAATCAACTTATGTCGGTATTAGGTTACCTGGAGACCGGGATCTCATAAATGCAACGTACCCTCGAATTGGGCTCGTATTGGCTTACATCACCAAACCTTGGAAGGTATGACGCGTGGAAATTTACCACGTACGATGCGGAGGAATCCATGGCTGCTACTCTAATGCCACGATGACTGCTGACGTTACAATTATACGTAATTACTTTTCAATTTGTGTATTCAACCTGTGCAGGATGAAAATTGCGGTTTCTGGACACGCAAACGCTGTTTCCTACATATAAACTGACGCAGTAACTTTTACATTGCAAGGCTTTCTTCAGTAGATTCTATTTATTTTACAGTAGGCAATTTCACAATATGCACTAGGAGCCACTTTCCAACGTGCGCCCTTAGGCTGGGCACGCATGCGACTGCTATTTATCGAGAAGCAGTTTCGAAGTTGCGATTATCGATGTACCCGCGAAATCGCGCTTTGCAATTCGCTCGCGGCACAGAGTCGGACTCGCACTTTTCGTTATGCTAGATTGCAACGTTTAAGCTTAATTAACAACAAACAAGCATACAAATACAACTGGCTATATCTATAAACATTAAAATAATCCAAAAGGAGGCCAGATTTCCGTTACATGCTAAACAAAGACTTAAAGGTATTCAATGAAGTTATTTGCAGTTAAGTCACCCAGCCTTCTCAGTCCACTGCTAGACGTAGACCTCTGGCAAATACTCTGAGCGCTGGTTTAATATTCCTTTCCTTGATGTTAATTCTTCATGTAGTGGTTTCTCTTCTTGTCGATTTTTGTATAATTCCTTATAAAACTCATCCACTATCTGTAATATTGATTTTTCCTTCGTCTTTGCGATTTCTGAGCTTTTATTATTTTCTGGCTTCCTCAAATAAGTCTTCTTTTGAGAACTTTTTTTCTCCTCAACTGTCTGTTTCATTATATCCGCATTATAGTTTCTAATGTTATTTTTGATAACTTATTGTTGTATTCATTTGTCTTAATCCCGCTTTATCGACATTACCGTTGCTTCTCATTTGTCTTCCCTCCTTCATCAATGCTTTTGTCTGCTGGGGGATTTTATCATCTTTCCTGTTTCTTGAACTGTGTATGTAGACAGTACAGTTAACTGCAATTTCCAAAACGTTAGGGACTTTAAATATGTATGATAAATATGCCAAAATCGAGCATATTTAGAAATTTTAGGTTTGTGACTACAAAAGTAATGAAAATATTTCGAGTTTTATGACTACTAGTTTGAATCTCTTTCAGACAATCATTTGTCTTATTGTCTTTTGGCTCCAAGATAGTTGCAGTTTTTGACATGCTGATTTTACACAACAAGCTTGTTCTTCATCATTCTTGGCTTTTGCAAGGATCGTAAATTAATTTTTTGAGTATTTCTGATATTATGTGTGTATTTTATGTTAAGAATTCCAATTATTTTTATTTCTGCAGATACCTCCTTCTATGCCTTTCTCATCATGCATCTCTCTCTTGCGTCTCTTTTAATTAATATCAATAAACAATTTAAATAAAACTTGAGAACAGGCCTCAGTAACTCTTGTAAAATAATATTCAACTGCGAAAGACAATAGGAAGGGCCAACACGTATGAAAATAAAGACGGCATAATAATCTCTGAAAAATCACAAATTGTGCAAGTTATGGAAGAATTCTATCAAGCTTTTGATTCTTCAAGTAAAGAACAAACATAGAGAAGATACTCAGTGAACTGGAGGACTACGCTTGCAAAATATGACACAATATGAACCTGAACAAAACAAAACTACTTATGTCCAATAGCGACAAAGAATTTCAGGTAAAAGGAACGAACATAGAAGCATTTCGAGAAGACATCAATTTTGGTCATCATATAACAACGTGCAATCTCAACCACACTTCAGAAATTAAATGAAGAATAAGACTCAACAGAGCTCGGAAACATCGCATACCTACATGTTACAAAATCGCGTTATTCCCATTAGCTTTAAATGAAGAACATTTGACCAAATCCATCATGCAGGTGATCTAAACCATGAAGCCTCGGGGGTAAGTGATATATTAAGAAGGCATATGCTGGAAGTAGGCTTACTGTAAAAAATAAGGAATACATATATTAAGCAAAGAAGGAGTAACGGATGTCGTCGAACAACTTAGCAAACGGAAATGGAGTTGGGCTGGACAATACGTTTAGTGCAATGAAGACGTGGAACTTTAACAAAAGATAGAGTTTTGTGGAAGGAAAATGGGGTCTTTGTTCAGCAGGGTACAAAGCAAGACTAACAAACAAGAAGAAGATTCAATAAAAATGGCACACAATTTTGATATAAACAATGTAAGTGTCATTTAGACATGTCATCTCAATTTTATATATATACAGGCTGTCCTTGGAAAATACGCCAACTGAAAATATTCAACTCTAGGTAATATTTTAACATTAAATAATGGCTTTAGGTATTTATAGTTAGCAAAGCTTGAAAAAACTGTTTTGCTATATCTAATCTATTTTCCCAAAGTATATATGTATACTATGATATTATACATGATGTAAGACATTTCTGACTTCTGTTGAAGAGCAATCTATAATATAATTTTCCTTAATGTGTGTTTGTCTGTGGCACAAAATAAAATCTCACGTTCCGGCTTCACAGATGTTTATATTTGTTTAGGTTTTGTTTTTCTTATCTTAGCGCTCGGATCGGAGCTTGACCTTTCGCGTATCCTATTTCACGTGCGCGTTGCGCGCACTTTGCTTGTGTATTTAAAAAGAAGATTTAGCTTAGATCTGATATTAACAACTTCGAAACTATAGATTTTCTTTGTGGCTTTCTGGTAATGAAAACAGACCATAGGCATTGCAAATAATAATATGTTGAATACCAAAGTTATACGCTAGCAAATTTCCGCTTCAGTAATTGTTGTTCATCAACCAAGTTGTGCCAAAGGAAGGGAGAGCTTTGTTTCTCGAGGATACAACATATTTGTAGTAGCTGAAACTGAAAACTAAGTAGAAGGTTAAGAACAGATAGACCATTTGAAACATCAATTACGTCAGAGTTAAGCCACAAAGTTTAAGATGTTTATTGTTTATAATGACGTGCTACGTTTTTTTGTATTATTAAAAAAATTACCTACTGTACCTACTGTAGATCTCAGAGTGACGAAATTACAAGCAAATTATTGGAAAAACAAAAATGCCATTGGATTGTGCATTACCGCACATGTAACCTGCAGACAATTTTAAATAAAATCTTACGTTAATTTCCATATTACTACGTAAAACAACCTCAAACTAATGTTAAGGTGCTCCAAATAACCTTTTGCTTTATGTGCATGAACAACCAGAATTATAGTGTGTAGTTGGGAAAATAAAAACAGCGAAATCGTACCAAGACTGCGGTCAGTTTGATATGCTACCAGCACTTCCCAGAAAGATGTAGAGTTGTAGAAGCTTACAGTTATTGTGCAGAAATAAATATCAATTGAAGTCACACGTAGTTTTGGCAGATAGAGATATCCCCGCTAGCAGTATTGACTTCACTGGCTTGGACGTCCAAACGTTGCAATAGTAGGAAATACGATAATACTTTAAGAAGAATTATCAATAATGTGGGAAGTATTTACACATTTCTGTTCTTTTATATAGAGAGCGAAAGTATCTGGTGAAATTGCATTCACATGTTAAACAATGTGACAAAGTAGTACATTTCAGAAACAACACCTTACGAGCTACTAGATTTTCTTCAAATTTGGACATTTGAATACACAGAAGTTAAAAATATATGTGATTCTCTTCTTTCTGGTGAGGTTCTAAGTAAGTGTAGTTGTATTATGAATTAGAAATTCGTTCATTATCAGTTTTTCATGAATGTTTCAGAAAAAAGGTGAGAGCTCGGGTCACATTACAACTGCGTCAGATGTTCTTCCAAATTTTGCTTAATTTTTCTAATTTAATCAGTCCTATATGTTTTCTAATGATAAAGTTAGTGTTACAATCGCGTAAAAGGTATGCACCCTGTGTATACTATTTCAGTAAATGTTCCCTTAAAGAGAGAAACTGATTTACACAGTTAAAATAATATAGTGAGTTCACCTTGTGGTCACTTTAGCTAAAAGAATATAATGAAGATTTTCAGCAACAATTTACCTTGTTTGCATGTTTGCATCCCTTTCCCTTCCTTTGTACTCCGTTACGTAAAAGGCTATTTGCTCCAAGTCGATCCCGATAGCTGAAGCACATTTATAGCTGAAATATTCGCAACGGACCATGTTTATTTTCGAAAGAATGTGGGAGCAGATGGAGCCGGTTCATTTGAATAACCATGATTAATAATAACGAAATCGTTTAACATTAATTTAGCGCCGTATTAAACGAGTGCCTTTGAATTTAATTACAATATGGAATCTACGGTCGCGTTGCGAGTGTGCAGGTTCCATTAAACGTCCTAAAATAACACTACCAAACACATATATCCCGTACAAATGATTCTTTTGATAAAGAATAATTAAACAGGCAAGTGGAATACTTATAAAATAAAGCGCTAATCTGACCCTTTGAGTACTTTGTGAAGTTAGCTACAATAACACAAGCAAGTGGAGGGTTTGGGGTGCAAGACACCGTGAAATTACACTAGTGCGGGTTAGGGAAGTTCCCTGGGGCAAGCGGTCCAACATCCATCTCCCGGGTCACTACCGGACTCGCCGGACAGACCAAATAAACGTGCAGTGGTACCAACATATCTTGTTTGACTGAACATTGTTGTTTAATGTCGGTCGGAATATCTATAATGAAATATTCACGCAGTAAATTGTGTAAATACCGAGAATTTAATCGCTATGCTACCGCTACAAAGCCATTTACGATACCTTTAATACCCCGTGGTTGAGGGCGAAACTCTGGAAGGTTTCGAATATAAAACTTGACCTTTAGGAATTGTAAGTTACTCGCTGAAGCCTAAAAATTCTTTACTCGAAACTTCTTATATATTTCTTTAAAACGACTGCGCCATTTTTTGACTTAAGCAGTTAAACTTATGAGTTGCTTTTGCTTTTTTCTCACTTAGGTGATGATTGAACTGACTTTTCTTGATAGTCTTATTGTTCGAACAGGTTTTTTAATAACGACAGCGTGAAGCGGTCTTAAGGTTACTAATGCACTTTTTAATGGAAATCTTAAATGTGGACTCAAATGTATTGTAGCTAGTAATAGACTCTTAACATATACTAAGAAGGAGAGGATGAAGAAGAAAATTAATTAGATCAGCAACATTTTTCTATAACTTTAGTTGCTATCCTTCAATGATAAAGACGCAACTTGAAGAAGAATAATATTTTCCTTATTAGTTATATCCTATCTTTATTCATAGGACATTATTTATAACTATAACAAAGGCAGCTTCTTTCTGTTACTTCAGCTTTTAGAAAAAAAGTATGTTTGAATTCTAGTAATGATGTGTAATTAATAACTAAAATATATTAAAACAATTCAAATTATTTGTCTGGTACCTACCTTTTGTACGAGGCTCCCAGTCTTGCTCTACTTGCCTTGCTAACATTTTTTAATACGTGACACATCTATGAATATGTTCTTCGTATTCGTCACTATCATTGCCAGCGTGTACTGGAAATAAATACAAATGCATAATTAAAATAACGTTACAACCCAGAAAATATTATACAAATGTTTGAAAAAACGCAGTAGAACCGATATGTATTTTGTTTCGAGCGATGATATGTTTGGAATTTCTCAAAAATGTTACGTAGTAGACATCTTTTGAAGATATTAACTTAATCAGAATGAGCAAATAAATAATATCTACGTAGCAGAATATGAGAAAAGAATACATCGTTTGGGTTTACAAATGCAAAGGCGAACAAATCATATAATATGTATTTTTACTTACAGAGATAGACTAAACAAAAATTCAATTTTGACAAGTACTTTTGCTAACACTGAAACAGTAATATAATAGTTGGAATGAGGGTTGGCAACAGTTTTTTTACTGTTTAAGACTTCTTATATTAAGTTTCTCACATTTACCTACGTGTTTTTACTAGCGTAAAAAATTATCTGAAAGTTCACTGTTTATGGGTTATTGGAGGATGTATGTTCGTTCAATTTGTGGGTCAACTTTAGATGCTTTAGATACTATACCACATTGCTGATGGATGCATATATGTGCAACACACCTTTTCACGGAATAATACTTTCAATTCGACTTATAATTCTTTTGTTAACAGCAGAATTTAGATGTCATGACATATTAATAGAAAAGACAAAAATGTACATAGTACTATGTAGCTGTGGAAGGGGATGGAACTGAATTGAGAGTAGCATTTTTATTCACTTAAAATTTTATTTTAATGTTTTGACGGAAATGTTCGGACGGCGAATGGGCGATGGCGAATCGACTACGGCCAATCGGTGATAGATAATCGGCGATGACGAAATCTCTTAAACTCGCTGTAGAAAAATATATACTGGACAAATTAGGTATTGACTGTAGGACAAAAGAATAAGAAGGACACGATTACTAGGTCTCAAGTCTGGAATTAGTCTTGGCTTCCTTTTCAATACTTTTAAGGCGCCAAAATTAACTATAGCGTCACTAGATCGACCTATTGTTCCTTTTTTCTATAAGATTTATAAGTGGGTAAAACATCCGAACATATTTTTTAAACACCCTGTGTAAACGTATGCTGCGCCTGCGTTTCTGCGTCACCTTTTACCCATCGCGGCTTTTATAACGCTGCGATAAGCATGCCAACTTATCCGAACATTCACTTAGTATTTACGCTTAGCGTGATAAAGGTGAATTTAACTAGTGTGTAATAGAACTAAGCTAATTTACCAGATCTTAATGGTTTTTGCATAAAATGTTTTACAGGAAATAACAAACAAAACTTATTTTCGAAATTCTACGAAAGAATACACTAAATATGAATGAATTTTATACGAATTTTACATATTATTAGCTTGTAGTTAAAGCGAATGCTAATCTATTCAATATGAAGTTATTAATGAAGAATGTAATCATGTAGTACACAGCTCAAATAAGCAACAATAAATATGTAAAATCTGACTTATAGTAATTGCTAATTGCTTATGCATTAAATTTAGAAATTTCAATTCCTTAAGTAGAGCAGAGTCATCTAAACGACAAGTTAAAAGTAGAAACCATTCAAAGTTCAGATTTATTACGAATATTAAGGACAACCCTTGGACAACAAAAATCATATTCAGTCAATCCTCTATTTAATTTTTATGTATTTAGTGTATGATTTGGTTTTATTTTGTTTTATTTGCTCCCCGAGCAATTAATATAAGTTTCTCTTCATGGAAATTATTTCTTTTAGTTGTTGTTTCTGTATTTTTTTTAAATCTTTTCTTCCGAAGAAACATCTCTTAACCTTGACTGCTGAATGTGTGTCAAGCTGTGCTAAAAGATTTAAGATTCGCTATAAATACTATGAAAACATACAGTGGAAGAGGAATTCGAAGATTAACGCAATAACTCGTTAGCAATACTTTTTTAATTGTAGTAAATCTGGTTAGCGTTCTACAAAATTACCGGTTGTTAGGATTCCGACACTCGTAAACATCGAGGAGAAAGTAGCTCGCTTTATGGCAGCTACAAAACGGCAGTATTTTTTAAATCCCAACCAATAATTAAAAAACAATTAATGGTACAATAACATGGTTGATTAATCGTTATGCAACGTCACAATAAAAAATAGTGTGGTTAAGATGACGAAATTAGAAACTGAATGAAGTCATTTGGAATTGCTAATGACTTCGTTCAATCGATAGTTCGTGCTACAAGAGGAAACCCAAACCAACAAGAAAACAACCTACAAACTGCTATCGCTGGCCAGCATAATTAAATATCACACACGAGCTGCTCTGCAATAATTTGCTTATTTCAACGAAGGGTAACTTGCTAAGTTACGGCATGAACTCGTGTAATAGCCCAATCGATATCCCATGGTAAATACACGCCGGCTTATGGGAGAATGGACAGGCAGAAGCTCGGCATCGCAATAAAAACCCCTGGAAATTTAACGGCACGAAGAAAAACTGCAAAAAATATTAGAGCCATATTTATCAAGGTGGCGGTATAGAAATGGAATTAATTAGATACAGAAGGAAATGTAGGGCAACGTTCTTAAAAGAATTTGGAAACCTGTTTCAGTAATTATGCCGCTATGATAGAATATGATCGAGTGATTCATGGAAACTTTCCGCATTGAGAGAAAGAAACTAAAAATTGTCATTGGAAAATACCATTTCTATGAGCCATGCAGGTTCCCCAAAAGCGGTTACATAAATCTAGTAGGATGAGAACTACCTCAGAAATCATTACTTTCATTTAAAGTAACGTCAAAAATTGCATTCACATAAGTTTTTGACGTACAATTTCCAAATTATATAGCATTTTTATGACTTGCAAATTGGTGCTTTAGTTATTTCATACCGTTTATTACCACGTAAAAAATGGAGGAAGTAGGTAGAACATTGATGCTAGGAAGTAATATAAAGATCAAATTTGAAACTAAATTGCTAATGAAACATCGTTATGTTATCAGTTAGAAAAATTTCTCTATATTAATAAAACCAGCTGTGCTGCTTTCGTATTTGATGCTATCTGCATTAAGTTTTTTTTTAAACTTCTAGACAGTTTTACCGTACATCAGACAACCGCTCTAAAGAGCTTTCTGCCTGACGTTTTTCCTACGTTATTACCTCCAGTAGCAAGTTTATTTAATTACTAATTTTATATCTAGCAAGTTACTTAATTATTAGTTTTGCAACTTTCTACAAAATTGGTACCTTGTCGCTAATTCATTTCGTGTGCTCCAAACTACGTGTTCCCCGAATAGCTTTTTACACAAGAATTTTTTCTAAATTTCTCAACTTACCATTGTGGTTAATATATAAAACTTTTTTATATCGGCTCATCTGTATACTTTGTTTTTTTTTCTATACTTTTTAAAATGTACTCAAATGATTACTACGTTTTATTTAAACCTACAAGGAGATCAAAAATAAACTTCATCGAGGGAACCATTAAAAACAATAAAACTTGCCTAAACGTCTTGTTTAGCTTATCATTGGGGTATTCTAATGTCGATTTTTAATTTAATCCCTAAATATCTAAATTACATATTTGTGTAGTTTATTAGATTGTGTTAAAGTCACATGAACTAATAATATAGTTAATTGTAGTTCAAATGTAGTTCGATAAAGTGTAGTATATACCGTGATTATATTTTTTATGGGTTCTCCAGCTCAATTTAATTTTTGATCACTCTGTAGTAAAACCTCACTAGAAGTCTCGACCCTTAATGATTATTTTGTAGAAATTTTGAGAAATTATTCAACAATCACCAAAAATAGTTTCTGTGGGGCAGTTACGAATCGGAGTCACTAATTAAATTTTAAAAATTTGCAGCTGTTACAATTTTTAAATCTTATTTGCAAAATAGAACCTTTTGTGTCAAATTCAATCATGCATTATCTGGAAAAACAAGGATAAAACCTTGGGCCACTTTATTTTTATTTATTAACGATTTAGTTAAAACTTTATACTAAAATATACCGAACAACTCTAACATTTCGCAAAATGATTTGAACCAAAATTTTCAGTGGAGTAACCATAATAAACACTAATATTTCATAATGGTACTCCTTAAAAATGTGGAGTTACTCATAGGTATCTGAGTTTTATAATAAGAAGCACTATATATTTTAGACAATTTGATACATTACAGATTTTGTATTACACGTTAATACGTAGTAAACTGGACTACTGAAGTGTACTGTAGAATAACAAACAAATCAGTACGATACAGCTATATTTTAGAAAAAATGCAAAATATATTTTAAGATATATCAAAAAATGGAAATGATCTTTGAAATAGTTCTACAGTAATGTCTTTATTTTGTCATTGGATTTTTTTATATTACTTAATACTGAAATTGGTTGCAATGATCTTATGAAATTATGTCATTTAAAAGCACCTGCACATAAAATTAGACGAACTTCATTATTGCAATTATATGTTTAGAGAATTATACAACATAGATATTGATCGCTGATATATTCACAACTCATTATATGCGATTTATAAAATTATTGTGTATTATAGTAAACTAAATCAGTAAACCAGCGAGTTGCAATAAATTTTTTACTTCTCTAGTCTAAAAGACCAAGGAGGTATTGTAATCGCGAAAAAAAGAGGTTTTCGTAATTCCGTTTGTCTATCTGTCTGCATCTTGTTTGTGAAAGACGATGTTTTTATGCAGATTATAATATGTCTAGATAGCGTGGAACCGAGGAAATTTCGGAAAAATATATACACGATGAGCACTTTAAAAAAAATTGTATATTTTTGCTTTAACTGAAAAATAAATAAAAGAAGTCATTTACACATAGTTCAGGCTCTACCAGTGATGCAAATGGGACCAGGTCCACTTGCTAGGTAATCCCTTTACAGATTTAGGCCCTTGTCCTGTGTGAGAACATACGGGGAGCGTTCAAATATAAGTTATAATTTAATATTTATTCAAAAACAAACATAAAGACTCTAATGTAGATCATGTTATTTTTCTACATAGTCTCCCTCCCTTTAAATGGACTGGTGCTATATTTCTAGTAGCGTCTGTATTCCACGAGAAAAAATTCTTTTTTGCTGTGACACATACATTCCAGAACAGTTTTGATGACTTCTTCACTAAAAAGATTTTTTTTCCTCTCATAAACTGTTTTAAGTCTCTAATCAAGTAAAAATCTGATGGGGAAAGGTTCAAACTGTATAGCAGTAGCACAGTCCATTTTAATTTATGGAATGTAGTCATCATAGGAGCATTAACCTATAAGAAGGAAACAGAGAACTCGCGTTTTCTTCCTCGCTACCTTTACTGATATTTAATGCAGAAGCAATATCATTTACCTTAATTCGATGACCGTTTCAAATATAATGTCATTTTTCTGTCAGCATTCTCTTCTGTGGTCGACGTTTTTGAACGCCGAGAAAGTTGTGCATTTTCGACACGTTTGCGGCCATTTTTAAACGCTTTGTAAACGCCTATGTCTGACAGTGCTTGCTCATCAAACTGTCTTTTAATGCTTTTATAAATTTCTGATGGTCTGATACCTTCCTTAGTAAGAAATTTACTAATAATGTGTTGTTCGATGATTGAATGCACTTCCATTTCAATAATGTTGTCAAGTTAGAACTTGTTCCAGAGCATTAATTAATGTATACAAGTTCCGTGAATGTCTTTGTCTTTTGGTGCGTAATTCAAATTATAATTCATATTTGAACGCTCCTCGTATTGTGATTGTGGTACACAACACACAATATTTTCATATTCTGATAATAAGTAATAAATAAATAAATAAAATGTGTCTCTTCCAAATACTTAATTTTTGGGATTAAATCCTTTCATTGTGTTACAGTTAGCAAACCATACCTATTCTCAAATGGAAAATTAATAGAAGTTGTAGCTAAAATTTGCAACTAATATCTATCAAGGTTTGGTATTCTCTCAACTACACTACACTAGATATTGGTTTTATAACAAACAAGAAACAATAACAGTAACATTTTCACGTTACAAGTAGCTACTGCGGGCTCAGACAATTCAAATAAAAATTCGCTGATTAACAGGATAACTGAACTAAAAAGATTAATTGGTATATTTGATCTATTTGTTTTGTGTGTCGACGAATTTTAACTTTTGAAGTAGGTGGAATGACGGCATAGCATTCCCACCACCAAGTATTTTGCAAAGTGAAAGTTCTTAAGATATTTCTAAACCATAATACATTTCAATTCAAGGTATTTTTCCAATTTTTTACTAAGAAAGCCAAAGAAATCTATTACGAAATCATTTTCCATCATTTTGGCTTTAGAAGTATATGCTTCGCACCCTGAAGTCAACTTCTCCAAAAATAAGGCAAATAATTACGTTTTTCCATGAGATAATTATAATTCTAATTGTAAATTACTTCATGATTTGTTTCTTAAAATGGCCTAATTTAAGAAATTTAAGAAATCGTCTTGCTTGCAAAGCAGTCGACTTTTCAGCAGTTTCCTTCATACATTTAAAAACTTAAACGAATGCCCTCAGTTTACTTATATTCTTTGGGTTTAAATTAAGAGAAAGTAAATTTTAAAAAATGCACCAGTTTAGTTTTTGTTAACTTTTTTAAAATATGTAGTAACTATTTTAAGTCCAATAGGAAGTAAACGTGATGGTGTATCAGCTTAAAGATCTCAAGATTTATTACTTAAAATCGTGTAAGATATATTTTGTTCAAGCATTAACAACGAATATTTATCAAATTAGGGCCTTGTCTCAAGTTATACTTAGCCAGAGGTTGATGACGATGGAAAAGTTAATACTAACTAACATCATTGTCTATATTTTCTGAATGGGTTCTAGGAGAGATATATATCTTTATTCAGTAGTACAGATTGCAAAGTGTTACCATCTTAAGTCAAATCGAGAATCATTTTTAGTGTAAAATCGTCTTAACTATCTCAAGATCTCTTTCTTAAAATTGTCTACCGACGAGTCTAAGAAAACGTCTTGCTTGCAAAGCACTTAATCCAGAATTGAAGAATCAGCAGTTTCTCGAACAACTGGATATTGTTGTCATACCTGTAAGGTTGGACGAGGGGTTTAGTATTGAACGATGGCTTTTGCAGAAAGGGATATTTTCCGCTAATTACCTAATATTCATTAATTTCCGATAGGAGAGTGTGATTGGGATTGGTGGAACGGGTTGCCAACCGAAAAAATGAATTTTATTAAAAATCAATACTTACATTTGCGTGTTTTAAAATTACAGATTGAAGCGTCCAGTTACAAAAGTCATGCGCGAAAAGAGTAAAATGCTGCGGACTAATCACAAAGAATATAAAAAACACAGACGTGTGGCGTGGGTGAGGGCTGGGGGGAAACAGCATTCAGGGGGCTGCTAAAGCTGGCGGGTTGAATCGTTTTGTTCTCCAAACTGATTTTCGAACACACACTCATTTGAACAACAGACAAAAGCTAAAAACCAATAGTCCTTCGTTTTCATTTATTCACTGGCTCGCGTTGTGTTGGAAAAGGTTTTTTGTTTGTTTGGAAGCGGCGCGGGGTGCGATGCAGGAATTGCAACCCCGTTGATTAGTAGCGGCGCAACTGCTAGGGGAGGCGAATTCGGGCTGTAATTATCATAATTATTTGGCGACTGGACGTAAACTGATGATATATGTCTAGCTTAGAAAATAAATGGTTCTCCTGAATTGTGCTCGCCGACCGCGTCCGTCCTTTTGAACGCAAACACCCTGCACCCTGGTTATCGCTCTCATTTCAAGTGCAAAAAGTTTCATGCATTCTGCACTGACTGGAAACGTTAAATTTATTGGATATTTTATTCAGATGTGCACTCAATTCTATATTAATATAGTTTTAACATGGTAGATTGCAGAAACTTAACAATAGAACGTGACACAACGTCCTTCTGAAAGGAAGAGAGTCTTCATCCTTCTTGCTGAACTAAAGATTCTACCCTTAAGGAGCCATGAGATGGCAGACTAGCTGCCTCCACCTACTTCGTGTTGACACAAAACTAGGTACCTAAAGTACAATAACTTAGAAAACCAAACCCAACCACAACAGAAAAATATAAAATAAACGCATACCCACTCTAAGGGTAACAATAGTGTAAATACAGGTTAAGCTAGAAACTGCGCCTACATGGATATTATCAATTTATTAGGAGACAAGTAGAAATATTCAAAAACATATAACAAAAAACAGCAACAAAGTATGTGGGGTTTCCAAATAGGGAAGAAAGAAAAAGTCTTCATGATTTGACTAACTAAAAATATCTTCAAAAAGCCGAAGATGCATCGCTAAAAGTAAAAACGAAAAAATGGAAACTCAAAAGGAACTGGTCGAAGTTATTTTATAAAATACTAAAAGTCTTAAACGCAAAAAATCGCGCTCCACTAAAACAAATTAAAGACAGATGGAAAAATATTAACGGACATCGATAACATATTAGCTAGATGGAAAGAGTACTTCCAAGATGTATCATCATCAGGTCCTATGCAAATAGTAAACCAAGATAAAGTAAGATTGTTACCACTCAAGATTGTCACCACTTTAATATTTTTTGGAATACAAAAACGATCCCGAGGAGTGGTATAGTGCAGTGATAAGTAGTACCATTATTTAAAAAAATGACACCCAAAAGTGTGAGCTCTTTATTAAGTGTGACTGGGAGGAAGCTTACAGAAACCACACCTCATCGATTGAGTGACCAAAAAAAGGGATTTCACCCTGAATATAGCACTCAAGACTATATATGAAATGTGTGCTCTTCCAAAGTATGGAGATAATAGCATCTGTGAATAAAGAAGTCTACCTCTGCCTCATTCTAACAGATGTTTCAGTACTCAGTAGGTTCTCCACAGGAAGTGACTACCGTCTTGTTGGGTGTGACATTAAAATTTAATACAAACTAGCAAGGAAAAGATGATACCAATGAAGCCGCTCAAGTTTGACACTATTCGATTGGAGAAAAATAGACACATACCAAAATAAAGTTGCTACTAAAATGAAATTTAAAAAAACCGAGCAGAAAATAAGACTATAAACATCATAGTTACCATGTTTCTAATTGAAGCAGGAAACGAAGTAGCAAAAAGGGAAATGTAAAAATGGCTGATTAAGAGACAGCACAAAAACCCTTCAGAAAAATACGTAAAATGATGAAAAAGACTAAACAAGTTACTATGGAATTTGGAAAGACAAATTAACCGATTAGAAGAAAGAGAAAGGAACATAACGTTAAGAAAACAGAGACCAACGTTATTGAATCTATAGAAAAACGCAGGGAATCCAACATTTTAAATAGCCTAGATGGTTGAGCGCAGAAAATAGCTTTAGAAAATGACGAAGAAGAATCTAACCAAAACTCCACCAAAGTAACCAAAGAACAACTGAAACAAAAAATCATCAACTTAACATCCGAAGAACTGCCAGACATATAAAAAGACAAAATAGAGAAAGCTCTAAGAAGGACACAAACAACAAGGCACTTGGGCAGAACAACATCGCCAATAAATTACAAGGGAAGAAAGGTGGTAAAGCAGTTATACGGGCAATCAAAATCCTTTTAAATAAATGCTTATATCAGCCCAAATCCCAAATGAATGGAATGTTGCCAAAATAATTCTGCTATTTAAAAAAGGGAACAGGAAACTACTCCAGAGATATAGATCGATGACGCTTTTGTCATATCTTTATAAATATTTTAATTTCAAAGGGTAGAATATTACCAACCCATCGAAAAAGCAAGATTGCTCAAGGGATTGTCTATAAATGACTACCTATTGACGGTAAAAATCTAATAGAAAAAGCAAATGAAAAGGCTATACACAATAACTGAGTCGATTCCAGACACATAAGATATACGAAGAAGCAGCTGCCACAGTCCTTTTACATAAAAGAACGAATATAATTGCTATAAAACGCGGATTTGGACAGGGTGACCTTATTAGCCTAAAATTATTCATAGCAGCATTAGAAATCTTACTTAAACAAGTGAATTCGGAACGAAAAGGTATCGCTATTAATGGAGAAAGTCTTAATCATTTGCGCCTCGCAGACGATGTCGTCTAAATATCTTACTTACAGGAACTAAAAGAAATGTACATAGATTTTACAAGCCAATCGGAGAAGGTGGGTTTGGTGGTGAATATATCAAGAAGTAAAATAATGGCTAATATGGACGAACCCGACCACATTTTAACCGGGAAGTAGTTTAGAGAAGGTTAAGGAATATCTGCATTTGGGGCAACAAATCTTAGTAGGAAAAACGAATAGCACAGCTGAAGTCATCAGAAGAGCCCAACTGGGATGGGCAGCCTTAGGGAAGTCTTAAAAGGTCAAAAAATGCCACTCCATCTACGAAGACGTGTATTTGACCAATGCGTCCTCTCGCTTCTCTCCTACGCCACCACAGACATTAACTAAAGAAAATATGGATAAAATCGCATAAATGCGGAAAAGCATGGAATGGCAAATGCTTAACATAAAATTTAAAATGAAAAATAAATTAATGAATAGCTCAAAAGAACAGGAGCAAAGAATACTATTAAACATATAGCTTCGCTTAAATGGAGATTCTGTGCTCATACTATGAGACATGCCAACAAAAAATACAAACCTGGCTACCATGGACAGCGAAGAAATCTAGAGGTATGCCAAAACTCAGGTGGACGGATGATATTAATCGGCCTGCAAGACTAAACTGGAGAAATGAGACGCAGAATACAGAAAATTGGAGATTCACCGAAGAGGCCTTTGTCCAGAAATGGACGAACAAGGGCTGAACAGAAAAAGACCTCTGCCTTATTGACATGCTCACATCTTTTTATTGCATAAGAACAAATAACCGGAAACTAGATGCACTGCATTCAGATGAGTCATTAATCTAATATTATTTTTAACAGTAGTCGATGACACTATAAAATTGTGTGGAAACAAAATAAGAAACTTCCATCTAGGATACTATAGATTAGAAGCAATAAAAATTCAAACATGCATCTTTGTCGACGACTTTTTACCAGAGATTTTTACCAGCTACAAGAAACAGCGCAGGACACTTTACTGATGTAGAAAAATCGCTATCTTTACAAAAATTTCGCAAGTCGTCAGACAGACCTTTTCATATTTAAATTATAAATCAATTTAAAATTGTCTAAATTGAACGTAAATATCTATGCTCAATTACAACTTTGTTACTTCAATACATAGAAGTAGATCACTGCCTCTTAACAGTATCCGAAAAAGCAAGGTTCAATCTGTTGATGAAATTTTTAAGGGGAGTTGAAGAAGAAACAAAAGTGGATCGATTACGAAAGTCATTTTAAGAAAAAATCTGAAAACACCGCCCATCAGTAGATCAATCAAAACAGTTCTGGTTTGGACACGTGAACGAATGGTAGCAGACAGTTACAACAAATATGGAAAGCCAAACACAGCAGTAACAGATTTAGAGGCAGGCAAGAATAATTTGTGAGCAAGATATACCTAAAATAATAAAGTGAAGAGAACTAAACCTGAAAAAAGCTAAGACTCCATGACTCAATAGCAAAAGCTTTATATGGAAGCTCGCCACACCATTAGAGGCCCACGGCTTGTTGAGTTATGATTTTCCATCTTTCTCGGTTCATGACCACCTGCTTCCAGTTCAGTTCAGTTTTCTTACTTCTAATATCACCGAGTCTCCCCATTTACTGCTGTGTCTCTCTCTCCTCCCCCCTCTTCCTCGCATCCCATGGCCCACAAAACTTTACATCTCTGCACGTGCTCTAGTTCTCTATCCATCTGATTATTTGTGCCCTGATTTCTTGAAATGGATCATCCTCTCTCATATTTCTAGATTGTGCTGATTACTTTTGCACATAAGTCACATGTGACTGCCATATTATCATATATACTTTGCAGTTCTTCATAAAACACTTGACTTAAGCATCCACTTCTGTTGGTAGAGATCATCACTCCCTCAAACACGTACCCTTCCTTCGGGCGTTATAATCTTCAAGTCACTGCTCACTGCTTCTTTTGTCGTACCTCGCACTTCCATGAATTTAGTTTTGCCTTCATTGAATTGCAAACTCTATTGCTCGGCTTCTTTGTCCAATTTTATCCACACATCCTGCAGTTCTACTTTAGATCTTATTATTTTGGTGAGGTCATCCGCATATGCTTGATGCTTGTGATGATATATCAGACCTTTGGAATATATTCCGCTGTCTCAATCCTGGGTTTACCTCAAATGTTTCTAAGTTAATTTCCTCCACCTGCACCTTGCCCTTCGATTTTTCCAGCACCATTTCTACTATTCTTATCAGTTTATATGCGACTCCGAGCTCTTTCCTTACCGTTTATTCTTTTTTTCCAGTCTTAAGCTCGCAAAATGCAATAAACACCAACAGCAGTGGTAGATTGTGCTGAGACCTATGCATGACTATTTGCTTTATTTTTTAATAAAAATCTGATCACTCACCGATGTATGCTCGTGGAACCCACACTGTTAATAGTGCTAATCATCAATCATCGCTTCCCTATTTCGTTTAATTTGGACTTCAAACAGTTTGATAGCCTTTATATACTACATGCGAACATTTCTTCGGAATTTCTTTTTTATTCCAGACAACCTGTTTAAATTTATGTATTTTTGTCTGCAACGTTCCCGTCGCCCTTTTTAGAAGTTCTGCTGTAATCTCAGTTTCTCCTGCATTCTTGTGCGTCTTTTATCTGTCCTCTTTGTCCACTGATAACTCGGAGCTGATACGTTATTTCTGACTGCTGCCTGTCGACTTGCCATGTTAGTAACCACATTCAATATTTATTTAAAATATTTGACTCATCTTTTTAACTTTTCATTGATTCCGCCCATCAGATTCCCCTTCTTATCTTTATAGAATACTGTATTTTTATTGTCTCCTCCGTTCTC
Organism: Agriotes lineatus; assembly: GCA_940337035.1. Lineage (NCBI taxonomy): Eukaryota > Metazoa > Arthropoda > Insecta > Coleoptera > Elateridae > Agriotes > Agriotes lineatus. The sequence continues at coordinate 98,869,486 of OW679196.1, read as the reverse complement.
CTTCTTTACACTGTGGTAAAATGTTCTTAGTACTTCATTAGCAAAATGTTCTTCCATAACTATTAATTGATGTTCTCTTTATCGCATCTTCTTATCTCTGCAGATTCTTCTAAACTTCCTTTCGTGCCTCTTCTTTGTCTCCTGTGAATTGTTTGTTAACAACAACTATTTTGGTTTAGTTTCTCCTTAGGATAGCTCTTTTCCATCAAGACTACGTTCCATCATAATGCCCACTATTATTATTTGTTAATGGTTTGTTTCACGAACTTTCAATTCTACATGACAAAATGCTGTCTGGTATCATAAAATAAATAATAACTAACATTTTAATTAAATTGTAAAACGGACGTAAATATTTTAAAATCCTACATTACGTGTTGTAAGTAAAATTAATAACATAGTATCATATTAATTAAACTAAAAATGCATCGCTCGCATTCCCAAATTAATTAAAAATATAACGGGAACAATTTTCATAGATTTCACATATCGGTTATCATTGGCATGTGGTGGCAAAACTTGCATGCGACACCATACAATAAACAAACGCTGGTATACCTGTGTCAGGTTTGAGTAGCTCAAAACGTAGTAAATTTCTGTTGGCTTATATGCTATCTATGGTCACGAGTAATTACCATTATGTACATGCTAAGATGAGTTTACATTAATTTTCCATACTTTTAATTAAATTCGTATTCATGATATTCTGTATGAAGCACACTTCATAATATTATATCGTTCAAATTGAAACGTTTGTGGCGATATACAGAATAAAACTAAAGTTCTATAAATGAACAGTATAATACATTCGAGCTACTTAGCACTTGCCTTTTCACTAAAGACATAATTTACAGGGTATTTAATAATATAGAAAAATGTTTGAAGAGATGATTAACATTTCAGGAACACTCCAAAAGGTTGCATTTCTTAAGAACAAATAAATGTTGTTAAATAGAATTGCATAGTTTGCATATTCCACTCTCGTTCTGAGACATTGATCAAATTTAATAATTGCGAAGATGTGCGATATAATAAAGTTAGGAGTAACAAACCAGTTTTTTAAATCATTTATTACGATATTTAACTTTAACTTAAACGACAATCTAAATTGTGTTGTTTTGTGTTACCGTGAAAACGATCCTCTTACGATATGGAAGAAAAATGATATTTGAAGAAATGTGTGACGCTGCGAGACTGCTTGTTCGTTATAGAAATAAAATCGCTTATAAGTATGAGTATAAATAATTTGTAGAGATTCACCATTCTATTTGAAAAACTAACACAATAAATCTTAACTAGACCTCCGTATATCAACCAAAAAATTGCGCCATCATGTAGACCTCTTCGTATGCTTAAATCTGCACTTAAAGCATTGATTTAAAATACAGGAAGTGCCTTTGGTGGAAGCGTTAGATGACTCACATGGTATATAATTATCTATAAACTTGTTACGAAAATTTAAAAAAATGTATTTCAATTATATACATATATATGACGCTCTTAACATGCCTTGTAGGGCCAGAGCTTTATAATTCGGTTTCGTAACTTGGGGTCGAACAGTGTGACGTATTGCTGGCGTAACCTTTAAAATAGTGTTATTCTCAAAATTAGTGCATGAAAGTTATGGAAAATAATCATTAACGTATAAAATATCGAAGATCAAGATTGTCATCGCCCCATAACGTTATAAGAAATACTTAAGAAGTTTCATGCCCAGAAATGGAAAGTATATAGTTTTCTATTTTACATTTTTAAAGAATTTAAATTTAAAACGGTTTATTAAATTTTTAAATAAAATTGTATGTATTTACGAGCAAATTTCTTTTCTATCTCTGGCGTTTTATTTTAATATTTTAAAACTGTACTTTTCATAGTTACCTTGATCTCCTGGCATGACAGCTGAATAGCTGACGCCCCATTCCCCATAATGCATCGCGTTCCTGCGTGAAATTCCGTAGTTTAAATTTCAATTGCATCTGATAATTTAATGAAACCATTTTAAGCTTACATTATTTAAACATCTGGAGTGAAAAACTATAGCTTCAGTTTCTTAACACGAAACCTCTATGAGCCCACGACAAACCTGATCTTGATATGCTTCGCCTTAATGTATATGTCGATAAGGGTTACTTTCAAAGCATGAATGACTTCAAAACTTCAAAATTCGCACGGAAGTGACATCTTGACTGTTCGATTCCACTCCTACATTGTTTTCCCTCAGATTTAATATGACAGCCTCCCTCAATGTTTTTTCTAGGTCGTTCTCCATTTTACTTGCAGTTTGGGTATCTCCAAGATACCTTCCTCACTGTTATCTTGTTTGTCGTCCTTCCTAAATTATCTTGATAATATCCACATTATTCCCCATTATTTCTTCTAACATTTTCCTCGTCATTTTTCCATCTTCCTTCTATTGTTCTTATTATGGTTCTTTCCATCTTCGTAGATTTTCGTTCAGCGTCACATTTCGTATTTCCCGATAAATATTTAGATCTTATTAGATGGTTTTACGCACCTCTATTTAATGTTCCAAAATAAACACACTCTTCTACCTTATCAAATTCCATGCTCTCTTGGTTGTGTCTCGACTTTGAAATATCTGCCCGTCCTTTGTACTTCCATTCTTATCAGTTTAATTTAATACATTGATTTATTAGCTTACACTATTCTTCTCTTAATTTCTTTTAGTTCTTTCCCTTATTAAAACAACGACATCAACGTAGCTTATCACTTGATGACTTTTCTTCGCTATGTACCGCTCGCCTTAAATTCAGCTGGCTCTTATGATTTTTCCCATTACTAGGTTAAATAGTAGTGTTTGAAGAGGATCTCCTTGTTTTAGCTCTATTCTCTCTTTACTTTCATTTTAACATTGCTTGTAGTTTGGTTTAAAGTCATTCTCACTTCTTCACTAAATTGGGTGGAATCTCAAATTCTGTAATTACTTTGATCGCTTAGGTTCTTTTAACAGAGTCATGGGTTTTATGAAATCTAAGAGTAATACAACTGCTGGAATCTTGCACTCATAGCACGTTCTGAGAGCTTTTTTCGACGTTCAGACTTGCTCAGTTGTCGTTATCCCCTTTTTTAATCCAGTTTGATATTCTGTATTTCTCGATAGTTTTAACCTCATTTTCGCGTCTGTTGGCACTATCGTACTGTTAATATTTATTTAATTAGGTACCGAATATATCTATAGTGAAAAAGCTACATGAAATGGTTATTTGTGGCATACATGAAAAGGCAGCTGAGGAATTGCAATAAACTGCTTGCATGAATAAAGCAGGAAGTATTATTTAATACATACGTTTTTTAATTATTTTTCCTTGTACATCTTTGTTAAGAAACGTATCATTGAACATATTGTAATTTATTTAATATAAATTTTCTATAGAAAATGTTGTTTCCTGACTTGTATTTATAATAGCAGGTTAGGTTAGGTATCATATTCGAAGTCAGCTGATTAGGTTTTGCGTCAATTTTGACACAGACTGACAGTGCCATTTTTACTTTCCTCACTAGTGAGGAAAATGGTTTACCTTTCATCACTTGTGATGCAAATATCTACTTTCTTCACTAAATTGAGTGTCAGAAATGTCATTTTCACAGTTGACATTGGAAAAAACTTAGTGAAGCAACTTTTGGATTTTCTTCTTTTTCTTCTTACGTACTTGTACTTTTTACAATGCTAAATACAGGTGTCTGTCGATTTTCTAACGATCTTTTCTGTCCTTCTTTTCTACAGACTAGCTGTTTTTTATAAGATTACATTCTCTTAGTTCATTCCGACCATTACGTTAGGTAAATTTGAAACGTACACTATTACAGCAACCACTAAGCTACCTATTTCACGCAATAAGAAATATTCCGTGAGTAACTAGTAAACTACCTACTTTACCGAGAATGATACTGGGAAGAATTTAAAAACTTCTGACGACGTCACACTCATTGAAAACGCAGCCGAAGAACTGGAGGAACTTCTTAGAACGCTTGGAAAAAGAAATTAGAATCTAAGATATGTCAAGAGAAAAATTCATCGATCACAAACACAACAACTGTCCGGACATCAGACGAGTAGGACAATTAAAAGTGGTCAGTCAGTTCATCTACCTCGCGCACTCAGATCCTATGCTTCTACCCACACCATAAATCAGTAGACGTGTGAAATAGCTGGAATGGCACGAAGGACCTATATAAAATCTGGAAAGACCACGGTAAAACAGTCCAACACGAAGAAAGTATTAATCCCTGTCTTCCTATTATGCTATACGCTTGCCTAAGCAGGAAAAATCATTCCACTCAAAAACATTTCTCTTATGAAGTTTCATGTTGGATCAAAGTTCTTCGTGCTCCACCCCAACAGCTAAGAGAACAAATATATCCGTACCTTGAAGAAATAAATGAGTCACAAACTGTTTAAGAACGAATTCTCAAAATAGTTTGGCCATATAGGACGCAAGGATGACTCGTCACTATAAAGTTTGGTAGTAAGACAGGTCGAGAGTACCTTAGCCAGAGGAAAATCACTGACTGGCAGTACACTACAACGTACCACCAGAGAAGCCAGGAATAGAGAACGTGAAACATTATGAGAGAAAACTACTGAATTGACTCTACGACACCACCCTCTGTCCACCAGACAAACCCGACGAAGAAGAATATCATTCATGTTACACACGCTTGACTTAACCATAGATAGAGGAAGACAACTAAAAAACCATATATCTGTCTATATTCTATACACAATTTATCTATGTTTTGTTCACCACTACCTAATTTATTATGTGGAATTAATGAGAGTGCCCAACCATTTACTAGCGGCAGCAGTCAGATAAATCTAATGTCTTTAATTACTACGGAAATAACGTCCTAAGCCGACTTGTGAAAATAATTCTCTAAAATCTTTCCGCTTGTTTGCTCCCAATTTCCGGAAGCCGCCTGCAGTAGACACAGGTATATTGGATGCAAACAACCCTTACATAATAATCAAAATTAAATTTACTTCATTGTAAATGTCTAACATTCGGAGCCATTCATTCCCACTTTCGCTTTATGTTATTATGATAACATAAAATTCTATTCAAGCGCTTAAAAGCATGTGGTTTTTGAGGTTCCTGGACCTTTGATTTAATAAAATTTATAGGTAGTGCAATTTTAAGGCTTTTGCCAGCGCCTACATGCACTTTTTGGCTGAATTAAGGTGGAGTCCATCCCGGCGATATTTAAATTTTGCCAAAAATAATTCTCTTCCACCAATTTGCCCTCCAATTTCCGCAGACGCTACCGGGTATTAGACACCAGTTTACATTATGACGGTTGCTGTTATCGATCTCAATATTATTAACATTTGATTACATCCTTATCGAAAGTAAGACACGTGGAAAGTGCGTGCTTCAGAGGTAGCTTAATGAGCTTATGCTTAATATATGCGTTCCGTGCGTCAACACTTGTATTATATATCGAGACCGTTCTCCACTCGAAATCAAAGGTGTTTCAACGCTGCGTTAAATCTCAGATATGGCTGCGTTCACACAGTGATCGTTTTTGTGGGTCCTTTACGGGACAAATTGGAGTTGGCTGAGTAATGTTGTTCTGGGTTCCTTATCCTTTGCACTTTGGCTTCTAGCTTAACTATTTTGCATTTACTAAAATATATAAGAGCTTAGAATCATTATATTGTTTTCTATGCTTCTAAGTAGGTTATTTGGAGATTGAGAATTGTGTATAGCCAGCACTACCTAAAATGGTGTACACTCAAGAAGTATATTAATATGGTTGAAAATGAGTTCAAACAAAATAAAATGCAAAGCATATAACAATTTGACGAATAAACTATAAAAATATTAAAGCACTAACATAAGCATGATATAAAAGTTGACTAAATTTGATTTCTATAAGAATTTTTGCATGTTATCTAACCAAATTATTTAAAAGGCAATTTGCGCAAATGGAGTTTGCAGTTGAGCTAACTGGGTACAGAACTTTGAGCGCATAAAGTTGATCAATAGCCGAGTGAAATTAACACAGTATTCTATGTTTCTAATACAAAACATGATTGCCGTGAGCAACTGTATGTAATTTTGGAGAGATTATTGCTGTGCTAGCGATGAATTTCAACGAAAGAGCCCGAGACGGTTTCTTCATTGGTATTTTGAATTTTTTTAGAATTCTTGCAGGGGTGAGGTGTATTCAAATCGACTCTTGAAATAAGCTGTTTTTTATTTAATACAATCTGGGTGGTGAGCGGATGGCCCCACGAGCAAATGCTCGCCTCTCAGTCGATAACCCCTAAACAAGGGAACTCTTCCTCACTTTCGACGGGCAAAGCTAGCTACCTACCCGGCCTAAGGGCAAAGAGGGCTCATAGAATCACTTTGTGGTTAAAACAGGCCACTGGCCTATAATAAGAGGAAGAAGAAGAGAAGATAATCTGGGCGATGTAAGTAGCCACAAAGATAAAATTTAAATGAAAGTTCTCCCGGTGATACAAAAGCATCCCCGTTACGACCAAAGACATACGACAAGCCGTTGAACTAGAGCTGGAAGCTGTTTTAGCAATGATATGCAGCCAGTGACGTGACTATACCTGAATCAGCAGTAATATCCTTTATTCTTATTTACTTCAGAATAAATGTGCAACGCTTTGCAGAACTCAGAAAACAATTATGATTACCTTAAATAACTTTTCTTTTAGATTATAAAGGTTATTATGTGATTTTATTTAAGTAAAGTAGCGTCTTATTTTCTGAGAACCCACAAATCCTAGACTAGATAAGCATTCTAGATAATTTTCTTCAATTAAATACCACTTTAACGCAACAGAAGAATAGGTTTAAGAGGCGGCGAAGATTTTCGAAGCTTTTTATAACATGCATTTATGGAGTTGAATAAAACTAATAGACGAATATAATTTATTTGAAAGGAACTTATTTCACAGATGTCTAAGGTTTACAGAATAAAATTAAATTAACCTTCTTGATAAAATTATTATTCGTAAATAAATTCAGTTAATCTTATTAAATAAAATTACAATGTTACAATACAAAAATAAGGCGGTTTATTGTATAAATTAAATGACGCTCAATATTACTCTCATGGCAATTTTTAAAGTTTTAAACATCTTGCGATGTAGTTACATCAATTTGACACCTACTCCGTATGGTACAAAGATACGAATATGTATGTATATGACTTAAAAATAACTATTTTAATATCGCATCATAGTTGTTAATAGAATGTAGGAAACGGATACAATTTTGATCTTCTATTAATAGTTTTTTTTTATTTTTATGACAAATCAAATTTTAAACCAAGCAGTTAAGGTGGCGCAGACGGTATTATTATTTACTAATTCAGTAATTATATTAATTAGTAAAACAAAATATCTAATAAACACAGATGCACTTGTAGTAGCATATGAACATCAATCTTATTTTTAATAAAGTAAGTAATTATTTTGCTATGCATAGCTATCCTTGAGCTGCCATTTTTCTTACTTGCTGTATATTAATACATTGTCGGAAACCTTGCGTTTTTAATTAAATCACATGACCTTTAACCCGCCTTAATAATTTTGTTGTTTAGGTTCCGAAGAAAAAGTACAAATGGACAATTCTTGTTGTTATTATAACTGTTATTATGGTAAACAGTTTAAAAATTAACTTTTCAATGTTATTTACTTTCTGAAAGATCGAGTAATGCCAAATCAGAGGAAATACTGCTCACTATTGGTGGTGCAAAGTGATAATTATTATTATGTCTGGCAGAAATTATGTCTTCGGTGGTACTGATTGTTTGAAGCTATTTATATTCTATGGTTTTTATTGTGCTTCTTGTGCTATTTTTGGCAGAGTTAGAATGATTGCATAGAAAGCTACAACAAAAATATCTGTTTTAAATAAACAATAATTTGTTTCTTAAGTCAAAGACATGCAAAAGCTGAATTCCATGAGAACACTTTCAGCAGAAACTTTAAAGCTGCTACTTTTACCAATTGCGGTCTGAATACAGCAATTCCAATTCATAATACAAAACTTTAAAGCTGTTAAAATAACGTGTATTCATCCAATATACGAGTATAATCGTAGGTCTTCCTTTTGGCGCGCTAAATTATTGTCTGGAATTAAAGAAGAAAGTAGGTAAAGGTAAAATTATTTTTCAGTTATCAATAGCTATATAAATAACAACACTGATCCGTAATACAAAATTTTTAAATGATCACAGCACGTGTCTATGGTCTCGAAATTCAACCAATAGCCAATCATAGGTGTTCCTTTTGGAGCGTTATTTTTAAATCGTAGCTTGAATGAAAGTACACACTTTGATCTACTTGTGTTAGTAACCAAGCTAAACATATAAAACTCAAACTGATAATATTTGTAGAAGATTTCTGTGCTTCTCAATCGAAAAATAATTAATGGGGTACGGTAAGCTTCAAAATAGAGTAAAAATATGTTGTATAGGTACATTTACTCTGAACAGGTCCCTCATAGTGTGAACACAGTGTGTCTAAAACCATCACATTTTGTAGAAAAATGTAGGACTAGGGCCTAGACACTCGTTCTGAAATACTGTTGAGGAAGGGGAGCGGACGCAATCATGAGAAATACTTTGAGGGGCGTACACTGATGTGGAAGACACTTAGAGAGGGCACGAGAATAAGAAAGGTTGAGGAGGACGGCTCTAGATCTTTGTTCAAAAATTATTAGATTCTTTCTGAAACTTGGTTGTTCAAAGTCAATACTGTTCACTAGTTGGAAACCTATGAAATGTGATGATCTCGAAAAATATTGAACTTCTTCTGCACTTCACATATTAGCAATGAAGGGTGTGCGGCAAATGGAAAGTGGTCAATTGTTTGATATTTCCAAAACATCGTCTCCATACGGTGATGGTTTAGAACAACTTCCCATAGGCTATAAACAGATAGGGTGGTTTCCAGCGTTTGAATACAAGTATGGCATCCAAAGAGGAAGAACAAGATAAGAGAGGCACGTTCTTGTACGTATAATAATAAAAAAGTGGAAGAAGAATTTCACTACTCGAATACCATCATGATGAAGGAGGAAAAAATTTGTTTGAAAAGTGCAGGAGGTTAAGGTTGCGCTTCTTAAGATCTATTAGTAGTTTGTATTTAAGAAAGATTCTCTAAACAGGAATAATAGAAACTATCGAAAATAAAATATCAAAGCTATTTCATAAAAAATAAAACAAAATGTTGATATGTAGATAGTAGATAGTAGACACTGGATAAAAGGAAAATATCATAAACAATATCGAGAATTAATGTAAATCCACCAATCCACAACGTTCATAAAACGGAAATAAGGAATATGAAGTGCGTTAATGCTATACTTCCCATAACCGTTTTGTAGTCTTTTCCGACTTGTCCATTAGTGATTTAAATCCCCTCCACATACGACAGACATAGCGGATATAGTGCACCCTCGTGTTTCGATTGACCCTGTATTATAATTTTAAGCCCTTAGTCAGCGACATCATGAGAAGAATATTCAAACGGTTGATAGAAATTCATTCCGTGTGAACCGAAAGCCATAGACGTATCTTTATACAGATATCTGAAGAAAAACCCCAAACCTAAGGCACAAAAACCGTGTCAGCGTCGAACGCATCTTGAACGCAGCCCACCTCGGGAGCAACCGCGGCAATCAAAACCTCTTCGTTAAACTCCCTTCAATTTCCTTTACCGTCGGGGTAGCCACTCTGTTAATTTATATTGCACTCGGCTGATGACTCATCGAAAAGAAAAGCTGCGCGAGAGAGACGCCCAATAAATTTGTGTGGGTGCCTGAATTAAGTTCCTTTTTAAGTTGAGCGTAATTAAAAGTGTTGTGAGTCGAGTAGAAGGAATGAAATATAATTATGATGACGAGAGCACTTTTCATCAGCCACCTGCTGAGCTCTCGTCGAGCACGCACCGGTGACTTCCGATTGATTTTTCTTCATTAGATCCGCGGTAACTCCTGCCCTATTACGGCCAGTTTGTGACATCTGAAGGAGAGGGTTGATTGGGGTGACTTTTGGATTCGCTCTCCCTTAAAAAATTCAACAAGTTTCGAATTATCGCTAAACGAGATTAACGCGTGGCTCGAGGTCTCGGTTCCTTGAAGTCCTGACGTTACATCAAAAACTGGTTAAAAACAAAGTAAAGGCGAAAATAATGTCAAATTTGCTGATTAAACGAAATCAATTATTAGTAAATTATGTACGAGGTTTAAAAAAGTTAAAATTAAGAAAATTTTTGTAATTGATTTGTTATTTGAGAATGTTAAAGCTTCTGAGAGAATATTGACCGTCTGTAGTATGGAAGCTTAAAAAGGGGATATAATTTCATATATTTGACGAAATTTAGCCAATAATGGCACGCACATACAAATTACAAAATGTAAAGAGAGATAGATATCGGCTCAGAAATTGTGTAAGCTCATGTAAAAATTCTTGAGGAGTAACTTTATCACAGTTAATGGTCGAAGGACTATCATATCTATTATCTATTTTTAGCTTTTTAGCCACGCTTGAGGTGCCAATTTTTTTTTTTTTTTTTTTTTTTTTAATTAGGATTACCAGTTCAACATTTTACAATGTTATGCATGGTTTTTATAACATAGATAAATATTTATTGTCAAGTAGAAATTAGTGCGGAGGAAAATGATTCCTCTAATTTTGACGGTTTTTATTCACTGTCACTTTCTTCTGAGTTCGAAATTAAATCTTGAGGTAGTCGTCTTTTGAGCCTAATGTGAATGTTCTTGCGGCCGAGTTGTTGAAGGATATTGTTGTCGTTGTTGTGCAGATTGTTCAAAAATGTTCTTGTCGTTCTTTTGATAAATTGCTCTATCGTGTCAATTCCAAGCTCATTGTGAATTTGATGATTGCGCACGAACCATGGCGCATCAACAGCCATACGGAGTACCTTGTTCTGAAAGACTTGGACTTTTTTAATATTCGTTTTGGAAGTAGTACTCCACACAGGGCATGCGTATGTCAATATTGGCCTTAGAAGTGCTTTGTATAGCAACATGGTGCATTCCAGACGGAGTGGTGTTTTCCTATTCATAAGCGGGTACAGCTGTTTCAAACGGGCATAGCCTAGGTTGAGTTTATGGTTTACATGCGAGCTCCACGTTAAACGAGTGTCCAAATAAACTCCTAGATATTTAATTGCGTCGGTTTGTGTATTCCAATCAATTTCAGTTCCAAGCATTTTTACGTTTTGGTGATTTGGAATGCGTTTGAGCGTGAATATTTAGTTGCGCATTTATTGGGGTTTAATGATATGCACCATTTGTTAAGCCAGCTGCCTAGGATGTCCGCGGCCAGTTGAAGTTGGTAGATGGCGGTGTGGAGATCTGCGTGCTGTGTGATTATGACGGTGTCATCGGCGAACAAAGCTATTTCACTTAAGTGTGGAATGGGAATGTCGTGGACAAATACATTAAACAGCGTTGGCCCGAGCACGCTGCCTTGAGGAACTCCTGCGTGTATGTTTTTTGTAGACGATAAGGAGGCGTTGACGCGGACTGCGAATGTTCTGTTGTCTAAGAACGAAAAGATAATTGCCAGCAGATAATGTGGCAAGTCAGTCTGCAGCATTTTATATTTAAGCCCTTCTAGCCAAACCTTATCGAATGCTTTGGTAATGTCTAGAAATGCTGCTACCGTGAATTGTTTGTTTTCATATCCCCTTTCCAGTATTTCTGCGATTCTTTGTAGTTGCTGAACAGTTGAGTGCCCTTTTCTGAATCCAAACTGAACTGAAGGGATTATTTGAATTCCATCTAGTGAATCATTGAGCGGATTTGAAATTACTCTTTCAAATAGTTTTGAAAGAACGGGTAATAGACTTATAGGACGGTAACTGTTGCAATCGCTTTTGTTTTTTCCGTGCTTAAGGAACATAAGGATGTGTGCGAATTTCCATGCGCTAGGAAAATATCCTTTTCTCATACAGGAATTAAAAAGGGTGGCTAAGTAAGCTAATGCTTTTTTAGTAAGGTTTTTAAGGACAACATTGGGAATCAAATCGTGACCAGGTGCCTTTTTTAGGGGTAGAAGTTTGATATAGTTTGCAAGTTCGTGTGGTGTCGTGGGTTGGTCAAAATCGTCGACTATTGGTAGATGCGTTTCTACATAGGTCCTAATGATACGAGAGAATGGTCTGTTTTCATCTGAGATAGCTGGTGTGAAACTGTTCTCAAGGTGCTCCGCAAATAGATTGCATTTGTCTTCGTCGGAGCTAAAGTTGGCATTTTCTGTAGTTAGTGTAGGAATAGTTTCGAATTGTCGTGTTATGTACTTCGTCGCTTTCCAAAGTTGTGCACTGCTTGGTTCTATACTTTCAACATGTTTTTTATAGTTATATAGTCTGTATTTGTCAATTTCTCTCCTGATTTGGTGAGATATGTTATTTAGCTGATTCTTTAGAGTCGGTGCTTTCGTTCTATGCCATTCTCTCCTGATCTTGCTCTTTTGTTTGATCATTTCAAGAATGTAAGCTGGTGGGATGTTATGGTTAACATGTCTCTTTGGGAAACGGATAGGTTTACTTGCTAGTTGAACTGCTTCAGTAATATTTGTTGTAAGGGCTTCGATGCTTGCGTCAATATCCTTTTCATATATAAGGTGGCTTGGGTTCACAAGTCGTGTGTCCAGATTCTCTTGAAATGCTTCCCAATCAATATATCCTTTAATAAGTTTTGGAAAACAAGGGATATATAGAGGAGTAGTACTGAAGGTAATTAATACTGGAAGGTGATCCGAGTCGAGTTCAGGGATTACTTTTTGTTGGATGGGCAGATGGAAGTTCTTGGCTACAATAAGATCGAGAATGTCAGGTTGGTGATCTAATCTGTAAGGATAATACGTAGATTCTCTTGGTGCTATAACTTGTAGCTGATGTTTTACTACAATGTTATGTAATTTCGTTCCGCTGGGATTATTTGTGCGGCATCCCCAGAAGGTGTTTTTACTGTTCAGATCTCCAATAATTAGTGACGGTAGCGACGGGTGAGATGAGTTGATGACGTCAGTTTCCGTGAGCGTTTTATTGGGTTGCTTATAAGCTGCTGTTATTAACATTTGCTTATTGCTAGTTGTTTTGATGATCACTGAAACTGTTTCTAGGTTGACCGCCTGTGAAGTAATGGGTGTATCGAACTGAAGGTATCGCTTGATAATAATTGCTACTCCTCCCCAAGCAGTTTGTGCTGGTCTGTCATTACGAAATATATAATATCCGCTAATTTTAAAAGTTTCTCCCTCCGATAGGTGGGTCTCGGTCACACAAGCAATGTCAACATTGTATCTTGCTAAGAATGATATGAAGACCGATCTTTGAGATTTGATTCCATTCGCGTTCCAATTGAGGATTGTTAAATTTTGAAGGCTTTTGAGTGAGTTATCCATTGAAAAAACTAGGCAGAATGTGTTTTGTTATAAACGATTTGATTTGGGATAAGTGGGGTATTATTAATTGCTGGATAAATTGCATTATGGTTTCTAGGAGGGAAGAGTGTGGAGATTGGGAATCGGTATTGTTTGGTTGGCTGCCGAGTTGATGTGAGTTCGATTGTGCCGCTTGGCTGTAGGAGATGCTGTTCGGTGTATTTGATAAGGGGCTGAACTCTCTGGGGGTTACTCTTGTGTTTCGGATTGGAGTGCGCTGTTTTAAAAGTTCTTGATGATGGGGACATCCTCTGTAGCTTGCTGGGTGGGCTCCACCGCAGTTAACGCAATGGGGGGGATCATCTTGCTTCTTATTACAGGCATTAGGGGCGTGTTCGTTGTTACATTTGACACAACGTGGTTTAGCAGAGCAGTAGTTCTTGGTATGCCCATATTTTTGGCACCTATGGCACTGAGGAATATTAGTGGATTTTTTTCTTGCTTCGACTGTGACTATTGAGTGGAATATAGTTTTTAAATTGTAAATCTCTCGGCCGGCTTCATTTGCAGGTAATATGACTGCACATATGGGGATTGGTTTTTTGACATTATTTAGTAAGCGGGTCACGGTTGTTACAGGCAGTTTCTTTGCTAAGAGTTCCTCTTTGATTTCGGCGTCCGTGAGTGATATTGGCACGTTTTTAATAACTACCGATAGAGGTTTTTCATTGGGATTTTGAAACGTATGAAATTCCACGGAGTTGTTCAAATAGAATTTAGTCAATTTACGGAAGTCATCGCAATTAGTAAGGTTTATTTTGAGGTACTTACTGCTATAAGATGTAGTGAATTCTCTTTCTTCGGTAATCAGCTTAATATCGTTAATAATTTCCTGGTGGTTATTGGCATTGTGAATAAATATTGGTGGGATTTTAGCTTTGCTAGTTACTGGGTTGCTGTCTGGATTTGGTGTTTTTGATTCACTGGTACTCGTCTCCTGTGTTGATAGTGGGAAATACGGGTTGGTTTTGATTAGTTCTTCAGCGTTCCAAGTATATCTTTTTACTACATCGTTGACAGGTGGCGATAAGTGATCGGAATTTCGCTTATTGTTAGCACTGGACTGATCCATTGTCAATAATTTATTGTTTATTTACCCAGCCCCGACGGGCCGAGTTTTTGAACTTCCGGTAGCTAATCGCTAATGTACACTTTGATTTCAATGGTTTAAAACGAATGTATCTTGTTAATACCACGAATTTATCGGATAGCGCCCAGCCAGCTGAGTGCATGCACTGATAACGCGCGTTGCACGAAATACATCCACTCGCTTCGAAATCGTCCGCCGGACTCTGAGGTGCCAATTGAAATATATCTAAACTCCACGTTGTGAGCCAATTGTGATATATCTCATATCTCGAGTTCCACTTACGGTGTTAATTTTAATGTTTATCAACCACACTTGTAGTATTAAATAAAATATACTCTTTTACTAATTATTATAAAGAAATACTATCATTTACAATTCATTTATATACCTACCTTATTTTTTAATGCAATAAGTAGGAATTGACATAACTCCTAATCAATTTGAAATTTGAAATGATGCCATGTAATTATTATTGCTTAAGCCACGACTAGTTAGTTTTATAAGCAATGAGACTCCTGATTATCAGTTGAATGGATTAACCTTCAACTAACAACTTCCTCTATATCTAAAAATCTGAATTCCTTTTACAATATAATAGCTATTTGATTTTATGAATCAAATACAAGTTTCAGATACTTCAGTCTGTTAGTAAAACATACGAATAGTTTTATCTGACATTACAGAATAAAATACAGATTGTAAAAAAGTAATTTAATCAATTGTTAATATTTCCAAACTTGATTGAATTAAATGTAAAGTTCTAAATGTAATTCTACCTCCACAATGTTCAAATTTCTAAATACAATTGTCGAAAACGTTGAGTACTCAAATCACTATTGCATTTAGAAAAATAATTCTTCGAAAATTAACTTCTAAATATAATTACAATAGTTTAAAGATTTTCCGCACCAAACTTACTTTATAATTTCTTATTATTTTGTAAGAAATTGTCACTAACCTTCTGAATGTTTATTTCTTGTACCTGAATGCTCTACCTCAGCTCCTAACTGGATAGATTCTAGTCAGCCAACCCCTCCTGGCTGTTCCCGACCAAATCAAAAGCTCGTTGTAGCTCTTTTAAAACTCTATTACTTCAATAGACAGTTGTACAGCATACCACAATACTCACTTTCGCTGGTTTTACTGGCTTTGTAGTATTATAATATTTACAATAGAATATAATAAGTTAAATGAATTCAAATAATCTTGAATTATATACTTAAACAATATTTGTGACTTAAAGTCAAATTTGATCGTAGAGAATGCTTTATTACTACTACGTATCAAATCAGCAATTATTATTTTCTCATAATTAATGGCAATTTAACCCTTAACGTGACTATTTCTCGTCGATTCTGAATTCAAGTTATTTTGTTATTCACAAAACAAACAACCTTGTGGTTGCACTTACTACCTCACCAGTCAAAACATACAACTGTAATATCACATGATATTCATAAGATATCTTGATATAAATATTTAAATTAAATGCATCATAGATCCTGTATGCTGCAATACAAACAACATCTTTCATACATAATCGTCATGGTGGTTTACTGAATCCCCTGTATTACTTCTGCCAAGGTAAGTACTTCAACAGATGAGCTGTGCTCTTCAGTGGAAATCTGAAGCTGGGGAAGAAGATAAGAAGCCGTGGTAGGGGTTTAACTTTGTAATACAATAAACCACTCGGGTGACTGTTTATGTGGGACAATTTCTCGGCCAATACAGTAGAATTAGTTTACTAAAGTAAAAAAAAACTTTTTTCTTCATCGTCCTTTTCCTCTATTACCTTGGTGTCGTGCTTGTGTTTGAATGTTTGGATTCTGTCCATTTTTGAATAACGTTGGGTAACTAACTGGTGCAGCCCTCTCAGAAAAATAAAATTTCTTTATAAGGGTGGTTGTAGCCATAACTTTTGTTGGAACAAAGAAAGAACTAATATCTTTTTCTGCTCCTAAACTTTTTTCCTGTTATTTTTCGTCTTCGATAGTAAGTACGAAAGCCTTTGTTTTGAAATGGCTGAGATATATATGTTTCTTTTACTGCTTTTAGGAAGAGCAAACCTAACTTCCACGACAATATCTTTTTCCTAGAAAGAGAAAGGGTGGCTCAATCTTCTTTATACTTTAATGTCACCGATAATGATATTTTTCGTGTAGTCCCTTAGACGCTCAAATGGAATTTTCTTAATTTGATAAACTTGTATTTAAATATTGCAAAATTAAACTTAGTTTTCTAATTTAAACTAACATTTAAGGGCAGGGACACGAAATCCTAGCGTGTATCTATTATGAGCAAGAATTCAAGAAAATTGGGAATAAAATTATGTTACAACATTAGAAGTTAACAAAGGTTTTTCTTTTTTCTTATCGACGTGTTGCAATTCTTGGTGTTGGTAAGTAGTAAAGGCCACAACTGAATGCATAAATAAGGCAGTGGCAAAGGAAATACAAAAACAAGATTATTAATGCCGTTAACTTCATTAATCATCCAGAGAAGTGAATTACTTACATTTGGCCGCAGGTATTTCATGTTCATTGGGTCGTACACAGCAATTATCTAAACTTTATTTCCAACCATAAAGACTTCTAGGCGTAAGAACCGCAATCAGGGTGAGATGGATTTCCAAAAGCTAAAAGTTCTTATCATGAATAGGAGTTATCCGAAAATTAGCTGTGTATGCCCACACAAGAGAAAGTTCTGCTCTCGTGATGAAAAATAATTAAATTAAGGCTAGCTAATTTCACACTTTAGCTGTTTAATTGTTGTCAATTATCAACACTATTAACATGACTTAAATTGCTGATAAAGTGAATTATTGGTTGTGATAATTTCTGTGACCTACAGGCTTTGCCCAACTACGCTTGGAATTAAAAAATGTGGGACTTTTATGTTTTAAGCTGATATAGCAAAACACTGTCGCTATGATTTAATAATGAGGCTTATTAATTCCTTTTATTCTTCAATGGCAATTGCTGTGATAGTTACACCACTTTCTGAATGTTAAAATGTTATTTCATAGTAGGTCATTTACAATGATGAGTCATTCTTATAAATCTTTAAATATTTCTATGGGGACAAAAGTTTCGTGCCTTCTTCTATCGGTAAGAGTGGAATTATGAACGATGATTAACAAAATTCCAACACCTTTTCTCTTTGATGTCAGCAAGTAGGAATGTACCAACTTGCCGTAATTAGCAGATCTTTAAGAAAGGCTGGGCGTGTTTTGAAAGTGCCTCTCAGATTATGCATCTAAATCTACTGCCGATTGTTGCAAATCACGTTAGGTTGGACGTTAAAAATAAATAAGGCATTTCCACAGTATATCAGTACATCAAGATCTCGCCGTAATAACGCAGCAGAATCGCTTGAAAAGTTATAATTAGTGCCTGTATGGCTAAGTATCTCTGCAATTAAGCCAATAATTTATATCATTCTTTGAAATACAGTAATTTCTGTGTTATAGAGGAGTCATAATGAGAAATGAGAACTTTGCGGGGCAAGGCAGGGCGAAGGAGGTAGAAAATTAATGTTATGCAATTCTCGGAAGGTGGGAGAGAGTAAATGTAATTAATTATCTCTGTTCGTAATGACTCTGACTGATGAGGTGTTCGGGCTCTAGCCGGGGGGAAGGGTGGCTGTTGGGGGAGTTGGGGTGGCGATAATCGACCGCTTGTCCTTAGTTATGAGTGAATAGATAACACTGATAGTTCTAACCTTTTCTGCCACTGATCTGACATTGTAAATACTGACATTGTGTAGCTCTCCATGAATTTTCGTGTGTTCTTAATCGCGGTGCTCATCCCTAAAACCGTGAGGGTGGAATTTGCTTGGTAGCGACGATGTTTACTAGTTCCACCAACCTAAGTAACCGGAGAAATTTTAATGAGTAATTTCCTGGATTTTTTATTTCCGTGCTTCTTGAAATTATAATTTTTTAACTGTCTCTTAGTCCCTGCACTTGAAATGTTTTATATCTCACGGTATCTGTTTAGGAAAAGTTGTTCGTACTAGTGTGGTAAAATGGCTATTTTATGTCACCACTAACTCTGTTAATTAAAACTAGGAAAAGAGAAGATCCATGAAAAAAAACTCGATCTATTTGAAAAAATGTCATGAACGTTTAACACTTGAATATCTCTTCTTATTATAACGGTTTGGCTCTTTAAAAACTACAGAAAGGTCTTATCTCCTATATTTTATAGTACATAACGTTTTTTATTAGTTTCTTTTTGATGTATTTTAATTAGAAAAACACGTACTGAAGTTTTGACAGCTGCCATACCCATAAATTAAGCGATGACGCAGCAAGATCAAACATAAGTTAAAGTTAACATTTTCATATTGTTAGTCTGCCTTTGAGCAAAATGTTGCCATTGTTTAATAATATATTAGTTTAATAATGCCTCATGTAAAAACTTTTAGTTTTCGAAGAAAAGCAGGTTAAAGTTTTACTAAAAAAAAAATTGACAGACACAGATATGCTTGAATATATGTAATAATTAAAAACCAAAGAAGCCTGTGCTTATTAATATTTACATACATACTTTTGAAAAATACCAAGAAATGAATTTCAACGATGCTGAGATTAAAACAATATCAGACCTATCAGCTTTGGTAAAATCCATTTTGTGGTACTTTTCAAAAATATGATGTTAATAAAAACATGCTTGTTTGGTTTTTAATTATTACATTTATTATATTTATCTGTGGCTCTTAAACTTGTTTAGAAGAACTACTGTTTTTTTCGAAAACTAAAATGTTTTGCATAAAAAAGTGTTGGACCAATCATGATATTTTACCGTCTTCTTTTACCAGTTAAAATATTTGCACAACTATTAAACTCACCCTGTATATTTCTGAACTAGTTCGATGGTTGTGCGAAATATTTCTATACCTCGCTCAATGTCACGTGTGGTTAGAACAGGCCAATGGTCTATAATAAGAGGAAGATGAAGAAGCTCAATGTCACGTCACCAAGACTTCGCGTAAAAACTATATTATTGCATATATGTGGTTTTTATTGTGTATCATTTTATATAAAGAACCTATTAGCTCCTTTTTTAATCTATTCCGTGGGATGGTATTATAGCAATGTATTAACATATGAGATTACAGGATTCATATGTGTTGCAATGAAATCCATTTTGTAGATATACGTATTTGCATTTCGCAAAATTACATGTTCAAAGTTCACGACGAGGAACTGAGCAACACTTATGACATTATCATTTTTTATTACTAGAGCAATTAATCGTAATGTGAATTTTGAAATAAATTATATGTAAGTTATTACCTGCAGTAGTTTTAAATATATATTCGGATATACACAGTCAAAGTCGCTTCTTCGTCTCCAATTTCTATGTGCTCCGGTCCATGGTCATTTCTTCGGTCAAACCCTAGCTGACACATTTTCCTATTTCTACTACCTTTTTTATCTTAAAATTTGCTTTGGCCATTTGCTCTGCCATTAGATGACATGACTAAACTCTATCGATTGTTTTCTTTCTATCTTTTCTACTAAGTATACTTGTCTTTATATCCACCCTTCTTCTGATTTCGTCATTCCTATCTCTATCCTGACTTGACACTCAGCAACTCCTTTTCCAACAACCCATTTCCAGATTTAGCATTCTTTCCGTATTCCTTTTACTTACTTGTTGCTTGCTATGCTTTGTACCGTGGTCCAATATAACGCCTATATAAAAGAAGGGGTCCAAAACAAGATCCGTCGAATTATAGGAGTATTACGAAACATTTAATAGAAAGGCTAAAGCCGGAGGAGCAAGCAGGTTTCGGAGCAAGACCAACTAACGACAAAATCTTTCCTTGAAAATTATGTTAAATACAATAATGAGGGGAGGTAGAAAACCCGTCTAGTCTTTAGAGATTTAGGAAATGCGTATGGCAACGGACCTTTGTGTATAGTTTGAGGAGTATTGGTATAAATGATATTTAAATTAAAGCAACCTAAAATTTATACACAAAAGCATCTTCGGACATTAAAGTAGCAGGGTATTTATCTGCTGGTATATAAATTAATAAGGGACTAACACACGGTTGCAGTTTGTTTCGAATACCTTTTAAGATCTATCTAGGCCAATTCATACAATAATGGTAAGAATAATATACAATTTCAGGACTAAAAATAAACGATTAAACCCTGTTCACACTTTAACTCTGCGGATGATCCAGTTTTTGTTGGAAAAACTGAAGACGACCTTAATTATATGATTTTCAAACTAAAAGAACAATCAAAGTACTTGGGGGTTGAAGAAGAAGGAACAGACAACCTTGATATTGAAGAATATTTAAAAGAAGTTCGAGATGAGTGATATAATTAACTAAGCGTAATCTTTGTTAAAACAGGGAATAGTCCAAGAGAGATTAGCGAACGGATTAATAAAGGAAAATGTGTAATAGGTTCTATAAATTCATTATTATGTGATAGTAACATAAATAAAAGCACAAAGAAAAGGATCTGCAGTATTTTTCTGACATATTTGTTTCTTTTTGAACAGATTATTTAAATTTTTAGTTCGGGCGCAATTTAATTGATGTTTCTAAGATCCATAAATATTAAATCATCCAAATTTTAGATTTACAATAAAATACATGTTCCTGTGGGGATTAAGTAGACTATAAGAAGTAACAGATGATAGCGGAATTACGAAATGGTCCAAATTTTGCATATAACGCAATTTTCATTAAGCAAGGTAACTATAAATTGTTGATATGTCAATTAATGTACATATAAAATAAATCTATATATAATCAAAATTTGAACGTTTGAAATGTGGCTGTACCGCCGGATATTACGAATTTCATGGACAGACCATATCACGAATGAAAGAGTACTGCAACAAATGGGCCAAGAATTAGAAATTATTAACACCGTAAAACGGAGAAAGCTGGAATACCTGGGGCACATAATGAGGAACAGGGACCGCTATAGACTGCTCCAACTTATACTACAGGGAAAGGTCTACGGAAGGAGAGGACCCGGACGGAGAAGAATCTCTTGGCTTAAAAATCTAAGGACATGGTTTTCCACATCAACAACAGCGCTGTTCCGAGCGGCTGCCAACAAAGTAATGATCGCCAGAATGATCGCCAACATCCAGTAATGGATAGGCACGCAAAGAAGAAGAAGAAGCTGTGCCACCTCTTGCCATTAGTATTAGCACGAATATAACCAAAAACTCATACAAAATGGAAAGTTTTAGATGAACTTTAAATAAGGGGGGTCCTTAGATATCAATTACGTTAGACATATTATTTGCGTATTAAAAATGCAAAATTTGCTATGTTCGGTTTTGAAACCGGTCACGTGGTGTACACTTGATGATGAACATGCTTTCAGTATTTATTAAGGTATATCTTAGGGTGAAACTTCACAATAAAGAAGACAGGCGTAGATTTTTTTATTATGGCACGTGCTCAAATTGATGGCCTTTGTGGTTAAGGCACTGCTGATAATGTGGAGGAACGGAATCTCAAATATCACGAACAATTTAGTTTGACATTTAGGCAAATTCTATTTCAATTCCTTAACTGTTGCCGGTTTTCTGCCATAAAGAATATCTTTGACGAGTTTATTTAAAAATATACATTAGCATGAGATCTGGAGAGCTCGGTGGGCCTTCGATGTTACCTCTATCTGTTGGACAATTTCCACCAAGATATGTTCTCACATCACGGTGGTAGTGAGAAGGTGCACCATCTTGCTGTTAATATAAGTATTTCTCATCCCTCAGCTCCCTGAACGTGTGGTATTATAAATTTATGCAGCAAGTTCAAGTAAAGGATAAAAAGAAAAGATGTCCTAGCAGTGTCGCAGTAGGTTTCCAGCAGCTTTTCTCTTCTTTTTCGACCTGTTGATGTTCACGGTCGTCCAGAACGCTGTTTGTGGATGTCTTTAACAGTTTTATCTGCTTTAAACTTATCTCTAATACAATTAATGGTGCGTCGCCTAAGCGAATCTGTTTGAAGCTCTCCTGTAAACTGTATTTGTACTTCAACTGTGTTCTCATACTTCCAGTAGTATTTTAAGACGAATGTCCTTCTAAGTTCAATATAAGATTAGTCATTAATTTATAGTAGTTTTGCCTAAAAAATAAAGAAAGCTACGTGAGTTATGGACTGTAAATATGTGCACACCCTGTAAACATATAAACACCTTTATAGCTGGGAGAATGCTTATAAAAGAAGCTGTCGAGGAAAATTTAAAATATTATTTAAGAATAATAACCCAGTTTGATTTATAACATTCACCATTAGAAAAAGAACACAATTGTAAATTTTATATAGATAGAGGGTGAATCCACTTGATGTTAACTTAGGCCTCAATGTAGCCACATTGTGTAAATTCCAAAGCAGATTTGTGTGTATATTTGTGCGTGGTCTTGTTATTGTGCCTCGTAGACAAGCCTTCCGAGGAAAACGACGTTAATTTATTGACTGCACAAACGAAATACAGTTAGTAGCAATTTTGATAATTTCCTAAATTAGCATTGAAGCTCTAGGTGTGGAACAGATATTTAAGAAATGTTGTTGTAGTTATTTACTACAGTGAATTTCAAATTAGTTATTGTTATGGAGCAGGATTTTCTAATTGTTTGAAAATTATTGTATTTGTTTCTTCATAATTAGACCTTTCATAACATTTCTAAAAGCATATCGAAAGGATGTTCCTCTATAATTGAAGTGTGTGTTTAGTAAGTTTTTAATCTAGGATTTTAATTGTTTTCCAAACTTTTACAACAACGCTACCTATTGAAAGAACTGTTACTGTGACGTATCAGTGCCAGTAGGATTTTCCAGATTTTTGTGAAATCGAGGGAAGCACGATAAAACCCGTTTGAAGGTTGGCAGCAACGCAGATACGAATATGAAGTCTAACAAATACGGCTGAACACGTCTTTCGAAAATTGACTTGTATGTAATGCGAGCCGGAATCTTGGAAAATACGGACATTCGAAAATTTTTATTGCGTTTGTAACATTCATTTCAATATAGAACTGTTCGTCCGTGAAATTTTATTTAGATCTCATGTATTTACATCAGAGGCGTTGCGCGCATATCAAACGAAACGGGGAATATATTGAAATATTATACCGGGCACTGTCCACAATCCAGCAATGCATAACAAATACCAAGATGATTTCCATCACCCTATTCCGTGGCTATCAGCCTGTACCAATCGCGAGCCGGCCCTTTTCCCTCGGGATAGACTGCATTATAGAGCGGGTGGTCACCCGCTGCCCTCCCTATGTAAATAAGGATAAGATTGTCTTGAAATAGCATCTATATGATGCTTCTTTCGGGGCACTCCGTGGAAAAGATATCAAAATGATGAGCCCGTGCATTATTCTTTTATAATGTTGAACTTAATCATACATTCGCTTATGACCCTGCGTTCGAAGGGCTTCATGGCATCAACACAAATGGAAACCGATGGCAGGTATCGATCTTCAGCTTGGTAAATCCTCACTTTGAGGTATTATACAATTTAGCGAACTAATCTGATGGATCGCAAAAATTACTTTGTGTAACATTACAAGCATCGTAGCGTATACAGTAAAAAAGTAGAAAACTTACTATATTTTTCTTTGTAAAACGGTGTAAGGGATATATTGGAAATTTCAATTCCAAGGGATAATAAATTAACATTTAACAAACTAGCTGCTCTAGAGATATTCGTTGGGTCTGAATCTTCAGATCAAGGTTTAATTAAGTCATAATAGATTGAAGTGTTGTTTACTGAACATCCTCCGGTTGACTGTTGACCATTTTTCTAAAACATGAAATAGAGTTGAATTGAGGGATACCCAATTTATGAACATTCAGTATACAGTACAAAAATAGTAACTGCATTATCTTCTCATCGTTCTGAGTTCAACGAAAATGTTTTAATAAATGATACATGTAACCATATAATGTTATATGAATATATAAAATTCTGACTTTAGATTTTAAAAAAATCATCTCCAAATGGGTAAATATCTTCAATAACTCGCAGCAGTCTAGCATATTTTACATAAAAATATACTAATTTTTTTAAACATGCAACACCTTGGCTCTGGTTTTAATAGTAATACACAGCGAAATCTATATAATACGGAATCTGAAAAAGGCGAAATTCTTTTCATCGCGTAAAGTTTGCTCAATCCAAACTAAACATAATTTAAATATGCATGTTTAAGGCGAAAACTGTATAAGGCGTACCTATATGAAGCATGCATTCAGATTTATTCAAAGTAATTGAAAAAATCGGCAACACAATATAAATCAAAAATACCATAGGTCCAATTATGGCACAAGGGTATCACGAATAGGCATTTGGTGCGAGAACCAAACATAAGGAAATAGTGTCAAAAATTTTCTTCAAAAGCAGGGTATAAATTGAGTGGACAAAGCACAACTATTACCATAAACATATTAAGGGTACCGCTTCTCACTTTTTTGTTATCATCATCTGAACAGACACATAATTTAACATCCTTCATCTACCTATTAGAAGTATAACATCCCAAAAATACTCAAAGGTAGATATATTTTTACTATTAGCAAAGAAAACAAAAAACTCCTCATAGACATTAAACACTTGCATCATTTATAAATTTTTTTTTTTATTTGTATGTCAATACTTCTGTTCAGTATACGAAGACCCGCCCGTATTAAAAACAGTCATACAGGTAGCTACATCACCCTTTAAATTTATCAATATAAAAGAAGAAAATAAAAAACTGGAAAGCACCAATCAACTGACAACTACAGCGAACAAATAGCATGAAACAAATGGTCGAATCTTTCAAACATATATACAGAAATGGAAGGATTTGTAATTGCTATCCAATGCTATTAGATCGAGAGACAATTGAAATCATATGTACAATCCAAAATCTTAATACAATAGATCGAGCTGGAATATGTAGCAAATACAAAAGCAAAGACATGCCAGTATCTACTATACCTTTATAGACATAGCCATACCAAATGTACATAACCTGAAGAAGCACCATGAAAAATGAAACGCAAAGCGTGCTGATTACATCCGTCTATACCGGGTGTCCATTCTCAAAGTCGAACATAGGCATTTAACATTAGTGCGCTCACTCATTCTTCATTGAAATAATTCATTTTTCTGTAGATAATTTTAACAGACGTTGATAGAAGATACCTGATTTACGCAAACTAATTACCAATTTTTTTGACAAATGCTATCGAACTTGAAAAGCAAGGCATGGCATTTTTAAAAATTCTCAAGTTTTAAATTAGCGTTTTAAAATAAAAATCGGATCTTGCATATTATTATTGGTATCATTTGATGCGTAATAATTTTATCTTTCCATTGATACCATTACCTTCCCCGTAAGTTGAATTGGCGAGCAGTAATCGGCAAAAACGTTCAATACAATGTTAATCGCCTATGTTCGACTTTGAGAACGGACACCAGGTATACGTACCCAAATTTTTCTTCAAGAAATCTCGAAAAACCGAAAGGCGGCCCACAATACAAATAATTAAATGTGATTTTTATGCAATTATGCTAGAAAAAAGCTTTTTGCATCATCGTGCAGGTTTTGCGTTTCAAACCTTCTTCTTTGTCCATTGTTTACGACTCTATATCGTCTTGGTGTATTTTTGCCATTATTTTCTATAATTCCCTGTCTCGCGCTGTAAAGTTCTCTATTCCATGATCTCCAGCATTTCATTTTCCCTGGATTTCTTTAGCTTTCCTCTTTCATTCCCCTCTAATGATATACATTGGAACAGCTGTTCGGCCATCTTTCAATTGAGATGGCATACCATCCATTTCTTCAGAGTTTCGGTCTAGTACAGTTTCTTCCAGGTTCATCTTAAGTCCTATGTGTTCATTCCCAATCCCACTATTCATATTTCGACTTATTTTCTCTGGTTACAACACTATTATTAGCGTATGTATTTTATAAATAGAACATGGGTTTTTACAATTGGAGTTTTATATAACATTATTTATTTCATACTGATGTCAAAAATTACATTTTTCGGATTATTTATGGTACAAAAAATGGAACATTAAAGTTCTAGTACTTTAAAGTAAAATTTTAAAGTTCAAGTACTTTAAAACTTATTTATGCTACAAAAAAATGGAACATTAAAGTCCTAGTACTTTAAAGTGAAATTTTAAAGTTCAAGTACTTTAAAATTATACGTCAGTTGTTGACATGAAATTTGAAATGATTTACAACCTTTTATTTAAAATTCATTAAACTTGCAGTGTGAAATAAACCGTTGTATTCACCGCGAACGAAAAGTGTTTTTAAAGGTTCTCGCAAGTAATTCCTTCCTCGGCTGACGCCTCGGACGTAAACTACTTGCTCGTCCTTTAAAATGTCACTTTTCGTTCTAGATAAATAAACTAGTATTTAAAATTTTATATTTGGTTGCTTGTGGGGAAATAATGGTTAAAGAATGAAAAATTCAAACTGTGACTTCATAATTAAACATTGGTTCAACGTAACTGCAAAATACTGCTGTCAGTAGAAATTCATACATCTAGAAGAATACGAGAATCAACCTCAATGAACTCTATTCCAGTATATTCATAAGTTGCTTCTACCTTCGTGTTTAAAAAAATTATCTGAGATTATACAAAGCTGATATTTTCGAATATAGTAATATGCACAATAATTGTTTTGTTGCTTCCAACTACAATGACAATAACACGAACGTATTGTAATTATTTATTATCAACGATCTAGGAGCGGCTTATTGCATATTTTCTGCTAATGGTCACTTGCTAAAGAATTTATCGGCGTTATCTATGCATTTTTTACGTATAACTTATTTTCCACTATATTAATGTCCTTCCCAACCAAAAATTTATACACTATCTACTATGGACGTAAACTAATTTGAAGAATTTTGAATCAGTTGTAAAAACCGGTTTATTTATTTCATTTTCGAAGCATAATCTTGTTTATTGACCCTCGATAGCGTACATAAAATGGTTTTTATGGCCCTAGGGCTTATAACGTTGCTAAGCTGTATAACAAGCACCAACAATGTGGTATAGCAACAGCAACAATCTCATAGAATCCATAGCATACCAAAAATTCACAGCGCCAGCACAACGATGACGCAGTAGTCTGTAGCCAAAATACTGAATCCTTGAATTTTATCAATTTGAAAACCACAATATAATAAAATATTGTATGTACCACGTGATTAATGACGATTATAGCTCTGGGGAAATTGTCTCTCCGCTTCGCGTCGCGCTTTAACATTCACTCGTGCTATAATCTATTGACTACGCCCTTAATACATAAATAACTATTACATATCAAAAGGTTAATGGCTTTCCGATAAATGAAATTTGCAATGTCATCTTTTCCTTACTGCTGCTTTTCAGCATCTTCTTTTTGTATTTATTTTTCTTTAAAATATAATAAGGTACTTTACTATTAATCCGTATGTTGACAGTGCTAATGTAAAATTAAGTTTTATAATTGTGGCTATATTGTAACATGGAACCAGTAATAGTGGTTTTGTATTTTATTCTAAAATGCAGCTCCTTACCGCTTTGATCAATTTAAAGTAATTATTTCGCTATGTATAGTTACTTAGTAATAATATTGTTTTATAACATTAAAGAGGAAGAAGAAGAAGAATGTTTTGTGCTCAGCATAGTATGAAAGAGATTCATAAATATATAACAGTAACAAAAAGAACAGGAGAAGCACATTCCATAAAAAAAAAATGTACAGTAGTACAGTTTGGTCACTAGTTATTTCATTCTGCTATTATACCAGGAACTCAGTCTTCAGACAGTCGCTCTACTTAATACACTCCCCTAAAAAAAAGCGGATTTTTTTTTAAATTTTATTTTTATAGGACAGAGCATTTTTAAATGTCTCAATATGCATTTTCTATGTACTTATGTAAGTATTGCTTAATAATATAGTAAAGATAACAATAAGATTTTGCAATTTTTTTATTAAAAATATCAGGAAAATGAAAAGATATGTAATATGAAAAACAACAATTTGATTTCAAAAATCAAAAACAATTCAACTTTTGATTAGTACAGTGTATTTCCACCTCTAGCTCTTATTACAGCTTCTATTCGCCGTGGTATGCTGCTTATGAGATCTTGGATAAACTTACACTAAAACAGCAAACAATTAATAAATAGTTTTAAGAAAAACAAACACAAATTTTAATTGTCACTAAAAGTGACATAAGATTACTATGTTATTAAGTAATACTTAAATAAGCCTAAAATGACTATTCAGACATTTAAAAATTATCCCTTGTATAAAAATATATTTTAAAAATATGAGTCGGTTTTTGTGGAGGGGAGTTAATAAAGGATTCCTGATTTTTCGGTGAAGTACCTAAAAAATATCATCAATTATATTACACAGACACAAGAATGCTTAAAAAATTAGAAATATGAAAATGTTTTGCAAAAATTGAAAATCAAAATTGATGGAATATTATTTAGGGCTGATTACAGCACTGGAGAGATTTTTTAAATTTTTAAAATCTGTAAATATTGAACCTTTTAATGTTTCAACGAATTTGTTCGACTCTTGGTTTCTATATATATGTAGAGGGCAGTATTGAACATACTTTTCTGAGTTCTATTAATATTTTGTAAGCTTCCTCAATTCATGTGATAAGGTAGACTAGCTCTTGAAATGTGGTAGGGATTAGAATTAATAATAGAAACAGGCAGATATGTACCTATCTATCTATCTATTTATATGTGTATCCCGAACGCTCTGAAGTTAGTTGCAAACACTTACGCCATCTAGCGTAAAACTAACAAAACAATTCCAGTTTTCTATAAAATTATAAATTAGGATAGAATCAAGATAACATTATTGTAGATTGTATAATTTAATAATATCAGATATTGTTGTGTTGAAGCTGAAACGCAAATAAGACACTTAAAAGCAAGAGGTATCGCCCACGAACGCGGTGAAACTTCTTTAAATTTTATAAACACAAAGAATTCGGGAACCGAACTTGATCAAATTTATATAATAATTTGAAAACAGATGTAGTTCGAGTACAAATAGGTCTAGTAAACCCGTATAGATAGATATCTATCTCTGTATCCGTAACGTTCTGTTGCAGTCTCCTACGCTATCTAGCGTGAGAATAGCAAACTAACTACAGTTTTCTATAAATAAATTATCAATTACTGAATTATAAATTAATGTAGAAGGTATAATTTAATAGCATATATTGTTGTGCTAGAAGTGAAGCGTAGAAAAGACACTTGAAAACAAGGGGTCTCCTCTCGCTTTTATATAAACAACGAATTCGTGAACTTAATCTTTAGTAAACCTATAATAATTTAGAAACAAACATAGTTTAAATGTAAATAGGTAATAATATCATTTTCACAATTGCATAGCACTCTTCTATTTTGTTTTCAAAACAGGTGTTTGTGATTACTACAACTTTTTATGAATGACAGATCCATAAGACACCCTCAAATATCTTTACCGTTAAAACACTTTCACGCTTTGACACTTTGCAATACATATTTAAAATAAATATTACGTGAATAAGGCAAAATAAAGCAGCTAATTAGTTTGTTTTTCTTTCGGTTCGATGCAGTTATAGCAATTTTTGAAATACTGTTTTCTTATCGTCATATTTAGTACAAAGAGAGAGGTGAACACATCAACTTATACTATTTAAAGATATTTGAAATTCGCTTAAATGAGATTTCATGTATTGCGCTTTTGTAAGTACTTTTCATCTTAAAATTGTCAAATCGACAACGGATTGTGTAGAATGGTAAAGACTTTTTACATTAGAGCTATTGCGAATCCTGTATCTAACAACTTGTCTAGTCAATAAAACCGTTACGTTTAAATCAGGTTGCTCAATTCATGTACTACGATATAATACGGGTAACATACTGCATACTGGTGCCTCCACCAAAAAACTGTTCAGATCCATGTAGCGAACGATAATAACACGATGCTAAATAATAATACTGCACAATTATCATACAGCCCCTGATTCTGCTGTGCCGTACACGAGCGCAAAAAAGAAAGAAGCGGAATAATCGTCAAAAACAAAGCAGACCATTTAAAACAGCTACACATTTAATGAATGTCTCTCTAACAAAAAAGTAAGCCAACGCGCACCGGCCAATAATGATGATTTATTGCACAGTAAAAATTGCAGACTCGCCGGTGCATGAGTAATGTCTGAAGCGTTCAAAGCATAACGAGTGGGGAATAGATAAAAAATATCCGTTACGCACAAAAAATAGCCACTACATTATATTTTTACGCCACATTGATATAATAAAGAACGGAAATAATTGGCGATCCGGACGGCAAAACTCCCGGATGCGAACTGCAGTGGAAACAGGACTACATACAGGGCGGCCTCATAAAATATATTCGGTTCAAAGCGAGTGGACATTAATTATTGGAAAGGTGAGATTTAGTGTCGTTTTTGTAATAAGCCTATTACGCAATTGATTTAAAGCAATTAAGATTCCACTAATGTGCAATAAATGCAAAAGTTTATAATTTAAATTTCTCAAGCTACTAGTTTAATACACCGTGTAACATCATGCGGAAAATTATCAATAATTAAATCACTGCCCACTTTTAAACATTGCGATGGAAATGCACTGTCTGTCTGTTGGCGATATAACTCAAAAACTATTTGTTGGAGGAACACGATATTTTGCGTGAAGATCTACCTGGCATGAAACCGACAAAATTTCATACAGGGTGAGCATAAACACCTTAAAAAATTAAATTTTGTTTATTTTTGTGTTAACTGAGAAATAGATAAAAGTAATGCTTCTACATAGGTCACGCTTTATACAAGAGCAAGAGTAAGATGTTGAATGTAATGCAATTGCTGTGCGGCGATACAAGATAGTGGTCCGGGGAAATATGCGATCAACGGGTGCGCGTCCCACAGCCTGCTTAATTCATGTCTAAATGCGTTCGAGTCTCGTCTGCAATTTTTTTTATTTGCGAATTGACATAAGTTGCAATACCAACTGCTTTCAATGTATTTAGTGTCACAACTTGCAAGGAACGTTCTGAGAAAAGTCCTTTACAGATTCTTTGCAATTATAGTTACACCTTACTAGGTATGATAGTTAGAATTCTCTTTGTAGCCAAATTTGCAACAGAACCATCTATATTACTTTGAATAATATATATTAATTTTTTCTACTATGGCACTATTTATTTATATAAGTTGCAAAAAGTATTTATAGTATAGTTTTAACATTATCATAGCAAAGAATACAGATACAAGTGGAAAAAACATTTTAGCAGAAGCAGTATAGAAATATTTTCTAAGAATATTATACGAGGAGGTATAAAAAAAATATTCAAATGTGATGCATGACCAGGAAGCAATACACCGTAAGGTGTCGCGATTTAACACTATTCTTACTCAGTGTGCCACGGGGCGTGGCTCTGAGCTAACTAGTTTGTTTCCTGTGGTTTTATTCTAAGTGTCTGCAATCATGTTTTTGCGACGTCTGATAATGTAGAACACAAGGTATGTGTGATGATTAATATAAAATTGAATGGACTTTCGTATATGTCCAAACCTCTGGGAGTGCGGGTTCGAATCCCACCTACTGTATTGTTTTTTTTTTTGCAAATTGATGTAATTCGCATTTTAGTATTATTGGCGACTTGAAGATACCTACTTGTTCACCTATTTTGTACATAATTTTGAATACCCTTTAATCATAGTTCGATCTAGCAACCGTTGTTTTTTCTTATAGTGCGCTTTCTTTATTAATGTAACTGTAACTTTTTTATTCAGTTTTAAAAATGCAAAACTTATTTTAATTAGAATAGAATCTTCTATGTGATGGACGGGCTCAAACGCTAGCATAGAAATAATTTTTTGATATTTAGTTTGCTAATGTAAAAAGTCAAAGTACCTTGCCAAATATCTAAAAATTTCCTGTTTCCAACACCGTAGCTAGTACATTTATTTTATAATTTGGTGTACTAATTCTTCTAGGGATCATCCTAGATTTCATGTAGGGTTGAACCTGTTTACACGTTCAACCTAGTGTAGATCTATTTGTAGTAGCTCAAACACAATATCTGATAACATAGTAGTTAGAGTTTGGCTTACCTATCTCATTTCCATCTGTAAAATGCTAATCACTCTGATTATACAAGGAAAACCCGTCACGATATAATTTGATCAAAATACCATTGCGGCAGGCTTTTCAATTTTGTGGTCAAATATAATTAAGGATAAAACTGCATTTAATATTTAAATTGCTTCTATGAAATTAAACTACACGTATGCATACATAGTAACAAGATTAATGACAGAAGCGTAGCATTTTATATCGATACATAGCATATTTTTAATTTATTATTGCAAATTGATGTTATTGCTATTATTTGTTATAGACAAGATCTAAGTATGTGAAATGCAAAGTACCTTTAACACCGACTGTTATAGTCATATGGTAAAAGTGTTACTAGAAGTTTGCCAAAACTAAATATTTCCAACAACAGCAGCATCATTCAAAAGAAGGTATTCTGTAGAGGATTAATCGGCATTAAAAAATAGTTTAAACTTTTCCGGGACCGGAGATCGAACTCGCGACCCTCGAATGAGTAGTCATAATGCTTAACCACTGAGCCACCAAGACCGGCAGTTGTTTTTCAAAAAAGCTAACCTAAGCTTTTTCCAGTCGGGTTTTTTTCTAAATACTATTCTGAATGTTTAAGTTCTGATAGCGGTGACTTATCTCTCAATTCCTGGATTTCTTGATGATAATCATATTCTCTGGTGTTACTTTAATTTACAATAAAAACTTATCGATTTGCACGTATTTGCGACATGAAAATTTTAATTGTTCCCATAATTCTATGGATAAATGTACATACGTGCGTAAGTGTGGGAATAATATTTGTGTGGGTGTGTTTATAGGAAGGTAGTAACAATAAAAGACCAATACGTTTATGGCATATATAGCTATGCATATTAATGCAATTGCAATAAAACGGACACTTTGTGTATTAAGTGCTCGTGCATTGTGTAGGTTATTATGCGCGGAAATTTAACACGCTCGTATTTATCGTTCTTAAATCAGCCGTAAGTAAAAAACACTGTGCTTGAATTACTCCTTTCGCGAAAAACAAACGTCATAATTAATAAAAATTCCCATGACGATTTTTGTAAGTGAAATTGGCTTCTTTATTGTCGAATTTTTGGCCTTCGCAAATTATAATAAGGGAATTCTCACAATAACTTGACCATTGGGGAATCACATTAATTCAATATCATGTAGCCTAGCAAGTGCGATGAAACAGCTTTAGCTTGAGACCGAGACGAAGATAGAGAAACAATTTAAATATACACTTAGTTTCAAGGTAGGAGCACTTCCAATGTTTTAGACTTGATTAAACATTTTATATAAGTCTTCAAGTTGTTTAGATATTTCATTCCACAGAAATGTTTGTTGCAAAAGCTTTCTTTAAATTTAAAGGAGAAAATATAAAAGGTTACAAATAGCAAAGATGCATTTTGAATGGCCAAATGCCCTTAAGCTTAAAACATGTATGCGAAGACAATTATTGAAAAGGAAATATTTATTGAATTCCCAAATAATTCACCTGCCACGTCTTTATTATTTATAATAATTTTTTCAACGCCTACATACAATTTGACCTTGTGGAAATTGTTGTTTATTGAATAAACCCACTAAATCGAACAATATTATCAACACTTTATTGCTTCCTGAGGATCATTTACTATATCGAAGAAAGACTTTTTAAGAAATTAGAAAAGATTAAGCTTAACCTTCGCGGGCAGGTTTTTCTGCAAGTTCAACCACACTTGTTACATAACCTAACTTGCCTATGGTGGAAAACACGTACCGTTTAAAAAGGGATGATTATGTTTATACAACTCTTACACGCTTAGTGCCACTTTTCTAAATTGTGACCACCTTCAGCAAAACAAGTTTTTGGAAATCCACATATATTTCGCTAATCTATTTAGATTTTGTTGCAAATCCATAATATTGAATAACCCAAAGTCTTAGCAACATTATCCAGCAATATTTTGTATAGTTAAGTAAAGTAGCTATAGTATTACTTAGGCACAGCCTGCTGATTTAGACCTCAACAAGGTCTCATAAAACTAATATATAGCGTTGGTAAAGACAGCAATCGCTTTGGCGTTAGCGGAAAGTTGGAAAATTGAGTAAAGTGGAGTATGTCACGCCGAATGGATGTAATGATAACTCGAGAACGACTTAACACGATGATTTCTTCACCAGTTCGTGCGCAATAACAATGCAAAAAAATGGAAACCTCTTGGACGATTTGTTTATAGGTTACCATTAATAGACATTAAGCGGTCTAGTAACCACCCCGTCAGGATAGGGAAGCGGCAAAGCCGCCAGACTACCGAGTCTGAGGTTGCAAGTTCAAATCTTCCAACAATTTTTTTTTATCTGAAAGGTTGATAATGATCAAAGCTCTCTACCACATCCACGGCTCTCCGTTAATGGTAAATCGCCGACTCATTTTTTAATTTCCCCGATAAAAAAAAAATTGGAAACACTTTAAAGATGTTCCTGGACTTTTTCTTCACACTTGAAACAAGCAGTCACTTTTTCTTTACTTAATGGTTCAACCTGTTATATAACTTCTCTAATATTTTCTTCCAGAAATTTGTTACTATTAACTTCTTAAAGGGTTTCTTATTAACAGTCATAATATAACACACTTTAGCTACCGATTGAAATACCTATCTTTTTCCTAGGCCTATGAATTGTCTTGTGTCATTTCCTTTCAACAAAGGTTTCTAGTTGATCTAAGCAGTTTTAAAGTTTAGCGAATAGACATCTTTTTTATGCCTATTTATTTAAAATAGTTCCATGCAAAATAACTTTTTGCCCTCTCTTTAAATTGGCTCTATTTTGAATGACTCCTGTAACGACTTTTCTCCACCTGTTCCTATTTGTTGCTAATCGATCCCAAATGTTTGCCGTATTTATATCTTTTGTTATATGGGTTCATCTTCTTGGAGATTATCCTCTTATACGTTTGCCATCTGGTTTCCTTAGACCATTAAGTGTTCAATGGTTCTTTCTTTCTGTTTATGTGACAAAAAAAGATAAAATGCGAATGTATACAGTACTGCACAGTCTTCTTGTCATGTAAATTCCATGACTATAGAAGTAGTTGTGCGATGCTCAGTCATGAAAGGCGTGGAATACGCTCCCAAATCCACATTTCAAACGCATCAATGCATCTTCTATCAGCTTCTCTGATTTGTCCATATTTCGACTGCAAATAGGAAAATCGGAAAGCAAGTGCATTCGTTTTTTTAATGATATTTCGTTATATTGTACGTAATTGAGTCGTGCCAAATCTGTCCTGGATCAGTAAATCGATCCACTATCATAATTTTTGTCTTTTGTAAGTCGATGGTGAGCGGTAAGCGTTTCAAGCAGCTGTACAAGTTCTTCTTGATTTTTAATTATGAGGGTGCTCTGCAAATCTTAGGGTTGAAAATGTCTTGTCATCTATAGTCACTCCACATTCTCAATTCTCAAGAACTCATCTCATCATTTCCTCACTATAATCCGCAATCAGATAAATTTCAGATCTAGTTTGTTGTAGCTCCAGTCAAACATAATTTAACATGAGCCAATTCTATCGAAAATGTATTTGATCATTGTATAGCCGATGAGTTATGTAAACGAGATGCTAGTCCAGGTGCTTTATTATTTTCTACTTAATTCTAGCATCGTCTACTCCTGAGATCATCACTGGAGACTCCTGTTCGAAACATGTGTTCAAAATGCGTTGGTGTCGTTTAATACGTTCGATGAGGTTTTTGCAATCTTGCCTCCACACTTCCACTACTTCATCTACGTCTGTTTTCAAGTCCCAATTGGCATTTTTTACCGACCCCACCTTGAGTTTGAAGTTTCTTGTGACATCTAACGTGTCTAAATAGATGTTTACTATTATGGAAGTCTGTGTATGTCTACAGTTCCTTGCAGATGTTCTGCATGTTTGTCTTATTATCTCTTCCTCTAAAAGCCTGAATTAGCCTGGTCAGTAAGTTTTATTGCCTTGACTTGGAAGCGGTATTGAGTCCACTGATTTTGAGTTATTTTTCGGAGTTATCACATTCTTCGGTTACTCTGTTCTTTAATCCTGCTTGGTTCTGTACTTTGGCTTCAGAGTTTGCCGTTTATATGTTTTAAAGTTCATTCGATCTATGCTAAAAAGGAAGTGATGATCCGATCAACAGGCAACATCCGTTAGTGATTTGCAGAGTTTAATTGACAACCGGATTGCAAGTGTTTCCATTCGGCAAAATCCAGATATATTTGAGCAGAACTGAAGTTGACCACTACTTTTCCTATAAGGACAAACTTTCTTGAATGCATTTGGTACTGTTCGCTTCTATCTATCAAAAATGCATTACCCTACACTATTAAAGATCTATTTCACACAATTATATGAGTTATAACTCTAGCATCGTCATCAACTTCAGCGTTCACTACTCCATCGCTGTATATACGCCTCTCCTAGTTTATGCCATTCTTGGGAGGGTTACGTTTTCCCATTCTCGGCCTCTACTCTGTGACCTTCTTTGTCCATCTCTTATGCGCTAACATGTCCAGCCCACAGTCACTTAAGTTTCGCAATTCTCTGTGTGATGTCTTCAACCCTTGTCTTATTTCTGATCCATTCATTTCGTTTTATATTTTGTAGGCGTATTCCCATCATGGATCTCTCCATATTTCTTTGGGTAACTTGCATTTTATTGATTGTTGTTTTAGTGAGCGGCCATGTCTTTGATACATAGGTAAGTATCGGGAGTATGCATTGGTGAAAGACTCTGGTCTTTAGATGTTGTGAAAGACTGAATCTGAAAACCTGTCTTAGCTTTCCGAATGCAGCCCGCCCCAGTTGGGTGCGTCTCTGTACCTCTGTCGCTTGACAGTCACCTGAGGGTGATGTTCCTTCTCCCAGATATAACGGGTGTTTTAAAAAGAACGCAATTTTTACATTTCGCACCATTTTTTTTCTGTAAAAGTTGAAACTCTAAAACTTTGACATCTGTCATCTTTGATTGTTGCGATTTTTAGTTATGGAGCACTCCACGAAAGAACAACGCCTTATCATCGTGAAAACTGATTACCAAAGTGGGGAAACCGTTCGCAAAGTCCGTGGAATTTTCAGTCGTGAAAGTGCACCAAATCTGTCCACTTTTCAAAGATTGATTAAGAAATTGCTGAAGATTGGATCAATTATGGACAGTAAATCGCCTGTTCATTGTCGTTCCGGTCGGTTTCTAGAAAACATTGAAACTGTGAATGCGAGTGTTGCTGAAAATCTGCAAGGGTCACTACACGTGATAACAGAGTTCTTTTGGGCTCAAGTGGAAGGCATGGACCTGGAAGACATGTAGTTTCAGCAACCTACCACACTGCGCGTGAAATAATTGATTTATTTGGAAACGTTTTTGGACCCCATTGTCTTCTGAAACGCCAAGGGGAGTTGGTTACCGAGATCGTGCGATTTGACGCCGTGCGACTTCTTTCTTTGGGTTTTTTTGAAATGTCAGGTCTATGCGAATAACCCTCGAACAATTCCTGAGCTCAATACCGATATCCAACGCGTAATTAACGAGATAGAGCCGCAACTCTAAGAAAACGTCATATATAATGTCATCAAAAGAGCAAGGGTCTGCGTCCAGAGTCGCGAGAGCCCTGTTTTTTGTACGATTAACTTGATAAGAGGCTTCCACGAATGGGGCCCCCAATTAATCCACTGCGAGTTCCGGTTCAATGGGATTGCCGGGAACTGCCACTTAATAACCCTAACTTGGGTTCAGTTAGTTGTTGGAGTGAAACAAGACTTAACAAACACGAGTATATTGAGTAACAACGATTACAAACGTCACTGATGGACCGATGGTTTTTTACAAAAGCTTCAACTGTTGTGACACGCTTGGATTGGCCACGCGAAAATAGCGAATTGCGCGTAACCGTAACACAAAACAACCTGGAAACGACTTTACCAGGGAGTTAGACCGAAACGCAAACTAGCACAAAGCATAGCTGAACTTGCTTCCTCGAGGCTCTGAATCTAACTAACTCTGAATTTACAACGAGCTGAACTCGCAAATTCATCAAGGAGGGGCAAGCTCAGACACTATTGGCTGAGGCGATCCTGCGTAGCCAATCGGAGCGTCGCACGTTATTTAGGAAAAATGCTTATTCTAAGAAACCTTAATGCTAAGCTCTCTCAATGAGGCAATTGAAAGAAATCCATAAACCCATGATTCCCAAATATGCTAAGTCGGCTTAAGTTCTATTAGAAAATGTATCCATCCGCTTAAAAGCCATTAAGGGAAGCTTACAAATTCCTTTCCAACATTAACAGAGGCAAACAAATACGGCAAGATGCAAACTTGACTTTACCACGACCTTTGAATGAGATAAAACAGTTATGACTTGAATTACGTGATTAATTATAATCAAAAAGGTTTTGATGCACGCATCTGTGTGAATCAAACATGCCGCCCCCGAAGTGCCGAATATGGCACGACGTGATTAAATCCCAAAATTAAACTGAAATCTAACACTACCAAATAATTAAATGCATAACAAGAACTAATGACAGATGATAATCCAAGAGCCTTACAGATAACTTACAACTAGCATGAATACAAGCAAAGAAACAACTAAACCTAGCAAAATGTTCAATTAGCGAAAACTACCAACTAAGAGCAAAGTCAATGTTTATTGCCCTTGATCGCAATGATCGTCTTTGGGTAGGATGTACACTTTACGCACCGAGCGTTTCAGGAGATTCCCTCGGGAATCGCGCACCTGCACCACACGCACAACACCATCCGCTCCTGGATATGTGGCCGAGATGATTACCAGGGGCCAACGGTAGCTTGGAGATGCCTCGTCGTGGACGAGTACCACGTCGCCCACCTGGGGGGCTAGAGACGTGCTGGAGGACTTCCACTTAGGCCGGCGCTGCAGGAGGTGGAGGTAGTCCCGGGACCAACGATCCCAAAACTGCTGGGACAGCCGCTGGACCAGCCCATAGCGGCTGAGACGATTTTCCGGTATGCCCTGGAGTTGGGCTTCCGGAAACGAAGTCAGCTTCCGACCGATCAAGAAGTGGGCAGGAGTAAGGACTTCGGGGAATGAGGCGTCGGTAGGGAGAACACAGAGTGGACGGGAATTTAGTATCGCCTCCACTTGAGTCAGCATGGTGTAATACTCAACGAAAGTTAACTTTGCATTGCAAGATATTCGCCTTAAATAATATTTCAATGACTTTACCCCCGCTTCCCAAATGCCGCCAAAGTGCGGAGAGCGTGCCGGAATAAAATTCCACTTAATGTTATGTTTCGACAATTCTTCCCTTATGCATTGCTCACTAGAGCCTGACAGGATATTTTTTAATTCCGATAGCTGATTTCTGGCACCGGTGAAACAGGTAGCATTGTCAGAAAATATGTTGGAGGGTAAACCGCGTCTGGAGATGAATCTCCTCAATGATGCGATGAAAGCCTCCGTCGTGAGGTCTTCCACGAGTTCAAGATGAATAGCCTTCGTGGCTAAACACACAAATAGGGCAACGTAAGCCTTTACTTCTTTCGCGCCTCGCCCGGATTTGTTTTTTATAAACACGGGACCCGCGTAATCTATCCCGCAATGAGGCCAGTAACACCGAGTGTCCACAATGCAAGAGCCGCAAATGCTCTTGCTTCACGATTAGCAACGACAAAGGGTGACTAGCTGGTAACAAAAGGGGATGTTTCTGATCAAAGCTTAGATTGGAGTTTTCTAGACGGCCGCCCACGCGCAGTAGGCCCTGATCGTCCAGAAATGGGTTTAGAGAAAGCAGCGCACTATTTTTCGGCAATGGCGCTTTTTTAGACAAAACTGCTATTTCTCCGGAAAAGACTTCCGCCTGGGCAATTTTGATCAGGCGGCGAGTCGCGTCCTCCAATTCGTCAATGGCTGGAGGTCCCGACCAGCGCGTTTCGGTGTTTCTGTTTCTCGCGAGACGCAGGCAGTACGCGACTACGCGCTGTAATTTTGTAAAACTGGAATAGCGCCTGAAAAGTTCAAATTCTGGGACGCGATGGTGAAGAGTGGCCACTACTGGGCGCGACTCTTGGGCTGCTAGCTCACCCGAATCAATTTTAACGGGCTGGGGTTTTAAGTCCGCCTGTGACAAAAATTCTGGCCCGTGCCACCACAAGCGTGAGTTGAGTAACTCCTGGGGTAACATTCCCCTGCTAATTATATCGGACGGGTTGCAATTTGTACGCACGTGAAACCATTCTTCCCTATTGCTTAGTTCGTGAATCTCGGACACCCGGTTCGCGACGAACGTCTTCCAATTACTCGCATCCTTATTTATCCAGTGCAGAGTTATGGTGGAGTCCGACCAATAGTACACGCGGTCAAATTTAAATGCGGAGGAATCGAGTATAGTTTTAATCAAACGAGCCAACAGTAAGGCTGCGCAAAGCTCCAAACGAGGCAAGGATATTGTTTTTAATGGAGCGACCCTTGACTTAGCACAAAGCAAATTGGTGGTGACATTACCGCGCGCGTCAACGCAACGTATATACATGGCGCACCCGTAGGCTACAGAACTCGCGTCCGCAAATCCGTGGAGATCTATCGAATTTATGTCATCGCAAATTACCCGTCTCGGAATTGCCAACGAGCCCAAAGAGCGTAATGAAGAATGGAGTTCGTCGTATCTGGAGCGCATCTCCATGGGCACCGTTTCGTCCCATGACAACTTCAACTGCCAAAGCCGTTGCACGAGAAGTTTCAAAGTTAGAACGCTTGGACCAAGTAGTCCCAAGGGATCGAATATTTGAGCCATACTAGAGAGTATAGCCCGCTTGGTAACTGATTTGCAACAGCTAGGGTTTACTCTGTAACTTAGCACGTCCCGCCGAGTATCCCAATAAATGCCGAGAGTTTTCTCCGTGGCGTCTTCCGTCAAAGAAATGGGTTCCACGCTGCCGCGATCTACACCAATGGCGCTAGCTACTTCACTGTCGTTGGATGCCCACTTTCGCAATTCAAACCCGTACCCCGACAAAGCGCTACTAATTTCGAATTGCGTTTTTATGGCTTCCGCCCTATTTTCAAAACCAGTCAGTAGGTCATCTACATAAAAATCCCGGCTAATTCTTAATGAGGCCTCTGGAAGCGATGCTTCGATTTCCTGGGCGATTTGTATCAAGCACCTAGTTGCTAGGTACGAGGCTGATTTAGTACCGTAGGTGACCGTTAATAATTTGAAGCATTTTACCGCTGAGGTTTTGTCGTCACGCCATAAAATTAATTGGTATTGCGTCTGCGAGGGGTCCACGAGAATTTGCCTATACATTTTGGCGCAATCTGCTTTCAGCACGTACTTGAATTGCCTAAAGCGACAAAGAATTGCAAACAACGACTGCTGGACCACTGGGCCCTT
This sequence comes from Agriotes lineatus, assembly GCA_940337035.1. Classification (NCBI taxonomy): domain Eukaryota; kingdom Metazoa; phylum Arthropoda; class Insecta; order Coleoptera; family Elateridae; genus Agriotes; species Agriotes lineatus. Next base: position 98,827,402 of record OW679196.1, on the reverse strand, counting down.
ATGTTGAAGGTCGTTAAGCGATACTCCGGAGGAGGACGCACAACTGCCGTCAAAAACAACGCGATGTTTGGTCGTTGAACTGTCCTCCTTTATGACTGGCAAATGTGGTAAATAAAACCTAGGATGAGGAAGGCTCGCTTCGTCGTCCACCTTGCTCAAGTGACCAAGCGACTCGTATTCTTTGAGAAATGCGGAATACGCGGTTTTCAACTCGGGATTTTTTGACAATTTGTTTTCTAATGAATAGAAACGCTTTAACGCTATACCGCGCGAGTCTCCCAGCGATGGAGCATCTTTCCTGAAAGGTATGCTCACGATGAACCTACGCGGCTCCGACGACGCCCGTTTCGTAGTCGATTGAAAATGGTCTTCGCAAAATTTGTCATCAGCAGAGAGTCGGCCTGATGAACCGTAAGCCCCCTCGATTTCCCAAAATCTCTGAATGCCGTGCTCGATGCCGGTTACACTTAAATGAACTCTATTTGAACGAATGAGCGCTCGATTTTCGACATTCATGTTTCCGCCTAAAACCCAACCAAAAAGAGTTTTTGTTAAGAATGGCTTCTCTGGGCCCAATTTCACCTGTCCCTGATAGAGCACTTGCCAAAAGACATTCGCGCCTAATAAAAGATCAATCTTTCCCGGTGTATTACAATCTGAATCGGCTAGCACAATGTTTGGTGGGATCTTCAAATCCCTCAACGAGAAAGAAAGGGCCGGCAGAGGGTCCGTAATTTTGTCTAACACAATACAGCTCAAAATGTCCTCGTATTTCCCGTTACGGGAGCGGATTCGAACGTTTGCTCTGAATTCAGCGTTCAGAGCCCTGGCACCAACACCCGACAGTGAGGTGATATTACCTCGTTTCTCAATTTTCAAATTTTGACACAAGTCGGCGCTAACTAAGTTAAGTTGGGATCCGGGGTCCAAAAGAGCTTTTGCCCGGGAAAATGACCCGGAGGATCCTTCTACGAATACGCTAACCGTGGACAATAAAACTTGCGCTGGCGCCGCGATTGCAGGACGGCTACAAGCTGCTGAAACGGATGCGACGGGTGCCTCGCTCGGGGAGACGGCCCCGACCTCCCGTGCGTCACTGCTGGATTCTGGCGGTCCAGGACGCGGCGACGAAGTATTTTCGTGCGCGTCGCGCTTTGGACGCAAACACAGTAAAGTATGGTGCTTTTTTCTGCATACGCGGCATCTCGACGATGTGCATTTTACCACGAAATGTCCGGGCTTGAGACAATTGTTGCATAATTTCAAACGACGCGCCTCTTCGATACGAGCGTTTACCGACAATTTTGAAAATGATTCGCAAGCGCTAATCGAATGATTACTATTTTTGCAAAAATCACAAGAGTGATTACCTTGCTCTCTGGCTACATGAGCGCGTGCATGACTTTTTTTCTCGGATCCCTGATTTCCCAAACTCGAACCTATTTTCGCAGCTTCCAGCGAACCTAATAAGTGACTTTTGCTCTCTAAAAAAACTAACAACTCTCGCAAAGTAGGAAATTGTCCGGCATGTTTGCATAATTCCCAGTCAGTCTGCATTGCTGAGCTGAGCTTCGAAACTATGATATGTATTAGTATGGTGTCGACTGTGGGTTCCCCGTACGCCTTTAAAATTTCCAAAATTCTAACTACACTATCGAGCAGCCTTTGAACAGACGAATGTGAATCCTTTTTTACGTTCTCTAAACTGAATAACGCATTTATGTTTGATTTTACGATCAGTTTCTTATTTTCAAATCGCTTGACTAGAATGTCCCAAGCAATGGTATAGTTATCGTTGGTAACTTTTAACGACGAGATTGAACTAGCAGCTTCTGCCTTAAGGGAAGAAATCAAATAGTAAAATTTCTGAACGTTGGTCAAATTAACGTTGTTATGAATAAGCGACGTAAAGGAGTCATGAAATTGAACCCAATTCTCGAATTTCCCCGAAAAGGAAGGCAAATCTAAGGGTGGTAATCTTAATCCAGCGAGCTCTCCTGAAGGGCCACTTTGCGAAGAATTTTGACCTACATTCGGTTTTATACCCGAACTGATCTTATTTTTTGATAAGAATTCCTTTACTGCGCTACTAATCTCGCTAAAATGAGTCATAAAAGAGTCAAATTCATTGAAAAGCTCATCAAAGTTTTCAGCGTCGGCCTCCATTAGGCCCTCCATTGACTTCTTATACTCATCCAACAAATTTTGGAAACAACTAAACTCTTCTGACAAGTTGCCGACCTCGTGAGCCTTCACGGGGCTGGACGAAGAAATTCTATGAAATAGAATTTTGAAACGATCTACTTGGGCTTTTATGAATTTGCAACGAGTGGTTAAAGTGCGAGTTTCCGACATGACCGCTGATGTCGAACGAGTTTCCACCATGACTGACACAAGCAAAAAACAGCACTAAACGAAGGTGTAATGGAAAAGGACTTACTTTTGATTTGAGAACGTAGTAACTTCTTGACGAACAGAAAACCAACCCGCTGCCGATCGCTGCCGCTTGACGTGGGACCTGGACTCGGTGTAAGCTCTCGATGGTTGAATTTCCTGGTGTTGGCGAAGCTTCTTGACGCTCTCCGACGAAACGATGTTGGAGCAATTGCATCCACCAGCTACTGGAAACTTGTACACTCGCGTTTTTTAGCTTCTTCCACATCCGGCTCGAAGGACCAATGTTTTTTGTACGATTAACTTGATAAGAGGCTTCACGAATGGGGCCCCCAATTAATCCACTGCGAGTTCCGGTTCAATGGGATTGCCGGGAACTGCCACTTAATAACCCTAACTTGGGTTCAGTTAGTTGTTGGAGTGAAACAAGACTTAACAAACACGAGTATATTGAGTAACAACGATTACAAACGTCACTGATGGACCGATGGTTTTTTACAAAAGCTTCAACTGTTGTGACACGCTTGGATTGGCCACGCGAAAATAGCGAATTGCGCGTAACCGTAACACAAAACAACCTGGAAACGACTTTACCAGGGAGTTAGACCGAAACGCAAACTAGCACAAAGCATAGCTGAACTTGCTTCCTCGAGGCTCTGAATCTAACTAACTCTGAATTTACAACGAGCTGAACTCGCAAATTCATCAAGGAGGGGCAAGCTCAGACACTATTGGCTGAGGCGATCCTGCGTAGCCAATCGGAGCGTCGCACGTTATTTAGGAAAAATGCTTATTCTAAGAAACCTTAATGCTAAGCTCTCTCAATGAGGCAATTGAAAGAAATCCATAAACCCATGATTCCCAAATATGCTAAGTCGGCTTAAGTTCTATTAGAAAATGTATCCATCCGCTTAAAAGCCATTAAGGGAAGCTTACAAATTCCTTTCCAACATTAACAGAGGCAAACAAATACGGCAAGATGCAAACTTGACTTTACCACGACCTTTGAATGAGATAAAACAGTTATGACTTGAATTACGTGATTAATTATAATCAAAAAGGTTTTGATGCACGCATCTGTGTGAATCAAACAAGCCCTTTGAATGATATTCTATTCCATAATGAATTGGAACATGCCTACTTTAAAATTCAATAGAAATATCAGCAATCCCTCAAAAAAACTTGCGTTTTTTTTTAAATTAAAAATTGCGTTCTGTTTGAAACACCCTTTATGTACTCCTCAACGATCTCTATTTTTTTATTATCTTTAATTTCAATTGGGGTTACGTCTTCTCTCTTTGGCGTTAATTTAGTTTTGTTAATGTTTATTTTTAGCGCTATAATACCAGCAGCTTCTCTGAGATCTTAGCACGTTGTCCGTTTATATTGATGTCGAAGTTCTTCCAGTTTAATAGCTTGAAGCTGTCTTCTAGACAATTGATGAACAATTTTGGGGGAGATGGTGTCCCCCTGTCGTATTCCTCGTTTGACTACTACGGGAGCCTCTTGGTAGAAGGCGTCAATTAGTGTTATATATCTGTGATCAATCCTGCACCATTTCAAGCAGTTAATGAATGCCCACTTTTTGACTGTATCAAAGGCCTTCTGAAAAGGGTCAAATACAAGGGTTAGTTATATTCGTGTACCTTTTCTATCAGTTGTCGAACAGTGTGTATGTGATCAACTATGGTGCTGTATCCATGTTTAAAGCCAGCTTGTTCTGTTGGTTGAAACATCTCGAGTTTGTTGGATATTCCATTATTTATAATTCTTGTAAGTAGCTTGTATGGGTCTGAGAAAAGTGATATAGATCTGTAGTTCCTAAGGTCTTGTTTATTATATAACTCTATCACACAAATAAGACTACGCAACATGTTCAGATGCTATCGATAATTAATTACTTTACAATCTACATGGTGAAGTTGTTAATTCTTTTGATCAAAATGTAAAATTTTGGTAATAGTGTTCAGTAATGATTTTACTATTCGCTATTTAATAAAAATTCTAGATAAAAGTATTGTTTAATGTTTTTAGATTATCGAGTACTGCATTCTGTTTCGCTTGTTAGAATTAGTCACCGAACTTCATTGTTTTACCTCGTATGCTCCTACTTCAATAGTCGTACGACGTAAAAAGAGTTAAAACTAATACTGGCAGATGCCTGTTCCAGTTCCTTCGCACGTTTTAGTGCTGTCTGGTTGGTTTTAAATAAACACGGTAGATATAATAGTGGACTAACAATAGGTATATGAAATATTTGAACATCAAGCTTAACATTCTCAACAGCCCCTTAGGAATATCACGGCTACTGGTTAACAGTAGAGAAATTATATAGATTCTCTCGCTGTTTTATATCTACGCAAAATATATTATATATTATTTATTGTTGCGTGCTGCGCAGTTTAATTATTTCACCTCGTATAAAATTGTAGTAGTAAATTTCCGATGTGAGAAAAGTGAATAGTAGTGCAAGCAGATGTTCGTCCTATTTCGCAACACTTTTTAACATTTATTGGGTGGGGTTGGATGAGCACAGTAAAATCTGCAGGGGTTAAGCTGCAACTGGGTTAGATGAAGGGGTTGAACGCCGAGCTTTACTTCACATACGATTATAATTTCGCCCATATTACACGATCACAGAATGGTCAGGGAGAGAACACAAGGTTAGAAAGGCGAAAAGTACACAAGGGGAAAGAAATATCTGAGTAGGAGAGCTTTAGACTGGGAAATTAACCAAGTATTTATCCTAATCTTGGAAGTAGCCAGCAGGATGAATAAAGGTAAATGGCAATTGCGTTATTACCTACGTTATGTCGATGATGTAATAATCGCAACAGACTTAAAATATATCAGGAAAAATAAATAATGAGACGCATTTAACAAACACCAAAGTGGCATATGTGCGAAGATGAGTTAGAAATGGTAACTAAGAAGAGGATAAAAAGTGACAGCTATTTGATAATAGTAGAGAAGCGGCATATTTTTTCGTGGGTGACTAGATGATTTCAAAGTTTCTGTCATAAAATATTAATAATTTGTTCGTTGTAGAATTATGAAATATTAAAAAAAAGCACAGTAACCAACAATGGTTTTGCTTACGCATGATATGTCCTGCATTCTGATTGGTATGTTAACATTGGTCTCATAACTTAATGAATTCACCTCGTATAAAAGCTTTCGCGCTTTAGTAAATGTCCGATGTAAGAAAAGTTAATACTAAGGCAGACCGATGTTCGTTCGATTTGCCAGCACTTTTCAAGACTTAATGACTGGTTTGAAATGAGCGTAGGAAAATCAGCAAGGGGCTAAGCTGCAACGATGGGTTAAATGAAGGGCAGTCGCCACACGCTGGCTTTGTTTTGTTTGCGACCAGCAAGATTGCAGCTAGTGCAAAATTAAGATTTGAGGAAGTGCAAGAACGAGTGCAAAAAATTGGTGGCAGCGGCGAACAAAGAGGGTGCGAGTTCAGGGCCGGATTCGCAAACGACCGTAGCTGGTGAACCTAAGTCGACCGAGAATGAGACAAATCAACAGGAGTTTAGCAAATCTACTAATATAAAATCGATTGAATTCGGACTGTAATCCTAAGTTGTTCGAGTAGTGGGGCAGCATGAAAGGGTGAAGCTGCAGGGGTCCGATAGGGGAAGGCGGGCACATAGTCCTCGCTCTGCAAGCACCACCTCATTTGAATTTCTAATTAGCAAACCTCCATGCAATTATTGGATTAATGTAAATTACGAGGACGCGTTGTGCTCACTGGCAGGACTGGGGGGCGAGGGGCCGGGATAATTAAAATCCGTTGATTAATATGTAAATTTAATAAGATTACAGTTCCAGGAACGAATGAAGCTGGGCTCTCTCCTATATAACCCATCTCCCCGTTTCAATGGAGTTTGCGAGTTTTTGACGTGGACTGCAAGGGTTACCCCGATTACATTCTACAAATTGCGTTAGTTTTAATGCAATAGCCTGCTTTGCGTAATGAACATTTTTTCAATACAATGCTCAGCCGTAATTAAGCACAGACTGTACTATACGGGGTGCCGTATTTTAAAATCAAGACAAATTAATAGCCATTAAAAGTAAGCTCCTAACCTTTATCTTCGTAATTACGATGATGACAGTAACAACACTACCATAGCTTAGAGCAAATAATTTCAATAGATAATTAAGCAAATTTTAACGCCACGAGTTTTGAGACGTAACTATGTTCTATTTTCGTCATATTACTTAGTTACCGCTGGTAAATGAAAGCAATAATTATCGTACCCAAGACTTTAGCGGATTTAAACCTACTTTTGTATTGATCGTGGCTCTAAATTCAAATTACACTTAAACTGGTAGAAACATTCGAAACCAAGCAGTTCTCTTATGGATCCGTATATTCGTCTTCGAACTTCATACTATATCTTTTGTTTGAAAGTTCAATTATTAAAACCGTTATATTTTACTTTAGTAGACTAAAGCATAGCTGCTAGCCTTAAAGGAAAACATACCTGAATGGTAGAAATGTTCATGAAAATGCAAACCGAAATAAACCAAATAACGTCTTAACAGTCGTTAGTTCATTGCATTCTAATGAGAAAAATATCAGACTAATTTCCCCTTGTCTTCCCTTGTTTGTCTCTTCTAGATACAGATGCTGTTTGAATGTGCTTAATCTAAGTATAGACGCTGTTGATTTGTGGGTGGTATTTCATTTCGCACTTGCTACCGATATCTGAAAAGCATTTCCCTATCCACCACCTGGAGACGTCCTCTCTAGGGGTTACATATTTAAATTGCGTACCAGTAACTATAGCTTATAGCACTTTACCGTATGGAAAAGGCGAGGAATATTGGTCTTTCTATATTTCACTAATCAATAAATATATACAATAGGGCCTTTGAATTCTTATCGAATTTTAACGTTGTCCTCTTTATAATATTCCATAATTTAAAGTTAAAATTCATTGTTACAATCATGGTTATTGCAAAAAAATGGAGTTGAGGTTGCTTTGGTTTTTGTTAAATTTATTTTTCCCGCTGCTGATCATGTAAGTCAGTAATACAGCCTTAGTAACAAAACGTGTAAGTCGGTGATTATATTTGTTAGCTACTTTTTCTTGTCAACGGAACTTAATATTATTATTAAGTTTCTAGGTTAATAAAATTAGCAAAGCAAGATGCAGATTTAGACGTTTTGTTTATAAACTGCAAGTGTTTATGTGACATGTGACACTCACAAGTTACACGACTCACGAAAATTAATTCTGGTGACAGGTGACAAACGAAACGAGTTTTTCAAAAATCTAGGAAAATTTCGATAAGCAGCGGGAAAAATATAATAAGATAACTCGGAATGTACCGCCTATTAACATTTTCGGCAGGCAACAAGCCGCGACTTCGTCTTGGCTTGTACTTGCCTACCTCAAATGTTAATAGGTCCTTACATACCTTGTTACTTAAATAGCTATTATTTTTCCGTCGTATTTTATATCGCCCAATATAAGTCGCTATAGATGGTATACATTTACTTAAATTCAGGAAATTTTTAATTACACATATTATAACAGCAGTGTTGGGTTACGCTGTGAAAATAATAAAAATTTAAATTAATTTGTGTTTATTACTTCAGTGAATAGAACTGATATGAATTATAGTTGTCCTTAAACGGATTAGTTGACTTTTAGGAGATTTTTTAAAACACAAACTACAATATCATCATGAAAAGTGTGTTACTCGATCGTATTCTTGCATTTTTACGCTGCCCCTCTCAATATAAATTTAGTTTTCATGTAACACATATCGCTAGTTGGAAATGAAAGCAACTTATTACAGCCATTACTTGTCGCTTTAGCGAATTTAAACATGCATTTTCATTGCGTGCACACCTGACGTCAAATTATATTCCAGTTGGTAGAAATATTTCATGAAAATGCGAATCCGATAATGTTTTTGTGGAATCTTCTTAGGGAAAGTAAGTATAATAAAACTGAGGTATTGAGGTTCTTTTGACTTTTGCAAGAGGTTTACCGATATTTATTTTTTATTTGGCCATATGTTCTTCGAGCTATAATCGCTTTATGTGGGCAGCTATAGGAGTTACAAATTTTTTTAATTCATAAAAAAGTATAACGTAATGTCAATATAAACATTTATTTACTAAGATTGTATTGTACCAATAAATTCGCGTAAACGCTAAATTTTTTGTAGCTTTCAGCTATATATTTTAATATTTTTAATAATTTCGCACATTATAGTGATTTGCTATCGAACAAAGAGATTTTGACAACCATTAAATTACTTTAGCTGTGGCAATTTATAGCCTTATAATTTAATAAATGTAAACCTACCTTACCATTGTTTGGAAATTGCATTCAAATATAATTCAATTAAAAACCTGTTTTTTAATCGCCATGGAGAATAATTAAAGTAATTTATAGAAATTATTGTGGTTTCTGATTAACTTTCGTTGCCATTTAGTGACCAAGCAACAGGGAAAATTGCCCAGCAACAAAAATGAATAAAGGTAATCAGTTGCAATACGAGTACATTGGCTGCTCTTTAACAATTATAAATCCAACTATGTTTTAAATATTGATATATTTAGTGTAATAATTGGTTTTCTGTTAAGGTTTCATACCAAAATTAAAAATTAAAATCTTAAAAACGTAAAGCTTGCTTGACAAATTAATAAAGCAACTACTTTTGATCGTTCGGGATCAGGCTAGCATTATTATTACCCCCCTGAATAGGGCTACAGTAACCCTCAACCCCGTCGTTGAGGGTTGGTGAAATTCACCTCGAATGCATTATAGCACATCATCCGTCGGTTCCAAATAATAATGCTTTACAAATCCGATATATTTCTGTCATGAAAATATTATGTTTGTATGTAGAGAACAATAATAGAAGTAATCGCTATTTTTATAAACTGAGACATTAACTTTTACCATGACTGTACGTAGCCTATATTGTATAACTTGCTTACTGTTAAGGCGTATTTGTAAATTGTGAATTCCCTATGGTCACAATTATTACGCGAAATATGTGACACTTAGCAAAACATTATACCTGTATTTATTAAAATTAAAATAACGCTTAATGTTGGAAACAAATAGTAGTAAGTATCAGTTAGACTGCTCATGAAAACAATAATGTGGAAAGGCGTTACTGCTTTAATTATAAGCAAAATTATAAATTTACTGGAGAATTTTTCTGTTAGAAAATTGAAGCTGAGCACGGTCGTTTGATTGGCATGTTAAAATTAAAAGAAATCGTAGACACAGGGGAGCGGTAATTGTGCTTCCTTAAGGAAGCATCCTTAGCATATTTTATTCATAAAAATTTGCTTGGGAAACCGTTGACTGCTTTGCGTTTGTAATTAAGTAGGCTGGAACAACTGTTTTTCCTAATGGAAGGGGCGTTTGTTAGAAATAATCTAAATTTAAATAATTAATGGTAGTACTATGATATTTATAAACGCTGATTTGTCATACTAATTAAGAAAGGATTATTCATGCGTTAGTCATAATCTGTTACTCTTGGCAAACGTGATTCATTAATATATATTTTTAAAAAATTATAAATATTTCTAAAATTATACATGGTTGATACAAGCTGCTACTTCAATTAAGACCAATTACCTTAAACATGCATATTTTTTATAAAAATTTAAAATAGCTGTTCCGCTTTTCCCACGTCATATCTATAGAAAGAGCCCTAGGCATAACCCATCAGTTTTTAAAAACGTAGGATTAAATATGAATTCAAAAGAAAGGACGATTATCAATCGATTTGAAATTACTATAAACGATGCCAAATAGATAAAGCACAAAATTTGTATATATTTAAGGTACATAATAAGGATGGAGGAACAGGGCAGGGCACGTGGCGAGAATGGAAAGCGCCAGATGCGCAAAACAAGTGATTGAATGGAGACCATGGACGAGAAAAAGATCCGCCCACCAACTAGATGGAAAGATGATATCATAATGACAATAGGATCTATACGGATGGATATAGCAAGAAATCGACACGAATAGCACATAAAGTGGAAGGTTTTGTCCGAAAATGGACAGTAGGAGGCTGATTGAAGAAAAAGAAGAAAAAACTGATAAAATGGGCTGCTTTGGTAAATTAGGGTATACAGAAAAAAAAAACAATGACATCGCCATGAACCTGTACTGCATATGGTTTGGATAGCATCACACTAACGGCTAGAAATGTGAACCGACGTTTTACACTGTTAAGTATTAACTTAACGAAGATAGTTACAAATGAAGACATACTAAAAAGCACTCGAATAACAGATTTGATGAATACTTATTTAAAGTAAAGTGAAGTCCAGGAGTGGACAAATAATGGTTGAGGAAGAAATTGTTGGGTTATTTGTAAAAAAGTGGAGAAGTACTTTGCAAACCATAGTGCATATTTAGCCTTTAGTTGATAGCTTCCTGTGTCTACAGACATTGCGTTATAAAGTATAAAATGCAAGTAGGATAAATAATCATTGAATATACACAAACATCTCTTAGTTATCACCAAAAATAACTGTTTTGACATTTTTCGCAACCTTAACAACTTAACCTTTAAACAGAGTCTGTAGAGCAGAGCAATGTAATACAAAGAACATGAATAGGGACAGATCTATTAAAATATAACAGATATACTGTTACGTTTAAACTTCGCAGGTCTGTGCGCGCAGTTTAAGTTATTCCGGCGTCTGTAGTACAGATTTTGAATTTCACGAGCTCCCCGCCCGGTTGAATATTGGCCTTTTGACACGAGCAGCGACATCAACTAGCTGATCTTCAAGGTGTCCTTCTTTTCCGTTCGATGCTGTGAGGGCGAACAGTTTTAGCCCCTTGTCCAGTGGTTTTGCGGGCATGCAGTTTATGGTTGGTGGAATTTGCCCTCGCTGATATTGGCGGCTTATTCACCCTGGAAATTTACTGAGATATTTGTTCTCACGTCAATTCTGGTCGATTAAAGTGCTTGGCGGATCCACTTCTTCACGTGACCCAAAACAAATTTATTTTAAGTCGATTGAAGCATTTCTCGTGCCGTGTTTAAGATATTCCGTGATTTTATTGTGGCTTTTTTATTATAGCCGCAGGTTTAGAGCTCCCGCACCTCGAGAGCGTCGAGTTTGACCTGATATGAGCCTTGTAAAACACCTGCCAATATCGATTTTTGTGCCAGTTACGCGACCTTCTTAGTGGGCAGTAAGGGGCTGAACAAGGGAATTAAGTAACAAGTTTTGATTTTTCTTTTATGTAAATTTATTTAATACTGTGGACAGTGAATCGATGTTGAGTGCCTTACTCGATTGCTATCGTACCTGCCAAATTCCGTCAGAATTTCGGAGGCTTTTATTTGGAATTCTGGCCGTATCTACAGTTCGCTTCACGAGCTTCGTACCTGAACGTACTCAATGTTTTTCCATCCACGGAGCAAATACTTTTTAAACTGTTGTAATGCATATTTGTACCTTTTAATTTGTGTTATAAGCTAATTCTCTGGCAAGCCGAGTTTCTATTATAAGGGGTACCTTAATTTTGCCGATATTACGTTTGACTTATATTTAATGATCACCTGTCTGTGTATCTGGTACTGTATGCTATTTTAATTATGTGATTATATACTGCGACATGACCATTTTGTTCTTTGTTACTGCTATCTGGATTGGCGTGCTTTCTTTGAGATTATTGTGCTATCTTGAGTTTACGAATTTTCTGTGATGCCTCGATACATTTGTCGTTAGTTAAAAAGTCGTTGGCTCCGTCTCCATGAGTTAGCCGGCCGACAATTGTATCTACGAAGCTATTTTCAATATGATTTTGAAAGTTTTAGCCGACGAATCACTTGATGCTCACAATATATCTGCATAAAAATGACATTTGAAGCAATACAACCTGAGTAACAGCTACTATATTGTCTTTTAACTGTATGCAACTGCTATAGACAGTGTTCCAATTAATACAAGCAATGGCTAAAATTTTATTAACGAAATAGGCATGTTTTGGCTAAAGTTTTCAATCTCGATGCATTTCTGATGTGCCAGTATAGTTCTTCCAATTCATTTATATTTAATTTCAACTTTAATACTTTGAAAAGGTTTTCCAATCACTTCAGGTAGAAGCAGACGATGCAGAAGTGAAACCATACCTTAAATCATCAAATTACCCCTCAAATATAACTGCTTACAGCAACAAAAGTAAAGAAGGTAGTAAACGCCGATTCAAGTCCAAAGAAGCTAACCGGATATGTCGTCACTACAGGACGCATTATGCAGAAACAATGCAGTTGCTAGAATTAGTTACTTCCCACAACAGTTTAAGGTATCGCAAATAATAACAGTTAGCAAATACACTACACCACAAAACGACATAGTTTCATAGGTGCAGGCCAATTAGTTTAATACCAATATTATTAAAACTATTCGAAGAACTGTTAAAACTTCTAATACAGACAGTAAAGTAAATTCATCTATAATTACCCTACTATCAATGTGGTTTATAGGACACAAAGAAACTTTGATAGCCTTTGATAAGGTCTGGCATGAAAGGTTACTATACACGTTGAAGGAAGTATTTCCATATTGACAAGGAGCTGTAGCTTTATTCATTCAATGTAATACTTCTTGATTAGTGACTTTATTTGTCCATGATATTCTCAATATCCTCCTATGACACCAACTTTTTACCGCTTCAATGTTCTTAAGATGTTTTGCTTTAAATGGCAAAATTCTACTGCCTAGAATACATGTCATCTCAGCAGTTTATTTTTAATTTTCAGGTGTATACCATGATTGCAGATATTTTTGTTTTGACTTTTATAAAAGTACTACGAGCAACTTCAATCCAGCACTTGATTTACTTTGTTCTGCCCTTTTATTTATCCATATGCACCTAGACATTTACCTAAAAACATACGAGTATGTTCTATTGAAGTATTATCCATATTTAAATATGCGTTATTCCATTAATATTTTGATGTGTGGTGATACTTGTGACTTCGTTTACTTTAATCTTATGTCAAGAACATACCTCCTACAGGCAACATTCACTCGTTCCACCACATAACGATAACAAAAGGTTTAGGATTATTTCAATTCCCCCAACTGGCGGCGGGCTGCTATAGGGACCTTGCGTCCCTCTTCAGCCAACAATGGGAATTATAGGATGGGTGGGAGGAAGGAGGGCTGGAATATGGAAGAGAGGCCAGGAAATGTGGAGAAGTACTGCCCCGGCATTCGCCTCAAAGAAGGTACTCTGTTGACTCAGGAAAACCACCTAAAAACCTGAATCAGAGCAGACGACCACGGGAATCGAACCAGTGACCTACCGAATGCTAAGCAGACGTGGTAACCACTAGTAGCTCGGTTCGACCACATATTGTAGGTCATTTAATAAAGTCAGTATCACGGAAAATTACTCCTTAGTGTAAACTTATAAACATTTCCTTCGCACAACCGAAAGGCTAAATTGGTTCTTGCAGTTTTGAAGGTTGGACTGCATTTAAAGCTGAACATTCCATCTTTGTTACACAATATTGGGATGGAAGTTGGCAAAGTTACAAACGTTGGAGCAAGTCAATAGCTAGGAATTGTAGCAGTCTCATAGATGGTGTTAAAAAGTTCAACTAATATATAATAATAATAATAATAAGAATATCCCTCGTATCTTCACTAATGAGCTTTCCAGGTACCACTGAACTTCTTCTCTTAATACCTTTGGACTCGTAGACTCCATGCTGTTTCTTCACAATCGTCGCTGTAAAGACCCCGAATATATTCTGCCCAATGCAGAAGTTTTCGGTTTACATCAGTGATCACCTTTCCATTTTCATTTTCCAAAACGTCAGGTTGTCTAAACTTCTTCTTACCAGTCATTCCCCTTATTTTTTATGTACCTTGATACTGTCGCACCTACTCGCGACATCTCTCCAGTAACCATATTTCCTTTGCGCGTCTTATCTTTCGCCTGATATCAGAATTAATGATCTTATAGATTTGCATATCATTATCTTTGTATTCTCTGTTTTGACTATTGACCAGGTCCAGAATATCTGTGCCGTCCATTTCTTTCTCTTTACCGATGTAGTTTTTAGTGTAATACCTAGATACTAGATATTTGCAAATCAACAAGTGTACTAAACAATAGATAAATACCGAATTACATCATAGGTTTTAAGTACAAATATCACATTAGCATTAGCACTGCGAATGACTCTTGAGTTAAAAAAGAATGAGAACATGGGTACCTACAGTAGAAGTTGGAAACGACCTCGACAAATAAAACGGCTGATGTTTTAAATATATATATTGCAATTACAACTTGACTCTGAACGGGTTAATAATAGCATCGATATCGTTATTACACCCCCGCATTGAACATTTCTTAGAATCCAGAAATACTGCATCAGCTTTAATCCCTGTGCAAACGTGTAACGGCTTTCCCCGAAGTGTTTTATTGATACATCTCTGCTTCAGACAACAAACACAAACTAAATCTTCCCGATTGAGTTTCCGGGGCTTAAATTAGCGGCGCGAAAATAAGTGCAGCAAGGCAAAAGTCCCGCCATAAATCTGAGTTGATAAAACCCGTACACCTCGTGAAAAGTTGGGAGTGAATCAGAAGGTGCTGAGGCGATTACTGTATGCAATCGTTCTTCTCCCCCTGGTCGTTATCTTGGTGACCGCAGCGGGCAGCGAACAGCGTCCGGCACTCCAATCGATATACCGCTTCGCCGCCACCGGATACCTTCAATTGCCCTCTTATCACTGATGTAAAGTAATTTTGATGATTTGGTCGGCATGGATTTACTTTATTTCATTCGCTTTGGAGCCGCGCGCCCATAATAGGCCCGCATTTTTCGGGGACGTGATACGGTTCCTGATTGGGAAAATTGTTAAGGAGTTTCGACTTTCCCTGATTACTAATTACGCACTAGGGTGCAACCGTATTCTAACAGACAGCAAATTCGCAAGTTTATAATAGATGAATAACTTCTATTATTTCCCATACGACGTGATTGAATTGAATGATGTTACCTGTTACCTATAAGGCATAGCTTAGGTACTATCAAGGGACCTGAGATAAAACAAAGGACACAGATACAACGAAACCTGTGTTAAAGGTCACGTTTGAATACCGATCACCCCTGTTTAAGGAACAAGTTCACACACATTAATATTTCAATGTAGTTTGACCTCCCTATAACAAATACTCTGCATTGTAAATACGGACTCTATTATTTATCTGAATGGACAAAATACGTTGTTTAGTTCACATACCTTGACAATTACCTGAGATTATTATTATTATTCAGTATCAGAAAGCATGAGCTTGTATTTATTTAATGTACACTTAAGCACAACACGCATACCGATGAATTCCAAATTTATCAGAATGGTTGCTGTTGATAAGTTCTGGGTACATTAATGAATTTTATATCTAATCCCACAAATACTGGTTATACTGAATGGTATGGAAGTTACAGTCGTATCCCGAAAAAGGCAAACGTTGACTTTAAACAAACGAAGTAACTGAATGTGCTGCTAGGGAACAAACTGGTGGTCTCCGGTTTCCTACGTCTATTGTAGGCAAAACTTCATTTTGAAGTCAAAATAGTTGCTAGTCGTCATGATTTGCATCAAAGAGCTTTCGATACTTCTTCTTTTTATGTTTTATTTGAAATAATTTGGCCTTCATTTCTCAACTCAACGTTTTGGTGGTCGATCAGATGGTCTTCTACTCTTGTAGAATGTGGTATATTCGCTGTTACTACTTTCACCAATCTGTTGTGAGCATTCCAACTCCCCCTTGCTCAAGTTAATCGCACTATATTTGGCATTTTGTTCGGATTTCAGAAGATCGTATTTTCCCTCTAAGAGGCTATAATAGTGCTGCCATGAAATACTCACGTTGCCAACGGAAATGTGGGTGATTCTCTCAAATGCCCACTAAAGGTGTCAAAGACGTTGGGATTAAAAATGTCATTCATTATATTGCAGTGCTTATAACTTTGAGGGTCCGAATGAAATTTTATATACCTAGCACACGTGTGCCATTGGAATCTCATCCTCTTTAAGGATTCTTCGCCATCCGTCTCTATCTTGGGTTTGAGTTTTCCAGTTGGTTACTCATATGCGTCTGTTATCTTTTTCTTCCCTATCTATCCATCACAGTTTTGGTCTGCCTCTTCCTCGGTTTCCATCAGGTTTTTCCCTTAATTCTCATTTTGCAGATCTTGCGTCGCTCATAATCATTACATGTCCTGTCCATCTGAATCTTCCTAGTTTTATCGTTTTTCGATGCCAACATATTCTTCTATTTCGTGTAACTCGTGATTGTATCTACTTCTCCATTGTTGGGTTTCTTGAATATGGCTCAATATTCTTAGCAATTTTCTTTCAAAGACTCGTAAGCGATTCCTATCTAATTTGCTTCAGGTCTATGTTTTGGAGGCCTATGTTAATACAGGTCATATTAATGTTATCTATATTATACACTTGGAGTTTCGTGTTAGGTGCCGCGAACTTAGTTGTTTTTTGACTCCATAAAGCATTTAATGGCTATGAGTATCTTTCGCTTTGTTTCTTCATCAGTATTTCTTTCATTATTTATTTAGGATTCTAAATATATAAACTCCCTTCTCTCTCTTTAGCAGCCCTTAGTAGTCCACTACTGGACAAAGGCCTCGCCTTTTTTCGACACGACTCCGTCTCTTGTGCCAATTGATGCCAATTTTTTTCTGTTTTATTTTTAATGTAATCAAGCCAGAGTCTCTGAGGTCTTCCAACGCTTCGCTTATGTATTCGAGCTCTTCATTGTACTATATGTTTTTCCCATCGATGTTTGTCTTGTCGAGCAACGTGCCCAGCCCAGCTTCATTTAAATTTCGCTATTATGCAAGTTATGACATCTTTCACCTTGGTGTCTTATCTTTGCTTCCGTAACATGATCCCTAAGATTTAATGCCAACATAAGTCGCTTTATTGCTCCTTGAGTTATTCTAAGTTTATTTGTTAATTTTACTGTCAGCGTTGTGGTTTCCATAGTGTATGCCAACACGAGAAGTATGCAGCTGTCAAGCACTTTTCCATTTAAATTAAACTGACCATTTGTCCCAATTTAGGCGGAACAGTACATACCTTTTAATGCCTGTACCGACTTGTATTATTACTTGTACACTATACCTTTACTGCGGCCTGCTGTAACAGCCATTTTTAATTTCGACGCTAGAAGCTCTACATGATTTTGGCGGGCGTAGAGCTAACTTCACTCTGAGTCTTAAGCAATGCAGAGTCAAATTTTAAATCATGGCACTGGGCCCTTTTCGGGATTTCTAACCCATGTGCCAACTCCAAATTCTACTTTGCTTGAAAAACCGCCTAACTCTGTGGCAAATTATTTGTCTTTTGCTGCATGTGAACTCTGGGGCAGCTCTACAGCTTAAGGTGAGCACAATTATCTTCCTCCCTGGATATTTTAGTGCTAATTTATATGTCAGAAGACCCTCGCGCGCTCTGATACACAGTAAGCCTGGAATTTTTTCCTGGGGACCTACAGAGCTACCCTAGACCTGGTTACAAGCCATCTGGTCCTGTCCACCTCGGTGACGAGGTTCTTCTTGCGCTTGAATGCCGAAGACATTCCAGATTGGGGCAGGAGCTTGGTATCCACCTACGACGGATTACTCAATTTTCCAAAGCGGCCGTGAACACCCCCATTAAGCCAAACAGTGTTGGATCCAATCTCTTTTTATGCCTTGTATTAGTATTAGCGCATTACCCTGCGATTTGCGTATCATGACAGGCCTTTTATACCAGAGCGCTATTATCTTTTCAGATAAGTTTTTCGAGCAGCCCTTGGCTATCCATCAAATAATTTTGCTTCGAAATCGGCTATCGCGCGTGCTAGAACTTAAATCAGTCAGTTTTAATTAACTTTTATTTTCCCAGATTTCTCTTTGATAACTACTTCATTTGTGTTGCCAACACTTTTTGTTGCCCTGTTATTTCTATGTTTTTTATGTCCAATTTTCAAGATTTTACCACTTTTTGTACCAAATCAGGGTTAACGAGCCACACACTATGACAGTAGTCTATCGTCACGTAATCTTCCCCATTACTATTTTTCATCGTCCTCTGTCCATCATCCCATATGCCTAATTGTTTAATGTTTTCTTCCGACCCTAACTATTTATTGATTGGTTGACCTCTTACACCTAATAGAAGTGGACTTTGTGGGTATCTGAGGCTTGGCATGAGCGTCGCGTGAACCATATAGACCATAGTCCTTTTAATCATCTGTGCTATGCCTGTCTTCCCATAGATAGCCAACACCTCTTGATATGTTCTTCTCCTCTATAATCCATTTGCATTCTTAATCCTCCACAACATTTTTTTTTCAATTTTTATTTGTCTGGCGTTGTTACTGATCAGAATTCAGTTTTCACGTCCATAAATCGTAGCTGTACGAATTGTTGTTGCGTATGCACACAGCTCGGAGGCTCTAGATACACGTTTTGATTGTATCATTCTTGCCAAGACTTTATTTTCTTATCTTCGCCACTTCTGTTTTTATCCTTATTTATCACGAGTATCACGAATTCGCAATTTAGATAAATGAAAAATAAATAATCAATATTCAAATTGGCTTACTTTCTGTAAACTTCTTCTTCCTCTCCTGTAGAATCTCTTCCCATCTCCATATACATACTTCCAGTGTTATAAACACCTTTTCTCATTCTACCCATGTGTAATGGCAAATTTTGTTCATAGCTGGTGGTGGCAATTAGCTTCACCTTTTTGAAATTCGCCAGTGTCCAATGACGAAAGTTACATCTTATTTTTGGGGCACGTACATTGCGTGGCTACACCCTGAGTACCAACGTACGTTTTTTTTTAAATTTAATAAACAGCTGTTGGGTAAGCAGTAATAAATGTAGTATTATACATTAATCTCCATATTTCGGACACTTAACCTATCCGCGTGTTGTTTGCTACGAGTATGTTGAGGTTTCTCTGTAAAACTCTTCAGAAATATTCATGCTCATAAAAGTGGTCTTGCCCATGAATTAGGGGACGCTACTAACTGAGGCAAGTCGATGAATTATTCAGAAGAAGACACAAAAGAGCAGTCGGAATTTGATTTTTCTCTGATAATGTACTACATTGCAACTCTATTCGCCACATCATAGTGCAAGGGTTACAAATGACACTCAGTTACTCATATTGGTACACGACAGCTCTTTTTAAACAATAATTAAGGAAGCTGTCCATAGAGATAATATAATAAATTGATTACAGAGCCAATCAAGAAAATTATTGATATTTAGTGACAAAGTTTCTTTTTACTTTCTGAGGCATTAGTCGTAACAACCTAGCAATGAAACAAAGTTAATCAAAGAGCTTATTTTATTTCTCGTAAAACAAGTGTGTATACATTTATGTTAAGTTTAAATTGCTTCATTTAAAGACATACTACACTGTAGAGCAAATAGAAACATCACCAAATCGCTCTTATTGCTTGCAACAAACAATGAAATCTTCATCTTAGAATAATTGAAGTATCTAACACTTACATTTTCTTTCATCTGTCCTAAAGAACAAATTGCTGGTTAATTTAAGAGATATTTATAAAATTTTAAAAGGATACTCATATTTTTTGGATGATTCATTTGACAAAGAAATACATCCTGTCACTGGATCATATAGTAGCTCTAATTAAAAAAAATTAAGAAGACAACAAAGCAACATATTTAAATATAAAACTAAAACAGTCGCTTTCATATATATCTCACTTCAGTCACGTCATATTTGGATTTTACAAGCCTGTTGATATTACTATCAGCTTTATATCGTTCTGACTAAGCATATTTATCAGCTTTTTCTGGGAATTAAGTTAGCTTGAATATTGTAACAATTTTCCTATTTACATGCACGAAGATTGTATCTGTCTATGTTAAGCGTCGCGTTTTTACGTTGTCATTTTAAAAGCAAATGTAAATTTTATACAACAAAGAAATATCTAATAAATTTTAGAATATGCCTGTACATAATACAAAGAACAAAATTCACGTACTATGCCTGGGAAATTTAAAAGGAGGAAATATGCAGGCATGTTATGATCCGAATATTTAAATTTTGGAATATCGCAGTGCTGTGACAGTTTGGTCATTAAAAATGTTCATTGTTCAATATTTACAACATATGAGGGCATCTGTCTGTCATCTTCTCTGCAAGTTTTCGAAGTAAAGATTCGCTGTACTTATTTATTATTTATACCATATTCATAAGATGAGACCGTCTTATTATGAATATCTCATTTTTTCTTTCAATTGATAAACAAATGACCAACGTACATAATAGTTATTTATATACGGAAAGCATTATGAAGATGTTTACGGCCGAGGGGTATAAACATGAAGTAATATTCCTTGCATGATAGAAAGGTCAATCATGTGATCATTAAAAGTG